>CM068964.1:51451398-51463388 GCA_035128595.1 Eptatretus atami
TTTTGGAGTTAAGTGCTTCCCATGTTGTGGGTTACAGCAAATGGGAGATCTGTGCTGTACGTTAGACAGGGCCATTGCCGTGGGCTGCCCCAGGAGAGCCTCGGGAGAAAGGTGGGGGTAGTGTTGCGGAAATGGCCCTTAGTGTGTTATTAAATATAGGGAATAACCAGATCCCCCATTAAATGCATGTTTAACCAGGTTGTTCGGTAAATGGAGCGCTACATGTGTGTCGGGAGGTGTAAGAGGCTGTTCATTGTTCGTACATTGGTGGTGGACGAGAGGTTCTTCGTCTTCCTTCTCTCTCCGGACAATAGTCCCCGCCCAGTGCTGAGAGGGGGAGTGGCTAGAGAAGGAAGTGAAACTGAAGGGAGGAGCCAGTGGGTTTCGAGTCGAGCGGCGAAGGAAAGGCAGTGGTGGATCTGCCGGGAGAGAAGCTGAACCTGAGCGCGCCGAGTCTGCGATCGGCAGTGGTGAAACTGAGCGCGAGAGGTGGCGCGATCGTTTTTCGTGAGGAGCGAGCCAAAAGAAAGGCAGGGAAAGGACTGCATGAGGTCTGTCTGCCCTCGGCTGGATGAGAAGCGACGAGTGGGAGTCGTGATCTGCTGTGTAGGGGACGGCTGTGTCTGTCTGCGATCTGCTTCGTGGAAGAAGCAGGTTAAATGGCTAGTGGGAGTCGGCGAGCAACTTCTATGAGGAGGACATTGGCAGGTTCATCCGGAGTCCAGTGACAGAGCCTCTGACTGTCCCTACTCACCTCACGGCTCGACGACGTCTTCGGCACGTTCAGACCCCACGAGGTCGACTGCACCAGAGCGAAAGATCCACGGTTGGTATGCCTCCACCTGGCTTTTCACAAGGTCCAGCATACAAGTCCAGGCCTGGCCTGTTCACCAGACCAGGCCAAATCGAGTGTTGGGCTCCGCAGGCTGGGTCCATGGGATTCCAAGACGTCGTCGAGCCGTGAGGTGAGTAGGGACAGTCAGAGGCTCTGTCACTGGACTCCGGATGAACCTGCCAATGTCCTCCTCATTAGAAGTGCTCGCCGACTCCCACTAGCCATTTAACCTGCTTCTTCCACGAAGCAGATCGCAGACAGACACAGCCTGTCCCCTACACAGCAGATCACGACCTCCACTCGTCGCTTCTCATCCAGCGCGAGGGCAGACAGACCTCATGCAGTCCTTTTCCCTGCCTTTCTTTTGGCTCGCTCCTCACGAAAAACGATCGCGCCCACTCGCGCTCAGTTTCACCACTGCCGATCGCAGACTCGGCGCGCTCAGGTTCAGCTTCTCTCCCGGCAGATCCACCACTGCCTTTCCTTCGCCGCTCGCCTCGAAACCCACTGGCTCCTCCCTTCAGTTTCACTTCCTTCTCTAGGCCACTCCCCCTCCAGCACTGGGCGGGGACTATTGTCCGGAGAGAGAAGGAAGACGAAGAACCTCTCGGTCCACCACCAATGTACGAACAATGAACAGCCTCTTACACCTCCCGACACACATGTAGCGCTCCATTTACCGAACAACCTGGTAAACATGCATTTAATGGGGGATCTGGCTTATTCCTATATTTAATAACACACTAAGGGCCATTTCCGCAACACTACCCCACCTTTCTCCCGAGGCTCTCCTGGGGCAGCCCACGGCAATGGCCCTGTCTAACGTACAGCACAGATCTCCCATTTGCTTAACCCACAACATGGGAAGCACTTAACTCCAAAAACCAAAGTGTCACAGTTAAGATGGCAGTTCCCTATCCTAGTGTGTGGGTCACCATCAACAAGCAAAATGCACACTCTATGCACACTAATTAACATTCTAATTATGGATTTGAACGGGAGGGCATTCAATTTTACTTTTAACACCAACATTTGCATAGGAGCAGAACATTCAAAGTTCTTTCATGTGTTCGCTCCTTCATGCCCCTCATGCCTTCAAATCATGCCTAATCTCACAAAGAGTTCTTCAGCCCACTGAGCCCACAAAATGGCATGAATCTTCGGCCGCAACGGCCCACAAAGCACTTTGGCCTCAATGGCCCACAAAAATGTTTCGGCCCATATGGCCTACTCAGAAGCAGCAGCAGGCACAAGCCCTGCATTGGACAGCAGGTGACACAGCAATGGTGGCACGGTGATATCGATGGTGAGCAAATGCAGTTTGGAGCGTTCTTGAGGACGTAAGTGGGTTGATGACCTCAGACCAGGTGAGAGAGGGTACCCTTAACCTTCCTTCCCTGACTTGCTTTGGCAGGACTTGTTTTGTATGGTCTTCCTCATACGTTCCCCCTTTTTTCTTCTTCTTTTTTTTTTTCTTTACTGACAGGATGTGGTGTTTCTTACTCGAACGTTATCTTCGTGGGTGTGTGCTCATGACATACTAGTGCCCTCTCTGGCACTAGGAGAGGGTGACCTAGCCTGCCCTTGCTAACAAATTTTCCCATCAACACTACTCGTAGCAGGTGTCACACATGAATGGTGCGGAGGATAGTCCACCGAACCAACCATTTACTTTTTAGCTCTAAACAATGCAACAAACCCTGCTATGGCTAGAATTGATCCTAATGACCATTTTTCCGACCTGGCACACTGTTCCATTCTATTAAACCTTGGCAAGCCCTATTTGGTCTTTTTCCTTTTGGGGTGCCAGCATAACTCACTGCTGGGGGGTGTGACTACTACTAGCCTCTTTGCCTGCTTCTAATGGGGGGGGGGGGAACACCCAGCGACCTCGGGTTCACCTGAGCATGCTTTGCGCGCCTTACTAAGGGTGGCTCTTCTCTAGCCCCCATACTGTGCCCTCCTAGCACCCACACTGTGCTCTCATAGCACCCATACTGCTGCTGTTAGGTTAGCGATCTTGCTAACAGCCTGTCCTCAAGCGATCCCTTCAACCTAACTTTTGTGGCAAGACATAGAGTATGTCGGCAGCTCGAGATGATCGGCTCGAGCTTCCAATGATATGGGATGAGATTGCCGGTGCATTTGAAAAGCATACGAATAAATATCTCCTAAGAGCTGCACCGACGTTGTTTTCACAACACAGAAGCAAATGACCCAATATCGGCGAGAGCATGGCTGCAGCTTGGTGCCAATAGCTACATCGCCAGAGGCCGATAATAGAAAATCAACAACCACGCCACGCTGTACAGGACACAAGTGTGCAAAGATACGGACGGCACGTACTCTCCAACCCATTTCTGGATTTAAATATATTGGCTTCTTCTTTTCCCTCCATTTCGCCATCTAATTATTATATCCGATCATTCCCCTCAATTCCTGACACAGATCGGTTGGTACCGCGCACGCGGATAGCAGAATCGGCGAAAGCGAGCACTTGCCACGTGCTTAATGCGGATCCGTGCGCACTGTATGGGGCATGCTCGACAGCAGGCGTACCTGTGCTTAGCTCGTGCCATCTTATTATCATACAGAGCAGGGCACGAATGGCACATATCTGTTCTCGTCTGTGGCATGGGTTTGCAATAACACCTTACCGTCGGTCCTCGCTGGCGGCCGCGCGTGTTCCCCGCGGATGGCGGACGTCTCCTCGCCTCTCCGGCCTGCGGAAGCCGCGATCAGGCAGAGGCGTGCTATGCAGTTCGGATTGTTCGCGGCCGTGTTGGTTGCATCACGAGCAGGCATTGATCAGCGCTAATCGGGGGTGCCGGGGCGGTCTGCGAGACCGACGCTACCCTTGGCCGCGTCGTCGGGGCACGGCCTGGGAGTTCATGCTAGGGTAATTCTTGTCGCGGAGTTCGGTGTGGGTTGTGTTGTAATATATTCAGATAATATAATATAATTCAATTCATATAATGTTGTGGGGTCGGAGCGAGACGATTCCACAGTTTGGGTCATCTTGCCAGAAGTGGAGTGGAGCCGCTTCTGGCCATCGCGCCGGCCGCGCGGGCCCGGGCAACCAGAGCACCCGATTCGGGTAACGACACATCGCTTCGGGGTGGCCTCCCCTGCCCCGCCACGCGGAGTTTATAAAAGGAGGCTCGCGAAGCCGTCCTCTCTCCTCTCTCTCTCTCTCTCTCTTCTTCTCTCTCTTCTCTCTCTCTCTCTCTCTCCTCTCTCTCTCTCTCTCTCTCTCTCTCTCTTTTCTCTCTCTCCTCTTCTCTCTCTCCTTTTCTCTCTCTCCTTTTCTCTTCTTTTCTCTCTCTCCTTTCTCTCTCTCCTTCTCTCTCCTTTCTTCTCTCCTTTTCTCTCTCTTCTCTCTCTCTCTCTCTCTCTCTCTCTCTCTCTCTCTCTCTCTCTCTCTCTCTCTCTCTCTCTCTCTCTCTCTCTCTCTCTCTCTCACGTGCTGGACCTCGACTCCGCCTTCTTCACCCGCCCATCATCGCCTGCTACTCCGCCCTCCACTTCTCCGCCCACACGTCGTTGACTCCACCCACCCACCTGGTCCCATCTACCACTCCGCCCACTCGCTCTTGACTCCTCCTTTCCGACTCAAGTCCCTCCCTTCACGGTCGCGTCTCATTCTCTGGACCGAGGCTAGCTGCTGCACGAAGTTCCACGAAGCTAAGAAACGGTGCGCCAGCTGTCAGGGAGGTATCGCCCAGCGGAGCATCCCCCAAAAACGTATTGGTGGCACGATCGGGCAATCGTGTAAGTATTCAGAGACCATTAGCCTCATCTCCTCTCCTCCTTTTTCTCTTCATTATCTCCTCTTCATTGGGTTTTGTGTGTGTGTGTGCTGTGTGTGTGTGTGGTTTGTCCTGGCGCCTGTCCTCGTTAGTTAAGATTGCAGAAGATTATTATTATTTCGGGTTAAGTCTGCTCTGTGTCTGCTTTTGTAAATTGTTTGTCTTTTGCCGCCACCCCACAAATTCCTTGCTATCCCTGCTGTACATATGAATAAACCCAATTTACCGTGCCACATACCATTCCTCTTGTGAGTTGTAAATAAATGCTTGTATCGAAATGCTCCCAGCTCGTTTTCGTCTTTTCCTTTATTGGTCCAGCATGGTCCACATCCGAGCTTGCCAGACATTATCCCCAAACGATCTTGTTTCTAGGCGTACATCCTTCGCAGTTATGCTCGGCTACATCTGAACCGCTAAGGTGATCCGGTTTGAACAAGTGTACGAGGGCGTGTCCCCTGTAATTAAACCATGTGACTTTTCGGTAAACGGTATCAGACGAAGGACCCTAAGTCACTTGTCGAGTTATTGGCGTTCACAGTTGATTAGCAAACCGCTGCATCATGAAGTTATTTGTGTGCGACGGCCTGCGATTCCGGAGAGTCTGGTGGGAACCGAAGTAGCTTCCTGGTCTTCTCCTGAAGACCCTCCTGGTTATTCCACCCCCGACCCTGGGTCCACAACATATATATATATATATAAATATATATATATATATATATATATATATATATATATTACGCTGAAGAGCATAAATTCTCCACAAGTTTGTGCTGAGGCATCAATGTGTGTGCAATGGACAAACACCGCCTTAGATTCTAGACCCTGTAGAGGGTTACACGAATCATGGTGGAGAATGGTTGCAGTAAAGCAGCTTCTTTCTCTGCATGGAAAGCTAACTCGAATGAAGGTAACTTTCGTTCATCTGTAATGCTTGTGTCAAATGTTCAAGGTATATGTCCATCCTGAAGCAAGCCAGAAAACATCATCGAACAAATTTGAAGGCTGGACTCGCCAAACCAGTCTCCTTCCTCCAAGTGATGGTGCCACTTTGTCAAGTCTGTCTCTGGTGTATGTCTCCCCTCCATCCCATCCTCACCTCAAATGGCAGTACTGCAGACTCTGCCCAACTAAGCAGAAAGTCTAAACTCTGTCTTTGCCTCCAAATCTCGTGTACCCAACCCATCCCACTCTGTCTCCATCTTAACTCAACATACCCACGGTCTCCTGGACTCTTTGGCCTTCTCTCCCAAGAAGGCAGAAAACGTTCTGTGCCACCTTGACCCTGCTTCGGAAATAGGCCAGGATCGCATCGGGTGCCCATGACTTCAAGTCATGCTCCTGAGTTATTGTTTCCCCTCTATCTTACCCTTTCAGTCTGTCCTCCTGCCTGCCTCCCCTCTACATGAAAGTCAGCAAACACCACTCCCTTCTACAAGAAGAGTGCAAATTACAAGACCCCACCATAAACTGTAGACCAGAGAGCTTGCCTCCAATTATATAATCAAAGTGATGGAATGCATCATTGTTTCTGATGTCAAGTGTTTCTTGTTTTCAGAGTCTGCCTTCTGAATACAGTTTGGGTTCCGTCACAGTCATTCAACTCTGGACATGCTTCTGCCTCCTCGTTCAGCAAGAGTTAGGACAATCCCACTGGACATGTTTCAGGCATGGACACAGCCTGCAATCCTACTTTAGTTGACATTCTCTCTGTCTTGGACATAAAAGGCCGCCTTTTTCCTGGATTTTTTAACTTTCTGACGCTCACACAAGCCAACATGTTGCCATCAATGGAACCCCTCTCCCGCTCTCTCCCAGTTGAGAGCTGGAGTTCACCAAGGCAGTTTTTGGGCCCCGTCTTGCTCCTCGTCTAAACGAATGACCATTCTGATGTTCTGGAAAATTATTTCATCCTTTTACAGACGACTCCACATTGTGTCATCTAGTACCGCAATCCAGGGCCACAGAGCCAAAATGGGCCCCGGGGAAATACTACATGTCGAACTCCCTTCATCCGAGCCCCCTTCAATTTTTTGTTAACAACCGAAATGGAGTTTCTGTATTGTGTCTCTTTGTTGATTGAAATGATTCGACTCTGACCTGATAAATGAAACACATCATTCATTCCTGCAAAGTCTCACAGTCTCATCTTATCGCTTGGATTGATCATCAAATTAACCCCCCCCCCCCTATCTGTTTCCTTGGTCATCCACCCAAAGAGGTTTAGTCTCTTGAAACTTTCTAGGTCTCACCATCATGAGCCATGACCTTTCCTGGACCAACCAAATAGCAAAGCTAGCTTCTAAAGACAGCCGCAGCTTGGGCATCATCTGTTCATCAAAGTCTTTCCTTGGAAAATCAGAGCTACTCACAGTCAACACTCTCCGCTATGTAGCTCAATGGGAGTATTGCCTTTCTGATGGGCTGGCACCACAGCATCACACCTTCTTCCTGGTTACTGTGTAATCTAAAGCTCTTCAAAATTATGGAGTCAACCATTGAGGCCGAAGCACAAGCTTTGTTGCTCTCACATCACAGGCAGGTAGAGGTCAGCTGCCGTGATGGCAAACAGTCCGACGGCTTGTTAAGGGTGCATCTCAATCTGAGGTGTACAAGACCATTAGCTCAACCAGCTATTGGAGAAGAATGTATTTTTACAATGTGACAACACAATGGACCATGGAAAGAGTGGTTTGGATGGATTTTTTTGCCTGTGTTTGCGTTTCGTGTTTCGCATATCTTGTGGTGGCTCCACTGACCCTCACTGCCCCTGGTCCCTCTGTTTTCGACCACCCTCTGCTTTTTCAGACCTCCAACCCTCGCCAGGGACTCAACGGTGCACACTATTCTTCCAATAACCCTCTCCATGTTAAATTCCAAAATGGAGACTGACTGCACGCCTTCACTCTTTCATTCCTCATTTCTCATGTCGATGGAATCACATTCCAGAGGATGTTCGTATCTCACTTCTCTCTCAAGACCTCAAGCAAGCAGAGCACCGACCCCCTCTTCCTGCTCGTTTATTTCCTTACTTTTTTTTCCATTGTCAGTTTTACCTTGCTCTTCCATGCGCCTCACTACTGTGAAGAAAAACAAAAAAACATTCAAACGCATTGTTAGTGGGGCATGAATAACAGCAATTTTTGAGAGGAATTGTGCAAATGATGATACAAGCATCAAATTTGGCCACATTTGTTCTCCAGGGGATTCTAATCAAATCTGCCTGATTGGCCATTTTGAAAATCCCAATTTTGAAAAATTTGAAAAAAAAAAAAAAATTCGAAAGTCAAGATCACAAAATCAATGTTTGATGCTGGCTGAGATTGGTGAATGTTTCAGAAACATCATCAAAACGTTCCAAGTCTGCCATGCAGTTTTCTTCCCTTTACCGTGGAAGGCAGACACGACGTCGATTCCAGTGAACGCAATGAAGTATGGGACCCCTCTAGCTTTCTCAGGCCCTATTGCAGAAACTACCTCATGCGACTGGAATCCATCGTGCCTTGGGCTCCTTGGCCAAAGGCAATCCACATATTCTCAAGACCTAGTTCCTGTAAGGATGCAGTACAGATATTGCTATGACTAGTACGTTCGTGTCATTAGCCTTAATGATAATGGACTTACTACCATCCGTCGTTGCATCCCTGGCGTGTACAAATATCGAGTGTCAGCTTCTTCATGACAACATGGAGACACAGCATCCAGTGACTTCCTTGTGTTGCTAATGGCATCTTCTCCTTTGTGACAATGACTGTGCTTGTCGTCTGTGCTTCACACATCTTTTCCGCAAGAAGTGAAACAGCTCAGTCTTGTTGACTGTCATCTCGAAGAAAGCTTCTCCAGTTACTTGGGGTCTTACTGGTCCTGTCACTCTTCTTCTGATTCCTGCCCCTTTTCGACCTTGCCTCGGACTTCAGACTTGATTCTTGTACAACATCAAACACTACGTCCACCCTCTCATACCTGGTACCTTAGGATTCCACCTTGGGATGATGTCTTCTTTAGCATAGTCATCAAATATCTTTAAGTGCATGGAGGTAGGGCAATGATAAGTGCTGAGCCATCAATGATGACTGCATTCTCCCCTTGTTCTCTGTCTGGGATGTCACTTGCGCGTTCAAGAATTTCAGCCAGCTGTGACTCAAATTTTTTTGAAGTTTTATTTTTTATTTTAAATTTTCAAAAATTTGGATTTTCAAATGCCAATCGGGCAGATTGATCAGGAAAGCCTGCAGAACAGAAATGCCAAATTGATGCTTGTATCATAATTTGCACGATTTTTCTACTATCCACTACACCTATGTGTTCATGGATAATTATGAGAGCTGGCATACTCACGTGTTGCTTGGACTACGTGCAATTGTGTCTCACCTCCATGATATGTGAGAAAAGCTTCTTGCTGCAGACTAGTAGAGATGTAAAGGAAGAAACACCAAATCAAACGGAGGCTGAGAATGGAGGGTGCAGCAGCCTGGACGTGTCTGTGCTCCATTTCATTGCAGAACACTCTTTCATCTGTCATGTCTGCCAGCACTGATGTGTAAAGCAGCATCAATTTACCTGATAATTCATGTGCCTTCCGATTAGAGGGAATGTATTTGAAAATGTGAGTGAGTGACCACTCCAAAATGAGTGGCGACCCAGACTACCATCTCTTCTTCGCCCTTCAAGATCATTGGAATCTCCCGTGATGAAGCTGAGTCTGCGGCTTATCAGTTTGACATCGCAGACAGGTCGTTGTCTCTCTGTCTTACACCTGCCTCCTTTCTGGTCTTGCACCCTCTGTTCTGTCCGTGCTTTGTCCTCCTCTCTCCGGATCTCTGCACGGCTCACACGCTCCGCCATCAACTCCCTTCTGGTGAAACTACTTAAATCCAGGATCCACTGCTCACTCACCTCCACTCATTCGTTCTCTTTTTTTCCCACCTGCTGGAATCAGCTTCCACATTCTCTTCAATCTTATTCTTCCTCCAGACGTCAAAGACAGCTGTTCACCGCCATCTCAGATCATCCCCAATCCAAAAACATGACATGTTCTACCCTCATTAACCCCCACCACCACCCACCCCACCCACACACCCCCAGTCCTTCCTCCTTCCAAATTTCCAGTTTTCCCTCCTGAGAGTTTCCTTCTGTGTCCATCTTGTCCACCCCAGCTGTTCCTTTTGGCTTGCTGCTCCCCTAATACACTCACTCACGAATGCACACACACTCCCCTAATACACTCACTTCCCGCACATGCCACACACTCTCCCCTAATACACTCATCCCGAATTGCACACACACTCCCCTAAACACACTTCTCCCTAATACACCACTTCCCAATACACTCACTTCCCTAATACACTTCACTTTCCCCGATACACTCACTTCCCAAATACACTCACTTCCCCAATACCACTCACTCACCGAATACAACTCACTCACCGAATACACTCACTTTCCCCAATTACACTCCACTCACCGAATACACACTCTCCCCTATACACTTACTTCCCCAATACACTCAACTTCCCCAAATTTACACTCACTCCCTAATACACTACTACTTCCACCAATCACTCACTCCCTATACACTCACTTCCCTAATACACTCACATTCCCCAATACACTCACTTCCCCAATAACTCACTTCCCCAATGCACTCACTTCCCCAATACCACTACTCACCGAATACACCCTCCCCGAATACACTCACTTCCCGAATACACTCACATTCCCTAATGACACTCACTTCCCAATACACTCACTTCCCCAATTACACACTCTCCCCGAATACACTCACTTCCCTCAATACACTCACTTCCCCAATTCACTCACTTCCCCCAATACACTCACTTCCCCCAATTACCTCACTTCCCATCCTCACTTCCAATACACTCACTTCCCTAATACACTTCACTTCCAATTTCAATACACCCTTTTTTCACTTTTTCCCCAATCCCCCACGGAAATTTACCACTCACTTCCCAAAAACTCACTTCACGAATGCACACCACACTCCCCCAATCACTTCAACTTCCCTAAACACACACTCCCGATACACTCACTTCCCTAATACGAGCTCACTTCCCTAATCACACTCACTTCCCCCATACACACTCTCCCCGAATACACTCTCCCCGGAATACACTCTCCCCGAATACACTCACTTCCCCCATACACTCACTTACCCTAATCACTCACTGCCCTGAATACGCTCATCTGCCCGAATTACCACTACTTCCCCCAATACACTCACTCACGAATACACACTCATCCCAATACACTCACTTCCCCCAATACACTCACTTCCCTAATACACTCACTACCATAAATAACTCACTTCCCTAATACACTCACTTCCGAATACCTCACGTCCCCAATACACACGTCTCCCCTGAATACACTCACTCACCGAATACACCACTCTCCCCTAATACACTCACTCCCTAATAACAAATCTCGAGTAATAATGATAACTTAAAATCACCAAATCACAATTATGGAAGTGAGTTTGTGAAGGGGCGGGAGGATTCCAGATTACAGTTTGCTGTTCCTCTCGGTTTGCGACTGTCCGGTCTGCGGTTCGAATAATTCACCCAATTATAAACTGTCATCTCTGGTTTTCACATGCAGGGCGAAGGCATCAATGTGTGTGCTGTTATCGGAGGGAGATGAGGCTGGAGGAGCAGTCTCCAGAACGGCAGACGAACTACTAACTAGACGCATTACTATAACTACTACTACTACCACTACTATACTACTATCCTACTACTTATTATTGATTGCGCCTCTCATCAATCCCACCTTGTTGTGGGTCGGCTGTTGAAAGTTTACGTCCGCCTCTTCATGAAACTACCTGGCCAACTCGTGCCATTCCACCGAAGGATGGCTGAAAGTTTTGGCGACGACGCTGGAATACGGTCAATGTTACCAGGAATTATTATTCACGAAACACACTGTTGGCATCTTTAGCGTCATCCACCAACGACCAGACGCCGGCACAATGATTTCCTCCGGCTAAGGTCCCCTTACCAACGCGACGACATTAACACAATCCCGCATGGAGACACATCAATGTGAAAAAATGTGGTCGGGATTCGAAACCCAGGCAAGACAGCTCCAAGGCGAGTGTGCAAATCTCGAGGTCGATCCTGCCAGCCAGCACCGACTTGTCCTCCTTATTTAATACCGCACCGATTGCCAGGCTTCTTGTGCGGTCGGCTCAAGCTTATCACGAACTGTGCTGACAAGGCTCGACATATACGATTTTGAAGTGGATTTTGGCCGAATTTGTCATTCATTTGTCATTCAATTTTCATTGGCCAGCGAGAACCTCGCCACCCACGGGCGCATCTCTCTCCTGT
>CM068964.1:51463413-51475298 GCA_035128595.1 Eptatretus atami
AGGCTGCGTGCGTGAGGGCTGCGACACATGGACGAGCGCCATTTTGCCATGCGGCGTGTTCGAGCTTGGGCGCTCGAATCCATGGACATCAGCTTGTCACGAGCCACATTCGTGCCTTTGACACTTTCCTCTCGCCCTTGAAACATCACCAAGTACTCTGTGTCTTGTCTGCATGCTGTCCATGTCTTGTCTGCATGTTGTTTAAGGTATAATTTAATCTATAAACCCGTTCTTAAACTAGGGAACGTACGGATTACGGGTTCGAAGGGAACCCTAAGCGAGATGAAACCTTAAACCAACATGCAACAAGACATTGGACGCATGCAGACAAGACAGAGTACTTGGTGAGTTTCGAAAGGGCGAGAGGAAAGTTCAAAGGCACGAATGTGGCTGTGACAAAGCTGATGTCCATGGATTCGACGCCCAAGCTTCGAACACGCACGCATGGCAAAATGTGCGCTCGTCCCATGTTTCGCAGCCCTCACGCACGCAGCCTCCGGCACGTTCAGACCCACGAGGTCGACTGCACCAGAGCGAAAGATCCACGGTTGGTATTGCTCCACCTGGCTTTTCACAAGCGTCCAGCATACAAGTCCAGCCTGCCTGTTCACCAGACCAGGCCAAATCGAGTGTTGGGCTCCGCAGGCTGGTCCATGGGATTTCCAAGACGTCGTCGAGCGCGTGAAGGTTGAGTAGGGACAGTCAGAGGCTCTGTCACTGGGACTCCGGATGAACCTGCCAATGTCCTCCTCCATTAGAAGTTGCTCGCGACTCCCACTAGCCATTTAACACTGCTTCTTCACGAAGCAGATCGCAGACAGACACCACCGTCCCCTACACAGCAGATCACGACTCTCCACTCGTCGCTTCCATCCAGCGCGAGCGCAGGACAGACCTCATGCAGTCCTTTCCCTGCCTTTCTTTTGGCTCGCTCCTCACGAAAAACCGATCGCGCCCACCTTCGCGCTTCAGTTTCCACCACTGCCGATCGCAGACTCGGCGCGCTCAGGTTCAGCTTCTCTCCCGGCAGATCCACCACTGCCTTTCCTTCGCTCGCTCGCAACTCGAACCCACTGGCTCCTCCCTTCAGTTTCACTTTCCTTCTCTTTAGCCCACTCCCCCTCCAGCACTGGGCGGGAGATATTGTCGGAGAAGAAGGAAGACGAAGAACCTCTCGGTCCACCACCTAATTACGAACAATGAACAGCCTCTTACACCTCCCGACACACATTGATAGCGTCTCCAGTTTACCGAACAACCTGGTAAACATGCATTTAATGGGGGATCTGGCTGTATCCTATATTTAATAACAGCCACGTAAGGGCCCATTTCCGCAAACACTACCCACCTTTCTCCCGAGCTCTTCTGGGGCAGCCCACGCCAATGGCCCCTGTCTAACGTACAGCACAGTCTCCCATTTGCTGTAAACCCACAACATGGGAAGGCACTTAACTCCAAAAACCAAAGTGTCACAGTATAAGATGCATGTCCCCTATCCTAGTGTGTGGGTCACCATTCATACAAGCAAATTGCACACTCTATGCACACTAATTAACATTCTAAATTATGGATTTTGAACGCGAGGGCATTCAATTTTACTTTTAACACCAACATTTGCATTAGGAAGCCAGAACATTCAAAGTTCTTCATGTGTTCCTTCCTTCATGCCCTCATGCCTTCAAATTCATGCCTAATCTCACAAAAGATTCTTCAGCCCACTGAGCCCACAAAATGGCATGAATCTTCGGCCGCAACGGCCCACAAAGCACTTGGCCTCAATGGCCCAACAAAAATGTTTCGGCCCCATATGGCCTACTCAGAAAGCAGGCAGCAGGCAACAAGCCCTGCATTGGAAGAGGTGACACAGGCAATGGTGGCCGGTGATATCGATGGGTGAGCAATGCAGTTTGGAGCGTTCTTGAGAGACGTAAGGTTGATGACTCAAGACCAGGTGATGAGAGTAGCTACCCTTAACCTTCCTTCCTGACTTGCTTTGGCAGGACTTGTTTGTGTATGGTCTTCCTCATAACGTTCCCCCTTTTTTCTTCTTCTTTTTTTTTTTTCGTTTACTTGACAAGGGATGGTGTTTCTTACTCGAACGTTATCTTCGTGGGTGTGTGCTCTGACATTTACTAGTGCCCTCTCTGGCACTAGGAGAGGGTACCTAGCCTGCCCTTGCTAACAAATTTTCCCCATCAACATACTCGTAGCAGGTGTCAACATGAGTGGTGCGGAGGATAGTCACCGAACCTAGAACATTTACTTTTAGCTCTAAAAATGCAACAAACCCTGCTATGGCCTAGAATTGATCCTAATGACCCATTTTCTCCGACCTGGCACACTGTTCCATTCTATTAAACCTTGGGCAAGCCGCTATTTGTCTTTTCCATTGGGGGGTGCCAGGCATAACTTCATTGCTGGGGGGTGTGACTACTACTAGCCTCTTTGCCTGCTTCTAAGTGGGGGGGGGGAGGAACACCCAGCGACCTCGGTGTTTCACCTGAGCGATGCTTCTGCGCGCCTACTAAGGGTGGCTTCTCTCTCTAGCCCCCATACTGTGCCCTTCTAGCCACCCCACACTGGTGCTCTCATAGCACCCATACTGTGCTGTTAGGTTAGCGATCTTGGCTAACCAGCCTGTCCTCAAGCGATTCCCTTCAACCTAACTTTTGTGGCAAGACATAGAGTTGATGCTCGGCAGCCGAGATGATCGCTCGAGCTTCAATGAATTGGGATGAGATTGCCGTGCATTGAAAAAGCATACGATAAATATCTCCTTAAGAGCTTGCACCGACGTGTTTTCACAACACAGAAAGCAAATGACCCAATATCGGCGAGGAGCATGGCTGCAGCTTGGTGCCAATGCTACATCGCCAGAGCCGATAATAATAGAAAATGCAACAACCACGCCCGCTGTACAGGACACAAGTTTGCAAGATACGGACGGCACGTATCTCCAAACCCATTTCTGGATTTAAATATATATGGCTTCTTCTTTTCCCTCCATTTCGCATCTAATTATTATATCGATCATTCCCCTCAATTCCTGACACAGATCGCGGGTTGGTAACTGCGCACGCGATAGCAGAATCGGCCGAAAGCGAAGCCTTGCCACGTGCTTATGGCGGATCCCGTGCGCACTGTATGGGCATGCTCGACAGCAGGCGTACCTGTGCTTGCTCGTGCCATCTTATTACATTACAGAGCAGGGCACGAATTGGCACATATCTGTTCTCGTCTTGTGGCCATGGGTTTGCATAACACTCTTACCGTCGGGTCCTCGCTGGCGGCCGCGCGTGTTCCTCCCGGAGGCGGACGTGCTCCTCGCCTCTCGGCCGCGAAGCCGCGATCAGGCAGAGGCGTGCTATGCAGTTCGGATTGTTCGCGCCGTGTTGGTATGCATCACGGAGCAGGCATGACAGCGCTAATCGGGGGTAGCCGGGCGGGTCTGCGAGAACCGACGCTACCCTTGGCCGGTCGTCGGGGCACGGCCTGGGAGTTCATGCTAGGTAATTCTTGTCGCGGGAGGTCGGCTGTGGGGTGTTGTAATATGAAATACAATTCATATAATGTTGTGGGGTCGGAGCGAGACGATTCCACAGTTGGTGTCATCTTGCCAGAAGTGGGTGGAGCCGCTTACTGCCATCGCGCCGGGGCCGCGGGGCCGGGCAACCAAGCACACCGATTCGGGTAACGACACATCGCTTCGGGGTGCCTCCCCTGGCCCCGCACGCGGAGTTTGATGAAAGAGCTCGCGAAAGCGCGTTCTCTCTCTCTTCTCTTCTCTCTCTTCTTCTCTTCTCTCTCTCTCTCTCTCTCTCACTCTCTCTCTCTCTCTCTCTCTCTTTCCTTTCTCTCTCTCCTCTTCTCTCTCTCCTTTCTCTCTCCTTTTCTCTTCTTTTCTCTCTCTCCTTTTCTTTCTCCTTCTCTCTCCTTTCTTCTCTCTTTCTCCTCTTTCTCTCTCCTCTCTCTCTCTCTCTCTCTCCTTCTCTCTCTCTCTCTCTCTCTCTCTCTCTCTCTCTCTCTCTTCTCTCACGTGCGGACTCGACTCCGCCTTCTTCACCGCCGCCCATCACTCGACCGCTAACTCCGCCCTCCACTTCTCCGCCCACACGTCGCTTGACTCCAACCCACCCACCTGGTCCCATCTACCACTCCGCCCACTCGCTCTTGACTCCTCCTTCCGGACTCAAGTCCCTCCCTTCACGGGGGGGGCCGCGCCGGCGTCTCATTCTCTTGGGGGGGGGACCGCAGGGCTAGCTGCTGCACGAAGTTCCACGAAGCAAAGAAAACCGGTGCGCCAGCGTTCAGGGAGGTTATCGCCAGCGGAGCATCCCCCAAAAACGTTATTGGTGGCACGATCGGGCAATCGTTAGGTATTCAGAGACCATTAGCCTCATCTCTCTCCTCCTTTTCTCTCATTATCTCCTCTTCATGGGTTTTGCCTTGTGTGCTGTGTGTACTGTGTGTGTGTGTGGTTTGTTCCTTGGCGCCTGTTCCTCGTTAGTTAAGATGCAGAAAGCTTATTATTATTTTCGGGTTAAGTCTCTCTGTGTCTGCTTGTTGGTAAATTGTTTGTCTTTTGCCGACCCCACAAATTCCTTGCTATCCCTGCGACATATGAATAAACCCAATTTACCGTGCCACATACCATTCCTCTTGTGAGTTGTAAATAAATGCTTGTATCGAAATGCTCCCAGAGCTCGTTTTCGTCTTTTCCTTTATTGGTCCAAGCCATGGTCCACATCCGAGCTTGGCCAGGACATTATCCCCAAACGATTCTTGTTTCTAGGCGTACATCCTTCGCAGTATATGCTCGGCTACATTCTGAACGCTAAGTGTGATCCGGTGTTGACAAGGTACGAGGGCGTGTCCCCTGGTAATTTAAACCATGTGACTTTTCGGTAAACGGTATTCAGACGAAGGACCCTAAGTCACGTTGTCGAGTTAGTTGGCGTCTCACAGTTGATTAGCAAACCGCTGCATCATGAAGTTATTTGGTGCGACGGCCTGCGATTCCGAGAAGTCTGCGTGGGACCGAAGTAAGCTTCCTGGTCTTCTCCTGGAACCCTCCTGGTATTTCTCCCCCCGACCCTGGGTCCACAACATACTTTAATATATATATATATATATATAATATATATATATATATTATATATATATATATATATATATAACGCTGAAGAGCATAAATTACTCCACAAGTTTGTGCTGAGGCATCAATGTGTGTGCAATGGACAAACACCGCCTAGATTTCAGACCCTGTGAGAGTGGTACATCGAATCATGGTGAGGAATGGTTGCAGTAAAGCAGCTTCTTTCTCTGCATGGAAAGCTAACTCGAATGAGGTTAACTTTCGTTCACTGGAATGCTTGTGTCAAATGGTTCAAGTGTATATGGTCCATTCCTGAAGCAAGCCAGAAAACAATCATCGAACAAAATATTGAAGGCCTGGACTCGCCAAACCAGTCTCCTTCTCAAGTGATGGTGCCACTTTGTCAAGTCTGTCTCTGGTGTATAGTCTCCCCTCCATCCCATCCTCACCTCAAATGGCAGTTACTGCAGACTCTTGCCCAACTAGCAGAATGTCTAAAACTCGTGTCTTTGGCCTTCCAAATTCGGTTACCCAACCCATCCCACCTCTTGTCTCCATCTTAACTCAACATACCCACGGTCTCCTGGGACTCTTGCCTTCTACTCCCCAAGAAGGCAGAAAAACGTTCTGTCCACCTTGACCCTCTTCGGAAATAGGCCAGGATCGCATCGGGTGCCCTGACTTTCAAGTCATGCGTCCTGAGTTATTGTTTCCCTTCTATCTGACCCTTTCAGTCTGTTCCTCCTGCCTGCCTCCCCTCTACATGAAAGTCAGCAACACCACTCCCTCTACAAAAGAGTGCAAATTACAGACCCCACCATAAACGTAGACCAGGAGAGCTGTGCCCTCCAATATATAATCAAAGTATGGAATGCATCTTGTTTCTGATGTCAAGTTGTTTCTTGTTTTCAGAGTCTGCCTTTCTGAATATGGCAGTTTGGGTTCCGTCACAGTCAAATTCAACTCTGGACGATTGCGTCTGCCTCCTCGTTCAGCAAAGTTAGGACAATCCCACTGGACATGTTCAGGCATTGGACACAGCCGCAATCCTACTTTAGTTGACACTCTCTGTCTTGGACATAAAAGGCCGCCTTTTTGGCCTGGATTTTTAACTTTCTGACGCTCACACAGCCACATTGTTGCCATCAAATGGAACCCCTCTCCCGCTCTCTCCAGTTGAGCTGGAGTTCACCAAGGCATGTTTGTGGGCCCCGTCTTGCTCCTCGTCTAAACGAATGACCATTCTTGATGTTTCTGGAAATTATTTCATCCTTTTACAGACGACTCCACATTGTGTCATCTAGTACCGCAACCAGGGCACCAACAGAGCCAAAAGGGCCCCGGGGAAATACTACATGTCGAACTCCCTTCATCCGCAGCCCCTTCAATTTTTGTTAAGCAACCGAAATGGAGTTTCTGTATTGTGTCTCTTTGTTGATTGGAAATGATTCGACTCTGCACTTGATAAATGAAACACATCATTCAATTCCTGCAAAGTCTCACAGTCTCATCTTATCCTTGGATTGATCATCAAAGTTAACCCCCCCCCCCCCTATCTGTTTCCTTGATTCATCCACCAAAGAGGTTTTAGTCTCTCGAAACTTTCTAGGTCTCCCTATTCATGAGCCATGACCTTTCCTGGACCAACCAAAATAGCAAAAGCTAGGCTTCTAAAGGACAGCCGCAGCTTTGGGCATCATCTGTTCATCAAAAGTCTTTCCTTGGAAAATCAAGCTACTCACAGTCAACCAACTCTCCGCTTATGTAGCTCAATGGGATATGCCTTTCTGCAATGCGGCTGGCACCTACAGCATCACACCTTCTTTCCTGGTTACTGTGTAATCTTAAAGCTCTTCAAAATTAATGAGCAACCATTGAGGCCGAAGCACAACTTTTGTTGCTCTCATCACAGGCAGGTAGAGGATCAGCTGCCGGGATGGCAAACAAGTCCGACGGCTTGTTAAGAGGTGCATTCTCAATCTGAGGTGTACAAGAACCATTAGCTCACCAGCTAATTGGAGAAGAATTATTTTTACCAATGTGACAACACAATGGACGCATGGAAAGAGTGGTTGGAGGATTTTTTTGCCTGTGTTTTGCGTTTCGTGTTTGCAGCATACTTGTGGTGGCTCCACTGGACCCTCCACTGCCCTGGTCCCTCTGGTTTCGACCACCCTCTGCTTTTTCAGACCTCACCCTCGCCAGGGACTCAACGGTGCACATATTTTCTTTTTCTTTATTCTTCCCAATAACCTCTCCATGTTAAATTCAAAATGGAGACTGACTGCACGCCTTCACTCTTTCATTCCTCATTTCTCATGTCGCATGAATCACATTCCAGAGGATGTTCTATCTCCACTTCTCTCTCAGAGACCTCAAGCAAGCAGAGCACCGACCCCCTTCTTCCTGCTCGTTTATTTCCTTGACTTTTTTTTCCATTGTCAGTTTTACTTGCTCTTCCATGACGCCTCACTACTGGTGAAGAAAACAAAAAACATTCAAAACGCATGCTGTTGTGGGGCATGAATAACAGCAATTTTTGAGAGGAATTGTGCAAATGATTGATACAAGCCATCAAATTTGGCACATTTGTTGTCTCCAGGGGATTCTAATCAAATCTGCCCTGATTGGACCATTTGAAAATCCCAATTTTGAAAAATTTGAAAAAAAAAAAAAATTCAAGAAAGTCAAGATCACAAATTCAATGTTTGATGCTGGCTGAGATTGGTGAATGTTTCAGAAACATCATCAAAACGTTCCAAGTCTGCCCATGCAGTTTCTTCCCTTTGACCGTGGAAGCAGACACGGACGTCCGATCCAGTGAACGCAATGAAGTATGGGACCCCTCTAGCTTTCTCAGGCCCTATTGCAGAAACTACCTCATGGAACTGGAATCCATCGTCCTTGGCTCCTTGGCCAAAGGCAAATCCACATATTCTCAAACCTAGTTCCTGTATAGTGATGCAGTACAGTATTGCTCATGACTGAGTACGTTCGTGTCATTAGCCTTAATGATTAATGACTTACTACCATTCCGTCGTTGCATCCCTGGCGTTGTACAAATATCGAGTGTCAGCTTCTTCATTGACACATGGAGACACAGCATCCAGTGACTTCCTTGTGTTGCTAATGGCATCTTCTCCTTTGTGCAATGAACTGTGTTGTCTTGTGCTTTCACACATCTTTTCCGCAAGGAAGTGAAAACAGCTCATCAGTCTTGTTGCTCTGTCATCTCGAAGAAAGCTTCTCCAGTTACTTGGGTGTCTGACTGGTTCCTGTCACTCTTCTTCTGATCCTGCCCCTTTTACGACCTTGCCGTCGGACTTCAGGACTTGATTTCTTGCTACACATCAAAACACTACGTCCACCCTCTCATACCTGGTACCTTTAGGATTCCACCTTGGGATGATGTCTTCTTTAGGCATAGGTCATGCAAATATCTTGTCAAGTGCATGGAGGTAGGGCAATGATAAGTGCTGAGCCATCCAATGATGACTGTCATTCTCCCCTTGGATTCTCTGTCTGGCGATGTTCAGCTTGCGCTTCAAGAATTTCAGCCGAGCTGTGACTCAAATTTTTTTGAAGTTTTTATTTTTATTTTAAATTTTCAAAATTTGGATTTTCAAATGCCAACGGGCAGATTGATCAGAAAGCCTGCAGACAAGAAAATGCCAAATTGATGCTTTGTATATAATTTGACCACGATTTTGCTACTATCCACTACACCTATGTGTTCATGGATAATTATGAGAGCTGGCATACTCACGTGTTGCTTGGACTACGGCAATTTGCTTCTCACCTCCATGAGTATGTGGAGAAAGCTCTTGCCTGCAGACTAGTAGAGATGGTAAAGGAAAAACACCAAATCAAACAGAGGCTTGAGAATGGATGCTGCAGCAGCCTGACGTGTCTGGCTGCTCCAGTTTCATTGCAGAACACTCTTTCATCTGTCATGTCTGCCAGCATGATGGTGTAAACAGCATCAATTTTACCTGATATTCATGTGCCTTCCGTTGAGGGAATGTATTTAGAAAATTGAGTAGATGTGACCACTCCAAAATGATGGCGACCCAGTACTACCATCTCTCTTCGCCCTTCAAGATCATTGGAATCTCCCGTGGATGAAGCTGAGTCTGGGCTTATCAGTTTGACATCGCAGATCAGGTCCGTTGTCTCTCGTGTCTTACACCTGCCTCCTTTCTGCGTCTTGCACCCTCTGTTCTGTCGTTGCTTTGTCCTCCTCTCTCCGCGATCTCTGCACGCGCTCAACACGCTCACGCCATCAACTCAACCTTCTGCGTGAAACTATTAAATCCAGGATCCCATAGGCTCACTCACCTACCCACTCATATCGGTTCTCTTTTTTTCCACTGCTGGAATCAGCTTCCACATTCTCTTCAATCTTATTCTTCCTCCAGACGTCAAAGACAGCTGTTCACCGCCATTCTCAGATTCATCCCCAATCCAAAAACATGACTATGTTCTACCCTCATTAAACCCCCACCACACCCACCCCACCCAACACACCCCCAGTCCTGTCCCTCCTTCCAAATTTCCAGTTTTCCCTCCTGAGAGTTTCCTCTGTGTCCATCTTGTCCAGCCCCCAGGTCTGATTCCTTTTGGCTTGCTGCTCCCCTAATACACTCACTCACGAATGCACACACCTCCCCTAAATACACTCACTTCCGAATGCACAACACTTCTCCCCTAATACACTCATCCACGAATTGCACACCACTCCCCTAAGACACACTCTCCCTAATACACTCACTTCCCAATACACTCACTTCCCTAATACACTCACTTTCCCCGATACACTCACTTCCCAAATACACTCACTTCCCCAATACCACTCACTCACCGAATACAACTCACTCACCGAATACACTCACTTTCCCCAATTTACACTCCACTCACGAATACACACTCTCCCCTAATACACCACTTCCCCAATACACTCACTTCCCCAATTTACACTCACTTCCCTAATACACTCACTTCCCCAAATCACTCACTTCCCTAATACACTCACTTCCCTAATACACTCACTTCCCCAATACACTCACTTCCCAATACACTCACTTCCCCAATACACTCACTTCCCAATACCACTCACTCACCGCAGATACACCCTCCCCGAATACACTCACTTTCCCGAATTACACTCACATTCCCTAATACACTCACTTCCCAATACACTCACTTCCCCAATTACACACTTCTCCCCGAATACACTCACTTCCCCCTCAATACACTCACTTCCCCCAATTCACTCACTTCCCCCAATACACTCACTTCCCCAATACACTCACTTCCCCCAAATACACTCACTTCCCTAATACACTCACTTCCTAATACACTCACTTCCCCAATACACACTCTCACGAATACACTCCACTTCCCCAAAAACTCACTTCACCGAATGCACACCACACTTTCCCCCAATTACACGTCAAAACTGTCCCTAACACACCCCCGATTACACTCACTCCCTAATACAGCTCACTTCCCTAATACACTCACTTCCCCCAAATTACACACTCTCCCCGAATACACTCTGCCCCGGGAATACACTCTCCCCGAATACACTCACTTCCCCCAATACACTCACTTCCCTATACACTCAACTGCCCTGAATACGCTCACTGCCCGAATTACCACTTACTCCCCTCAATACACTCACTCACCGAATACACACTCTCCCCAATACACTCACTTCCCCCAATACACTCACTTCCCTAATACACTCACTTCCATAATAACTGCACTTCCCATAATACACTCACTTCCGAATACCTCACGTCCCCAATACACACGTCATCCCCTAATACACTCACTCACCGAATACACCACTCTTCCCCTAATACACTCACTCCCCTAATAACAAATCTCGAGTAATAATGATAACTTAAAATCACCAAATCACAATATATGGAAGTGGATGTTTGTGAAGGGGGCGGGAGGGATTCCAGATTACAGTTTGTGTTCCCTCTCGTGTTTGCGACTGTCCGCGTCTGCGGTTCGAATATTCACCCAATTATAAACGTCATTCTGGTTTTCACATGCAGGGCGAGGCATCAATGTGTGTGCTGTTATCGGAGGGAGATGAGCGCGGAGGAGCAGTCTCCAGAAGCGGCAGACGGACTACTAACTAGACGCATTACTATAACTGACTTACTACTACACTACTATACTACTATCCTACTACTTTTTTGATGCGCCTCTCATCAATCCCACCTTGTTGTGGGTCGGCTGTTGAAAGTTTACGTCCGCCTCTTCATGAAAACTCCTGGGCCACGTCTGCCATTCCACCGAAGGATGGCTGAATTTGGCGACGACGCTGGAATACGGTCAATGTTCCAGGAATTATTATTCACGAAACACACTGTTTATGGCATCTTTAGCGATCCACCATACGACCAGGCCGGCACAATGATTCCTCGGCTAAGCGTCCCCTTCCAACGCGACGACATCACAATCCCGCATGGTGACACATCAATGTGAAAAAATGTGGGTGCGGATTCGAAACCCAGGCAAGACAGCTCCAAGGCGAGTGTGCAAATCTCGAGGTCGTCCTGCCAAGCCCCAGCACCGCTTGTCCTCCTTATTTAATACCGCAACCGATTGCAGGCTTCTTGTGCGGTCGGCTCAAGCTTTCACGAACTGGCTGACAAGGCTCGACATCGATTTTGAAGTGGATTTTGGCCGAATTTGTCATTCATTTTAGTCATTTCAATTTTTCATTGGCCAGCGAGAACCTCGCCTACCCACGGGCGCATCTCTCTCCTGT
>CM068964.1:51495725-51506829 GCA_035128595.1 Eptatretus atami
AGTCCTCATGGGGCCCGTGGAATGGATTAGTTAGAGGGATGTTAGTGCAGATTTAGGTTGGGAAATGGATGTTGATGACATTTTGAGGACAGTGACGGCCTTTGGATGTGTAGTGGGGACGTAGCTTAGCTATGTAGGTTAAAAGGAACGTGCTGTAGTTTAAGGGACGACGTGGAGTCACGGTTACTTAGGGAGGTAGTTAGAAGGATGGCAGGATTCAGCGGTTGTGGTGTGTTGAATGATTGGTGAGTGTGTGTGGAACGTGTTGAGGTGAGTGAGGCCAGCGGGCTGGTGGTGAGTGGAGCGAATTGTGGAATGCATGGTGCGATGAGTGATTGGGGGAGGAGTGCCTCCCGCCAGTGGGACCCCGGGTCAGTGTGATAGTGAGTTTAGCTGGGTTAGTCAAATGATAAAATGAGGTCGTTTTGTTTGTTGGTGGAGTGTTAGGCTCGAATTCCGTTGTGAGGGTGAGGACCCTGTTGGCTGGGCTGGGAGCTGGTGGCCTGGCGAAGGTGAGTATGCTGGAGTTTTTGGGTTACCCGGTGTTCCGGTGACGTCGGGCTAGTCGGTCCGTTCGGGTAGGTTGCCAAGGGCCAATTTGGCGGGCGCGGGATATTGCGTAGTGGGCACGTGGTGCGTCCTTTCGGGCCTTTGTGTTGTGCGGGGGCCCGGAGCGCCGTTAGCCGCGTGGGCAGTGTTGTGGGCACGGGTGACCCTCGGAAAGGGGCTCGGGAGGCCAGCCTGCCACGTGAGCGTTTCAGGGGAGTCGCCAGGGAGGGCACCACCCGGTGTTTAGGGAGCTGGTAGGCTCGGAGGCAGTGTAGTGCCCGGGGTTGCCATTGTTAGAGAATCGCATCGTAGGAGAATCGCAGAGGTCGCTTGCCTGGCCTAAAGGGGAAGCCCACACGTCCCAGACACAAACCGTGTGAGGCACGGGAATAATAGTATTGGGGCGAGGCCCAAATTGTGAGGAACACTCAAGCGACAGGGACGGGAATTGGGTTGTTAGAACTCAATAGTTTAAGCGCGAAGGCGCTTGTTGAAAGCCCCGGGGTATAGTTTAACAGTTTAATATGGATAGGGTAGATTAGGAAGTGTACCCCTCCGCACCATCCATCCCTTGCGCTCTCGTTGTGGCCGCTGGACCCACTTTGGTTAAGATCGCTGAATCTGGGAGGCATCCTGAGGGCTTATTGGGCCTCGACACCAGGACGCTAGCTCCCTCATTCCCCTCCGGGAAGGGGACGTAGGGGTTGGGAGTAGGCTAGGGACGATAGGTTAGCCGAATAAGACAGTAAAGGGGGTTAGGGGACGATTCATAGTGGGGAAGTAGAAGAAATAAAGAACAACAAAAAAAAAAATAGTTGGGCTTAAATTGGTTTTTTCAAATTAAGGAGTGGGTATGACAGTGACAGGCAAAGGCGATAGGTGGGAGGGAGAGCAGTAGGGTAGGTCCGAGCCGGCCTTCGCGAGTGGCCAGCACCACCGCACTCCTCCACCAACCTTCGTTGTCAAGGGCAAAGGTCCGGTCCAGTACTTCATCTGCTGGCTTGTGTTATTTTGCAAGGCCTGTGCTGGACCACACTCTCTCTCGGTCTAGCAGAGCACCTTGTGTTTCTGCAAGGCCTTACCCCAAAAAGCACAAGCATGTTGAGCCGTGATTCACGGAATCGTAAGACCGACGAACGGCTGTTTAACTTCAAGGCCTGTGGCCGCCAGTATTTTCATGCACTGAACGCCAGCACATCGGTGACTGCATTGATCAATTACCAAGGCTCATGTGCTTTAGCCATTGCCCTTGCCTGCCTGTCTTGCCATGGCCATGCCCACTGCCCATGTAGCATCACAGCCCCGAGTTCAATTTGTGCTTTTGCCCCCTTGTTCATTGCCCATATGAGTGACCCCGCCAGGATCAAGGCCTGAACAAGCATGTTTCACACCATAAGTCTGTGAGCGAAGAACTCGCCCTTGTCGGCAGCTACAACACGTGGCCTGCAGTGGCGGCGCGTGCACCGGTGTTTGCGTCCATCCATTCATCCATTACATTCCCATCCCATCCATACCGTTGTGCTCATCTGCGTTGTGCCACTTGAGCTGGCACGGAGACTGCGTTTGTGCAAGCCCATTGCACCGTTGGGGTTCACGTGTGCTTCACTTTTCAAAGGGGGAGGTCTCTACGGACTGCGTGTGAGCAGCCGCCACGTTCCCTTGTCACCTGCATTGCTTGAGCCCAGAGACTGCATGCGCAGGAGCTGGCTCGACACGCTCCGCATTACAGGACCTGCTTTCTGACTTTTGAATACTCAACGCAGCAGACCCATTGATCCCTGGCCATTGGACGTAGTGTAAAAATTATAAGGTTTAAAAGGTTGTTTAAGAAATTGTATCGTAAAATATGAGTTGCAGCCCCCGGCATGTCTGAGTCTATGCGCCGGCTAATTTTATTTAAGTCGTCTGTGTGACGTGGTATGTCTAGCTTAGTTTACTTCAGCCCTCAGTATTTTAATTTTAGGGGACACGAATACCATCGAATGTCGCCACTCAGGGGATCCGTAGGTACAAAAGTCACCAGGGAGACAACTACACATGGATGGCACCGAGAAATTTGCACGACTCGGAGGACGAGTCTGTAAAAAAGGAAGGGAAGTAGGTATACGGCTGTGAAACATCGCAACCACCACTTCAGGCTCCCGTAGGTGAGATATCCTTCGTAAAGTTCACATCTATCAGTTAGCCCCAAACCCAGCTTTTAGACGGAATTAATGTGATCATCGGGTCTGCATCCTTTGAGGTTCAGGCGTTTTCTGTTCAATAACCTTTATTTTGAACCAAACCACGGCCTCCAACCATCAACAATAACAACAACGCCGCAGCCACACACACCTACCAATATCACCACTCGGCTCCCGCAAACCTCACATTCAACCGCCAATTCCAACACGGCACATCATGGCCATCGGCCACCCGCCGAAAACCCTCCACTCAACCTTCACCTCCTCCTCCTAACCGGCCATTCCCGCACCACCTCGTGCTGGCACCTGAGCGCTCGGGACTATCTTTGGCGCCCGTTCAGCAGATCACACGCGAGCCAGCTGAGTGCAAAATAGCGGTTTTTCCGAAGGAGAATTCGGATCAGGAATGCTACTACGCCCAATGATTCCATCCAATAGAAAGCGCGGGGCGGCTTGGCCCCTGCCTCACCAGACACAATTCTGAGAGCAAATCAGGATCTTGCTAATTTTGAGGATCAGGGGAACATTCACGCCCCTTCCTGCCGCCAAATCGCGACGCGTAGCTCCGCCCCTGAGGTCGTTTCTGATCCGAAAATTTGCACTTCATAGGTGGGTCCTGGAGCCGATAAAAGGCGCGAGCGCGAGATCTGCTAGCGGGCAGATGAGTTTATGGCGCGAACGGCTGGGACGTGACACGATCCCGGCTGCAGAGCGAGTTTTGAGGCAAACGCCTGCGGAGGAGATCGGCTGCGGACGGCGAAACGGCTACGGAGGCGAACGGCTGCGATGGGACGATCGGTGAGGAGACACCGGGGAGCTCGGTCCGGGGCGAGGAAGACGCGCGTCGACGACGGCGCTCGCGGATGAATCGCTCGTCGCGGACTCAAGCAAGCCACGCCACTCACTCCCTCCCATGAGCGTTCAACAATTCCCTTCCCGCGCTGAACGAGTCGCGAAAAGGGGGGCCCCGTTCCACTACTCCAAGAGTAGCAACGAAACTGAGATAAATAAAGAGACGCCGTGAAAAAAACTTGCCAGCGACATTTTTGGCAGCTCGCCACAAGAAAAGAAGAAGCAAAGAGGAATAACAAGAGACCCTAATCGGCTCAAGTGACTGGAAAAACAAGAAAAAACAAACCGCATACATCAGAGTTACACCAGAATTAGGACAACTGAGCGCCCAAACAGTCTAGAATACAACGATAGCCTATTTGAGGGAGGTACTATCTCCAACTATATGCATTAATGTTAGTGACATGACAAGATGTTGTGGCGCCGTTGTCTTGTAAAGTAGAAACTGTTTAAGTGCATGTAAATCAATACCTTTGCTTGTATTCCGAGTTCATATTCTTTCTTTGCATTCTTACTGTATGGCGTATATGTGTGCTACTCGTCCTCGCTCGTCCATGAATTTAAATGTGCCTCTTCTATTCTTGTTGAACTCCTTCTACTGCCCGTTCTCGCTTCACGTCTGTCTTTAATTTGACAACCTCCATCCTGCTTCACGTCAAAAGGGTTCGCCAGTTTGGGCCTGATCACGCAAAACCGATAACTTAATCAGGAAACCGTTCGAGGCCGAACGCCATAACATGCTTAGCGTTATCCCTGTCAGCACGGACGGCCGCTTAAGCAGTTCGTGTCCGTAGATCTACCTGCGGCGAGGTGCGATCGCCCGGTTACCATCCGCGTGGGTACTTAGGCGTAGGTCGAGTTTTTGGCGAACAACCCTATCCCACGCGGGTGGCCGATTGGCATACGTATCGCTGGTTGATGATCGTCAAGGCCCCACCCGTGACGGCTCCCGGCGTTAGTCCGAGAGGGTCACAGACAGAATTGTCCGTCGGTGGGCGACGCTGCGCGATTCGAGTCACCGTGCGTCGCACGCCGACGGGCTGCGACATTCCGCAACAACAGTAGTTTGATGAGTCGTCGAGTATGTTCCGCATGTGAACCCCTCATTATGTTATGTTTGCCTTATGAGTTTGAGTATGGAACCCCTTACCTTATGTATCGCTTGCATGAGTGGCAGTTATCAGTGCAAACTACCCATAACTATTATGTTTGTCATCGAGTGGTGACGTATGTGAACCCCCTTACTACTGCATGTTTGATTCGAGTTGTCGAGCTATCGTGAATCCCCTTACTATGCATGTTTCGACTGGATGTCGTTCAGTATCCTGTAACCCTCTACTATGCATGTTTGATGAGTGGTGATGTATTGTGAATCCCCTACTATGCCATGTTTGTCGATGCAGTGTGAGATGCTATGCTGACCCCAGAAACCACTGTATGTTGATGAGTGTGAAGTAAGGTGAACCACATAACTAATGTATGTTTTCATGAGTGTGAGTACTGTGAATACACCACCTACCTATGTTATGTCTTTGCATGACTGTTGAGTACTGTTGAACCCCTCATCTTATGTATGATCTTGATGACGTGTCGTAGTATGGAACCCCAACTATGTCTGTTTCCATGAGTCGTGACGTATGTGATTACCTCCTACACCTGTATGTTGAATGGTCGTGAGTATTGTGACACTCCTAGCTTATGCATCGTCTGATGAGTGTGAGTATCGTGATACCCCTCATCTACTGATGTGATGAGTCGTGAGCATGTGAAACCCTCCCATGACTGTCTTGATCGAGTGTCGCAACTGTATTGAACCCCTACTTAATGTATGTTTGTCCATGTAGCGTGCAGTATCGCTGAACCCCCTTACTCATGTACTTGATGAAGTTGGACGTATGTGCACACCCCTCACTTGCCATGTTTGATGAGTGCTGATTATGTGAACCCTACTATGTATGTTTGAACTGAGTCGTGAAGTATGTGAACCCCTACTCACTGTATGTTGATCCAGCTTCCACCTGTGAGTATCGTGATACCCCCTCACTAATGTATGTGTGCAATGAGTGTGAGTATGTACCTCTACATGTATGTCGCTGCATCAGTGTGCAGTATGTGAACCACGCCCTCACTTATCGTATGTTTTGACATGAGTTGAGTATCGCTGAACCTCCACCTAGTCATGTCTTTGATTGAGCTGTGAGTACTGTGCAACCCCTACTTTATCGGGCCATGTTTGCTATGAGTGGGATTCATGTGAACCTCCTTACTATGTTATGTTGATGAGTGTCGAGTATGTCGACCACCTCTCCTATTATGTTCTGATGAGTGTGCATGTATGTACCCCTACTATGGTATGTTGATGACGTGTGAGCTCATGTTGTACGCCTACTATGTATGGTGCATGCAGGGGAGTATGTGGAAACACCCCTATTACTGATGTGTGCATGAGCGTCGCAGTATGTAACCCCTTTACTCATGTATTGTGCTGATGATGTGTGAGTATCGTGCAACCCCCTACTTCTCGTCATGTTTGATCGAGTGTGAGTTATGATACCCCTACTATGCTATCGTTTGCAGAGTGTGATGTATGTGAACCTTCCTTACTATGTACGTTTTGCTCATGAGTGTCGTAGTATGTACACCTACCTATCGTCATGTTCTGCCCTGAGTCTGTGAGCTTTATCGTGCAATCTCTTTCTTTCTTCCTTCTCTAACAACTTGCTCCTTTCCAGAATCATCACTCCATCCCTCATTCGTGGCTTCAGAATGTGCTTCAGCACGAGGGCGTCATAACAATGAACATTGGCTGTCAACATGTACTGTTTGCTCGTCTTGGAGGTCCCTTGATGGCCTTCACTAGTGGTACCTGGGGCTTGTTTGAGGGTTCACTGGGTGTTTCATCTTTGACTGACATCCTCTCGATTCATCCTGGGACAGTTGATCAGCACGTCAGGTCTTGATCCGCACTATTCATTCAATCGATGTCTCTTTTGTTGCTTCCTTACTTCCACGACAGATCCTATAGGAAATTATTTTTCACTCACCAATGACGCTCCCTCCGAGTTGTGCTGTCTCCCGCTCAAAAGCTAGCCGTACCCTTGCCGTGACTACCGCTACAACTCCTTCCTCGTATATAACACTTGGCACTCTAAAGCCTTACCTGGCCATCTCTCTCGCGAGGACGGCCTCTATCTTTGATCAGCCTCGCTCTCACTCTTACACACGCCTCGCTCAGCTTCTTCTCGTTGGACCACGAAACTAAAGGTGGCTTCAGTTCCACACTCCTCACAACTTCACTTCCAGTGAGTTAAATTCAATGCAACAGTTATAATCACGCCTGGGTTCTAGGCTGACCACCGCCTCCTACTTTCTCTGTCCCACCACCCCTCACGCTAAATCGCTGGGTTGACCTGTCAAGTTGGCTTTGTACAGTTCGTCCTTGTCTCTCACTTGTTTGTCTTAACAACACCACCATTCCCAATGCTCTTTCCCTACGCCGGTACCTCTTCAGTCTCCTGGGCTGGCTCGGTTTTGCTGCTAGCACCTACCTGCACCCTGGACACCGCTAGCATCACATTAGCCATGGATGACATCACGACCAGCTTTGGGACTCCCACTATCACCAAGCCTCTGCCACACACACATCTCTTTCTTCGACGGGATCCGTCCGGCGTCGTGACCAAATACCACCCCACCGGGAATTTCAACACAGCTCTCTCGCTCCTTCGCCGTAGCCTGCACACGCCTTCGTCCTGCCTACCCGACCTCACGCAGCCATCTAATTGCAGCGCTTCACTCGTAGTTTCATTCGTTACTCGTCTTCTACCTCTCGCGATTCGTGTTCATTTTACTAAACCACCTTGCTAATCGTCTCAACACTTCCTTGATTTTTCTCTCTCGTTGTGTCGCTGCTCGTGCGTATGGGAACCGCGGGATTATTATCTTTAACCCCAGTTTACAAGGCATGACCATTCGTACTCTACTCTTGTCAGACTGGAGAGTCTTTCCCTGTTGGATCACTCTCCAAGTTGCACAGCAGTTGAGGCATCTCACATCCTCGCGTGCACTGTTCTTCAGGTTGTTACACCTCCTTTTGTACCACCCGCAGACGGTTGTCCTTTACAGTCAATAATGATGTTTCCTGTAATCGATTGTGCAAGAACAAACCTTGAATTTCCCCCCCACTTCCTGCCTTGGGATGAGCTTCATCTCTGATTTGTTGATACTTCTTCCTTTCCTCTCGTTCACAGTAACACATCCAAAACCCGGTCGATGTCGCTGGTTCATGACCTTCATCGACGACTGACGGCTCTCAGCGCGCTGCTCACTCCTAGCTATCTGCAATCCACATGGTCTGCAATCACACACCAGATAAATAAATCATCCTCTTCGAACCTGAAACTCGCTGCTAAAAATTAACAGTGGCAAACTCCGACGCCCGAGCGTCCTCGTATGGCCCTCGCTCCACTCTCAAACCCCCCTCCCCAAGCACAAGTACTGACCAACGATCTTTCGCTCATAAGATCCACCTCCACGACCATGACCCAAAATCCAAATTTCTGATTCACTATTTTTCCATTCTCTGATTCATCGTACTCAACCACGTTCTCATCCCGATGGCTACGTAATCTCGTTCGTGGAACAAATCAAACGGATATCCTCTGCTTCCGTATTTCACCGTCTGCTTCCCCTCCAATGTTCGATCTGCATGTCCCCTTAAGCTTCACTCGAAACATGTAAACATTTGTCCTATTTATGTTTTAAATGTAAATAAGGGGGCGTCGGCGCAGCACATGATGTTCTCTCTGCACCTTCTTGCCACCAGTGTCTGAGCTCACAACACCATTATGTTTGGTGAATTTCTGTCCCACTCTTTCGAGGACAACAAGTTGTGCATCGGACGGCAGGCGACACAGCACACAGCAGCCCGATTACTAATACTCGCCTGGTTTTCAACAATAAACTTCGGGATAATTGCTAGCTTTGGGACATAGCTTACGATAACTATAGCTTAGATAATAATAGCTCGCAGCATTTTTTTTTTTTTAATACGCTTCCCTAGGGATTAAACAAAGGTAACTTAAATTTCAATCTTGACAAGCTCTGTGCCCTGGAACATGACAAAGAGACCAAGACTGATATGTTGTGTCGGCTCATCGCCCTCGATGTACCATCTTTCCGCTTGGAGACTTTGTTTCGAGTTTGCTATATCCCTTGGTTATGCGGATTCGCACGAACAGAATTCCTTCCCCCTGCACAGCTTATGGGTGCTCTACGATATGCACCCGTTCCTCATTCTTTCCTAATCCTTCAGTGTGTATTCGTTCTCGACATGGTCTTTTACCAGTCCCTGGCTCAAACCTGCCCTACCAGCTTTCGCATTCTCTGCTCTCACGCCATTGTGGCAGATCCGTCTCAGTGCCTGCATCCGGTCAGGGTCGCACATGGCCACACCCTGAACATCCCTTTGTAAAGACTACCTTGATGGTACTGTCGTGTGAATAGGAGTACATAGCGGCTGTGCTTTGGGCACAATTATTTCCTTCCATTATGCAAACATGCTAAGTTCTTTTACAGCAAGCGATCTATACTCTCTTTCACTTATGACACGTCAATCAAACTTGTAACCGCTTCGCATTCGATCTGTTAAGTCGTCAGAGACAGACTTCTTTTCCTTACCTCTCGGCACCTCTGTCTGTTTCTTTGTGATACACAATCTATCCTCAAACAAGTTCGCGGATCGGCCATCGTCGGCATGAATATTTCAGTGGAGAGCTTGTGTACTGTGACCACAGTGACCGAACACTGTTATGTATCCTTTGTTTTTGAAAGATTACGATATCCCGATCCGGTACCTTGAGTAACCATTTCCACAAAGTGATTTTCTCACCCATTGACGATGACTCGGCCGAAACGGACATCTACTCAAGCCCAGTCGATATCTTCAAACATCACGATGGTCGGCATCTCGGCCAGACCATGTCAGATCCACATCCCTGGCTCCCATCTCATGCCGCGGGAGCAAAACGCTAACTCTGCATCTAAGCATGGTGGAGGTACGAAGGTCCACCGAGTGCCCTTCTCAGATTCCGTATTACCTACCTATTATATTGTGTACCTTCACACCCACACACCAACTCTCCTCCTCTCTCCATCACCACCCCCTCCCTCCCTCCTTTCTTCATCCCGTTTCAATCCCTCTTCCTTTCTTCTTCCAGCTATCTTCTGATAAACCAGACACAACCTGAAACTGGTTGTTGAGCCGGTTTCAGTGTCCAATCGTTACCATCTTCTTTCAAAACACTCGGTGGCATAATGCCTCTCTTAATCTGTCTCTAACTGGCAGCTCCTGAACTACAATGCGCAACTTTAACTAAACTTGGCATGATATCACCCTGATGCTGATTTTGCTCTTGTTCCACCTACATCAAACTGTTCCACCACAGGACTCTGCGACCTTGGCTTGGCTGTAACCCGCCTTCGCTGCGGGCAGGCCTCTTCGGTGACCGCTCTCGTCGATCCTGATCGCGCGCTGAGAGTTCTTGCTCCAGACCTACGGTACTGGTGTTAACGCGTTCCTCTTCTACCGCTCCCATCACCGCGACACTGACCTCGCGATCATCACTCAACACTCCACTGGCCTTTACGGCAGCAGCTCGGGACATTCACCTGGTCACTTGTACTATTGCAGGACTATTCGACTGGAACTGATTGCTCCGCGATGGATCAAGAGCGGCTCCACACCGAGCTGCTCGATGTCGGCAAGGAAAATAAAACTTGCAATAGTTACGAAACTAAGAACATCACTCTGGCACTCGGTTGGACGCTTGTGTACCTCCTCTCAGCGCCTGACACAGTTACCGTGTCCTCCACTGACTCGGTCCGGCATCTGCCCCATTGGCGACCTGCCACCAAAATCTATATCGGTCCTTCTCGTTCCTTTCACCTACACAATCCTCACTCACCAAGTTTTCATCATGAACTCCTGCTCACTATCACCGTTTGAAGTATACTCGTTTTGTCCCTCCTATCTTATCCAATGTGTGAAGAATCGCTGAAAACAGTACACGCTCTCCCGGGTTCTAGCATTCTTTCTACCAAATTTGAGCATTTCGTCCTTATCGTCCTGCGTAGATGTTATGCGCTTCCACTCGAGCTGCCTCGTCGTCACTGCAGTTCCGTACATCCTGTTAACTGTACACCTAAAAGCTCCAGACGAGCTGAGCTCATTTTCACTCCTCTGTCGTTTGTCCCACTCATTCGGTATCGTGCACTCTATTATCTCTCGTGCTGATGTCCGGCAGGCGCCTCCCCCTGGCATCGACCCAACGGAGGGTGTTCTCACACCTCCGCTTGCATACCTGTCACCGCAAATATGTGCTTTCCTTCGATCATTTCCTTCTGCTTCTCTGGGTTGGACAGAGGAGCATGGCCTTCCTCATACTTCGCACCATTGGCTATTCCACACGTCTCCATCAAGATTCTAAATATCGGCTCTCTCGTTATACAACCGGTCTTAC
>CM068964.1:51524954-51540212 GCA_035128595.1 Eptatretus atami
AACATTAAAGGCCTACGGGTCCAGTTCTGCCCTTTCCTTTCCTGGGGTTTCTTTGTATGAAAGTTGTGGCGCCGTGTCCCTAAGTAGAACTGTTAAGTGAATGTACAGAAATAATAGACAAACGGCTGTAGGTCTTTGTTTGCTCGTGTCTGGCCCTTACCCCATTGCATTCATTGCCTTGACTGCATACGTGTGTAAATAAATGTCCTTGTTTAAATGTTCACCTGTTCGTTGCGTCCTTTCCTGTCATTGACTGCCATTATTACGTACGGAATATAGTTGGCTGATTTACGGTGTGGTTAAAAACACCGTAGCTGGATTTCGGCGTTGATCCGAAAGCTGCGACTAGGTTTGCCCTCCGGTGGGCACGGCGGCCGCCGATTAGCTAAAAGCGGTCGTTTGCACGCCGAGCGGTGGGAAACCACAACAATATATATACTATATATATATATATAATTTAGTAATATATATATATATATATATATATTATAAATATATGTATTAGCAGGATGTGCTTACAGTTACACATTGTGTGAGCATACAAACGTTTCCCCATGTCTCGGATCGCTCACCTGCATTTGATTTTTACCTCTGCAAACTTTGTTGCGAAGGTTATGTTTTGATCGCTGTGTATTTATTTATTTATTTGTGAATATGTGTGTTTGTTTGTTTGTTTGTTATTCGCATAACTCCAAAAGTATTGAACTGAATCGCAGCAAATTTGGTGGGATGATGGTTATTATCCGAGGACCATTTGATTAGATTTTGGGAGCGATCGGGTCAAAGGTCAAGGTCATGAAAAGGTCAAAATCGTCTTTTTACCATAGCACGGTCAATTTGTATCCAATTTGCATGCAACTAATGCCAAATGTTCAGAATTCAATGCCCCATCTTGTGATATGTGACATGACACAATGACGTAATAACCCTTATTAGCGGTTGGAGTCAAAGGTCAGGGGGGTCACGACATCGCAAAATGTGCGGTTTTAGTCATAACACGGTCAATTCTTATCCGATTTGCATGAAACAACAACCAAAATGTTGACTGTTCTGTTCCCCACACTCTAATACCAATTACAAAATTAAGAGTACAAAGGTCAAGGTCAAGTCATGAAAAGGTCAAAATCGTCATTTTGTCATAGTGCGGTCGATTTTTATCCAATTTGCATGCAACCAATGCCAAAATGTTGTGAATTCAATGCCCAATCTTGTGATTATACGATACGACCAGGAAATTAATGTTTTTAAGCCATCAAACACATGTGGTATGGGATTAAATACCCTCACAATAAACGGTTTCTGGGGGGGGGGGCAAAATGTAGCGTTGGTGAAGGTATGCGCTCTACTGAGTGCCCGTTCTAGCTTTTTTATGTTTTTTTCATTTTATATGTTCATTTACCGATGCTTTCTGATGGTTCTGTGATTTTTCCTGGTGTATTGGCTTCAATGTCCATCGACAACAATAATTATCGTGCTACCCCATTATCTCGAGTCACTCACCTGCATTTTTTCATTTTTTTTCTTCATTTTTTATATTTTCATTTATGGATGTTGTCTGACGATTCACTGATTTTTTTTCCGGTGTACCGTTCGATGTCCATCAGCACCAAAATTTCAGCTTTTTACTCCACTCAGAGGGTACCGATTTTTTAATATCAGTCAGTGAGTGAGTCATTCAATCAGGGGTTAGAAAGAGGTATAATATTATATAATATTATATATATACACGAGATATTTTATTTGCAAACAGTTGTGTTGGTGCACCATTGAATGGGGACAGCATCAGCAGGGTGCCCAAACCCCCAATATTATTTCGAGCTAACAAAATGGGTTTGGGTGAAACTGCTATTTTGAGTGTTGTCTCAAGAGCAAATGTCTTCCGTTGTGCTGACACCACAACCTGCGGATATCAGTGCTCTGACCACCACCCAGTCTATTTATGAATCTATAATAAACGTCTATTTTTGAATCTACATTGTTTTTGTATCATGTGCCGAATATGGTGACCTGATCGCCACAAGTTTGGTGAGCATCAAAATGTTATTGGAGACCGGGCTCTCGAGTCGAGAGTCGAGATGATGGAAAGGATAGCCACAGACGGGGTGGGATATCCCGGTGCATGAGAGAAAGCATCCGAACGTAATCCCAGTGTGAAAATATTTCCAGGTAGAATCAGTATCAGGTAGTCTCCACTGTTGTCGTAGTCATAGTAACAGCGGTCATACTAATAGTACATGTAGTGGTAGTAGTAGTAGTAGTAATTGTAGTCGGGGTACTAGTAGTTGTGGAAGTAGTATTAGTGGAAACAGTAGCAGAAGTCGTTGTAGTAGTAGTGAATTATTCATAAAATGTTTGTTCTTAGGATGAAATTTTTATGCGTTCAATAAAATCCGACTTTGCTGTAATCGAACATCACAGTTTGTTTGTTTTTTGGACACATGGTCGAGGCTCGTGGAAGAGCTAGTACTAGTACACTGAATGGATCTGGATGCAACAGAACAAAAGGAACAGTAGAAAGAGGGAGGAAACGCCAACAGCAGAGTTGAAGGACAAGACAGAGGGAGACTTGGCCAAACAATGGGTGTGGGGAGGAATGGGTTGCAGGAGTTGGCAAAAAGGCATTTTGAGTAGTGTTAATAATCAGCAGTTATTCAAAGCAGGGTGTTCAAATCCTGTGACAGGTTACTACTACTACTACTACTACTACTACTACTACTACTACTTGAAGAAACAAAGCAAGTCACGAGATCTCCTTGTTAACTTTATTTTAACCTGTGTAAAAATGGCAACATATAAAACTAGGAAGGCAAAAATTGAGAGAATTGTGGGTGAAACACAGTTTTGCAGGCCTGAAAGTCTCAATACGCTCACACATTGTTGCAGAGCATAAGGTAGCAAAACATTGCAACACTGTACAAAAGTTGAAGGAATCCTGGACCATAAATGATCCACTTTGAAGTATTTCCCCACAACGTCAGGTCAGGTCACGTATGGGAGCATGTGCCATCGCAGCCGCTGCGTCCACTTTCTGCCGGTACTCCAGGGAACTCCGTCTGGCTATCCCCCAGGCAGATGCCTGGCCCATCCCCATCTCCTTAAGATGCTGATCAACCTGCTGCAACCATGAGGCACGTGGTCGGCCCATTGGCCTCCTCCACTCACGAGGTTACCTTGCTGAGAGAATCTGGTGAGCAGGATCAGCATCAGGAAAACGAGCCACATGTCCATACAGCCGCAGCTGATGCTCACGGACTATGCAGGTAACAACTCTCATTTGAGTCTCTCTTAGCAACCACTCGTTGGACACAAAGTCCGACCAGCGATAGCCAAGGCTTCTCTGAAGAGATCTGGTACCAATGGAATTGTCTCCATCTCAGATCCCTGGTCAGAGTACAGGTCTCACATTCGTAGAGCAACACTGGAAGCACCAAGGACCTGAAGACTCGACTTTCATCCTCCTGCACATGTCCTGACAGCACCACACCCCATGATCCAGTGAATCCATGACTCTCCAGGCCCGACCCAGATGTCTAGTGACCTCTGGCTCACAGCTAGCAGAACACGAATATCACTGGCAAGGTAAGTGAATCTTTCCGTGACCTCAACAACCTCATCACAAACAGGCACAGGCAAGATAGCAGCATCCAAGATGTCATTGAAAGCCTGGATCTTAGTTTTGACCCAGGAAACCAGTAATCCAGCCGGCTCCCACTCCCTCATTCAGCACCTCGAGGGCCCCGAAAAGGATATCCAGAGTCTCCGCAAAGATGCCTGCATCATCTGCGAAATCGAGGTCAGAGATCTTGACATTCCCAAACGATGCACCGTGGCTTAATCTCTCCAACATCCTCCCCAGAATGCAGTCCATACAAGCGCTGAAAAGGGTGGGGGCCAGTACATACCACTGACAAACTCCAGTCACAACTGGAAATAATTTGGAGATGGTATCACCACATCTCACAGCACTCTCAGTACCAGAGTAAAGTTCAGACATCAGATGGATCAGTTTTGGTGGCACCCCAAGAAGACCAAGAATCCTCCAGAGGGCATCCCGATTCACTGAATCAAACGCTTTGCAGAGATCAACATAGGCTGCAAGCAGCCCCTGCCGAGACTCTCGTCTGCGTTCGGTGAGGACCCGAAGAGCAAGGATACGGCCAATTGTTGACCTCTTTGGTGTAAAGCCTGACTGCTCTGGACGCTGGTGCTCAAGCAGATGGTTGGCGAACCCTATCACAAATTATCCGAGCAAAGACCTTGCCCAGCACTGAGAGCAGCGTCACCCCTCGGTAGTTGTTGCAGTCCTGGCGATCGCCCTTCCCTTTCCAGAGAGGAATAACAAGGCCCCTCTTCCAGTAAGTTGGGATGATGCCTGTGTTCCAGGCAGAGCACAGAACTGCATGCAATGACGTGAGTACAGCATTTCCACCAGCCTTGATAAGTTCAGCATGGATGCCACAGATCTCAGGAGCTTTACCCAATTTCAACAGGTTCACCACAGCCTGTGTTTCCACAAGGTACTTTGCTCTTATTTGGATAAATATGTTTTGTTTTTTTTGGTGATCTTTCACCTCTCCTTCTGTCTTGGTAGTGCTTTCTCTTTTAAAATGCTCTACCTTGCCCACTGCAGCCATGAACATGGACTTGCAGAGATAAGTAAAGTGAGCGACATTAAACAGAATTGTGGCAATTCTAACAAAAGCACCACTACTACTACTACTACTACTACTACTACTACTACTACTACTACAACTGCCCCTATTATTCCCACAGGTGGTCAACCTTCAACTGGAGCTGATTTGGGTAAGAATTTGCAATCTATTCAGGATGCCGGTGATAATTTGCATCCTCTTCAAGAAAGACACCCTGGGATCTTCAACGTCGACCAAAGACCAGTGCTGGCAGATGGATGCACCAGGGTGACAGTTTACAGCTGGGTCAACTTTCGACAGCTCACATGTGACTGCACAAACTTCTAAACTGTCTTGCCAGCCTAACTTGTCAATAAATGATTCGATGATCTATGGAGCATTTCCCAAGACAATCCCAATAAGCAATGGATTTAATGGCAACATCTTTTAAGCAGTTTGTTAACTGCACATCCTAACAAAGCAAACAATAATGACGATGATAATTGTAATGTCAGTGGTATGGTATATAATGTCAAAAGGTAATTACAATGACCCATGCATGGTGTTCCCCTCCCCCGCTCTTTGGAGAAACTCCCAAACACTGTATATTTTAAAATACTTTTCTCGCAGGAATTTCATTTTCAGCATTTGCTTCCTATGCAGCTGTTCGAACTGGCAAGAGTGCCGAGAGGTGTACACACTTGCATTTGAGCTGTCTAGCCTGGGTTCGAATCTGGGCCCAGCTATCAGCTGACACCTTGGTGTTTCAAATGCAGGCCGAGGCATCAATGTGTGCGCCTTCTGTTGGAAGTTAAGCTGGAGGACGCTGTCTGCCGGCACCGGTTGTTGGTGGATGATAAAGATCCCACTGTGTTTTCGCAGAGTATGTGAGTTATCTTTGGCTGCCTGGAATAAATTACAAATTTCTGCCCAAACGTAAGGCATGGACAAACAGTTCATGAAAGGCTTGGGCCATAAAGGTCCCCCCTTCCTACCCTACCCCCACGGACGACCCAACAATATAGTGAGGATAATTGAAGTCGTTAAAGGGGGAATAGTTGCAGTCGTCCTGGTGCAGTTGCAAGTGATGTAATCTCGTGGTGCCAGCTATGGAAGGGAAGCAGCAGGTCCGATCACGTGGTATTTGCAGGTTCGAGCCGCGGTTCGATATCGCCATCTAGCGCGAACAGGGAAGAACTCCTTTCGCTAAAATAGGGGAGGGTGGGGGAATAAAAAGGTAAAACAGCAGAATATATAGAGAACAACACTCGGTGGAGTGCATACCTCTGCCAGGTTGACCAGTTTACGTTTTGTGTCCCACTGATAGGCAGGATCTGGACCTGAAGCATAAATGGAATCGACTTGTTCTTGTCACAAAACCAACTCATCCACATAGTTGTGTCATAACTCGTCCACAACTTTTTGAGATATCATGCAATACTATCCCGTTTTTGGCCGCATCTCTCAATGGTGAAGAATCACTTTACAAAATTTTTTTTTTAACTTCTCATCTCCGAATACGATTTTGAATCTTCATCAAAATCGAATCGATTTGTCCTTTAAACACTCCCAACCTGTCCCCCAAGTTTCATCCAAATCCGTTCCAACTTTTTGAGCTATCCTGTTCGCAGACATCAAACAAACAAAGAGGGGTGAAAAAATAACCTCCATCCACCTGAGGTGTTGGAGGTATTCAATATTACGTTGATGAAGTATTGTTACGTGGAAGTGGAGGAGGGGGGATCCACAGCTTGACTGTGGTAAGTGTAGTATGGTCCATGTCTGTCTAGTAGGTTTGATTGCCATATAACAGTAGGCTATAGGGCATGCAGTATATATGCGTTTAATTTTCAATTTTCGTGCAACAATGATGGGGGCAACTTAAAACTTTCATGGGTTTGTAGGAAATGTGTCCCTGATTAAGAATATCCATGTCCCCACGCACAAGGGGTGCTCAGAAATTTATAACGAGCAGTTGATCAAAATGCATATTAACAAATGGTACATGAAGTGTATGATGGCTTCCTGGCTTTTTAATCAGATTGTCAGGTGAACCCATTTATTATCAGTTGGGCTTCATAAATTATTAACGTGCATTTATATTAATAATAATAATACTAAGAGTATTAATGATAAGAATATATTATTATTATCATTATTATTATTGTTACGGAAATGGCCTTATTGGATACTAAATATAGGATTAGCTCAGATCCCCCATTAAATGCATGTTTAGCTAGGTTGTATGGTAAAATGGACGTTCCATGTGTGTTGGGAGGTGTAAGAGGCTGTTTTGTTGTTCGTACAGTGGTGGTGTGCCAAGGGCTCACTCTTCTTCCTCCCCTCTATGGACGATAGGCCCCGCCCAGTCGGCTGAGAAAAGGGGAAGTGAAGCTAAAGGGAGGAGTTTGTCGGCTTCGCCGAGAGAGGCGTGCTCGTGTGTCGAAGGAGCGAACGAAAGAGAAACGAGAGAGAAAAGGAGTTTTCAGTTTGAAAAACGGTCGGGTTTTCGAGGCGTGCTGGTTTTTCGAAGCGAGCGAACGTAAGAAGCGTGCAGTCGATGTCTTTTGTGGGCTGGGTGGGAAGAGGCGGCCTGCACGTCGAGTCGGCGATCGACTCTATGTGGGAGGTGATCGAACAGGTTCGGCCTGCGTCTGGCGCCGGAGCCTCCGTCCTTACTCACCTCACGGCTCGACACGTTTGGCGATCCGCCTGCGGAGCTTGGCACTCGATTTGGGCCTTGTCTGGTGCACAGGCCAGGCCTGGATTTGTATGCTGGACCTTGAGAGAGATCAGCTGAGGCCCATCGTCGACTTGATGTCTTGTGCCATCGACCTTACGCGGGGTCAGAGCACGCGGAGACTGCATGCGTGAGGTCTGCGACAAAGGGAGGATGAGCGCCATCTTGCCACATGGCGCGTTCGAGCTGGGGGCTCGAATCCGTGGACATCCGCTTGTTGCGAGCGACATTCGTGCTTTTGACACTGTCCTCTCGTCATGAAACATCACCAAGTACTCTGTCTTGCATGCATGCTGTCTGTCTGTCCGTCTTTGTCTGCACGTGTTGTATAAGGCATATCTCGGTAGGGACCCCCTCGAAACCTGTAGTCCGTGGTTCCCTAATTAAGAACGGGTTGAGATTGTTTAATAAAAACATTGTCGTGAATGTTGCTTGTGTGTGTTCCCCGATGTTACCCATAAATCTGGTTGATTCGGATGAAGTTGCCGCTTTGGATTAATTCGTGTTGCGTCGAGGAACGATCCATTCGATTGCATATAAAACCAAAAATGGTTACAGACTGGCAGAAAAACGCTCGCAATCTGACACAACCAGTCTGTAACCGGGTTCTATTTCCCCAAACTGTAACGGTTACAAGGATTACGTTGGTATCGCGATTGAAGACGCGTGACCCGAGCCTGTGCTGAGCCAGCCGCGTTGTAAACCCAGGAGACGCGTGGTGAGGTGGTGCCAAGAGTGGTGTGAGGATCCCGCCCCCCCCCCCCCCCGCGATCCAGCGACATTATTATTATAACATTTATGCGCTTAATCTCGTTTGAGCCATAAGCACCCACACAAACTGAAGACAAACCACAACTAAACCACACACAACACCAACACCGAGAGAAAAAGAGGCAGGGAAATTGGGAAAAGTCCTGACTGGAACAGATGTTTAGATTTAATGAAAACCCATTAACAAATGATACTCCAAATGTATGATGTGATATTAATTTTCTCTGGCCAAATGCAAAGTTTATGTTGGTAAAATATTACCATAGTTACAAGCTCTCATATTCTAACCTCATTTTTTATTGAAATGCAGGGGTGGGGGAGGAGTGTTACATACTTTGAGTGATGTTAAGAAAAGGGGGAAAATTTTTTGTTATTAAATGTACACTGTTGTAATGTTGCAGAACTGTAAGTTTCACATACTAATCTTTATCCATCTCAAATTTATCACTTCACAGGTGTTAAGACCCAGGACATGAGAGACCCTAGTGAGAGCATGATCTTCCAGTACATGTAAACACAAATATGACATATATATATATACTGCATAATATTTTGTTGTGTTCACACAGAACAAAAATGTTAGTATAATGCAAAGTATTTAAATCTGTATAATCATCTTCCTTGTATTATTTTCTGGGTATTGTACATTAGAATCACTGTATAAACAAAAATGTGAGTGTGCAATGCTATGCCCTAGTCCGTTGAGGAGACCAAGCACTTGTGCTGACCCTGTCAGATGGCGCACTGCAGTGGCAAGGGCATAATGCTTTGGCATCGGTTTTTTTCCCTTTCTTTGCCAAACTGATGATATCTTGGGCGATTGACAGGAGTTTTTTTTCAGTGTCTGCTGTAACCACAACATATTGCTCTTCTTCAGGGCTGTCTGAACCACCAACCACCCACGCTAGGAAGTTGAACAGTTGATATGGGACAAGGGTCTTAACTTTATCCAGCGTGAAGTCATCTGCCACAGGTGACCATGGGACTGTGAGGTTCTTGTTGTCAATTGATAACTTCAATGTTAAGGCAGCATTAAATAACATTCGCAGACTGTTTGGCTGGGATCCATTGCTACCTCTTTCAATTGGTTCTGCCATCAATCTGTTGAACTTTCTGCAGAAGTAGTGTCAGTGTCATCAACAAGTTCCTGGGCTAGGTCTTCTGCACAAGGTCCTTCACTGAAGACGATGTCACTCATGCTTCTATTGGCGGGCATGACAAACACAAGTTGCGAGAATGTTCTTTGCAGACGTGTCTTTAAATTCCAGGTCCTGGAAGGAGCATCTACATTTTCAACCTCTTTGATCGCATGGATAAATATACTGTTTAATCTTGACAAAGTCAAGATTTCTTTATTTTGAATTCATCTTTTTTTCACCGTTTCTTCACTGAATACAATGAAAGCATTCATGTAGCCACTCTGAATGGATGTCAAAGGCTTACATGGCTTACTCAGGAACCTTGTGTAGGCTCTGTGACAGTCACAGTACTGCAACTCACGGGCTACCAAATCTTCACCCTGTATCTGCTGTAGAAGTGCAATGTCTTCCTTTTGCTTTGCAGCTTCCAGGAGCTGCCCACCACAAATAAGCTCACATTTGACTAACCTTACAATTGATCTTTTACCAGTTATATTATTATTACGTTTGTACTTGTTTGAGTGGCAAATTATGCACTCCTCTGGAAACATGTGACGTTTTCTCCACCTCACTCGTTGGCTGTCCTTGCCATCTGAACGAAAGCGCACACTTTGTGCTTGGCTTGTCCTCATGTATAGTCACTTGGTTGATATCCAGTATGTATCATGCTGTTCCTGTATTTGCATTGATGAAATGATAGAATATGCAAGACAACCAAAGAGATGCATTTGATTGCTTATATTATTAAAAATGTAACTTACAATATTCAGATAATAGATATTGTGTAAATTTTTTTTTTCATCTCCCAACCTCTTTTGTAGCCAGAATATAGTCTAAATGGCCTTTTTATTAGAGGCATTTAGAAATCAACATTTTCCATAAATTTCTGGAAAACTGATGAAATTAGATGAACTGGACTTTGGTTGTGTTAAATATCACTAATATTACCTAATAGATAATAGATATTGTGTTGTAAATTTTTTTATTATTCAAACACCTCTTGTAGCCAGAATATAGTATGCCTTTTTTAACAGGCATTTCAAAATATCAACAATCTCCATAAATTTCTGGAAAACTGGCTGAATTAGATGAAATGGACTGTGTTGTGTAATATCTCCCAACAAATCTTTCCATTCTCTCATTTGCTTACAATACAAGCCAGCATGCTATAGGAGGGGTGGACATAAGTTATTTTTGCGCATTTTGTGAGAGGGATCAGCGATGGCACGGTTAAAACAAAGTATTTCCATGTTTGTTTACGTAGGATTTCTTTGTAACCAAGCGAATATTCTCTCACCTTTTTTTTTCCGTGAAATTTATACTTACAATATCATAAAAGTATATATGCCTCACATATAGAGCTACAAAGAGATATGAGGTGAATTTGAATGAAACACACATGGAAACCCCCTCGAAGGTCAGAGGCTGTTGTATGCACCTGCTTCGCTGATCCCCAGTTAACAGATTTGCAAAAGTTCCTGTTGTCTATGTCCACCCCCTCCAATAATGGCTTTAAGTTTAATATCAAATCATTGACAGTTATAATTCCTGAATAACCGCATGGATTCCAAAATTACAGTAAAATTGTACTACTACAGCAAGTTGAACATGATACAGAAGTCACTAAACTTAGTCTTCCACCAAAATCATCATCATCATGAATGATGCATCATTCACATGTCCAATCTAACGTTACATAAGTTATTTTAAAGTCATTATCAATGCATGGTGGATGAGTTTACACATACCTTGTCCTTGAGAAGTAGATTTCTTTGCAAATGACTTCTCTTTTCGTCTTTTACTGATGTCACAGAAGCGCTTGTAGCAATTGTAGTGGTAGCCAAGGTTACTCGACGGCGAAGGCTGAGCCGCAATGCATGTCGCAGTATCGTGAAAGTCAATACCAAGGTTTGTTGCAATCTCGGTAACTATATCACTCTCTTTGCAGTCGTAATTCACCCATTTGCTAGCGAAATCGACAAATCGTTTCCACGATTCATTATTGAACACGATGAAGTTACTTTTTGTTGTAGAATCTACGTGCATAACGCAAAATTTTGAAGAAAATGTACGATCCCCCGTAGAACTGCATTCCGTGGGCACCGCCATCTTTGGTTCGCAGTGCAATGGCACGGTGACCGTGATTGGGTTATTCTGTGAAACTAAGTCATCAATTTCACTGAGCGTCAAATACGGTAACGCTGATTGGCCCATTTTATCACGTGAATTGACTGGTCAGCGAAATTTAATGTGACATTATTTACCAAAATTATTCGTTTTTTACGTTTTTATGAGCAATTTGGAGGATTGGGGACACTTTCGGAATGCTTAGAATATTTTTGGAATTATTGATCAAGAATAAAGTTGCCCCCAGTAATGTTGCACGAAACAGAGAGTTAGATACGGACGTATTGTGGTCTACAGGGACCTGTCAGAGTAAAAAAAAAAAAAATTTGAGTGCAGCCTTATGGCTGCTGGTTGCATCATTGGTTAGGGACACAGCTGTGCCACTGATGCAGTCTCCCTATTACCAGTACACTGGTACTCATTTTGCTGACTTCATGAGGATGACAGGCTGAGTCAACCCCACCTGGTATTAATTCAGTGGCAAACAGGGCTTGAACTCAGGACCCTGGTATCCCCTAGAATCCCCTAGGATCACAAGTCAGCCACCCTAACCACTAAGCCAAAAGCAGGCTTGCCAGAGTAAATTGTTTGTTCCATGACACTGAAGAGACAATGTACACAATTTATCGACAGGATAGACGATTTATGTATGCGTGAATACCTCTTGTTTGTGGGCGGGGCAAGATAAGAACTTCCCATTGCAGAGGCACACATGTCACGTGTGCAACTCAGCTGATTACGATCTCTCTGGTCAGTGTGTGGCAGACTTGGCGGCGTGTAGGCTCTGGAGCCCGGAAGAAAAGATGTACATTTATTTTTATTTGGGCCGCCCCCGTGGCCACGTGGACTACACTCAGGAGGAGAACCAAGGGAGGAGGCCTGTGTGCAAGGAGGTCGAACAAGTGGTTCCCAGAGAGATCTTAAGGAGCAAAGACAATTGTAGTTTGCTCTGCAGAAGTTTTGAGATAGACTCTGCAGAAAATAGAAGAAGATTCTTCATTCGTCTTCTTCATCCATCACAAGCCCACAACAAAAGTAAAATGTCAAAAGATGTTGTGATGCTAATCCATAAGAGGATTGTGGTGTCCTATTGTGGCATCATAATGTGGTGTCATTCCGACCTTGTTTGGTTGTTTTTTGAGATTTCATCCCTCTGTTTTTACATTTTTTTTGAAATGTTTTTTTTTCTTCTTGTTTCTGCAAATTTTTTTTTTAATTCTTAATGTTTTATATATTTTGTTATTTTGGTGTGGAATAAATCTATCTATGTTATTAAATTTCAATCCTGACTTTTGGTTCAGTCCACGATGTGGATAACCACATATGTGAAACGATGAGATTATCGTTTTAAAAAAAATAATAAAACGATTAATGCTTTATATATTTTTTAATTTGGGGTTGCGTGCACTAGCTCAGAGACAAAGGAACTTCCTTGCGTTGAAATCACCATCATGGCTTCAGCAGATATTGAGGTAGGTTGGGCTACAGTTAAACATCATTTTGAGAGGTAACAAGCAGAAGAAGAAGAATAAGTACAAATTGGCGTTTTAGCCATCTCTCATTGTACTTTAGCGATGTATTCTGGCATCTTCTTAAGTCTTGGTAGTTCAGAAAATGCTCAAGAACAAAAGGTATGGCTTTTAAATGCTCATGACTTCACTGTATGGTAGTTTCTAAGCGTATTATTGTGTGCACATTTGAATGGCACCCATTTTTTTCCCGTATTATCCCTCGATATGGTGTACTATCATACACCATGATACTGCCATACTCCTTGACATATCAATACATAGCACGATCATTTTTTTGGTTGTTACCCCGCATACACATGATGTCACAACATGGCTGCGCTTGGTGTGCGCTCAATTACCATGCAGCTAAGTTAGCGCTAGCAAAGCCAGCCATTCCTTATCAATGGTTTCAAATAGTATGCTTGCTTGAGTGCTTAAGCCACTTGGCGAGTGCTCCACAAGAAACTTGGTAACTGAACACACCCCTGGTGTTTGTGTAGCTGGATGGTGGTTATTGGTGGTTAAGCGTTGGGGATGTCGAGGGTGGCGGTGCTCTGGGGCTGCCTGGTGAACGTGCTGACCGAGCAGTTTTGTCGAAGGTGTCAACTGGAGCCATGTGGTCGCCTTATTCCTGTTTGGTGTCAGGCTGTATGCAGAATTGGCTGCACCGGCACACGTGGACTCGATTGCTTCATACAGGCCTGATTACATGGAGAACGAACTTCATCCTTGGATCGTTGCACATGTCGGGTGGTTTCCTCAACCTCTTTCTGGAGAGCTGTTCTCGCTGCTGGTAGTGCTTTACTGTGGTTGGGGTGAGGGCAAGGAGGCAGTGCTTCGCATGGGTTTCACGTGGCTTGAGTTGGGCCGAAGACTGCTGCTTGGCTAGTTTCGCGAGTGGCTTGGGTGGTGGCGGGGCTGACAGGATACCTTCCTTGTTCCTTTTTCAAGATAGGCACTGTACTGCTGCTGCTGAAACCATTTCTGTGATGAAATGGAATATATATTTTGGACTAGCAGGGGTACCTCACATTGCCTGGTGTTGCCTGGTCTATTTTTTTTTGTGGGAACCTAAAACACTTTCCTACATCCACTAAAGAATGGGGTCAGGGGTATTTTAATATTGTTACAGATTTCAGAATCCGGTCTGATGAATGCATCCACACAGCCAGGTCCTCAGACAGTTATTTCCTTAAATGCATGTTCAGATTAGCACCCATCCCAATAGCTCCTAATGGAGATCGCAGCTTAAATGTGATGCGTTGAGAAGGGTAAAGGATAGATCCCCTCTCTTATGGGAAGCTTTTTTCTTTACGATAGACATGTTGACACACATTTCTTTCACAAGCTCTGAAGCCCACCCTTATATTTCCTCAGCAACATTTCTTTCACGAGCTCTGAAGCCCGCCCTTATATTGTTATAGATCCGGCGGTGGGGATTCGTGAGCCCTAACTCTTGACAGCCAGAAACTGTTGCAGTTGAGGGCGTACTAACGCACGTCTCGGCTGTCTCCGGGGTTATAACGCCGGCTGGCTCGGCACAGTCTCGGGTTACGCGCCTCAGATCACGATACACAAGTACCTACACCTGTGCCTTGCCAGTCGCGGGAAATAGACCCCGGTTACAGGACTGGGTTTGTCAGAGACCGAGCGGAAGAGTCAGAGACAGTCCGTAACCATTTTGGTTTTAAATAACAAATTGAGCGAATTGTTCCTCAGCACGGCACAGAATAAACTCAAGGCGGCAACTTTCATATGAATCAGCCAGATTTATTGGGGACACATCGGAGAATACGACACAAAGCAAAACATTCACGACAATGTTATAATCGACTCTATAACCCGCCTCTAACTAGGGAGCTACGGATTACGGGTTTCGAAGGCGAACCTCTAGCGAGATAAACTTAGACAACATGCAGACAAGACACAGAGTACTTGGTGATGCCTCATGGACGAGGGAAAGTGTCAAAGGCACGAATGCGGCTCGTGACAAGCCGATGTCCGTCGATTCGGCAACCAGCTCGAGCATGCAGCGTGGCAAAATGGCGCTCGTACTCCTTCTCCCAGCACCGCTTGCGCACCAGCGTCATCGCGTTCAGCCCCCGTAAGGTCGACAGCACAAGAACGAAAGATCCACGGTGTGCTCCAGCTGGCTTTTCACAAGGTCCAGCATACAAATCCAGGACTGGCCTGCTCACCAGATTAGGCCAAATCGGGGTGTTGGGCTCCGCAGGTGGATCGACGGGATGGAAAAGCGTGTCGAGCCGTGCCGGGAGCAAAGACAGTCAAGGCTCCGTCACTGGACTCCGGATGAACCTGTCGATGACCTCCTCATAAAA
>CM068964.1:51559993-51572302 GCA_035128595.1 Eptatretus atami
ATGGTGTTGGTAGTGTCATGGTTTGGGGATGCATGAGTCCTGCCGAACTGGAGAGCTCAAGTTCATCGAGGGAAACATGGCTTCTACGATGTACTGTGACATACTGAAGGAGAAGATGTTACCCTCCCTGCGAAAAACTTTAGAGCTGTATTTCAGCACGAAATACGATCGAAGCATCCGTTCCAACAGACAACTGCCCTTCTGGAAGAAGTCCGAAGGCATTGTGTTGGAGTGGCCAAGCATAGTCACCTATCGAAACCCAATAGAAACAACCTGTGGAGGCATCCTGAAATTAAGTGTGAAGGGTACAAAAGTGCCAACATCCACGCAACTCGAAAGTCATTGAGCGGGGTGAACAGGATCCCACAAAGACATGTGTAACCCTGGTCACATCTCCATTAACCAGATGGAATAGCTGCTCGTGCTCAAAAACAATTGTCCGACATATAACAAATATAACTGAAAACAATAATGCTTCAATGTGAGAAATACATCGGGTGTACTACACTTTTGTTGCCGTCCTCGCGCCCCCCCCGCACTTCACTAGAAGATCCAGTATCTAGCCATATTTTGTTTCCACAGAATAATGTTTTGGAGCCTGTACCATGTTATGACAGAATGGTCTACTCTATCAAGTGTTCTCCGTTGAAGTCTCTGTGTTATAATTACATCTAAGTAAACCAGTTACAACAAAATAGTACATTTTGTAACAGGCGTGTACAGTGGGGGTAAGACACAAGTATTTTGATACACTGCACGTATTTGCAGTGTTTCCCTCACTTATAAAAGCACGTAGAGGTCTGTAATTTTTATCATAGGTACACTTCAACTGAAAGAGGAATCTAAAACAAAAATCCTGAAAATCCATTGTAAATGATTTTTATAAATAATTAAATTGCAATTTATATTGCATGAAATAATGTATTTGATACTATCAGAAACAGAACTTTAATATTAGGTACGAAGAAACCTGCTGGTTTGCAATTACAGTGAGATCTTAAGTTTCCTCATAAGTTTCTAACCAGGTTTTGCACCAGACTGCAGCAGGGATTTGGCCACTCCACCATACAGATCTTCTCCAGATCCTTCAGTTTCGGGGCTGTCGCTGGGCAACACAGACTTTCAGCTCCCTCCAAAGATTCTTCTATGGTTCAGGTCTGGAGACTGGCTAGGCCACTCCAGACCTTAGATGCTCTTACGGAGCCACTCCTTAGTTGCCCTGGCTGTGTGTTTCGGGTCGTTGTCATGCTGGAAGACCCGCCACGCCCCATCTTCAATGCTCTTGTTGAGAAGGAGGGTTGTTAGCCAATGATCTCCGATACATGCCATCCATCCTCCCCTCAATACGTGCAGTCGTCCTGTCCCCTTTGCAGAAAAGCATCCCCAAGACATGATGTTCCACTCCATGCTTCACGGTTGGGATGTGTTCTTCGGTGTACTCATCCTTCTTCTTCCTCCAAACACGGCGAGTGAGTTTAAAACCAAAAAGCTCTATGTTGGTCTCATCAGACCACATGACCTTCTCCATTCCTCCTCTGGATTCATCCAGATGGTCATTGCAAACTTCAGACGGCCTGGACATGCGCTGGCTTGAGCAGAGGGACCTTGCGTGCGCTGCAGGATTTAAATCCAATGACGGCGTAGTTTACTTAGGTTTTCTTTGATACTGTGGGTCCCAGCTCTCTTCAGCATTTGACAGTCCTGCCGTGTAGTTCTGGGCTGATCCCCTCACCTTCTCATGATGATTGAGGCTCCACGAGGTGAGATCTTGCATAGCCCCAGACCAAGGGAGATTGACTGTTATCTTGAACTTCTTCCATTTCTAAAATTCGCCAACAGTTGTTGCCTTCTTACCAAGCTGCTTGCCTATTGTCCTGTAAGCCCATCCCAGCCTTGTGCAAGTCTACAATTTTGTCCCTGATGTCCTTAGACAGCTCTCTGTCTTGCCACATGTGGAGAGGTTGGAGTCTGATTGATTTGAGTGTGGACAGCTGTCTTTTTATGCAGAAACGAGTTCAAACACGGTGCAGTTAATACAGGTAATAGTGAGAATGGAGGGCTTCTTAAACAAACTAACAGGCTGTGAGTGCCGGAATCTTACTGGTTGTAGTGATCAAATACTTATTTCATGCAAATATTATTTAAAAAACACTACAATGTGATTTTCCAGGATTTTTGGTTTAGATTCGTCTTTCACAGTTAGTGTACCTATGATAAAAATTACAGACCTCTACGTGCTTTGTAAGTGGGAAAACCTGCAAAATCGGCAGTGTATCAAATAACTTGTCTCCCCACCTGTACTCACTTTTGTGAGATAATATATTGTTGCGAATTCGCGCCCGCCGCGTGCGAAACGCCCGTGACTCGAATCGCGGCACGTCGCCCACGACGGGAACAATTCCAGTCGTGACCCTCCGGAACTATCGCCCCGGAGCAGTCACGGGGGGGCCTTTGACCTCACCACAATCGTGCCAATCCACCCCGCATAGGATGGGTTGTTCGCCAAACTCAACCTACCTAAGTACCCATCGCGGATCAAACGGGCGATCGCACCTCGCCACAGGTCGACTCCGGACACGAGCCGCTGGGCCCCGTTCCGTGCTATCGGGATAACCGAGCGGTTATCGTCGACCTGGACGTTCCGATTAATTACCGGCAGTATTAAGCCCACTACGAACCCTTTACGTGAAGCAGGATGGGAGTCAATTAAAAAAGGAGATGAAGAAGAAACGGGAACAGTTCAACACAATGCACATTATATTACGCGACACACGGAAAGCACACTATATATAGCGCATACAGTCAAAATGCACAATAGCAACCAAACAAAAGCCAACAAGACGCAGAGTTACTACCGACACGCGCACACACGGCAAACACTATACAGTTCTACTTTACAGACGGCCCAACACAATTACACAAAAGCAAAGGAAAGAACCACCCTCAAAACAAGGAGGCAGACAGGCCTGTCCAAATGTGCCGGGACCTAGAGACGGCCAGGGCCCGCGAGACCGGGGGGGGGGGTCCTACCCCCGTCCTCGTGATGCGTTGCGGGCGAGCCGCAAATGTGGCTGCGCGCGTGCCCCGACTCCGTGCTCCTTGGCGGGTTTCGTCCAACGTTTGGATGGTGGGAACGGGGCCCCTTTTTGCACTATCTCAGCGCGGGGGGAAAGGGAATTGTTGATGCCCTGGGGAGGAGAATGGCTGGCTGGCTTGGGTCCCGCGACAGCGATCCACACCGCGACCTCGTCCCGACCGCCGTCCTTCTTCGCCTCGACCCGACTCTCTTTGCCTCTTCCCCGCAACTCTTCTCAGCCAACTTCAGAACCCAACTCTTTGCCACACACCGATGACTTCACACCCGACTCCACTACTTCATTCGCCTTGCGCTCGCCTTCTTATAGGCCGGCAGGAGCAGCTAATATGCAAATATTCGGATCAGATGACCTCGGGGCGGACCACGCTCGCCCATTGGTCCTATGGAAAGGGGCTGTGAATCTCCCCTGTTCCTAGAATTTGCATATATCGATTTCACACAGACGCGCCTGGAGGCGGGCCAAGCCGCCCCCGCGCTCGCTACATTGGACGGATGGGAAGTGGCGCGGTAGCGTTCTTGAATCCGATTTTTCCCTCGAAAGGCCGCTATTTGCGCTCGCGGCTCGGTGCTTTCGGCACCAATCGCCGAACGGCCCGAGACAGCCCGACGCTCATGTTCACAGTCTGCGGGAATGGCCGTCGAAGAGAGAGATGAAGGTGGTGAGGTTTTCGGTGTTGGTTGATGTTATGGTGCCGTTTGGAATGGGCGGTGACTGCCGATGATAGTGGGAGCGAGTTGTGAAGGTAAAGGTCGTGGCTGTTGGCGTTGTTGTTGTCCGGGTTGGAGCTGTTGCAGTGGTGACGATGCGCTGTGTTGTTGTGTATGGCGGTTGAGACGTGGTTGGTTCAAAATAAAGATAGAACAGAAAAAATGGCTAACTCAAAGTGCGCAGCCCGAATGATCACATAAATTCCCTCTATACAATGGTTTGGGCTAACTACACATGTACTTAGAGATATCTCACCTACGACCTTTATGGTGTAATGCAATTTCCACAGCCGTAACAATATATATAATATATATAATATATATATATATATATATATATACTAAATATAAACTGTTACGCTCTGGAAATTCCAAACACCATAAAGCCTTAGGGGATAATATTTCTTAAAGTTACATGTGTAGTTACCCAAACCCATTCGCTTAAGGGAATAAATGTGATTTCATTCGGCTCGCCGATCCATTAGTTAGGCGCTTTTTTTGTTCTGCTATTATTTATGAACCAACCACACTTCAACTCAACAACTGCCCAACAAAACAAACAACAACGCTAACACCCACCACTCTAACAACGCCCGCCCGCCACCCTCACAAGCCACGCCACCATCTTCAACCCACGCTACACCACAGCAACGCAACGCCCATCCTCAGCGACTGAACGAAGCACGGTTTTGCGCGCCTGAAAAGCCGCTCGCAAACGGCTTCGCCTCGCCCCCCACAAGAACGCAGGTGGGAGGAACAGAGAGGAACGGCCCCCCTTCTCGACAGCGCCATCGAAGCGACGGTGGAGCCGAGAACGGGCGCGGGCGCCGGGACGTATAAGACGCGGCACGCGGCTGAGGCTGCTTCTCTCTCCTCTTCGTCGTCGATGCTTTTGCCCCCTCTCCTCTCTCGCTTCTTCTGCTTGGAGTTTCTTCTGCTCTGCTGGCTTCTCTGCTTTCCGAGCCCGCTCGCTCTCCTGCTGCCCTCACGCGGTTCCGCGGTGCTCTCCCTGTCGGTCCGCGTGCTCGGTCCAAGGCCGCAAGAGGCCAGCACGAAGTCAGGCGCGACGCCGCGCCCGAGAGGCCCTCGCCGACCACGCCTTCGAGCGGGCGAGTCTCACAGGCAGAGGCACGGTCGCACGAGGCACTCAACACACGCAGGAAGTCGACTTCATTCTCTTGGTTTTTGGAACGGTGATGTGTGCGCGCAGTGCCGGAAGCAGAATTGAAATGGCCGCGGTCGGTCGTTAGTCGGTAAGTAAGACCTCTGCTCTTTTTGTTTCTATTTGAATGATGGCATTATTGAAATACTGTTTCCTTAATGTGTGCTACTCGTCAGTCGCGGAATTAATAGACGTTGGCTTGTTGCAATTCTAATCCCCCGCTCTCGCTCTCCTCTCCTTCGTTGGGTCCCATCTTGTTTCACGCTAAACGATTGACAGGGCGCGAGACGCCCGATAAATTAATCTGAACCGTTTCAGCGCCGCACGCATAACACGCTCGGTCTATCCCGTTAGCATTGGAACGGTCGCTAAGCCGGCCCGTATCCGACAGTCGGCCCTGGGCCGAGGCTACAACCCCTTCGCTGGCATAGGTTACCCGTGCCGGTATTTAGGTCATAAATCGACTTCGCGATTGACCCTATTCCGCGCGGGCTAGAATGCGGACTGGACTGTTGTCCTGCAAGCCCGAAAGGTTCCACCCTTGACCTGGATCCCGGCAGTTAAGCCGGCAGGGTCACGGACACTAGAATTCTCCGTCGACTGGGCGAGAGCGGTCCGCATTTCGAAGTCACGGGCCCGATCGCACGCCGACGCGCGCAATTCGCAAACACTGGTTACAGAGTGTATCTAATTCCCCTCCGTCTCCAAGCAAATTCACAGGGAATCGGCCAGGGGTGAGAGGAGCGACCACCATTCCCTCTAATTACGACGATAATTAACCCCTTACTGAAAAAATGCGTCTCAATAGCGACGGGAGCCGGGTATTAGAATGATATGATGTAGTAGTGTAGATCCAGCCCGGGATGTACTACTGTAAGTGAAATCACGGATCGAGCTTCAACCCGACATTCTAGCACGACTTTGCCGCAAAACTGAATCGCATAATGCGGCCGATCGCACCTCAGCGCAGCACGAGCGACGGCTATTTAGGCTCGGCGAATGGCCAACGAATGGCACGACACGGCGGCCCGTCGACTCCAACCACCAATTCGCCCGATGTCGAGAATCATGAAATGGCCAAGATATAGATAAAACGTGAATGGAGAATGAAAAGAGGTGTAAGAGATGAGAAAGAATTATAAAGAAAGCTTCTGATTACAAAACAAGCTGAGGATGATTGAGATGAGAAAAGAACGAACACGAGAATGAAACTTAAGAATCACACGAGCAGATAACAATTAGAGCCAAAGCAAAGTGAGGTGCGGAGATGAGAAAGAAATGGAAAAAAAGCTTTGAGTTACAAAACGAGCATGAGAGTTGAGAGAGAAAAGAACGGGAATGAGAATGAAACTTAAGAAACCACCCACGTACAAATCGAACAGCGGAGCGAAGCCAGATTAAAGATTGAGATGCAAGAAAGCAGTAATGATGGAAGAAACGAATGAGAACAAAAGAAGAAATCGATCAATGGAAGCAAACCAACGAAATTGAGAAGAGGAACAAAAAGAGTTCCTGAAAGAACAAAAGATTACGACAGCGAGAACGAAGTCAGCCAATGAAAGAATAACGATAATTACAGAAGAGAACAAGAAAGACAGTGGAATAAAAACTAAAGAGTATGAATTGAAATAACGACCAAAACGAAAAAAAAATGAATACGGGATAAGTGAAGGAGCAAACGAATGAACAGGAAGGAGAATGAGGAATGAAAGGACACAACGAGATTGAGAGGAGAGCGAGAGAACAATGGGATAGAAAACAAAAGAACAAAGCTGGGTTGACAATTGAAAGAAAGGCAAGGCTGGAGTGCGAAGAGATAGACAAAGAACAGCGAATGAAAACACAAAAGGAAATTAGCCCAAATGAAGCAAACCATGAAACTGGGAAGAAGACAGCAGAGGAAACAAGAAGGTTAATGAGAGAACAGCGAATGAAACACAGAAGGAAATGGCCAATTGAAAGAAAACGATGAGTTGGAAAATGAGGACAGAGGAAGATGGAGAGAAACAAAAACATACGAGTTGAAATAAATGAACTGAAGAGAGAAAGAAATTGAAGTCCAGAGAAATGAAAAAACTCCAGAAAGAAACAGAAACTAATAAATGTATAAGACACGAGGTGAAAGGAATTGAGTGGAGAGAAAAGAACAATTAAGACGGAAAGCAAGATGAGTACGCGAGATCCTGAAAGAGCAAGGAGGAAACAGAGGAAGGACGGGAGCGACTAAGGAGAAAGCAAGGTACCTACGTAAAGATAATGGAAAGACCCCAGAAAAAAGCCAGAGTCTAATAGACACGAGGAGACAACAGAAACTAATAAATGGATAGAGACCGCGAGACAGAAAAAAGTAGAGAGAGACTGCACGATAAACGCGGTTAAAGAAACAGAACACACACACACAGAGGTAGTGGAGGATAATGGGGGAGCTCCGGAGCGTGTGGAGACCCGAGTGACAGCTGGATGCTGCCTCCAGGATCGAGGGCGAGGAGTTGCCCCCTGACGAATCACGACCAGTGGGTTCGGTCGTGCTTCCGGTCGAAGGACGATTGCTGGATAGTGCACTGTAAGCTTGGGGTTATAGGCCCCGGAACCCTTTGGGACGAATCCCCAGTGTGTTGTGCAGGTGTGTGTGCGAGTGTGCGAGATGCGTGCTGTTCCGGCACGCATGGTGTGAGTGAACCCCTGGGCAGTGAAAGATGGGTGTGAGTGAGAGGTCCGTGGAGGAGACCGTGTGCGTAAGGTCTCTGTATGTAGGAGATGTCCGTCGCATTCGGAAGCACGCACCCGCGTCTCCCGTTGAGTGTTGAATGGATATGTGCGTCTGACACGCAGGTGTGCGTTGGAACGACGACGGCGACAGAGGGACAAAACCGGGTAGCGCCAGCTGTTTTGGGCCACCGTGCCGGTTCACCCAGCAGCCAGCGCGAGGTCCGTGCTGTGCAACGCACGAGACCCCCACGTGCTCGCTGCGGGAGGAAGCCCGTCCGGAAACGCCAGCGGTGGATTTGCCGATCCCGCGACGGACAAATTTAGCAGGATACGGATTTGACCGGATGGTTCTCCACGCGAGCGTGTGTTTAGCTCCAACGGCAGAGCACATGTGTTCGCGTGGGGAGCCCCTCGATGCAGGGTTGCTTTTGGGGTGCGCAGGGTGACGTCATGGCTCACTTAGGTTGAATCCGGCAGGAGGGGTATCCCTGCCGGATGTACCGTCCAAGAGGACGAGACACGTGCAGCTGCATGACTCTCACGGAAAGTGCAAGAGCGCAGGCGTGAGTGCCGCGCTGTGCTGCGCATAATTGAAATACAAAATTAACGAAGCAAGCCTCGCTTTCGGTGAACGGATTCCTGGGCAAGGTGAAAGACCCCCTTAAACCGGGCACAGACACAACTAGCTAGGGGGAAGGTTAGCTAGCTAGACCGGCTCCATGGCAGGGTAATCCTCATGGCCCGTGAATGATTGTAGAGGATTGTAGTTGAGATTTAGGGGAAATGATTTTTAGAGATTGGAGACAGTGGCAGACTTTGGATGTTAAGGGACGTAGCTTAGCTACGTATGTTAAAAGGAACGTGCTGTAGTTTAAGGGATGACGTGGGAGCACGAGTTAGTTAGGGGAGTAGTTAGAAGGATGGCAGGGTTCAGCGATGTGTGTGTTGGATGTGTGTGAAACATGTTATTGAGTGAGGCCAGCGGGTCTGTGTGTATGGAGTGAATGGGAATGCATGGTGCGATGATGATTGGGGAGGAGTGGACTCCCGCCCAAGACCCCGGGGTCATATGTAGAGTGAGTTAGTGTTAGTTAAATTAAAAATAGGAGCGTTTTGTTGGCGGGAAGTAGGCCGAAACCCATTGGAGGGTGCAGGAGCCCTGTGACGGCTGGAGCGTAGCTGGCAACGGTGAGTATCGCTGAGTGGTACCCCGGCACCGGCTAGCCGGGTAGGCCAAGGCCCAGGGGCCGGAAGCCTAGTGCACGGTGCGCCCGCTTGGTCGGGGGCCGGAGCGCCGTTAGCCGCGTGGCAGTGTCGTGGCACGGGGACTCGAAAAGGCCCGGGCGCCACCTGCCACGTGTGCGTTTCAGGATGTGCCTATGGGACCTCCCGCGGTTTAGGAGCTGGTAGCTCGAGGCAGTGTATTGCCGGGTGCCATTGTAGGATTCGGCCGAGGTCGTGCCTGCCAAAGGACACGCGCCCAGCCATGAGACCGTTGCAAGGGCACGAGGGAAAATCGAGGGCGAGGCCCGAAACTGTAAGGACACCAACACAGGCGACGGAATTGGTGTTTAGAACCAATAGTAAGCCGAGGCCTGTTGAAAGCCCGGGTAGTTTTAAAGGTTTAGAAGTAGATAGAAGTGTTACCCCTCCGCACCATCCATCCCTTCGCTCTCGTGTGGCCGCTGGACCCACTTGGGGTTAGATCGCTGAGATCTGGAGGCCATCCTGAGGCTCGATTGGGCCTCGACACATGACGCTAGCTCTCCCTTATTCCCCTCCGGAAGGAACGTAGGGGTTGGGAGTAGCTAGGTGACAGAATAGGTTAGCCGAACAAGGACGATAAAGGGGTTAGGGGACGATTTATAGTGGGAAGAAGGGATGAAAATAAAACGACAAAAAAATTAGTTGGGGCTAAATTGGTTTTGACAAATTAAGGGAGTGGGTAGGTACAGTGACAGGCAAAGCGATAGTGGGAGGGAGACAGGTAGGTAGGTCCGGACCCGCCTTCTGTTGGCCAGCACCACCGCACTCCCTCCACCAACCTCCACGGCACGGCAAGAGGCCGGCCAACTTATCGGCAGCTGTTGTTTGCTACAAGCCTGTGCGGTCGGATCGTCTGCGGCTGTGTGCTGCGGGCTGTGCCGCCAACTTCATCGCTGGTTGTTTCTGCAAGGCCTGTGCCGGCCGATCGTCCGAGCCTGTTTTACTGCAGGCCTTGCCGGCCAGTTCGTCTGCGGGCTGTGTTTGCCTGCAACGGCCTTTTCGCAGGCTGTGTTCACCTGCTCACCTTTGCTTTGCCCATGCCCACTGCCCTCATCTACGTTGCCCCGTTCAATTTTGCTTTACCCCCTGTTCATTCCATGTGCGCCAGGATCAACAAGCAACAGTTTGCAAGCTGCAGGACTGTCCTGTTGGCAGCTGCAACACGGCCTGCAGGGCGGCCCGTGCACCGGTTTTCTTTTGACTCCTTGTTTTGTTCCCTGCAGAGTCCATTGATCCTGGGCCATGGTTTAGTGTAAATTATAGGTTAAGGATAAGTTGTGTATTGTAAATATGAGGCGCCCCGGCATGTATGTCTTAGCGCCGCATTTATTTAAGTCGTCTGTATGAGTGAGTTTGTTAGTTAGTTACTCAGCCCTCAGGTTATTTATTTTGGGGACACGAATACCATGAATGTCGCACTCAGGATCCAGGGTAAAACTACTAGGAGAACTAACCAATGAGGCCACAACGATAATTTGACGACTCGGGACGAGTCTGTAAAAGGGGAGGGGTAGTTACGGCTCTGGAAATTCGCAAACACATAAAGTCCCGTAGTGAGATATATTTCTTAAGTACATGTGTAGTTAGCCCAAACCCATTGTTATAGAGAATTAATGTGATTCATCGGGCTGCGATCCTTTGAGTTAGCGTTTTCTGTTCTGCTTATTTTCGAACCAAACCACACTTCAACGTCAACAACGCCAACCAACAACAACAACGCTAACCACGCCACACTCTAACAACGCCGGCACGCCACCCTCACAACCACGCCACCATCTCAACCACGCTACCCACAGCAACGAACGCCATCCTCAGCGGTCTACGAACGACGGTTTGCGCGCTGAAGCCGCGAACGGCTTCGCCTCGCCCCCCACAAGACGCAGTGGAGGGAACGAGAGGAACGCCCCCTTCTCGAACGCCTCGAAGGAGGGTGGAGCCGAGAACGGGGCGGCGCCGGGCGTATAAACGCGGAGGCGGCTGAGGCTGTTTCTCTCTCCTCTTCGTCGTCGATGCTTTGCCTCTCCTCTCTTCGTCGTCTTCTGCTTGGAGGTTCTTTTCTGCTCCGGCGGCTTCTCTGGTTCGGCGCTCGCTCGTCCTGCTGCTCCGGGTTCGGCGTGTGCTCTCCCTGTCGGTCGGTGCTCGGTCCAAGGCGTCGAGAGCCAGCACGAGCAGGCGCGAGGCGCGCCGAGAGGCCTCGCCGACCACGCTCGAGCGGGGAGTCAACGGCAGAGGACGGTCGCCGAGGACTCACACCGCAGGAAGTCGACTTCCATTTCTTTTGGGTTTTGTGTGAACGTGTGTGTGTCGGCGCCAAGTCCGTGAAGTAGAATTGTGTAAGTGTCGTGTGTCGCGTTAGTCGGTAGTAGCTCTGCTTCTTTGTTTCTATTTGATGTATGTGCATTATTGAATACTGTTTGCTTTATGTGTGCTACCTCGTCCGTCGTGTTAATAAATACGTGTGCTTGTTGAATTCTTCCCCCGTCTCGCTGCGTCCTTCCTTCGTGGTCTCCATCTTGTTTCACGTAAAGGGTTTGAGTGGGCGCGAGAGCCCGATAAATTAATCTGAACCCTCAAGGCCGACGATAACACCGCTCGGTTTCCCGTTAGCATGGAAGGGTCGCTTAAGCGCCCGTATCCGAAGTCGGCTGTGGCGAGGTACACCCCTCGGTAGTTACCCGTGCGGGATTTAGGTATATCGACTTTCGGCATTGACCCTATTCCCGCGGGTAGAATGCGGACTGGGTTGTGGGAGGCAAAGGTCCACCCGTGACTGATCCCGGCGTTAGCCGGGAGGGTCACGACTGAATTGTCCGTCCGGTGGCGGAGCGGTCGCGATTCGAGTCACGTGGCGATCGCACGCCGACGGCCGAATCGCAAACAATACCATTTTCAATGGCTCCTGGAAAAAGGCAGCATGTAGAAATCAGTTTTCAATAACCATTTGAATAACAGTTTGACTTGGCGGTAAGTGGGATAGACGTGCTGGGTGGTGCACATGTTATATTTAAGGTAAGATGTGCATAAATTAATATATTATCATGGAGTGTGGTAGTACTCCATGTAGAGGGATGATTTGGAAAATAATGTCCGCCCATTCAAATGTGTACACAACGATACACTCATAGACTCCGAAAGAGTGAACTCGTAAGCTTTTAAAAGCCATAACTTTTATTCTCGAGTGTTTTCTGAACTACCAAGATTTAAAAGATGCCAGAATACATCGTTAAAATACCACATCGGGAGATCACTAATGAATTAAGGCAAAATCCTTGTTATTGACGTTCTCGATGTGTTCCCCTCCGCGGTTCAGACAGGCAGTAATCCTGACTGTATCGGGAGATCACTAAATCACAAATTTGTACTTCTC
>CM068964.1:51572312-51588133 GCA_035128595.1 Eptatretus atami
CAAAACAATGTAAAACTGTAGCCTGACCTACCTCAATAACTGCTGAAGCCATGATGGTGATTCCAATGGGAGGAAGTTATTTTGTCTCTGGGCTAGTGCACGCAACCCAAAATTTAAAAGAATATAAAACATTAATTGTTTTATTACGAAAAGAAATCATTCGTAAATGTGGACTCAACCAAACCAACCCAGGACCGTAAGGGGAGGAAAATGGATGCCAGACCGTTCCATTCCAAAAGCAATACATATTCAAACCATCACCCAAATCAACTGAAACAAGTATTATAACAATTTAATTACATAGATGGATTTAATCCACACCAAAATAACAAAATATATAAAACATTAAGCATTTTATTACTTTAAAAAATTGCATTTGAGAAATAAATATAACTAAATAAATAAAACACAAAAATAGCAAGTGCTATCCACATCCGCTTTCGGGATATGTATAAAATTTGACAGTGTGAGGAGCGAAGAGGAGAGATTGTTGATGTGATATTTATCACAGCCTTTTTAGATTCTGAATATTGAATAATTCTTACTATTGTTACGAATTTCGGCCCGTCCGGCGTGCGAGCGACCGCGTAACTCTAATAGCAGCCGCCTCCGCCTACGCCAACCACCGGAACGGACAATTCAGTCGTGACCCTCCGGGAACTACCGCAGGAGCCAGTCACGGTGGGGGTTTAACCTCACCACGATTGTGCCAATTGCCCACCCGCGCAGGATAGGGTTGCTCACCAAATTCGACCTACCTAAGTACCGCGGCGAGTGGTCGACCGGCGATCGTACCTCGCGCAGGTCGACTTTGGACACGAACCGCTAAGCGCTCGTTCCGTGCTGCAGGGATAACCGAGCGGAGTTATCGTCGACCTCGACGGTTCAGATTATTATCGGGTGTTTCAACCCACTAGCAATCCCTTACGTGATGCAAGATGGAGCTTTCAATAAGGGAAAAAGACGCAATGAAACGGGAAACAGTTCAACAAGCAAGCACTTTATTACACACACACAGACAAGCACGTATTCACAGTCGTACAGTAATGCACATATAACAGTCAAGACAAAATGCAACAAAAGCAAAAGCACTACTACCGACTATAATTATTTACAACACTTAAACAATTATACTTGTCGGGACTCGGCACCACATCATTCATTCAAAAAGCAAAGAAACGAAAGCCACCCTCACAGGCAAGGAGGCAGACAGGTCCGTGGACCAAATGTACGTGGACTCTGGAGGAGCGGCCAGGTCCACGAGACCGAGAAGGTCTTACCCGCGTCCTCGTGACGCGATGGCGGGCAAGCCGCAATGTCAGCGTAGCTGCGCCCCGACTCCGTGCCCCTGGCGTGGTCGGTGAGCCCTCTCCGGCGTGCTCCGCGCAAACACGGTTTTGTCGCACCACGGGTTAAGTGGAAGGAACGGGGCACCGGCACTATCTCAGCGCGGATGGGGGGGGGGAGATTGTCATGCTCTCAGGTCGAGCGAGGGAATGTGCTGCGTGGCTGCCGAATCCCGCGACGAGATGGCACCAAACGACGAGACGAGCGACCCCACACTGCAACCTCGATGACGACCTCCGTCTTCACTCGACCCCGCCGCGCGAGTCGCCTTGTGCTCGCGTCTTTATAGACCGGAGGAGGAGCCTGTATGCAGATTTCAGGATCAAAACGCGATTGGAGGCGGGCCACGCCACCCTCTGTTCAGCCATTGGTGTGGCAAAAAGGGGCGTGAGCCTCTTTTGATGAATTTTCTCCCGTGAAGAATCCACATTCATCGCGCTTGGAGGCGGGGCCATACGCCTGACGCTCCCAATTGGACAGAGAAAAAGGGGCGTGAACCCTTCCTGATCCGAATTTCTCCCGAGAGGAACGCATTCGTACCCGCGGCTCGACGCGTTCGGCATCATTTACCGAACGGGCCCTGGACAGCACGACGTTTGGTGTTGACTGGTGGTGTGGTCGATGGTTGTAGAAGGAGATAGGCGAAGGTGGTGGGGGTTTGCTGTGGTGGTTTGGTGGTTGGCGGCGTCGTTTGGGAATGGCGGTGAAGCGGTGTTTGCGGATGGAGTTGTGGAGGTAAAGAGGCAAGGGTGGTGGTGTGAGTGTTGGGGCTTAATGGTCCAAAATAACAATAGAGAAAGAAAAATGGCTAACTCAAAGTGTCGCAGCCGTATGAATCACACATATTCCCTCTATACAACGGGTTTGGGCTACACTACAATGAACTTATATCTCACCTGAGGACCCTTTATGGTGTAATGCGAATTTCCACAACCGTAACACTATCATTCATGGACTGATGTTTGTGTGTTTGTGGGTTGGTTTGTCAGGCTACTCCTACATGGTGAAGTTTATCGTCAGGCCAGATTAGATTTGTGACTTGCTTACAGGTACCTTGTCAACCTGTACAAATTTGTTTCATTGTCGGGTTGTCTACGACTAAACCATCTGCCCCACCAGGTTTTCTGGTGAGGACGGTGTATAATATGGGCAACCAGCAGGATTAAAAACAAAACCTATCAAAGGGCGGAGGAGCTCCTTGTGAGCCAATGGCCATCCATATCTAGTGCCCAACTGTGTCTGCGGATGTCCTCCTGCAGTTGGGTTGCTTTTCTGTTTTTATGAGGTTGGTGACAGGATTTGCACTCCTGCCACTGTAAAACCTTCACTCTGCAAAACACAAGAAAATCGCAAAGAAAATTGAAAACCCACTTAGTGGGAGTACCTCCTGTGCAGCTGCCCTCTGGAAAGCAGCTCACCGGATGATGGGATTGGGGCAAAGCCTTCAGGACCCCCACTCTTTGATGATAGGAGGAAAACCATGGGGTAACCTTCCCGGGTCAGATTGCGGTTTTGTGTGTCGGGGTGGTGCTAAGGTGTCGTCCATCAGACGGCGATCTCCTTGGGTTAACCTGAGATGGTCCCTTCGGGTGGGTGCCTGGAATGTCTTATCCCGAAGAGAGGATAATCACCTGTCTGTTATCATCTGAGCTCAAGCGTTTGAAAATTGGTATTGCAGCACTCTCTGAGGTTCAGAGACCAGATTGCGGCGAGATCATGGCAGGTGGTTACACCTACTATTGTCTGGTCGCTCTGATGGTTACCATGCTCAAGGAGTTGCTGTAGCTGTGTTCAATAAGCTGACTCCAGTGATCATCGAGTTAACACCGGTCAACAAGCGTATTATGAGACGTAGGATTTGTCACTCCTTAGGTGTCATTTCCCTAGTCTGTATATATGCTCCAACTGAGGTGAGTGATCTCACCGTGAAGGATGCATTCGATGCCATGCTCGAGTATGTGGTTGGTTAGTGCCCCAGGCGACCTATTCTTCTAGTCTTGGGGGATTTCAATGCATCGACTCGAACTGATAGGGATGGTTATGAGATGTGTGTTGGTCCCCATGGGTCTGGAACTGTGAATCAGAATATCACTGTTTCTTGACTTTGTAAGAAGTCATGGACTTAGGGTGGCTGGTTTATGGTTTCAGCGCCCCCCCAAGACTAGAAGAAAAACCCCAGGATGGATGGGCTTGAAACTTGATATTCCAACGCTGGTAGTGTTGCAAAGGAGATTGACCACGTGCTCTGTACTCGTTGATGGTCGCTGAAGGATGATCCAGAACTGCAGGGTCTACTAGAGTGCTCAGTTCCTCAATACTGACCACAGGCTTGTGGTAGCAACTCTGAAGTTTCAGCTTAAATCCGGATGGATGGTGGCAAGCTCAAGGATGAGAGGGTAGCTGTGGAGTTTGCGAACAGGCTGAGTGGGGATTTGGGGGCCTGGGTGCTTTGTGAAATCCTGAAGAGTTGTGGAGGGCCTTCAAGATCACCATCCTTGATGTTGCTGGTGGATGTCTTGGAACTCACCGTCTGGCGAAGAAGAATTTTGTGTCTCAAGGGTTACTGGACACCATTGACCAGAATCGCAGGGCCAGGCTTGATGGCAGAGCTGAGCTGTTCACGGAGTTGGGGCGTAAAATTACGTGCGCTGAGGGTGGACAAGGAGGCCTATGTGTGAGGAATCTGTGAGGGTGTAGAGCATCACCTGTGGTCAAGTGATTCTTGTCCTGCGTACAGGGAAATTTGTGCATTGCGTTCCTCCAGGCCTGTCCCTTGGTGTACTGCAGTTGGAGCGGAGGGTGGTGGGCTCTTGACAGAGGAATCCGAATTGAAGGCCCGCTGGGCCAGTTATTTTGAGCAGCTGGACTAGGCTTATCCACCAGCTGTTGAGTTGGATGTTAGGGGTGTTACTATCACTATTGCTGACTATCCAATCAACTGTGATCCACCTTCATTTGTGGAAACGCAGGCTGTGGTGAACCGGTTGAAATGGGGTAAAGCTCCTGGGATCTGTGGCATCCATGCGGTGGAAATGCTGTATTCATGTCATTGCATGCAGTTCTGTGCTCTGCCTGGAACACAGGCATCATCCCAACTGACCGGAAGAGGGGCCTTGTTGTCCTTCTCTGGAAAGGGATGGGTGATTGCCAGAACGGCAATGTTCTGTTCCAGACAAGGTCTTTACTTGGATAATTCTTGATAGGGTTCACCACCATCTGCTTGAGCACCTGCACCCAGAGCAGTCTGATTTTACACCAAATAAGTCAACAATTAACTGTATCGTTGCCCTTCCGGTCCTCATCGAATGCAGGCGAGAGTTTCCGCAGGGGCTGCTTGCAGCTTATGTTGATCTCTGCGAAGCATTTAATCCAACGAATCGGGATGCCCTCTGGAGGATTCTTGGTCTTCGTGGGGTGCCACCAAAACTGTTCAATCTGAGTCTGAACTATACTCTGGTACTGAGAGTGCTGTGAGATGTGGTGGTACCATCTCTGACTTATTTCCAGTTACAGAGTTTGTCAGGGGTGTGTACTGGCCCCCACACTTTTCAGCACTTGTATGGACTGGATTCTGGGGAGGATGCCAGAGAGATCAAGTTGCGGTGCATCCGTTTTGGGAATGTCAAGATCTCTGACCTTTATTTTGCAGATGATGCAGTCATCTTTTGCGGAGACTGGAGATCCTTTTGGGGGCCCTCGAGGTGCTGAATGAGGAGTCGGAGCCACTTGGATTACTGGTTTCCTGGGTCAAAACTAAGATCCAGGGTTTCAATGACATCTTGTATGCTGTTATCTTGTGTGTACCTGTTTGTGGTGAGATTGTTGAGGTTACAGAGAGATTCACTTACCTTGGCAGTGATATTCATGTCTCTGCTAGCTTTGAGCCAGAGGTCAAAAGATGTCTGGGTCGGGCCTGGGGAGTCATGGATTCACTGGATCATGGGGTGTGGCGCTGTCAGTCCCTGTGCAGGAGGATGAAAGTCGAGTCTTCAGGTCCTTGGTGCTTCCAGTGTTGCTCTACAGATGTGAGACCCGGACTCTGACCAGGGGGGATGCAAATTCTCTATGTAAGTGTGTATCGTGTTGCGCCCCCTCCAGGTACGAGAAGGTATTACAAGTCTCCACCATTTCCAGTCCGGTATTCTTGTCCCCACGTTTTCCAGTGCAGTGAGGTGTTTTGAATTGCACAGCGGAGGATGTTTTGCATTTCGTGGCGAGGTTTTCAACTACATGGTGGCGATGTTATATTTAGAATTTACACGTTTGGAAAACGGCAGTGACCTCATCGGAAGCAGAAGTGACAGTTGGCTTTGTCTGTGTTGGCGGTGCTGGGAAATATGGCGTTTGAGGTATAAAGGCCGTGCTGTGATGACTTGCAAATAAAAGCTGTGATTAGGGTGTTTTAAGTGTGAAAGATTGATCTCAGAGCATTGAAAACTCCAGAATAGACACCATGCCCAACTCTATGGGTGAAATCAGTCAAAATCTGAAACATGCAATATTCTCATGGTGGCCATTTTATGTTTGCTGGACATTTGACAATTAATGAAATGAAGATTGTTGGTATTTCTGAATGTCCTTCGGTGTTTAAGGCAGATGGATCTAAAACCATTAAAAACTGGAGATTAGACACCCTGGGTGACTGTCGGTGAATCCGGGCGACAATATTCTCGTCGCGGCCATTTCATTTTCCCTGGCCCTTTCAGATGTCGATAAATGAAAATTTAAGGTAGTTCTGAATACTTTTTGGAGTTGTAAGTGTGTCAGATGGATTTAGAACCCCCCCCCCCCAGAATGGATGGGCTTGAAACTGATCTAAATCTGAAATTTGAATGTTCTTTTGGTGGACATTTTGGAAAACGCCCCCTATCGGCCGTTCCCCATCGTTTTGCGAGGTATGTGAAAGCTCATTTTAAAGATAATGTCCAAAGGTACCTAAATCCATCTTTAAACTTGGTTCTCCGCAAAGTAGTTGCAGAGTCCCAGGAAGGTAACCGCACCATTATGGTCGCTCAGATTGTCGACTCGTATTCTTGTGTGAAGCAGTTTTATTCTTGCTGATGAAAGGAATCTCGTTTGATGTTCTTCTCAGCTTTAAGAAACCCGTTGCAACCTTTGCACACCTTTTCCAGTTGGTGGCTCCAAAAATTTATTCTCAAAGGTTTCTCTCTGCATTAATGATTCATTGTTTGTGGATTATCACGTGAGCTTTTCTTCCCTATGAGTTCCCAAATGTGTGTGTATTTGGTCAACTGTGGCGTTGTCAACTCATTCATTTGATTGTGATGCTTCTTCTTTAATTTCTAGTTCCATTTTGCTTCCTACTTCCCCCCCCTCTCTTTTTTACTGCATGCTGATGGCATGTTACAAGTACTATCTATTTATTTTGGCAAATATTCAATTTGACATCATGAGGCTGCCAATAAGTGAGATAATATATATTTGCATCCATATTGTATCAGTAGTTTTGTGTTTTATAATGAGTTTATTCCAAACAACTATGACTGATTATTGTTTTCAGCTTGTGCAATGATGACCATTGTGTGCTGCTTTTTGGAGAGGTAGTCTTTGATGTTGTCCGTCTCCAGGTGACATCGCAAAACTCTTCATCATCTTTGCTTTCATGAGCCTGTCCCCCATGCAGCGGGAGTTGGAGTTTTGCAATGACGTCTGTCTGTCTGTCTGTCCAGGCCGTAAATCTTTTTTCTTTTTCTTTTTTTTTATTTTTGTTAACGTTTGAGCTTTTGTCATGTGTGACAAGGACGAATTGATTCGATTTTGTTGAAGATCTGAATCCGGATCCAGATACGTGGTTTTATTTATTTATTTTTATTTCAGCGATTCTTCACCATTGAGAGATGGGGCTAAAAATGCTAAATAGCAGGATATCTCAAAAATGTATGGATGGATTTGTACGAACTTGGTGGACAGGTCGGGTGGATGAATTGATTAGATTTTGGTGAAGATCCAGATCCGGATCTGGATACTAGAATTGTAAGTGATTTTACCATTGAGAGATAGGGCCAAAAACGATATGTTGCACGATATCTGAAGTTATGGATGGATTCAGATGAAACTTGGTGGACTAGATGGGTTTCTGCCATTGACAAGTTTATTCAATTTTGGTAAAGATATATTTGTATCAAGTGATTCTTCACCATTGAGAGGAGGAGGACATTGGGACCATACTCTGTGCAGAGTGTTGGTGCTGCTGAAGCAGTCTCCTTGGCTATTGGCACAATCCTGGATGGGTTGCCACTCCGACACAGTATACAGCATGCTGGTACTCTATTTTGCCGACCTCGGAAGGATGACAGGTCGAGTTAACCCCACCTGGTATTAATTCAACAACTGAGCGGGATTTGATCAGGACCCTAGGATCCAAAGCCGCCACCCTAACCATTAAGCCAATACCAGGCTTTGCACATTTGAATTAATTATATATGACGATCGATGTTTGAGTTTTGCAGTATATATAATAACTAGCCAAACCCGCGCTCTGCGCGAAGTTTCGAAAGTGAGAGTTTGTTAGGACGTCAATATATCCAGTGTTCACAATGTGATTTATCGAATTTCTTTATATACAATGTTTCTTGTTAATTTTTTGTGTCAAATTTCCTTTGAGGTAGTCAGCATGTGCAGAGAGGGTTTCACATTGCAGACGCTGTTTTCTCGGAGTGGCATTACGCCTCTCAGCGGTGACGGTCTGTCGACGACAGACGTATGACGTCAGCGAATGACCGATGTCATGACGTCATTACGCTCTCAGCAGTGGCGCGTCACCCGTTGCCATGCAAACGAATGTAAAAATTAGAAAATCGCACAAAATTCCAAACTGTCCGTCTGGCACATCTCACATAGCCATGCTGTTCATTAGACACAGCCGATGCCGAAAGTGGCGACAATCCGTCCTGCAGTTTCGGAGGAGAAACGTCAAATTACACGCAGACGTTGACAGAAATAATATATAGGATATATATTTGCGGGCCGGCGGGGTTGGGTGAGAAAACCACTAGGTGGGGGAAACTGTCGGTTTAAGCGAACCGCCGCGTCACGGAATTATCCGTGAGCGACGCTACAATCCGGAGATTCTGGTGGAATTGACGTAGCTTCCCCCACCTAGTGGTTTTCTCACCAACCCCGCCGGCCCGCAAATATATATCCTATATATTATTTCTGTCAACGTCTGCGTGTAATTTGACGTTTCTCCTCCGAAACTGCAGGACGGATTGTCGCCACTTTCGGCATGCGGGTGTCTGTGCTAATGAACAGCATGGGCTATGTGAGATTGTGCCAGACGGACAGGTTTGGAATTTTTGGCGATTTTCTAATTTTTACATTCGTTTGCATGCAACGTGTGACGTCCACTGCTGAGAGGCGTAATGACGTCATGACATCGGTCATTCGCTGACGTCACTACGTCTGTCGTCGACAGACCGTCACCGCTGAGAGGCGTAATGCACTCCGAGGAAAACAGCGTCTGCAATGTGAAACCCGCTTCTGCACATGCTGACTACCCAGAGGTGAATTTGACACAAAAATGTAACAAGAAACATTATATAAAGAAATTCGATAAATCACATTGTGAACACTGGATATATTGACGTCCTAACAAACTCTCACTTTCGAACTTCGCGCAGAGCGCGGGTTTGGCTAGTTATTATATATACTGCAAAACTCAAACATCGATCGTCTATATAATAATCAATGTGCAAGCCTGGTATTGGCTTAATGGAGGTGGCGGCTTGATCCTAGGGTCCTGATTCAAATCCGCTCAGTTGTTGATTAATACCAGGTGGGGTTAACTCGACCTGTCATCCTTCCGAGTCGCAAAATGAGTACCAGCTGCTGATATAGTGTCGGAGTGGCAACCCATCCAGGAATTTGCCCAATAGCCAAGGAGACTGCTTCGCAGCAGCACAACACTCTGCACAGAGTATGGTCCCAATGTCCTCCTCCTCTCAATGGTGAAGAATCACTTGATACAATATATCTTTACCCAATTGAATAAACTTGTCAATGGCAGAAAACCCATCTAGTCCACCAAGTTTCATCTGAATCCATCCATAACTTCAGATATCGTGCAACATATCGTTTTGGCCCTATCTCTCAAGGTAAAATCACTTACAATTCTAGTATCCAGATCCGATCGGATCTCACCAAAATCTAATCAATTCATCGCACCCGACCTGTCCACCAAGTTCGTAAAATCCATCCATACATTTTGAGATATCCTGCTATTTAGCATTTTAGCCATCTCTCAATGGTGAAGAATCGCTGAAAAAAAATAAATAAATAAACCACGTATCTGATCCGATTCAGATCTTCACACAAAATCGAATCAATTCGTCCTTTCACACATGACAAAAGCTCAAACGTTAACAAAATAAAAAAAGAAAAAGAAAAAAGATTTACGGCCTGGACAGACAGACAGACAGACGTCATTGCAAACTCCAACTCCCGCTGCATGGGGGACAGCTCATGAAGCAAAGATGATGAAGAGTTTTGCGATGTCACCTGAGACGGACAACATCAAAGACTACCTCTCCAAAAGCAGCACACAATGGTCATCATTGCACAAGCTGAAACAATAATCAGTCATAGTTGTTTGGATAACTCATTATAAAACACAAAACTACTGATACAATATGGATGCAATATATATTATCTCACTTTATTGGCAGCCTCATGATGTCAATTGAATATTGCCAAAATAAATAGATAGTAACTTGTAACATGCCATCAGCATGCAGTAAAAAAAGAGAGGGGGGAAGTAGGAAGCAAAATGGAACTAGAAATTAAAGAAGAAGCATCACAATCAAATGAATGAGTTGACAACGCCACAGTTGACCAAATACACACACATTTGGAACTCATAGGAAGAAAACTCACGTGTAATCCACAAACAATGAATCATTAATCAGAGAGAAACCTTTGAGAATAATTTTTGGACCACCACACTGGAAAAGTGGCAAAGGTTGCAACGGGTTTCTTAAAGCTAGAAGAACATCAAACGAGATTCCTTTCATCAGCAAGAATAAAATGCTTCACACAAGAATACGAGTCACAATCTGAGCGACCATAATGGTGCGGTTACCTTCCTGGACTCTGCAACTACTTTGCGGAGAACCAAGTTTTAAGAGTGGATTTAGGTACTTTGGACATTATCTTTAAATGAGCTTTCACATACCTGCAAAACGAGGGGAACGCCGATAGGGGCGTTTCCAAAATGTCCACCAAAAGAACATTCAAATTTCAGATTTAGATCAGTTTCAAGCCCATCCATTCTGGGGGGGGGGGGAGTGGGGAGTTGGGGGGGGGTTCTAATCCATCTTGACACACTACAACTCCAAAATATCAGAACTACCTTAAATTTCATTTATCGACATCTGAAAGGGCCAGGGAAAATGAAATGCCGCGCGAGAAAATTTGTCGCCCGGATTCACGACAGTCACCCAGGTTCTAATCTCCAGTTTTAATGGTTTAGATCCATCTGCCTTAAACACCCAAGGACATTCAGAAATACCAACAATCTTCATTTCATTAATTGTCAAATGTCCAGCAAACATAAAATGGCACCATGAGAATATTGCATGTTTCAGATTTTGACTGATTATCACCATAGAGTTGGGCATGGTGTCTATCTGAGTTTTCAATGCTCTGAGATCAATCTTTCACACTTAAAACACCCTAATCACAGCTTTATTTGCAAGGTCATCACAGCACGGCCTTTATACCTCAAACGCCATATTTCCCAGCACCGCCAACACAGACAAAGCCAACTGTCACTCTGCTTCCGATGAGGTCACTGCCGTTTTCCAAACGTGTAATTCTTAAATATAACATCGCCACCATGTAGTGAAAACCTCGCCACGAAATGCAAAACATCCTCCGCTGTGCAATTCAAAACACCTCACTGCACTGGAAAAGTGGGACAAGAATACCGGACTGGAAATGGTGGAGACTTGTAATACCTTCTCGTACCTGGAGGGGCGCAACACATACCACACTTACAAAGGAATTTGCATCCCCCTGGTCAGAGTCCGGCGTCTCACATCTGTAGAGCAACACTGGAAGCACCAAGACCTGAAGACTCGACTTCATCCTCCTGCACAGGACTGACAGCGCCACACCCCATGATCCAGTGAATCCATGACTCCCCAGGCCCGACCCAGACATCTTTTGACCTCTGGCTCAAAGCTAGCAGAGACATGAATATCACTGCCAGTAAGTGAATCTCTCTGTAACCTCAACAATCCACACAAACAGGTACAACAAGATAACAAGCATACAAGAGTCATTGAAACCCTGGATCTTAGTTTTGACCCAGGAAACCAGTAATCCAATGGCTCCGACTCCTCATTCAGCACCTCGAGGGCCCCCAAAAGGATCTCAGTCTCCGCAAAGATGACTGCACATCTGCAAAATAAAGTCAGAGATCTTGACATTCCCAAACGATGCACCGCAACTTGATCTCTCGCATCCTCCAGAATCCAGTCCATACAAGTGCTGAAAAGTGTGGGGCCAGTACACACCCCTGACAAACCTTTGTAACACTGGAAATAAGTCAGAGATGGTACCACCACATCTCACACACTCTCAGTACCAGAGTATAGTTCAGACTCAGATTGAACAGTTTTGGTGGCACCCACGAAGACCAGAATCCTCCAGAGGCATCCGATTCGTTGATTAAAGCTTCGCAGAGATCAACATAAGCTGCAAGCAGCCCCTGCGAAACTTCCTGCAATTCGATGAGGACCGGAGGGCAACGATACAGTTAATTGTTGACTTATTTGGTGTAAAATCAGGACTGCTCTGGGTGCAGTGCTCAAGCAGATGGTGGTGAACCCTATCAAGAATTATCCAAGTAAAGACCTTTCTGGAACAGAACATTGCCGTTCTGCAATCACCATCCCTTTCCAGAGAAGGACAACAAGGCCCTCTTCCGTCAGTTGGGTGATGCCTTGTTCCAGGCAGAGCACAGAAACTGCATGCAATGACATGAATACAGCATTTCCACGCATGGATGCCACAGATCCCAGGAGCTTTACCCCATTTCAACCGGTTCACCACAGGCCTGCGTTTCCACAAATGAAGGTGGATCACAGTTGATTGGATAGCGAGCATTATGATAGTAACACCCCTAACACCAACTCAACAGCTGGTGGATAAGCCTAGTCCAGCTGCTCAAAATAACTGGCCAGCGGGCCTTCAATTCGGATCCTCTGTCAAGACGCCACCACCTCCGCTCAAACTGCAGTACACCAAGGGACAGGCCAGGAGAACGCAATGCACAAATTCCCTGTACGCAGGACAAGAATCACTTGACCACAGGTGATGCTCTACACCCTCACAGATTTCTCACACATAGGCCTCCTTGTCCACCCTCAGCGCACGTAATTTACGCCCCAACTCGCTGAACAGCTCAGCTCTGCCATCAGCCTGGCCTGCGATTCGGTCAATGGTGTCCAGTAACCCTTGAGACACAAAATTCTCTTCGCCAGACGGTGATTCCAAGACATCCACCAGCAACATCAAGGATGGTGATCTTGAAGGCCCTCCACAACTCTCAGATTTCACAAAGCACCCAGGCCCCAAATCCCCACTCAGCTGTTCGCAAACTCCACAGCTACCCTCTCATCCTTGAGCTTGCCACCATCCATCCGGATTTAAGCTGAAACTTCAGAGTTGCTACCACAAGCCTGTGGTCAGTATTGAGGAACTTAGCACTCTAGTAGCCTGCAGTTCGGATCATCCTTCAGCGACCATCAACGAGTACAGAGCAACGTGGTCAATCTCCTTGCAACACTACCAGCGTTGAATATCAAGTTTCAAGCCCATCCATCCTGGGTTTTTCTTCTAGTCTTGGGGGCGCTGAAACATAAACCAGCCACCTAAGTCCATGACTTCTTACAAAGTCAAGAAACAGTGATATTCTGATTCACATTCCAGACCCATGGGACCAACACACATCTCATAACCATCCCTATCAGTTCGAGTCGATGCATTGAATCCCCCAAAGACTAGAAGAAAGTCGCCTGGGCACTAACCAACCACATACTCGAGCATAGGCATCGAATGCATCCTTCACGTGAGATCACTCACCCTCAGTTGGAGCATTATACAGACTAGGGAATGACACCTAAGGGTGACAAATCCTACGTCTCATAATACGCTTTTGACCGGTGTTAACTCGATGATCACTGAGTCAGCTTATTAACACAGCTACAGCAACTCCTTGAGATGTAACCATCAGAGCGACCAGACAATAGTAGTGTAACCACCTGCCATATCTCGCCGCAATTGTGTCTCTGAACCTCAGAGAGTGCTGCAATACAATTTTCAACGCTTGAGCTCAGGATGAAACAGACAGGTGATTATCCTCTCTTCGGGATAAGACATTCCAGGCACCCACCCGAAGGGACCATTCAGTTAACCCAAGGAGATCGCTGTCTGATGGACGACACCTTAAGCACCACCCGACACACAAACCGCAATCTGACCCGAAGGTTACCCCATGGTTTTCCTCCTATCATCAAAGATGGGGTCCTGAAGCTTTGCCCCATCCCATTCATCCGGTAGCTCTTCCAGAGGGCAGCCTGCACAGAGTACTCCCACTAAGTGGGTTTTCAATTTCTTCTTTGCGATTTCTGTGTGTTTTGCAGAGTGAAGGTTTTACAGTGGCAGGAGTGCAAAATCCTGTCACAACCTCATAAAAACAGAAAAGCAACCCAACTGCAGGAGGACATCCGCAGACACAGTTGGGCACTAGATATGGATGGCCATTGGCTCACAAGGAGCTCCTCCGCCCTTTGATAGGTTTGTTTTTAATCCTGCTGGTTGCCCATATATACACCGTCCTCACCAGAAAACCTGGTGGGGGCAGATGGTTTAGTCGTAGACAACCGACAATGAAACAAATTAACAGGTTGACAAGGTACCTGTGCAAGTCACAAATTAATCTGGCTGACGATAAACTTCACCATGTAGGAGTAGCCTGACAAACCAACCCACAAACACACAAACATCAAGTCCATGAATGATAGTGTTACGGTTGTGGAAATTCGCATTACACCATAAAGGGTCCTCAGGTGAGATATATCGGTAAGTTCCATGTGTAGTTAGCCCAAACCCGGTTATAGAGGAATATGTGTGTATTCATACGGGCTGCGACACTTTGAGTTAGCATTTTTCTTTCTCTATTGTATTTTTTGACCATTAAGCCTTGCCTCTTTACCTCCTTACCTCCTTTACCCTTGCCTCTTTACCTCCACAACTCCATCCGCCAAACACCGCTTCACCGCCATTCCCAAACGACGCCCGCCAACCACACCAAACCACCACAGCAAACCCCCACCACCTTCGCCTATCTCCTTCTACAAACCATCGACCACACCACCAGTCAACACCAAACGTCGTGCTGTCAGGGCCCGTTCGGTAATTGATGCCGAACGCCGTCGAGCCGCGGGTACGAATGCGTTCCTCTCAGGGAGAAATTCGGATCAGGAAGGTTCACGCCCCTTTTTCTCTGTCCAATGGGTGAGCGTCAGGCGGTATGGCCCCGCCTCCAAGCGCGATGGATGTGGATTCTTCACGGGAGAAATTCGGATCAAAAGAGGCTCACGCCCCTTTTGCCACACCAATGGCTGAACAGATGGGTGGCGGCCCCGCCATCGCGTTTTGATCCTGAAATCTGCATACAGGCTCCTCCTCCGTCTATAAAGACGCGAGCACAAGGCGACTCGCGCGGCGGGGTCGAGTGAAGACGGAGGTCGTCATCGAGGTTGCAGTGTGGGGGTCGCATCATCTCGTCGTTGGGTGCCATCTCGTCGCGGGATTCGAGCCAGCCAGACATTCCCTCGCTTCGACCCTGAGCATTGACAATCTCCCCCCCCCCATCCGCGCTGAGATGTGCCGGTGCCCCGTTCCTTCCCCACCTTAACCTTGGTCCGACAAAACGTCGTTTGCGCGAGCACGCCGGAGAGGGCTCATCCGACCACGCCAGGGGCACGGAGCGGGCGCAGCTACGCTGACATTGCGGCTTGCCCGCCATCGCGTCACGAGGACGCGGTAAGACCTTCTCGGTCTCGTGGACCTGGCCGCTCCTCCAGAGTCCACGTACATTGCTCCACGGACCTGTCTGCCTCCTTGCCTGTGAGGGTGGCTTTCGTTCCTTTGCTTTTTGAATGAATGAGTGGTGCCGAGTCCCGACAAGTATAATTGTTTAAGTGTGTAAATAATTATAGTCGGTAGTAGTGCTGTTTGCTTTTGCTTGCATTTGTCTTGACTGTTATATGTGCATTTACTGTAGCGATCGTGAATACGTGCTTGTCTGTGTGTGTGTAATAAGAGTGCTTGCTTGTTGAACTGTTTTCCCGTTTTCATTGCGTCTTTCCTTATTTTGAAGCTCCATCTGCATCCGTAAGGATTGCTAGGGTTAAAACACCCGATAAGTAATCTGAAACCGTATCTCC
>CM068964.1:51589016-51602794 GCA_035128595.1 Eptatretus atami
GCGAGCCATGGGCGGAGTCAAGTAGCAGGACACTCCGCGTGAAAGACACCCACACCGAACACAACACAACCACCACTAAACGGAGGATTTCCCGTGTTTTTATTGAGCCCAGGAGTCGGGGGAGGGGCCATGCGAATCCAACGTCATCGCCTGATAGGCGTCGCGACTGCCCGCCCTCACATGGTCCTGTCATCCGGCCGGTTTCGGCCAAGAGCCGGAAAAGCCCGCCCACACTGGTGAGCAAAAGCGAACGTAGACACGCCGACATGTCTGGCTTGGGTAAGTCGGAACTAGCTCATTAGCGCCAGTCTGACCCTAATGTTCACGTTGCGATTTTTATGCCTCAGAAGTATTCTGTTGGGGGAGGTACCTGTTTGTCCATGCTGTGGTAACGAGACGAGGGGCAACGAAAGCAGTATTTACTCAGAAAAAAAAGGTGGAATAAAATAAAGGGAAAAATTGATTTAATTAATCCAAAATAATTCCCAACGCAACAGGCACTCCCTTTGCCTGCTTCCACTACATTCAAAGGAAGGGGTCTATCTAGCAACGAAATATTAATGGCATTAGACTGATCTCAGGCCAACTATCTGTTGTAATCAATCAGTTCCGAAAATCCTGCTAACAATATTGTGTGTTTATATATGTGTATATAGGCTGTATACATACATACAGTCACGCATATTCAGAGTTGGAAATTGATTATGACGAGAATGTGGATTGATTTGAATAGGTACAACAAGAACAGTTAAATTCGTTGAGGTGCTGGATGCAATCCGTCCCTTGTCAGTGATCTCAAAAGGTAAACGTCAGCCTGCGACAGGATTGCCTATCCGAGGTGCATTCTAGTGTTTTATGTTTCATATTTGACTGTATACCAAAGTACCATTTACTTGCACCTTAAGGATTGGCATCTACATTAATGAGAAATTTAAAAACATTCGGAAATATTAACTGTGAGGGTGTGTGTGGGTGGTGGTGGGGGGGGGGGGGGGGGGGGGAGAGTCTCGTGAACTGGAATTATGGGCAAAATGTGTGAGGTTCACTTATTTTATTTCCTCCTCTTTTTACAACCAAATTTAAACCACCTTTCTTGCCAGGGTTAAAATTAAAGCTGTTTACTCTTTCCTTTCGCAACGAACTGACCAGCCCATTCTTCGCCCAAATATTGTTGGTCGGCATGGTCGAAGGTGCACTCTCAAAATCAATAGTCCTTGTTGCTTGGCTGGCCTGTTCACCCATGGCAAAGTCCTCTGAACTACAATGGTAATTGTCTCTGCTGTGCGTTTTTTCTCAATTAAGTCTCACGTAGTGCCCAATCATAAACTTTTCCCGTCTATTTGATGTCAGCACATATGCCAGTCCGATCGTATGAACCTGGTTGGGAATAGCCTAGAGCCTTCAGGAACCATGCTAGTTAGGCCTAATTCACATTTTGCTACGGGATCTGGGGTCTTCAAAATCTCATCGGCCACTAGCAATTAATAACGGCGGCCGCTAGTATGTCATCGGTCACAGTCTAATGTTAGCATCACAATATTTTTTATTTTTCGGGTGAGCCGCCTGGCGTATTAGAAATGTGGAGACCGAAACGTGGGGTTTGCGGTACGGTCTTTGATTTGATGTCGCACGGTGACCTTTAATGGGGGCCCTGCGGCGGCCATAAATATTTCAAGGCAGAAACCAAGCTAAGCTCGTAAGGTGCCCGCAAGGCGACCGCAGTGGGGGCATTATACGCGAACGTGCGTCAGACGGACGTGAACAGTTAGTGTGATATTTATTTTTTTTTACGCAAGTTTTTTTTTTTGGCATGTTCGAATGCTACTGCGAACGAGAAATAAAAAAGTATAACTCCGGCTATATAAAATCCCACGGTCGACCACCTACGTGCCCTTGTAAAAGATCAGCAAACTGCGTATGGCTCTACCCTTTATCCACCTTGCAGATACTTTCTGCGGCGCCGCACTTTTCTGTCAATTCAGTTGGCTACGGCGCCGATCCTCAGGCCGTTATAGCAAATGTGACTTAGTTTATCTAATGTGATTTTACTATATAATTGGTGTTTTCTCTACTATGTTGCTATTGAAAACATATATTTTTATATAGTATAATTATTTATTTTATATTGTCTAGTTCAATTAGGCTAATATTTATTTCCTATATACTATTCTTCCACTATTTATTACGATTCGAGTTTAAATACCTTAGTTTATGACACTTTTTGTACTTTGGTTTCAGACAATTATTTATGAATTCTTTTGCCCAGATGATTGCCAGTGTGAGTGGGCTAACATGTACCCTCTATTAATCTTTGAGCATAATAAAATACAAATTAATCCAAAGGTTATTGGTATCCTACAGAGGCTCAAATGACAAACAGCACCTAGTGTAACAAGCTTTTGTTATTATAAGAGATAAAGCATCAATTGAAACACTACGAAACGTACGTCCATGGCTTGCTTGTACATAGCCAAAGCAAATGTTTGACATGATCTTTTCTCACTCCCCTACACTCTGACTATATCACTCATATTGCTCACGTCCAAGGACATTCGCAACAGTCCTCCCGACAAACTACACGCATCAATTTTAGTAAGTTATAACCAGGTTGCCACTACAAATTGCTCTTGATGTAATATAGTTTCAATATTGAAGTCATTAGAAACTTCCAATCACTGAACCACTTTTACCAAACAGATCTATCTACACACAAACACACACACACACACAACACACACACACACATCACAGACACACAACCACACCTCCAAGTCTTTTGTAACTTTCTGCTGCTACCACCTTGTATAGTCCCTCTGTGTCCTCATTCCGCAATCTCCCATTTTTACTGCGATCCCTTTCTTCGATATCTCTCTCTATTTTGTCCCTCAACCAAAGCTGTTGTGTGTTTAACCCGCTCCACCTGCTGTCGTTTTGTTCTGTTGCTTCCTGATTCCATTGTATGTTCTGAGCTCCTCTACAAGCTTCACAACTCTGTATTAAACAAAAGTGGAATTATCATTATACATTCCAGGACCCTGAGACGTCGTGGGGGATATGTTCGGGAAAACCCCCGCGTATGTTTTGAAACTGTTCGCGAATGTGTGGGCAATTATATTACAATGGGATATGGGAGAATATAGGTTTCAGGGTTCCCGACCCTGTATTGTAAAAATCCCCGTTGATGTCGGGGTTAAATCTATGCAGGAAGGTGTTTTAGTGTCATTGTTACAATGCGGACTAGGGATAAGTTGTCGGTTTTCATGCGCGTTTCCTGGTTCAATGAAAAAGGTCGCAATGAACAAACACTACCAAGTCGGAGGAATTGGTAACAATGGACAGAGGTGGATAATGTTATCGGTATTGTTGGGCGGTTCCTAGGTTCAAAAGGGAAAGTTTTCAAATTTTTTTGACCAGAACGCAGGATTACAGTTTAATTAACTAGAGGGGAACACTCGGTAAGAGTGCAAACTCGCCGCCAAATACTGCCTGGGTCCACTTAAGTGAACCTGATATCCTATTCAATTGTTAGGCAAAAACGGATCAGAACTCTACTGACACGCCGATTGAAATAAACTAACTAGATCGCGCGCATGGAGAAATGCCAAAAAAATCGAAATTTTTTTGAAAAATAGTTGCAAAAGCAAATTTCTGGTGTTTTTTTTCTCGTCCACAAATTTTTTTGGGGGGGGGTTGGAAAATCAATTAAAACGTGGAAATGTAAAAAAAAATTCAAATATTTTTGCAAATAAATCGAAAATGTTTTTTTTTTTTAAGTGGCAAAATTTTGTTTTTTTTGGTTTGGATAAATCACTTAAAACATGTAGAAATCAAAACAAAAATTCAAAATTATTTTCAAATGGCCGCACATAGCGCCATAATTGGACTTTGGACCAAGTCCAAAATCTAATGGCATGAATCCTTGGACCATACCTAATCCCCACCAAGTTTCGTCGAATATACCGTCAGGAGTTTATTTTCCCAGTAGATACTGTTTCACAAACAACCAAAACAAACAGGGGTGAAAACAGTAACTCCGTCATCTTCGATGGCGGAGGTTAAGATGCTTCAAATTAAAAAAAAACCAAACCCGGTTACTCGTTGCCAATTTATTGTAAGAATGCTTTTAAAGTCTCTTAACATAAACGTACATAAACCCCGAAACGAAAAGAAAACATCATCATCTCATGATGTAGACCATTTCAAGTTTTTTTATTAACAAAACACAGCACTCAGTTAACTTTCAAAATGACGAAGAATGATGATGAAGATGAGGGTGCACCGGTTTATAATAAGTCCTGAAAGTTGATATACCCTTGGTCGAGTTGGCTGGATGAGGGTGGTGGTGCTTGGCAACAGGAAAATGACCTCTACCGTTCGGTGAGCGGCTTCAGGTCTGTGGGGTGGTTAGGAGAGTTAGTCAACGCAGAAGTACTGAAGCGAAAGGTTCATTCCTGCAGATACCTCTCGACTGAGGAACTAAAACAGTTATGGAACCAGACGTCACCCCCACGCCTCCCTGTTCCACCCTCCGTACACGGGCAGCACCTGCTTGTTTTTTGTCTTCAGCGCATTGTGGGTTCAGGGAACAGGAGAGCATCAGTGCTTTACCATGAAGTCCCCTTCGGGGTTTGTGCAGAGGAGAAGGGGATTACCCGTCCCTTTGCAGCCTTGAAGCCGGCTGCTTTACTCTCACACTGTGAGATGGAAAATGTCTGATCGGCCATCATTTTCCAAAACAAGCCGGTTTGTCAGCGTTAAAGATCTGCTCCGCAGATACCCCTTCTCCTCAATGAGCGCTCGCCGAGTTCGCAAGGAATGCTTGGGCCACGTCGTGGCCGCTGAGGCCATGCTCGCCTACGAGCTTGACCGTTGTACAAACAGGCGGAGTGCCGTCTGTACCGCCACGCTCGTGCTTGGCACCACCCACGCCAGAGAGATGGTTGTGCAGGAAGCTTCGCCTTCTCCTGTATCGTGGTCCGCTTTGCAGGCATGCCCTTCTGAGTGTTATCTCCATCCTTGGGAGCCATTTTCGAAGGAGAACAGAGCGAGAGGCTAATACAACAGGTCAGAGCAACTGATTGTAGATGATGGTGATCCAGGACGCAGTGAGTCGTCGCAAGCATTGCTTGTGGGGATTTTTTTTTATGGTATGCTGTATTTTGCAGCTGATAATAATGGTGGGTGAGTGACTGGCCATTCGTGTAATTAGTCCGTATGTTACTGCGCTAAATTACACTAATAGATATGCTGAACACCCGTTTCCATTCTTTAACTCCAGGATTATGACACCTTTCGCTTTCTGTAGGAGATTATGATGAGCGTTTTTTACAATGTAACAGCTCCGATGGTGAATGTTTGTAGCAAGATTGTATTTACACTAAAATAAAACTGACAGTTTCCATTATGTACTGTTCCGTATGTGGAGACCTGGTAAGTTACTGGATACATCACATCGATGCTGTTGGTGTTTCAATTCTTTAAGTGAACTCACGTGGGATGGCGTCATGGGAATGAACGTTTACACTGGTGGTGTTACACTTTTGTGACGTCCTGCGAAGCTACAATACACGTACAGGAACAGGTCAGTTTGCTGTTTGTGGAAGATATGTTTTTTGCGTGCATGCAGTAATTGGTCTGCAACATACATCAAGCTGCTTTGTGCGTGGCTCGTGCGAAGATATGTTTAGAAACTGTTTGTGCTCCCGGCTCATGAAAACAAAAATTGCCACGAATACGCGCGGACAATTCCCCGTGAATGTTAGGAGCTGTCCATGAATTATATATCAACCATGAATACCGTGAACCTGCGAATGTTGATACCGCGAAATGTCGGGGTCCGAGTGTATGTAAGTTAATACCTGTCATTTTACTCAACTCATGAACTCAACTTTAAAACAATTCATGTCTCCCCTCAACAAACATTGCAGAATCATTTGTAATTGCTCCATAACTCAAATCATAAGTAACCAGTGCGTTAACCATGCATGAACAGCATGCATGCCTAACAGTCTTCTTAAATTACTTGTGACCAACATGAACCTCAGCGATCAATTTGGGTATCATATTTGATGCCTTCCGTTCTGTTTGTTACTTACGAAATCTAAAGATTTCAGTAAGTATATTGTATGACTTCCGTTTACTGTTTGTTTGTTTGTTTGTTGTATGTTTGTTTGTTGTTTGTAGGCACGATAACCTCGAGAACGAAGAAGCTACCAATGTCAAATTCACCACGTGATTCAGGAGGGTGATGGCTAGTGCTGATAATTTTGGTCAAATCGGTCAAAGGTCAGGTCACAGTGAGGTCAAACATAATTTCGTAGAATAACGTGGAATAATGGAGTATTTTTGCTTCGCTCGAGTTACGAGTTCGTTTTAACTTCGATTTTAAATTTTGGTCTCAGTTTTGCGATCGGCTTAGGACGCTTAAAACTCGGTTGTCGAATTCTGGTAAAAATCGGATGTTTGGAGACGTTTTAAGATTGTAAAAAAAAATATTTCCTCGAAGCGTCAAGGTCCGTCCATGAACATTGTTGCCGAGCAGTACGGTCACGGGTCGTCCCATGATCAGTGCGCTCGAGCAAACGCACTGGGTCGGTCCACATGATGCAGTGCGCTCGAGCAACATGTCGTTGAGTGACGTTAAGGTTTGCCTGGAGAAATGGAGATTTTGCATTCGCTGACGTTACGAGTTGCGTTTTAACTTCGATTTTATATTGTTTTTCGGTTTTTTGGCGATCGCTTTAGACGCTTAAAATCGGTTGTCGAAATTCTGGTAAAATCGAATGTTTTGGAGACGTTTTAAGATTGCATAAAAAAATATTTCACTTCGACGCGTCACATGTCGTCACGTGGTGCGTGCGCTCGAGCAGAACGTCACGGTTCGTCCCAATGGATGTCAGTGCGTCGGAGCAGACGCGTCGTTGATCACGTAAAGGTTTTGCGTGTGCGGTCGCTGACGGTGTTTCGATAAAAGATGGTGTTTTAAAAAGTCATATTTTTATCCATAAAGGTTATCGTCGCATGCCTGACTCGCTATACCGTCGATTAATGGCCGACTATTAACGGTTTGTGTGACTTTGATAAAATAATATTAAATAATTGCGTGAGAAATGGAAGATTTTGCTTCGGTCGATGTTACGATTTTTGATGTTTTGGTACAGAATCCATCGTAGAAACTTCTGGTTTCGTCGCTACCTCTCGAGAGACAGCTTTATATAGACACAGTAGAGGTCAAGTTGACGATTCGTAAGAACCAGGTCTATGACTGCTGTTTGTTTGGGTTGTAGGCAACATAACTCGAGAACGGAAGAAGCTTACCAATGTCAAGATGACATCAACGTAATTCAGAGGGTGAGCTAGTGCTGATTAGATTTGGTCAAAATCGGTCAAAGGTCAAGGTCACAGTGAGGTCAAATATTCGATTTTTGATGGTTTGGTACAGATAACTCGAGAACGGAAGAAGCTAACAAATGTCAAATTAACAACCAAGTGATTCAGAAGGGTGATTGCAGCTGCTGATTAGAATTTTGGGCAAAATCGGTCAAGCGGTCAAGGTCACGGTGAGGTCAACATTCGATTTTTTGATGGTTTGTAGCAGAATCATATCGTAGAAACTTCGGTTTGCATCGCTACCCTCTCTAGAGACAGCTTTATTATAGACAAGGTCAAGTCAAGTGACGATTTCTTAAGTAGCTAAGTCTAGACTGCTTGTTTGTGGTTTTGTTTGTTTGTAGGCACGATAACTCGAGAATGGAGAGAAGCTACAATGTCAATTAACACCAACGTGATTCAGGAGGGTGATGGCTTCGCTGATGGAGATTTTTGGTCAAAATCGTCAAAAGTCAAAGTACAGTGAGGTCAAACATAATTCCGTAAATTAATGTGCGAGAAATGGAGTATCTCTGCTTCGCTCCACGTACGAGTTCGTTTTAAATACTTCGATTTAATTTTGCGTTTCGGTTTTGCGATCGCTTAGGACGCTAAAACTCGTTGTCGAAATTCTGGTAAAATCGGATGTTTTGGAGACGTTTTAAGATTGTAATAAAAAATATTTCACTCGACCGCAGTCCGGGTCGTACGTGATGCAGTGCGCTCGAGCAGATGCGTCGTTGAGTCACGTAAAAGGTTTTCCGTGTGCGCGCGACGGTGTTTTCGATATAAGATGGTGTTTAAAGTCATTTTTTATAATAAAGGTTATCGTCGATGCCTGACTTCGCTGAGACCGTTCGATTACTTCATCATTGTGACACCCTCCCAGAATATTACGGTTTTGTGACTTTGATGAAAATAGATAAAAAAATGCGTGGAGCAAAATGGAGATTTTTGCTTCGGTCGAACGTTACGTTTTGATGGGTTTGGTACAGAATCAATCGTAGAAACTTACTCTGGTTTGCTCGCTACCTTCCTTAGAGAAGCTTTTATAGACAAGGTCAGAGTCAAGTTGACGATTTCGTAATACCGATGTCTATGACCCGCTTGTTGTTTGTTTGTATGTTTGTGTTGTTTGTAGGCACGATAACCGAGACGGAAGAAGCTAAATTCAATTACATAACGTGATTCAGGAGGTGATGGCAAAGTGCTGATTAAGAAATTTGGTCAAAAATGTCAAATAGGTCCAAGGTCACGGTGAGGTTTCAAACTTCGATTTTTTGATAGGTTTGGTAAGATACTCGAGAACGGAAGAAGCTACCAATGTCAAATACACCCTATCAGGAGGGTGATGGCTAGTGCTGATTAGATTTTGGTCAAAAACGGTAACCGGTCAAGGTCGGTGGAGGTCCAAGACATTCGATTTTTGATGGTTTGGTGCAGAATCATCGTAGAAACTTCTTGGTTGCGTCGCTACTTCTCTAGACGACAAACTTACCCATTATTAGACATACAGAGTCAGTTGACGATTTCGTAGTCGCAGTCTATGACTGCTTTGTTGTGTTTGTTGTTGATAGGCGATAATACTCGAGAACGAGACAGCTACCAATGACAAAATGTGCAAACCACGTGATCAGGAGGGTGATGGCTAGCGCTGATTAAAATTTTGGTCAAAAATCGGTCAAAGGTCAAGGTCCACAGTTGAGGTCTAACATAATTCCAGTAATTAAATGTGGAGAAATGAGTATCGCTCGCTCCCGACGTTACGAGTTCGTTTTAAACTTCGAATTTTAATTCCTCTTCGGTTTTGTTTGCGATCGCTTAGGACCTTAATAAACTCGGTTGTCGAAATTCTGGTAAAATCGGATGTTTGGAGCGTTTTAAGATTGCTAAAAAATATTTTCACGTCACTGCGTCACGGTCCGTCAGTGGTGCAGTGCGCTCTGAGCAAGACAGCGTCGTTGAGTCACGTAAGGTTTTCCGTGTGCGCGCTGAACGGTGTTTTCGGATAAAGAATGTGTTTAACCAGTCATTTTTTATCCCCAAACCAGGTTATCTCCGCATCCTGACTCGCTAGGGGCGCGCCACCTAAGGCCCATTATGGGCCGAACTATACTCCCAGTGACTTTGAGAAATAATATAAAATGAATTGCAGTGGAGATAATGGAGATTTTTTGCTTCGGTACGACGTTACGATTGTTGATGGTTTGTACAGAATCATCGTATGAACTTCTGGTTTGCGTCGCTAACTTCCTCTAGAGACCAGCTTTTTATTAACACAGAGTCAAGGTAACGTGACAGATATTCGTAAAGTCACCATATCTATGACCGTTGTTTTTTGTTTGTATGTTTGTCATTGTGTTGTAGGGCACGAGAACTTCGAGAAGCGGAAGAAGCTACCAATGTCAATTACATCACGTGATTCAGGAGGGTGATGGCTAGTGCTGATTAGAAATTTGTTGCAAAGATCGGTCAAAAAGGTCAACGGTCACGGTGCAGGTCAAACATGTGTCGATTTTGATGTTGTTTTTTGGTTACGATAACTTTCTTTTTCGAGAACTGGAAAAGCTAAGCCGACCAGTGTAATTTACACCCACGTGGATTTCAGTGAGGGTGATCGGGCTAGTGCTGATTAAGATTTGGTTCAAAAGATCGTCAACGGTCCAAGGTCCGGTGAAGGGTTCAAACATCCGATTTTTTTGATGGTTTTGGTACAGAATCATCGTACGAAACTTTGGTTTGCGTTCGCTACCTTCTCTAGAGACAGCTTTTTTATTAGACAAGGTCAGAGGTCAAGTTGAACGATTTTTCGTAAGTATCAGTCTATGACTGCTTTTTGTGTGTTTTGTTTGTTGTTTGTAGGGCACGTAACTCGAGTAACGGAAGAAGCTACCAATGACAATTGCACCTACGTGATTCAGGAGGGTGAATGCTAGCGCTGATTAGATTTGGGGGTCAAAATCGGTCAAGGTCAAGGCACAGTGAGGTCAAACAAATTCCGTAAATTAATTGTGGAGATGGATATTTCTTGCTTGCGCTCGACGTTACGATTTGTTTTAACGTTCGATTTAATTTTCTTTCGGTTTTTTTGCGATTCGAAGGACGCTTAAAACTCGGTTGTGTGTCGAAATTCTGGTAAAAATCGGATGTTTTGGAGACGTTTTAGATTGCATAAAAAATATTTCACTCGAACGCGTCACGGGTCCGTCACGTGGTGCAGTCGCTCGAGCAGACGCGTCGTTGATCAACGTAAAGGTTTTCCGTGTCCCCGCCTGACGGTGTTTTCGATAAGATGGTGTTTAAAAGTCATTTTTATCCAATAAAGGTATCGTCCGCATGCCTGACTGCTAAGCCGCGGATTATGGCCGACATTACGGTTTTGTGACTTTGATAAAATAATATTAAATAATTGCGTGGAGAAATGGAGGATTTTTGCTCGTCGATGTTATGACTTTTTGATGGTTTGGTACAGAATCACGTAGAAACTTTTCTGGTTTGCGTCGCTACCTCTCGAGAGACAGTTTATTAGAACAAGGTCAGAGTCAAGTTGACGATTTCGTAAGTACAGTCTATGACTGCTTGTTACTTCGAAATCTAAAGATTTCGTTATAGCTGATGACTACGTTTCGTTTGGTTTGTTTGTTTGTTGTTTACTTACGAAATCTAAAGATTTCGTAAGTATATGTGATGACTCTCCGTTCGTTTTGTTTTGTTTGGTAATGTTTGTTGTTTGTTTTTTGTGTTGTAGGCACGATAAATCGAGAAACGGAAGAAGCTACAATGTCAAATTACACCCAGTGATTCCAGGAGGGTGATGGCAAGTGCTGATTTAGAATTTTGGGGTCGAAATCGGTCAAGGTAAGGTCACAGTGAGGGGGTCAAATATTCGATTTTGATGGTTTTGGTAGATAACTCGAGAACGGAAGAAGCTACAATGTCAAATTAGACCACTGATTCAGGAGGGTTGATGGCTAGTGCTGATAGATTTGTCAAATCGGTCAAAGGTCAAGGTCACAAGTGAGGTCAAAATCCAAAAAATGATAACTCGGAAGGAAGAAGCTAACAATGTCAAATTACACACGTGATTACAGGAAGGGTGGGTGCTAGCGCTGATTTAGATTTTGTCAAATCGGTCAAAGGTCAGGTCACAGTGAGGTCAAAACATCCAAAACATTCGATTTTTGACGGTTTTGGTACAGAATCATAGTAGAAACTTCTGGTTTGCCATCGCTACCTTCTCTAGAGACAGCTTTTTATTAGACAAGGTCAGAGGGTCAAGTTGACGATTTCGTAAGTACAAGTCTATGACTGCTTGTTTTGTTTGTTTGTATGTTTTGTTTGTTTGTAAGGCACGATAACTCGAGAACGGAAGAAGCTACCAATGTCAAATTAAACACGTGATTCAGGAGGGTGATGGCTAGTGCTGATTAAGATTTTGGTCAAAATCGGTCCAAGGTCAAGGTCCGTGAGGTAAAATATTTCGATTTTTGATGGTTTGGTACAGATAACTCGAGAAGGAAGAAGCTACCCAATTGTCAATTACAACCACTGATTCAGGAGGTGATGGCTAGTGCTGATTAGATTTGGTCAAAAGCGTTCAACGGTAAGGTCACGGTGAGGTCAAACATTCGATTTTTGATTGGTTTGGTACAGAAATCATCGTAGAAACTTCTGGTTTGCGTGCTACTTCTCTAGAGACAGCTTTTATTAGACAAGGTCAGAGGTCAAGTTGAACGATTCCGTAAGTACCAGTCCTATGACTGCTTGTTTGGTGTGTTTGTTTTTGTTGTAGGCACGATAACTAGCGAGAAGGGAAGAGCTAGCCAATGTCAAATTACACACGTGATTCATGTGAAGGGTGATGGTAGCGCTGATTAAGATATTTTGGTCAAAAAAATCGGTCAAAGGTCAAGGTCACAGTGAGGTCAAACAAATTCGCGTAAAATTGAAAATGTGGATAAATGGAGTATTCTTGCTTCGCTCGACGTTACGCAGTTCGTTTTAACTTCGAATTTTAATTTTGGCTTCGGTTTTGCGATCGCTTAGGACGCTTACAAACTCGGTTGTCGAAATTCTGGGTAAAAATCGCGATCGTTTTGAGAACGTTTTAAGATTGGTATAAAAATATTTCACTCGCGCCGATCACGCGGTCGTCACGTGAATGCTAGTGCGCTCGAGCAGATGCGTTCGTTGAGTCACGTAAAGGTTTCGTGTGCGCGCTGACGGTGTTTCGATAAAGATGGTGTTTTTAAAAGTCATTTTTTATCCCAATAAAGGTTATCGTCGGCATGCCTGACTTCGCTGAGCCGCGGATATGTAAAAGATTGTTGGTGGATGCCGAATATACGGTTTTGTGACTGTTGATGCATAATCTAAAATAATTGGCGTGGAGAAATGGGAGATTTTTGCTCGTCGACGTTAGATTTTTGATGGTTTGGTACAGAATCAATCGTAAGAACTTCTGTTTTGGCGTCGCTACCCTTTCGAGAGAGAGCTTTTATTAGACAAGGTCAGAGGTCAAAGTTGAACGATTTCGTAAGTACCAAGTCTATGACTGCTTTGTTTGTTTTACTTACGAAATCTAAAGATTTTCGTAAGTATATTGATGACTTACCGTTTCTGTTTGTTTGTGGTGTTTGTTTTGTTTGTTTTGTGGCACGATAACTTCGAGAACGGAAGAGCTACCAATGTCAAATTACAAACCACGTTATTCAGAGGGTGATGCTAGTGCTGATTTAGATTATTGTCAAAAATCTGTCGAAGGTCAAGGTCACAGTTGAGGTCAAATATTCGATTTTTGGATGGTTTGGTACAGATAACTCGAGAACGGAAGAGCTACCAAGCAATTACTACCACGTGATTCAGGAGGGTGATGGCTAGTGCTGATTAAGATTTTGGTCAAAATCGGTCAAAGGTCAAGGTCACAGTGAGGTCAAAACATAATTCCGTAAATTCACGTGAGAAATGGAGTATTTTTGCTTCCGCATCGACGTTACGAAGTTGTTCTTAACTTCAATTTTAATTTGTCTCGGTTTTTGCGATCGCTTAGGACGCCTTAAAACTCGGTTGTCGAAATTCTGTAACAAAATCGGATGTTTTGGAGACGTTTTAAGATGAAAAAAATATTTCACCTCGACGCGTCACGGACACACACAACCACCACTACACGGAGGATTTCTCCGTGTTTTATTGAGCCCGGAGGTCGGGGGAGGGGCCATGCCGAATCCAACGTCATCGCCTGAGTCGGCGTTCCGACTGGCCCCGACCCCTCACATGGTCCGTCATCCTGGGCCGGGTTTCGGCCAGATGCCGGAAAAGCCCGCCCACCTGGGAGCAAAAGCGTACGTGACACGCCGCACATGTCTGGCCTTGGGTAGACGGTGGAAGCTCAAAGCGCCAGTCTACTCCAT
>CM068964.1:51603053-51617648 GCA_035128595.1 Eptatretus atami
GGCATTAACTGATCCAGGCCAACTATCTGTTGTATGCATGCAGTTCCGAAAACCGCAACAATATATGTGTGTAGTTTGATATATGTGTATATACGTGTATACATACATACATCACCATATTTCAGAGTTGTAAATGGATTATGAGAGAACTTGGTGGATGATTTGGATAGGTGACAACAAGAAGCGATTTAAATTTCTGTTGAGGTCTGGATGCAGATCCGCCCTGTCAGTGGGATCCAAAAGGTAAACGTCAGCCTGGCGAAGGTATGTGCTCTACCGAGTGCCATTCTAGTGTTTTTAGTGTTCATATTTGACTTGTAAAAAGTACCATTTACTTGCACACGTTAAGGTTGGCATCTACATTATGAGAAGATTAGAAACAAGTCGGAAATAAAATGTTGAGGTGTGTGTGGGTGGTGGTGGGGGGGGGGGGGGGGGGGGGGGGGGGAGTCTCGTGAATGGAATTATGGGGCAAAAGTGTGAGGTGTCACTTATTTTATTTTCTCCTCTTTTTACACCAATTAAACCACCTTTCTTGGCCAGGGTTAAAAATTAAAGCCTGTTTACTTCTTATCCTTCGCAACCGTAAATGCCCCATTCTTCGTCCCAATATTTGTTGGTGGCGCATGGTGAAGGTGCACTTCAAAATCAAAGTCCTTGTTGCTTGGTCTGGCTTTCACCCATGGCAAGAGTCCTCGACTACAATGGTAATGTCTCTGCTGTGCGTTTTTCTCATGAAGCTGTCCCGTAGTGCCCAATTCATAAACTTTTCCGTTTCTATTGATGCAGCTACATATGCCAGTCCGTTAACCTTGGTTGGGAATAGCCTAGAGGCTTCAGGAACCATCAGTTAGGCCTAAGTCACATTTGCTACGGCGAGCCGTGGGGTCTCCAAAATCTACGGCCACTAGCAATTATACGGCGGCCGCAGTATTTCCACGGTCACACAATGTAGCAGTCACATATGTTTTTATTTTTCGGGGAGCCGCACGGCGTATTTAGAAATTGTGGAGACCGAAAACGTGGGGTTGCCGTACGGTCTTTGATTTGATGTCGCACGGTGACCTTAAGGGGGCCCTGCGGCGGCCATAGAATTTTCAAGGCAGACGCAAGCTAGCCTCAAGGTGCCGCAAGGCGACCGCAGGGGGGCCTTAAGGCGAACGTGCGGCAGACGGACGGTAACAGAGTGGGATCATTTTTTTTTTTTACCATTTTTTTTTTTTTCGGCATGTCGAATTGCTACGGCGAACGTAGAAATGAAAAAAGTTATAACTCCGCGTTATAATTCCACGGCGACCCTACGGCCTGTAAAAGATAGCCAAACTGCGTAGGGCCACCCTGAGGCCACCGCAGAAACTCTGCGGCGCCGCACTTTTCTGTCAATTCAGAGGGCGTACGGCCGCCGTATCCTCGCCGTAGAGCAAATGTGACTTAGTTCTAAGTGGAACAAATTGGTGTTCTCACTAGTGCAGGAAAACAATATATTTGGAAAGAATTATATTATTTACTTGCTAGTTCAATGAGCAATATTATTTCCAATACATCTCCACATAACGGAGTTACAATACCAGAGACACTTTGTACTTTGCAGCATTTAGAAATTGCTTTTGCCTCCAGATGATGCAGTGTGAGTGGCTACATGACCTCATTAATCTTTGAGATAAAAAACAAAATCCAAAGGTTATTGGATCTACAGAGGCTCAAATGACAAACAGGCCTAGTGTAAGCTTTTGTTTATTTAAGAGATAAAGCACAATTGAAACACGAAACGTACCGCCATGGCATTCTGTACATAGCAAAGCAAATGTTGACTGACTCTTCTTCTCCACTCCCCCTCACTCTGCTTTATCACTCAATATTGCTCACTCCAAGGACATTCGCAACAGTCCCTCCTCGACAAACTACCACCATATTTTTAGTAAGTTATAACCAGGTGCCACTACAAATTGCTCGTTGATGTGAAATAGTTCAATATTTGGAAGTCATTAGAAACTTCAAGAACACTTGTGATCTTCACACACAAACACACACACACACACACACACACACACACACACACACACACACAACACACACCTTCAAGTCTTTTGTACTTTCTTGTGCATCCACCTTGTATATCCCCTGTGTCCTCCCCTCATCCTCATTTTTACTCGCATCCCTTATCTTCGAAGTCTCTCTCTATTTTGTCCCTCAACCAAGCTGTTGTGTGTTTTACCCCTCCCCTGCTGTTCGTTTTGTTCTGTTGCTTCCTGATCCATTGTATGTTCTAGCTCCTCCACAAGCTTCAACTCTGTATGTAAACAAAAGTGGAATTACAATACACCAGGACCCTGAACGTTCGTGGGGATATGTTCCGGGAAAACCCCGCGAATGTTGAAACTGCGCGAATGTGGGGGCATTATTTCAATGGGAATGGGGGGATAGGTTCCAGGGATTTCCCGACCTGTGTAAAATCCGTGAATGTCGGGGTAAAATCTGCGAGTGTTTTGTCATTGTTACAATGGAGACTAGGGGGATAATGTTGTCGGTTCATGGCGGTTCCTGGTTCATGAAAAAGGTCGCAAATGACAACACTACCAAAGTCGGGGAATTGGTACAATGGGAACAAGGTGGATAATGTTATCGGTTGTTGGCGGTTCCTGTTCAAAAGGGAAAGTTTTCAAATTTTTTTGACCACGAACGCAGGATTACAGTTTAATTAACTAGAGGGGAGAGCACTCGGTAGAGTGCAAAACCTCCGCCGCCAATACTGCTGGGTCACTTAAGTGAACCTGATATCCTATTAATTGTAGGTCAAAACGGATCAGACTCTACTGAACCACGATTGAATAAACTAAACTAGATCGACGCGCATGGAGAAATGCCAAAAAAATCGAAATTTTTTTGAAAAAATAGTTGCAAAATTTCTGGGTTTTTTTTCTCTCCACAAATTTTTTTTGGGGGGGGGGTTGGAAATCACTTAAAACGTGGAAATGTAAAAAAAATTCAAATATTTTTCAAATAAAATCGAAATGTTTTTTTTTTTTAAGTTGCAAAATTTTGTTTTTTTTTGGTTGGAAATCACTTAAAACATGTAGAAATGCAAAACAAAAATTCAAATATTTTTTCAAAATGGCCGCAATAGCGGCCATATTGGACTTTGGACCAAGTCCAAAATCTAATGGCATGATCCTTGGACCATACCTAATCCCCCACCAAGTTCGTCGAAATCCGTTCAGGAGTTTTTTCCGTAATACTGTTCACAAACAACCACAAACAAACAGGGGTGAAAACAGTAACCTCCGTCCATCTTCGATGGCGGAGGTTAAAGATGCTTCCAAATAAAAAAAAACCACAACACCAGGTACTGTTGCCAATTTATTGAAGAATGCATTTTAAAGTCTCTTAACCATACGTACCATACCGCGAACGAAAAGACAACATCATCATCATCATGATGTACCATTTCAAGTTTTTTTATTAAACAAACACAGCACTCGTAACTTTCAAAATGACGAAGATGATGATGAAGATGAGGTGCACCGGTTTATAATAAGTCCTGAAAGTTGATATTACCCCTTGGTCGAGTGGCTGGATGAGGGTGGTGGTGCTTGGCAACAGGAACATGACCTCTACGTTCGGGTGAGCGCTTCAGGTCTGTGGGGTGGTTAGGAGAGTTGTCAAACAGCAGAAGTACCTTGAGCGAAAGGTTCATTCCTGCCAGATACCTCTCGACCTGAGGAACTAAACAGTTATGGAACCAGACGTCACCCCACGCCTTCCTGTTCACCCTCCAGTACACGGGCAGCACCTGCTGTTTTTTGTTCTTCAGCGCATGTGGGTTCAGGGAACAGGAGAGCATCATGGGCTTTACCATGAAGTCCCCTTCGGGGTTTGTGCAGAGGAGAAGGGATACCCGGTCCTTTGCAGCCTTGAAGCCGGCTGCTTTACTCTCACACTGTGAGATGAATGTTCTGATCGGCATCTTTTTCCAAAACAAGCCGGTTTCGTCAGCGTTAAAGATCTGCTCCGGCAGATACCCCTTCTCCTCAATGAGGCTCCCGAGTTCTGCAAGGAATGCCTTGGCCACGTCGTGGTCCGCTGAGGCATGCTCCCCTACGAGCTTGACGTTGTACAAACAGGCTGGAGGTGCCGCTTGTACCGCCACGCTCGTGCTTGCACCACCCACGCCAGAGAGATGGTTGTGCAGGAGCTTCGCCTTCTCCTGTATCGGTGGTCCGCTTTGAGGCATGCCCTTCTGAGTGTTATCCTCCATCCTTGGGAGCCATTTTCGAAGGAGGAACAGAGCGAGAGGCAATACACAGGTCAGAGCAACTGGATGAGAATGATGGTGATCCAGGACGCAGTGAGTCGTCAGCGCATTGTTTGTGGGGGATTTTTTTTTATGGGTGATGCTGTATTTTGGCAGCTGATAATAGATGTGGTGAGTGATGCCATTGTGTAATTAGTCCCGTATGTAGCTGCTGCTAATTACACTAATAGATATGCTGAACATTTTCATTCTTTAACTCGCAGGATTATGACACCTTTCCTTTCTGTAGGCAGATTATGATGAGCGTTTTTACAATGTAACAGCTCCGATGGTGATGTTTGTAGCAAGATTGTGATTTACACTAAAATAACTGAAAGTTTCCATTATGTACTGTCCGTATGTGGAGACCTGGTAATTACTGGATACATCAATAGATGCTGTTGGTGTTTTCATTCTTTAAGTAACTCACGTGGGATGGCGTCATGGGGAATGACGTGTTACACTGGTGGTGTTACACTTTTGTGACGTCCTGCGAAGCTACAATCACGTACAGGAAGCAGGTCATGTTCGCGGTTTGTGGAAGATATGTTTTTTGCGTGCATGCAGTATTGTACTGCACATACATCAAGCTGCTTTGTGCGTGGCTCGTGGAAGATATGTTTTAGAACTGTTGTGCTCACGGCTCATGGAAAACAAAATTGCCACGAATACGCGGGACAATTCCCGTGAATGTAGGAGCATGTCATGAATTATATATCAACCATGAATACGTGAAACCTGCGAATGTTGATACCGCGAATGTCGGGGTCCGAGTGTATTAATTAATACCTGTCACCTTTTTACTCAACTCATGAACTCAACTTTTACAATTCATGTCTCCCCTCAACAAACATTGCAGAATCATTTGTAATTGCTCCATATCAAATCATAAGTATACATGCGTTAACCATGCACTGAACAGCATGCATGCCTAACAGTCTCTTAAATTCTTGTGACCAACATGAACTCAGCATCAATTTGGGTATCAATTTGATGCCTTCCGTTTCTGTTTGTTACTTACGAAATCTAAAGATTTCGTAAGTATATTGATGACTTCCGTTTCTGTTTGTTTGTTTGTTTGTTTGTATGTTTGTTTGTTTGTTTGTAGGCACGATAACTCGAGAACGGAAGAAGCTACCAATGTCAAATTACACCACGTGATTCAGGAGGGTGATGGCTAGTGCTGATTAGATTTTGGTCAAATCGGTCAAAGGTCAAGGTCACAGTGAGGTCAAACATAATTCCGTAAATTAACGTGGAGAAATGGAGTATTTTTGCTTCGCTCGACGTTACGAGTTCGTTTTAACTTCGATTTTAATTTTGTCTTCAGTTTTTGCGATCGCTTAGGACGCTTAAAACTCGGTTGTCGAAATTCTGGTAAAAATCGGATGTTTTGGAGACGTTTTAAGATTGTATAAAAAAATATTTCACTCGAAGCGTCAAGGGTCGTCCATGATGCATTGTGCTCGAGCAGACGTCACGGGTCGTCCCATGATGCAGTGCGCTCGAGCAGACGTCACGGGTCGTCCCATGATGCAGTGCGCTCGAGCAGACATGTCGTTGAGTGACGTTAAGGTTTTGCACGAGAAATGGAGATTTTGCTTCGCTCGACGTTACGAGTTCGTTTTAACTTCGATTTTAATTTTGTTTTCGGTTTTTTGCGATCGCTTAGGACGCTTAAAACTCGGTTGTCGAAATTCTGGTAAAATCGAATGTTTTGGAGACGTTTTAAGATTGCATAAAAAATATTTCACTCGACGCGTCACAGGTCCGTCACGTGGTGCAGTGCGCTCGAGCAGACGTCACGTCGTCCATGATGCAGTGCGCTCGAGCAGACGCGTCGTTGAGTCACGTAAAGGTTTTGCGTGTGCGCGCTGACGGTGTTTTCGATAAAGATGGTGTTTAAAAGTCATTTTTTATCCAATAAAGGTTATCGTCGCATGCCTGACTCGCTAAGCCGTCGGATTATGGCCGACTATTACGGTTTTGTGACTTTGATAAAATAATATTAAATAATTGCGTGGAGAAATGGAGATTTTTGCTTCGGTCGATGTTACGATTTTTGATGTTTTGGTACAGAATCATCGTAGAAACTTCTGGTTTGCGTCGCTACCTTCTCGAGAGACAGCTTTTATTAGACAAGGTAGAGGTCAAGTTGACGATTTCGTAAGAACCAGTCTATGACTGCTTGTTTGTTTGTTTGTAGGCACGATAACTCGAGAACGGAAGAAGCTACCAATGTCAAATTACATCACGTATTCAGGAGGGTGAGGCTAAGTGCTGATTAGATTTTGGTCAAAATCGGTCAAGGTCAAGGTCACAGTGAGGTCAAATATTCGATTTTTGATGGTTTGGTACAGATAACTCGAGAACGGAAGAAGCTACAAATGTCAAATTACACCAAGTGATTCAGGAGGGTGATTGCTAGTGCTGATTAGATTTTGGGCAAAATCGGTCAACGGTCAAGGTCACGGTGAGGTCAAACATTCGATTTTTTGATGGTTTGGTACAGAATCATCGTAGAAACTTCTGGTTTGCATCGCTACCTTCTCTAGAGACAGCTTTTATTAAGACAAGGTCAGAGGTCAAGTTGACGATTTCTTAAGTACAAGTCTATGACTGCTTGTTTGTGGTTTGTTTGTTTGTAGGCACGATAACTCGAGAATGGAAGAAGCTACCAATGTCAAATTACACCACGTGATTCAGGAGGGTGATGGCTAGCGCTGATGAGATTTTGGTCAAATCGTCAAAGGTCAAGGTCACAGTGAGGTCAAAACATAATTCCGTAAATTAATGTGGAAAATGGAGTATTCTTGCTTCGCTCGACGTTACGAGTTCGTTTTAAAACTTCGATTTAATTTTGGCTTCGGTTTTTTGCGATCGCTTAGGACGCTTAAAACTCGGTTGTCGAAATTCTGGTAAAAATCGGATGTTTTGGAGACGTTTTAAGATTGTATAAAAATATTTCACTCGACGCGTCACGGGTCGTCACGTGATGCAGTGCGCTCGAGCAGATGCGTCGTTGAGTCACGTAAAGGTTTTCGTGTGCGCGCTGACGGTGTTTTCGATAAAGATGGTGTTTAAAGTCATTTTTATCCCAATAAAGGTTATCGTCGCATGCCTGACTCGCTGAGCCGTCGATTATGTAGATTGTTGGTGATGCCGAATATTACGGTTTTGTGACTTTGATGAAATAATATAAAATAATTGCGTGGAGAAATGGAGATTTTTGCTTCGGTCGACGTTACGATTTTGATGGTTTTGGTACAGAATCATCGTAGAAACTTCTGGTTTGCGTCGCTACCTTTCTCTAGAGACAGCTTTTATTAGACAAGGTCAGAGGTCAAGTTGACGATTTCGTAATACCAGTCTATGACCGCTTGTTTGTTTGTTTGTATGTTTGTTTGTTTGTAGGCACGATAACTCGAGAACGGAAGAAGCTACAATGTCAAATTACATCACGTGATTCAGGAGGGTGATGGCTAGTGCTGATTAGAATTTGGTCAAAATCGTCAAAGGTCAAGGTCACGGTGAGGTCAAACATTCGATTTTTGATAGGTTTGGTACAGATAACTCGAGAAGGAAAGAAGCTACCAATGTCAAATTACACCACGTGATTCAGGAGGGTGATGGCTAGTGCTGATTAGATTTTGGTCAAAATCGGTCAACCGGTCAAGGTCGGTGAGGTCAAACATTCGATTTTTGATGGTTTGGTACAGAATCATCGTAGAAACTTCTGGTTTGCGTCGCTACCTTCTCTAGAGACAGCTTTTTATTAGACAGGTCAGAGGTCAGTTGACGATTTCGTAAGTACCAGTCTATGACTGCTTTGTTGTGTTTGTTTGTTTTTTGTAGGCACGATAACTCGAGAACGGAAGAAGCTACCAATGACAAATTGCACCACGTGATTCAGGAGGGTGATGGCTAGCGCTGATTAGATTTTGGTCAAAATCGGTCAAAGGTCAGGTCACAGTGAGGTCAAACATAATTCCGTAAATTAATGTGGAGAAATGGAGTATTCTTGCTTCGCTCGACGTTACGAGTTCGTTTTAACTTCGATTTTAATTCTCTTCGGTTTTTTGCGATCGCTTAGGACGCTTAAAACTCGTTGTCGAAATTCTGGTAAAAATCGGATGTTTTGGAGACGTTTTAAGATTGCATAAAAAATATTTCACTCGACGCGTCACGGGTCCGTCACGTGGTGCAGTGCGCTCGAGCAGACGCGTCGTTGAGTCACGTAAGGTTTTCCGTGTGCGCGCTGACGGGTTTTCGATAAAGATGTGTTTAAAAGTCATTTTTTATCCCAATAAAGGTTATCGTCGCATGCCTGACTCGCTAGCGCCCTCGGATTATGGCCGAACTATTACGGTTTTGTGACTTTGATGAAATAATATAAATAATTGCGTGGAGAAATGGAGATTTTTGCTTCGGTCGACGTTACGATTTTTGATGGTTTGGTACAGAATCATCGTAGAAACTTCTGGTTTGCGTCGCTACTTCTCTAGAGACAGCTTTTATTAGACAAGGTCAGAGGTCAAGTTGACGATTTCGTAAAGTACCAGTTCTATGACCGTTGTTTGTTTGTTTGTATGTTTGTTTGTTTGTAGGCACGAAACTCGAGAACGGAAGAAGCTACCAATGTCAAATTACATCACGTGATTCAGGAGGGTGATGGCTAGTGCTGATTAGAATTTGGTCAAAATCGGTCAAAGGTCAAGGTCACGGTGAGGTCAAACATTCGATTTTGATGGTTTGGTACAGATAACTCGAAACGGAAGAAGCTACCAATGTAAATTACACCACGTGATTCAGGAGGGTGATGGCTAGTGCTGATTAGATTTTGGTCAAAATCGGTCAACGGTCAAGGTCGGTGAGGTCAAACATTCGATTTTTGATGGTTTTGGTACAGAATCATCGTAGAAACTTCTGGTTTGCGTCGCTACCTTCTCTAGAGACAGCTTTTATTAGACAAGGTCAGAGGTCAAGTTGACGATTTCGTAAGTACAGTCTATGACTGCTTGTTTGTGTGTTTTGTTTGTTTGTTTGTAGGCACGATAACTCGAGAACGGAAGAAGCTACCAATGACAATTGCACCACGTGATTCAGGAGGGTGATGGCTAGCGCTGATTAGATTTGGGGTCAAAATCGGTCAAAGGTCAAGGTCACAGTGAGGTCAAACAAATTCCGTAAATTAATGTGGAGAAATGGAGTATTCTTGCTTCGCTCGACGTTACGAGTTTGTTTTAACTTCGATTTTAATTTTCTCTTCGGTTTTTTTGCGATTCGAAGGACGCTTAAAACTCGGTTGTTCGAAATTCTGGTAAAAATCGGATGTTTTGGAGACGTTTTAAGATTGCATAAAAAATATTTCACTCGACGCGTCACGGGTCCGTCACGTGGTGCAGTGCGCTCGAGCAGACGCGTCGTTGAGTCACGTAAAGGTTTTCCGTGTCCCCGCCTGACGGTGTTTTCGATAAAGATGGTGTTTAAAAGTCATTTTTATCCAATAAAGGTATCGTCGCATGCCTGACTCGCTAAGCCGTCGGATTATGGCCGACTATTACGGTTTTGTGACTTTGATAAAATAATATTAAATAATTGCGTGGAGAAATGGAGATTTTTGCTCGGTCGATGTTATGATTTTTGATGGTTTGGTACAGAATCATCGTAGAAACTTCTGGTTTTGCGTCGCTACCTTCGAGAGACAGCTTTATTAGAACAAGGTCAGAGGTCAAGTTGACGATTTCGTAAGTACAGTCTATGACTGCTTGTTACTTCAGAAATCTAAAGATTTCGTAATATATTGATGACTACCGTTTCTGTTTGTTTGTTTGTTTGTTGTTTACTTACGAAATCTAAAGATTTCGTAAGTATATTGATGACTTCCGTTTCTGTTTGTTTGTTTGTAATGTTTGTTGTTTGTTTGTTTGTTGTTGTAGGCACGATAAACTCGAGAACGGAAGAAGCTACAATGTCAAATTACACCAGTGATTCAGGAGGGTGATGGCAAGTGCTGATTAGATTTTGGGGTCGAAATCGGTCAAAGGTAAGGTCACAGTGAGGTCAAATATTCGATTTTTGATGGTTTGGTACAGATAACTCGAGAACGGAAGAAGCTACCAATGTCAAATTAGACCACTTGATTCAGGAGGGTGATGGCTAGTGCTGATTAGATTTTGGTCAAATCGGTCAAAGGTCAAGGTCACAGTGAGGTCAAAATCCAAAAAATGATAACTCGAGAACGGAAGAAGCTACAATGTCAAATTACACCACGTGACTTCAGGAGGGTGGTGCCTAGCGCTGATTAGATTTTGGTCAAATCGGTCAAAGGTCAGGTCACAGTGAGGTCAAACATCCAAAACATTCGATTTTTGACGGTTTGGTAACAGAATCATAGTAGAAACTTCTGGTTTGCATCGCTACCTTCTCTAGAGACAGTTTTTATTAGACAAGGTCAGAGGGTCAAGTTGACGATTTCGTAAGTACAAGTCTATGACTGCTTGTTTTGTTTGTTTGTATGTTTTGTTTGTTTGTAAGGCACGATAACTCGAGAACGGAAGAAGCTACCAATGTCAAATTAAACTACGTGATTCAGGAGGGTGATGGCTAGTGCGATTAAGATTTTTGGTCAAAATCGGTCCAAGGTCAAGGTCCGTGAGGTAAAATATTTCGATTTTTGATGGTTTTGGTACAGATAACTCGAGAAGGAAGAAGCTACACAATTGTCAAATTCATACCACGTGATTCAGGAGGGTGATGGCTAGTGCTGATTAGATTTTTGGTCAAAAGCGTTCAACGGTAAGGTCACGGTGAGGTCAAACATTCGATTTTTGATGGTTTGGTACAGAAATCATCGTAGAAACTTCTGGTTTGCGTCGCTACTTCTCTAGAGACAGCTTTTATTAGACAAGGTCCAGAGGTCAAGTTGAACGATTCTCGTAAGTACCAGTCCTATGACTGCTTGTTTGGTGTGTTTGTTTTTGTTGTAGGCACGATAACTAGCGAGAAGTGGAAGAAGCTAGCCAATGTCAAATTACACTACGTGATTCATGTGAAGGGTGATGGTAGCGCTGATTAGATATTTTGGTCAAAATCGGTCAAAGGTCAAGGTCACAGTGGAGGTCAAACAAATTCCGTAAATTGAATGTGGATAAATGGAGTATTCTTGCTTCGCTCGACGTTACGAGTTCGTTTTAACTTCGATTTTAATTTTGGCTTCGGTTTTTGCGATCGCTTAGGACGCTTACAAACTCGGTTGTCGAAATTCTGGGTAAAAATCGGATGTTTTGAGACACGTTTTTAAGATTGTATAAAAATATTTCATCGCGCCGATCACGCGGTCGTCACGTGATGCAGTGCGCTCGAGCAGATGCGTCGTTGAGTCACGTAAAGGTTTTCCGTGTGCGCGCTGACGGTGTTTTCGATAAAGATGGTGTTTTTAAAAGTCATTTTTTATCCCAATAAAGGTTATCGTCGGCATGCCTGACTCGCTGAGCCGCGGATTATGTAAAAGATTGTTGGTGGATGCCGAATATTACGGTTTTGTGACTGTTGATGCAATAATTATAAATAATTGCGTGGAGAAATGGGAGATTTTTGCTCGGTCGACGTTACGATTTTTTGATGGTTTTGGTAGCAAGAATCATCGTAGAAACTTTCTGGTTTGCGTCGCTACCCTTCTCGAGAGAGAAGCTTTTATTAGACAAGGTCAGAGGTCAAGTTGACATTTCGTAAAGTACCAGTCTTAATGACTGCTTTGTTTGTTACTTACGAAATCTAAAGATTTCGTAAGTATATTGATACTTACCGTTTCCTGTTTGTTTGTGGTGTTTGTGTTTGTTTGTTTGTAGGCACGATAACTTCGAGAACGGAAGAGCTACCAATGTCAAATTACAACCACGTTTATTCAGAGGGTGATGGCTAGTGCTGATTTAGATTTTGGTCAAAATCTGTCGAAGGTCAAGGTCACAGTGAGGTCAAATATTCGATTTTTGATGGTTTGGTACAGATAACTCGAGAACGGAAGAAGCTACCAGTCAATTACTACCACGTGATTCAGGAGGGTGATGGCTAGTGCATGATTAAGATTTTGGTCAAAATCGGTCAAAGGTCAAGGTCACAGTGAGGTCAAAACATAATTCCGTAATTCACGTGAAGAAATGGAGTATTTTTGCTTCGCTCGACGTTACGAGTTCGTTCTAACTTCAATTTTAATTTGTCTTCGGTTTTTGCGATCGCTTAGGACCCTTAAAACTCGGTTGTCGAAATTCTGTAAAAATCGGATGTTTTGGGAGACGTTTTATAGATGTATAAAAAATATTTCATCTCGACGCGTCACGGATGTGTGTGTATATATGTGTATATACGTGTATACATACATACATCACCATATTTCAGAGTTGTAAATGGATTATGAGAGAACTTGGTGGATGATTTGGATAGGTGACAACAAGAAGCCGATTTAAATTTTCGTTGAGGTCTGGATGCAGATCCGCCCTGTCAGTGGGATCCAAAAGGTAAACGTCAGCCTGGCGAAGGTATGTGCTCTACCGAGTGCCATTCTAGTGTTTTTAGTGTTCATATTTGACTTGTAAAAAGTACCATTTACTTGCACACGTTTAGGTTGGCATCTACATTATGAGAAGATTAGAAACAAGTCGGAAATAAAATGTTGAGTGTGTGTGGGTGGTGGCGGGGGGGGGGGGGGGGAGTCTCGTGAATGGAATTATGGGGCAAAAGTGTGAGGTGTCACTTATTTTATTTTCTCCTCTTTTTACACCAATTAAACCACCTTTCTTGGCCAGGGTTTAAAAATTAAAGCCTGTTTACCTTCTTATCCTTCGCAACCGTAAATGCCCCATTCTTCGTCCCAATATTTGTTGGTGGGCATGGTGAAGGTGCACCTCAAAATCAGAGTCCTTGGTTGCTTGGTCTGGCTTTCACCCATGGCAAGAGTCCTCGACTACAATGGTAATGTCTCTGCTGTGCGTTTTTCTCATGAAGCTGTCCCAGTAGTGCCCAATTCATAAACTTTTCCGTTTCTATTGATGCAGCTACATATGCCCAGTCTCGTTAACCTTGGTTGGGAATAGCCTAGAGGCTTCAGGAACCATCAGTTAGGCCTAAGTCACATTTGCTACGGCGACCGTGGGGTCTCCAAAATCTACGGCCACTAGCAATTATACGGCGGCCGCAGTATTTCCACGGTCACACAATGTAGCAGTCACATATGTTTTTATTTTTCGGGGAGCCGCACGGCGTATTTAGAAATTGTGGAGACCGAAAACGTGGGGTTGCCGTACGGTCTTTGATTTGATGTCGCACGGTGACCTTAAGGGGGCCCTGCGGCGGCCATAGAATTTTCAAGGCAGACGCAAGCTAGCCTCAAGGTGCCGCAAGGCGACCGCAGGGGGGCTTAAGGCGAACGTGCGGCAGACGGACGTAACGAGTGGGATCATTTTTTTTTTTTACCATTTTTTTTTTCGGCATGTCGAATTGCTACGGCGAACGTAGAAATGAAAAAAGTTATAACTCCGCGTTATAATTCCACGGCGACCCTACGGCCTGTAAAAGATAGCCAAACTGCGTAGGGCCACCCTGAGGCCACCGCAGAAACTCTGCGGCGCCGCACTTTTCTGTCAATTCAGAGGGCGTACGGCCGCCGTATCCTCGCCGTAGAGCAAATGTGACTTAGTTCTAAGTGGAACAAATTGGTGTTCTCACTAGTGCAGGAAAACCATATATTTGGAAAGAATTATATTATTTACTTGCTAGTTCAATGAGCAATATTATTTCCAATACATCTCCACATAACGGAGTTACAATACCAGAGACACTTTGTACTTTGGCAGCATTTAGAAATTGCTTTTGCCTCCAGATGATGCAGTGTGAGTGGCTACATGACCTCATTAATCTTTGAGATAAAAAACAAAATCCAAAGGTTATTGGATCTACAGAGGCTCAAATGACAAACAGGCCTAGTGTAAGCTTTTGTTTATTTAAGAGATAAAGCACAATTGAAACACGAAACGTACCGCCATGGCATTCTGTACATAGCAAAGCAAATGTTGACTGACTCTTCTTCTCCACTCCCCCCTCACTCTGCTTTATCACTCATATATTGCTCACTCCAAGGACATTCGCAACAGTCCCTCCTCGACAAACTACCACTCATAATTTTTAGTAAGTTTATAACCAGGTGCCACTACAAATTGCTCGTTGATGTGAAATAGTTCAATATTTGGAAGTCATTAGAAACTTCCAGAACACTTGTGATCTTCACACACACACACACACACACACAC
>CM068964.1:51617659-51634603 GCA_035128595.1 Eptatretus atami
ACACACACACACACACACACACACACACACACACACACACACACCTTCAAGTCTTTTGTACTTTCCTTGTGCATCCACCTTGTATATCCCCTGTGTCCTCCCCTCATCCTCATTTTTACTCGCATCCCTTATCTTCGAAGTCTCTCTCTATTTTGTCCCTCAACCAAGCTGTTGTGTGTTTTACCCCTCCTCCTGCTGTTCGTTTTGTTCTGTTGCTTCCTGATCCATTGTATGTTCTAGCTCCTCCACAAGCTTCAACTCTGTATGTAAACAAAAGTGGAATTACAATACACCAGGACCCTGACGTTCGTGGGGGATATGTTCCGGGAAAACCCCGCGAATGTTGAAACTGCGAATGTGGGGGCATTATTTCAATGGGAAATGGGGGGATAGGTTCCAGGGATTTCCCGACCTGTGTAAAAATCCGTGAATGTCGGGGTAAAATCTGCGAGTGTTTTGTCATTGTTACAATGGAGACTAGGGGGATAATGTTGTCGGTTCATGGCGGTTCCTGGTTCATGAAAAAGGTCGCAAATGACAACACTACCAAAGTCGGGGAATTGGTACAATGGGAACAAGGTGGATAATGTTATCGGTTTGTGGCGGTTCCTGGTTCAAAAGGGAAAGTTTTCAAATTTTTTTGACCACGAACGCAGGATTACAGTTTAATTAACTAGAGGGGGAGCACTCGGTAGAGTGCAAAACCTCCGCCGCCAATACTGCTGGGTCACTTAAGTGAACCTGATATCCTATTCATTGTAGGTCAAAACGGATCAGACTCTACTGAACCACGATTGAATAAACTAAACTAGATCGACGCGCATGGAGAAATGCCAAAAAAAATCGAAATTTTTTTGAAAAAATAGTTGCAAAATTTCTGGGTTTTTTTTCTCTCACAAATTTTTTTTGGGGGGGGGGGTTGGAAATCACTTAAAACATGTGGAAATGTAAAAAAAATTCAAATATTTTTCAAATAAAATCGAAATGTTTTTTTTTTTAAGTTGCAAAATTTTGTTTTTTTTTGGTTGGAAATCACTTAAAACATGTAGAAATGCAAAAACAAAAATTCAAATATTTTTTCAAAATGGCCGCCATAGCGGCCATATTGGACTTTGGACCAAGTCCAAAATCTAATGGCATGATCCTTGGACCATACCTAATCCCCCCACCAAGTTTCGTCGAAATCCGTTCAGGAGTTTTTCCGTAATACTGTTCACAAACAAACACAAACAAACAGGGGTGAAAACAGTAACCTCCGTCCATCTTCGATGGCGGAGGTTAAAGATGCTTCCAAATAAAAAAAAAACCACAACACCAGGTACTGTTGCCAATTTATTGAAGAATGCATTTTAAAGTCTCTTAACCATACCGTACCATACCGCGAAACGAAAAGAACAACATCATCATCATCATGATGTACCATTTCAAGTTTTTTATTAAACAAACACAGCACTCGTAACTTTTCAAAATGACGAAGATGATGATGAAGATGAGGTGCACCGGTTATAATAAGTCCTGAAAGTTGATATTACCCCTTGGTCGAGTGGCTGGATGAGGGTGGTGGTGCTTGGCAACAGGAACATGACCTCTACGTTCGGGTGAGCGCTTCAGGTCTGTGGGGTGGTTAGGAGAGTTGTCAAACAGCAGAAGTACCTTGAGCGAAAGGTTCATTCCTGCCAGATACCTCTCGACCTGAGGAACTAAACAGTTATGGAACCAGACGTCACCCACGCCTTCCTGTTCACCCTCCAGTACACGGGCAGCACCTGCTTGTTTTTGTTCTTCAGCGCATGTGGGTTCAGGGAACAGGAGAGCATCATGGGCTTTACCATGAAGTCCCCTTCGGGGTTTGTGCAGAGGAGAAGGGATACCCGGTCCTTTGCAGCCTTGAAGCCGGCTGCTTTACTCTCACACTGTGAGATGAATGTTCTGATCGGCATCTTTTTCCAAAACAAGCCGGTTTCGTCAGCGTTAAAGATCTGCTCCGGCAGATACCCCTTCTCCTCAATGAGGCTCCCGAGTTCTGCAAGGAATGCCTTGGCCACGTCGTGGTCCGCTGAGGCATGCTCCCCTACGAGCTTGACGTTGTACAAACAGGCTGGAGGTGCCGCTTGTACCCGCCACGCTCGTGCTTGCACCACCCACGCCAGAGAGATGGTTGTGCAGGAGCTTCGCCTTCTCCTGTATCGGTGGTCCGCTTTGAGGCATGCCCTTCTGAGTGTTATCCTCCATCCTTGGGAGCCATTTTCGAAGGAGGAACAGAGCGAGAGGCAATACACAGGTCAGAGCAACTGGATGAGAATGATGGTGATCCAGGACGCAGTGAGTCGTCAGCGCATTGTTTGTGGGGGATTTTTTTTTATGGGTGATGCTGTATTTGGCAGCTGATAATAGATGTGGTGAGTGATGCCATTGTGTAATTAGTCCGTATGTAGCTGCTGCTAATTACACTAATAGATATGCTGAACATTTTCATTCTTTAACTCGCAGGATATGACACCTTTCCTTTCTGTAGGCAGATTATGATGAGCGTTTTTACAATGTAACAGCTCCGATGGTGATGTTTGTAGCAAGATTGTGATTTACACTAAAATACACTGAAAGTTTCCATTATGTACTGTCCGTATGTGGAGACCTGGTAATTACTGGATACATCAATAGATGCTGTTGGTGTTTTCATTCTTTAAGTAACTCACGTGGGATGGCGTCATGGGGAATGACGTGTTACACTGGTGGTGTTACACTTTTGTGACGTCCTGCGAAGCTACAATACACGTACAGGAAGCAGGTCATGTTCGCGGTTTGTGGAAGATATGTTTTTTGCGTGCATGCAGTATTGTACTGCACATACATCAAGCTGCTTTGTGCGTGGCTCGTGGAAGATATGTTTTAGAACTGTTGTGCTCACGGCTCATGGAAAACAAAAATTGCCACGAATACGCGGGACAATTCCCCGTGAATGTAGGAGCATGTCATGAATTATATATCAACCATGAATACGTGAAACCTGCGAATGTTGATACCGCGAATGTCGGGGTCCGAGTGTATTAATTAATACCTGTCACCTTTTTACTCAACTCATGAACTCAACTTTTACAATTCATGTCTCCCCTCAACAAACATTGCAGAATCATTTGTAATTGCTCCATATCAAATCATAAGTATACATGCGTTAACCATGCACTGAACAGCATGCATGCCTAACAGTCTCTTAAATTACTTGTGACCAACATGAAACTCAGCATCAATTTGGGTATCAATTTGATGCCTTCCGTTTCTGTTTGTTACTTACGAAATCTAAAGATTTCGTAAGTATATTGATGACTTCCGTTCCGTTTCTGTTTGTTTGTTTGTTTGTTTGTATGTTTGTTTGTTTGTTTGTAGGCACGATAACTCGAGAACGGAAGAAGCTACCAATGTCAAATTACACCACGTGATTCAGGAGGGTGATGGCTAGTGCTGATTAGATTTTGGTCAAAATCGGTCAAAGTCAAGGTCACAGTGAGGTCAAACATAATTCCGTAAATTAACGTGGAAAATGGAGTATTTTTGCTTCGCTCGACGTTACGAGTTCGTTTTAAACTTCGATTTTAATTTTGTCTTCAGTTTTTGCGATCGTTAGGACGCTTAAAACTCGGTTGTCGAAATTCTGGTAAAAATCGGATGTTTTGGAGACGTTTTAAGATTGTATAAAAAATATTTCACTCGAAGCGTCAAGGGTCGTCCATGATGCATTGTGCTCGAGCAGACGTCACGGGTCGTCCCATGATGCAGTGCGCTCGAGCAGACGTCACGGGTCGCCCATGATGCAGTGCGCTCGAGCAGACATGTCGTTGAGTGACGTTAAGGTTTTGCATGGAGAAATGGAGATTTTTGCTTCGCTCGACGTTACGAGTTCGTTTTAACTTCGATTTTAATTTTGTTTTCGGTTTTTTGCGATCGCTTAGGACGCTTAAAACTCGGTTGTCGAAATTCTGGTAAAAATCGAATGTTTTGGAGACGTTTTAAGATTGCATAAAAAATATTTCACTCGACGCGTCACAGGTCCGTCACGTGGTGCAGTGCGCTCGAGCAGACGTCACGTCGTCCATGATGCAGTGCGCTCGAGCAGACGCGTCGTTGAGTCACGTAAAGGTTTTGCGTGTGCGCGCTGACGGTGTTTTCGATAAAGATGGTGTTTAAAAGTCATTTTTTATCCAATAAAGGTTATCGTCGCATGCCTGACTCGCTAAGCCGTCGGATTATGGCCGACTATTACGGTTTTGTGACTTTGATAAAATAATATTAAATATTGCGTGGAGAAATGGAGATTTTTGCTTCGGTCGATGTTACGATTTTTGATGGTTTGGTACAGAATCATCGTAGAAACTTCTGGTTTGCGTCGCTACCTTCTCGAGAGACAGCTTTTATTAGACAAGGTCGAGGTCAAGTTGACGATTTCGTAAGAACCAGTCTATGACTGCTTGTTTGTTTGTTTGTAGGCACGATAACTCGAGAACGGAAGAAGCTACCAATGTCAAATTACATCACGTGATTCAGGAGGGATGGCTAGTGCTGATTAGATTTTGGTCAAAATCGGTCAAAGGTCAAGGTCACAGTGAGGTCAAATATTCGATTTTTGATGGTTTGGTACAGATAACTCGAGAACGGAAGAAGCTACCAATGTCAAATTACACCAAGTGATTCAGGAGGGTGATTGCTAGTGCTGATTAGATTTTGGGCAAAATCGGTCAACGGTCAAGGTCACGGTGAGGTCAAACATTCGATTTTTATGGTTTGGTACAGAATCATCGTAGAAACTTCTGGTTTGCATCGCTACCTTCTCTAGAGACAGCTTTTATTAGACAAGGTCAGAGGTCAAGTTGACGATTTCTTAAGTACAAGTCTATGACTGCTTGTTTGTGTGTTTGTTTGTTTGTAGGCACGATAACTCGAGAATGGAAGAAGCTACCAATGTCAAATTACACCACGTGATTCAGGAGGGTGATGGCTAGCGCTGATAGATTTTGGTCAAATCGGTCAAAGGTCAAGGTCACAGTGAGGTCAAACATAATTCCGTAAATTAATGTGGAGAAATGGAGTATTCTTGCTTCGCTCGACGTTACGAGTTCGTTTTAACTTCGATTTTAATTTTGGCTTCGGTTTTTGCGATCGCTTAGGACGCTTAAAACTCGGTTGTCGAATTCTGGTAAAAATCGGATGTTTTGGAGACGTTTTAAGATTGTATAAAAAATATTTCACTCGACGCGTCACGGGTCGTCACGTGATGCAGTGCGCTCGAGCAGATGCGTCGTTGAGTCACGTAAAGGTTTTCCGTGTGCGCGCTGACGGTGTTTTCGATAAAGATGGTGTTTAAAAGTCATTTTTTATCCAATAAAGGTTATCGTCGCATGCCTGACTCGCTGAGCCGTCGATTATGTAAAGATTGTTGGTGGATGCCGAATATTACGGTTTTGTGACTTTGATGAAATAATATAAAATAATTGCGTGGAGAAATGGAGATTTTTGCTTCGGTCGACGTTACGATTTTTGATGGTTTTGGTACAGAATCATCGTAGAAACTTCTGGTTTGCGTCGCTACCTTCTCTAGAGACAGCTTTATTAGACAAGGTCAGAGGTCAAGTTGACGATTTCGTAGTACCAGTCTATGACGCTTGTTTGTTTGTTTGTATGTTTGTTTGTTTGTAGGCACGATAACTCGAGAACGGAAGAAGCTACCATGTCATTACATCACGTGATTCAGGAGGGTGATGGCTAGTGCTGATTAGAATTTGGTCAAAATCGGTCAAAGGTCAAGGTCACGGTGAGGTCAAACATTCGATTTTTGATGGTTTGGTACAGATAACTCGAGAACGGAAGAAGCTACCAATGTCAAATTACACCATGATTCAGGAGGGTGATGCTAGTGCTGATTAGATTTTGGTCAAAATCGGTCAACGGTCAAGGTCGGTGAGGTCAAACATTCGATTTTTGATGGTTTGGTACAGAATCATCGTAGAAACTTCTGGGTTTGCGTCGCTACCTTCTCTAGAGACAGCTTTTATTAGACAAGGTCAGAGGTCAAGTTGACGATTTCGTAAGTACCAGTCTATGACTGCTTGTTTGTGTGTTTGTTTGTTTGTTTAGGCACGATAACTCGAGAACGGAAGAAGCTACCAATGACAAATTGCACCACGTGATTCAGGAGGGGATGGCTAGCGCTGATTAGATTTTGGTCAAAATCGGTCAAAGGTCAAGGTCACAGTGAGGTCAAACATAATTCCGTAAATTAATGTGGAGAATGGAGTATCTTGCTTCGCTCGACGTTACGAGTTCGTTTTAACTTCGATTTTATTTTCTCTTCGGTTTTTTGCGATCGCTTAGGACGCTTAAAACTCGTTGTCGAAATTCTGGTAAAAATCGGATGTTTTGGAGACGTTTTAAGATTGCATAAAAAATATTTCACTCGACGCGTCACGGGTCCGTCACGTGGTGCAGTGCGCTCGAGCAGACGCGTCGTTGAGTCACGTAAAGGTTTTCCGTGTGCGCGCTGACGGTGTTTTCGATAAAGATGGTGTTTAAAAGTCATTTTTTATCCCAATAAAGGTTATCGTCGCATGCCTGACTCGCTAAGCCGTCGGATTATGGCCGACTATTACGGTTTTGTGACTTTGATGAAATAATATAAAATAATTGCGTGGAGAAATGGAGATTTTTGCTTCGGTCGACGTTACGATTTTTGATGGTTTGGTACAGAATCATCGTAGAAACTTCTGGTTTGCGTCGCTACCTTCTCTAGAGACAGCTTTTATTAGACAAGGTCAGAGGTCAAGTTGACGATTTCGTAAGTACCAGTCTATGACCGTTGTTTGTTTGTTTGTATGTTTGTTTGTTTGTAGGCACGATAACTCGAGAACGGAAGAAGCTACCAATGTCAAATTACATCACGTGATTCAGGAGGGTGATGGCTAGTGCTGATTAGAATTTGGTCAAAATCGTCAAAGGTCAAGGTCACGGTGAGGTCAAACATTCGATTTTTGATGGTTTGGTACAGATAACTCGAAACGGAAGAAGCTACCAATGTCAAATTACACCACGTGATTCAGGAGGGTGATGGCTAGTGCTGATTAGATTTTGGTCAAAATCGGTCAACGGTCAAGGTCGGTGAGGTCAAACATTCGATTTTTGATGGTTTGGTACAGAATCATGTAGAAACTTCTGGTTTGCGTCGCTACCTTCTCTAGAGACAGCTTTTATTAGACAAGGTCAGAGGTCAAGTTGACGATTTCGTAAGTACCAGTCTAATGACTGCTTGTTTGTGTGTTGTTTGTTTGTTTTGTAGGCACGATAACTCGAGAACGGAAGAAGCTACCAATGACAAATTGCACCACGTGATTCAGGAGGGTGATGGCTAGCGCTGATAGATTTTGGTCAAAATCGGTCAAAGGTCAAGGTCACAGTGAGGTCAAACATAATTCCGTAAATTAATGTGGAGAAATGGAGTATTCTTGCTTCGCTCGACGTTACGAGTTTGTTTTAACTTCGATTTTATTTTCTCTTCGGTTTTTGCGATCGCTTAGGACGCTTAAAACTCGGTTGTCGAAATTCTGGTAAAAATCGGATGTTTTGGAGACGTTTTAAGATTGCATAAAAAATATTTCACTCGACGCGTCACGGGTCCGTCACGTGGTGCAGTGCGCTCGAGCAGACGCGTCGTTGAGTCACGTAAAGGTTTTCCGTGTGCGCGCTGACGGTGTTTTCGATAAAGATGGTGTTTAAAAGTCATTTTTTATCCCAATAAAGGTTATCGTCGCATGCCTGACTCGCTAAGCCGTCGGATTATGGCCGACTATTACGGTTTTGTGACTTTGATAAATAATATTTAAATAATTGCGTGGAGAAATGGAGATTTTTGCTTCGTCGATGTTATGATTTTGATGGTTTGGTACAGAATCATCGTAGAAACTTCTGGTTTTGCGTCGCTACCTTCTCGAGAGACAGCTTTATTAGACAAGGTCAGAGGTCAAGTTGACGATTTCGTAAGTACCAGTCTATGACTGCTTGTTACTAGAAATCTAAAGATTTCGTAAGTATATTGATGACTACCGTTTCGTTTGTTTGTTTGTTTGTTTGTTACTTACGAAATCTAAAGATTTCGTAAGTATATTGATGACTTCCGTTTCTGTTTGTTTGTTTGTAATGTTTGTTGTTTGTTTGTTTGTTGTTTGTAGGCACGATAACTCGAGAACGGAAGAAGCTACCAATGTCAAATTACACCACGTGATTCAGGAGGGTGATGCAAGTGCTGATTAGATTTTGGTCGAAATCGGTCAAAGGTCAAGGTCACAGTGAGGTCAAATATTCGATTTTTGATGGTTTGGTACAGATACTCGAGAACGGAAGAAGCTACCAATGTCAAATTAGACCACTTGATTCAGGAGGGTGATGGCTAGTGCTGATTAGATTTTGGTCAAATCGGTCAAAGGTCAAGGTCACAGTGAGGTCAAACATCCAAAAAATGATAACTCGAGAACGGAAGAAGCTACCAATGTCAAATTAACCACTGATTCAGGAGGGTGGTGCCTAGCGCTGATTAGATTTTGGTCAAATCGGTCAAAGGTCAAGGTCACAGTGAGGTCAAACATCCAAAACATTCGATTTTTGACGGTTTGGTACAGAATCATAGTAAAATTCTGGTTTGCATCGCTACCTTCTCTAGAGACAGTTTTATTAGACAAGGTCAGAGGTCAAGTTGACGATTTCGTAAGTACAGTCTATGACTGCTTGTTTGTTTGTTTGTATGTTTGTTTGTTGTTAGGCACGATAACTCGAGAACGGAAGAAGCTACCAATGTCAAATTACACCACATGATTCAGGAGGTGAGGCTAGTGCTGATAGATTTTGGTCAAAATCGGTCACAAGGTCAAGGTCACAGTGAGGTAAAATATTCGATTTTTGATGGTTTGTACAGATAACTCGAGAACGGAAGAAGCTAACATGTCAAATTACACCACGTGATTCAGGAGGGTGATGGCTAGTGCTGATTAGATTTTTGGTCAAAGCGTTCAACGGTCAAGTCAACGGTGAGGTCAACATTCGATTTTTGATGGTTTGGTACAGAAATCATCGTAGAAACTTCTGGTTTGCGTCGCTACCTTCTCTAGAGACAGCTTTTATTAGACAAGGTCAGAGGTCAAGTTGACGATTCGTAAGTACCAGTCCTATGACTGCTGTTTGGTGTGTTTGTTTGTTTGTAGGCACGATAACTCGAGAATGGAAAGAAGCTACCAATGTCAAATTACACCACGTGATTCAGGAGGGTGATGGCTAGCGCTGATTAGATTTTGGTCAAAATCGGTCAAAGGTCAAGGTCACAGTGAGGTCAAACATAATTCCGTAAATTGATGTGGATAAATGGAGTATTCTTGCTTCGCTCGACGTTACGAGTTCGTTTTAACTTCGATTTTAATTTTGGCTTCGGTTTTTGCGATCGCTTAGGACGCTTAAAACTCGGTTGTCGAAATTCTGGGTAAAAATCGGATGTTTTGGAGACGTTTTTAAGATTGTATAAAAAATATTTCACTCGACGCGTCAGCGGTCGTCACGTGATGCAGTGCGCTCGAGCAGATGCGTCGTTTGAGTCACGTAAAGGTTTTCCGTGTGCGCGCTGACGGTGTTTTCGATAAAGATGGTGTTTTTAAAAGTCATTTTTTATCCCAATAAAGGTTATCGTCGCATGCCTGACTCGCTGAGCCGTCGGATTATGTAAAGATTGTTGGTGGATGCCGAATATTACGGTTTTGTGACTTTGATGAAATAATATAAAATAATTGCGTGGAGAAATGGAGATTTTTGCTCGGTCGACGTTACGATTTTTGATGGTTTGGTACAGAATCATCGTAGAAACTTCTGGTTTGCGTCGCTACCTTCTCAGAGACAGCTTTTATTAGACAAGGTCAGAGGTCAAGTTGACGATTTCGTAAAGTACCAGTCTATGACTGCTTTGTTTGTTACTTACGAAATCTAAAGATTTCGTAAGTATATTGATACTTCCGTTTCTGTTTGTTTGTGTGTTTTGTTTGTTTGTTTGTAGGCACGATAACTCGAGAACGGAAGAGCTACCAATGTCAAATTACACCACGTTATTTCAGGAGGGTGATGGCTAGTGCTGATTAGATTTTGGTCAAAATCTGTCGAAGGTCAAGGTCACAGTGAGGTCAAATATTCGATTTTGATGGTTTGGTACAGATAACTCGAGACGGAAGAAGCTACCAAGTCAAATTACACCACGTGATTCAGGAGGGTGATGGCTAGTGCTGATTAGATTTTGGTCAAAATCGGTCAAAGGTCAAGGTCACAGTGAGGTCAAACATAATTCCGTAAATTCACGTGGAAAATGGAGTATTTTTGCCTTCGCTCGACGTTACGAGTTCGTTCTAACTTCAATTTTAATTTGTCTTCGGTTTTTGCGATCGCTTAGGACGCTTAAAACTCGGTTGTCGAAATTCTGGTAAAAATCGGATGTTTTGGGAGACGTTTTAAGATTGTATAAAAAATATTTCACTCGACGCGTCACGGTCTGCGCATGATGGCAGTGCCGCTCGAGCGACACGCGTTGAGTCACGTTAAGGTATAATTGCTGGAGAAATGAGTATTTTTGCTTCGCTCGACGTTACGAGTTCGTTTTAAATTCTATTTTAATTTTGTCTCGGTTTTTGCGATCGCTTAGGACGCTTAAAACTCGGTTGTCGAAATTCTGGTAAAAATCGATGTTTTGGAGACGTTTTAAGATTGTATAAAAAATATTTCACTCGACGCGTCACGGGTCGTCCCATGTTGCAGTGCGCTCGAGCAGACGCGTCGTTGAATCACGTTAAGGTATAATTGCGTGGAGAAATGAAGTATTTTGCTTCGCTCGACGTTACGATTCGTTTTAATTCGATTTTAATTTTGTCCCGGTTTGCGTCGCTTAGACGCTTAAAACTCGGTTTCGAAATTCTGTAAAAATCGGATGTTTTGAGACTTTAAGATTGTATAAAAATTTCACTCGACGCGTCACGGGTCGTCCATAATGCAGTGCGCTCGAGCAGACGCGTCGTGAGTGACGTAAGGTATAATTGCGTGAGAAATGGAGATTTTTGCTTCGGTCGACGTTACGATTTTTGATGGTTTGATACAGAATCATCGTAGAAACTTCTGGTTTGCGTCGCTACCTTCTCTCGAGAAGCTTTTATGAGACAAGGTCAGAGGTCAAGTTGACGATTTCGTAAGTACCAGTCTATGACTGCTTCGTTTGTTTGTTTGTAGGCACGATAACTCGAGAACGCAAGAAGCTACCAATGTCAAATTACACCACGTTATTCAGGAGGGTGATGGCTAGTGCTGATTAGATTTTGGTCAAAATCGGTCAAAGGTCAAGGTCACAGTGAGGTCAAATATTCGATTTTGATGGTTTGGTACAGATAACTCGAGAACGGAAGAAGCTACCAATGTCAAATTACACCACGTGATTCAGGAGGGTGATGGCTAGTGCTGATTAGATTTTGGTCAAAATCGGTCAACGGTCAAGGTCACGGTGAGGTCAAACATTCGATTTTTGACGGTTTGGTACAGAATCATCGTAGAAACTTCTGGTTTGCGTCGCTACCTTCTCTAGAGACAGCTTTTATTAGACAAGGTTAAGGTCAAGTTGACGATTTTCGTAAGTACCAGTCTATGACTGCTTGTTACTTACGAAATCTAAAGATTTCGTAATATATGATGCTTCCGTTTCTGTTTGTTTGTTTGTTTGTTTGTATGTTTGTTTGTTTGTAGGCACGATAACTCGAGAACGGAAGAAGCTACAAAATGTCAAATTACATCACGTGATTCAGGAGGGTGATGGCTAGCGCTGATTAGATTTGGGTCAAGATGCGGTCAAAGGTCAAGTCACAGTGAGGTCAAACATAATTCCGTAAATTAACGTGGAGAAATGGAGTATTTTTGCTTCGCTCGACGTTACGAGTTCGTTTTAACTTTCGATTTAATTTTGCTTCGGTTTTTGCGATCGCTTCGGATGCTTAAAACTCGGTTGTCGAAATTCTGGTAAAAACGGATGTTTTGGAGACGTTTTAAGATTGTATAAAAATATTCACTCGAAGCGTCAAGGGTCGTCCATGATGCAGTGCGCTCGAGCAGACGTCACGGGTCGTCCCATGATGCAGTGCGCTCGAGCAGAGGCGCGTTGAGTCACGTTAAGGATTTCCGTGTGTGCGGTGACGGTTTTTTTCAATAAAGATGGTGTTTAAAAGTCATTTTTTATCCCATAAAGGTTATCGTCGCTGCCTGACTCGCTGAGCCGTCGGATTATGTAAAGATTAGTTGGTGGATGCCGAATATTACGGTTTTGTGACTTTTGATAAAATAATTGTGTGGAGAAATGCCGATTTTTGCTTTGCTCGATGTTACGAGTTCATTCTAACTTCGATTTTAATTTTGTCTTCGGTTTTTGCGATCGCTTAGGCCCTGTCACACCTTGACGTTTAAGCCAGGAATGGCAACGTATAAAATTGATCTAAAACGTTGACGTACGCTGAAATTTTGATGTTTTTTTTTGAGTTTTTGGCGTATTCAAAACGTGTTGGTCGTTTGCATAACATATTATAGTACGGGCACAGAACGTTTCGTTGTGTTTATACATAACTTTTACCAACAATGCTTACCTTGTGATCGGCGTTCAAAACCTAAGACAACGATGGTTCAACTTACCCTTTGCGCGCTAAACGTATCGCCGGCGAACTCGTGGCGTAGCCTGTGAGAACTTTCCGGACGCCGATTGAAATCAAAACTGCCCGAAGATTTTGAATTGTCAACATTGCAGTCACACCTTGACGATTTTGCAGCGTATGCCATTCTATGAAAATGGTTTACAACGCTAGGCACACGTCAAATCGCTATAGGAAAGTAGAGTATACGTTAAGATTATGCTCGAAATCATTGAAGTACGCTGCATATTACCTAGTCCGTTCGATACGTCGTGAAATTTCAAGCATGCTGAAAATTTAAGACGTACTCGACGTAAGGCTCACACGTTTCGCATGCGTTGTCATCTGTTCTTGCACGTTCCGCGATCGTTTAAACACGGCGAACACACGTTACTTGTAGGTTAGTCATAAGTCGAAGCAACGTCAAGTTAATGGCAACCATACTTGAAACCCAATTTATAACGTTGAGTAACGTTGCTTGAACAAATGAGTAACGTCAGCTTAGCCTATGTTTAACGTCTTGAAAGTATGAGTAACGTGCATTGAAACTATGTATAACTGGCCTTGAACCAAATGGCTACCGTGCTGATGACGTAAGGTAACGTGCGTTAACCTTAGCTGTAGCAATTTTTGAACTAAGTAAAACGTGCATCTAACCATTGAATAAACATGCGCTTGAACCTATTTGTAACGATGGTATAAACGGCACATTGTCCGTAAGGTAGACGAATTAATATGACGTCTTCCGGACAACCACAGAACTGTACTGAAAGTGTTTCTAACTACATCTACGTGTAGCTGCCGTATTGGCAGCGTTTAGGGGAAATTGGTACATACAAATGGGCTCACAAAGGACACCCATCATTGGTTCCAACTTCATGTTGAGCTAGATGTCAAATAGCCAGTAGATCAGTAGTAGACTAATACTATTACAGTAGTTGGTGTGCGTGACAGTAGTAATAGTAAGTTAGTAGTTGTAGTAGTAGCATTAGTGTAATGTTAATCCAGTAGATCGTAGTTAGTCTATGCAGTAGTCAAGTTAGACATGCTACCGTAGATACTAAAATCAGCAATAACAGCTAAAAGATCGTCAGTACCCGCTAAGGTATTGTTAGTCATAGTATGTTATAGTCAGTAGTAGTAGTAGTAAGTAGTAGTATGTCTATGTCAGTAGTAGTAGTGTAGTATTGGTAGTTAGTAGTGTATGTCTATGTCATAGTAGTAGTAGTAGTAAGTAGTAGTAGTAATGTCTATGTCAGAAGTAGTAAGTATGTCTACCTATGTCAGTAAGTAATTGTAGTAGTAGTATTTGGTAGTATATAGGCATGTCAGTAGTAGTAGGTGAGCGTGATGGGGAGGGTGTGGTGATTAATGGATCCTCTTATCGTCCACGAATAGGAGCTACTTTGCACCATTGGTTCGATGTTTCTTTTTCGGATAATTTTTTTTCCTCATTCCACGATGAAATATTTCTAGTTTACTTTTTAAAGTATTAAAAAACGACTTTGACAAATGCATAATGTAACTAGTAATGACACAGAACCTTCGAGAACTTTATACATAAGTTATAAACGCAACGATTGTTTTTATCGTGTTTAAAGGCGTCCACAACCTATGCCCAACGATAGTCCAGCGTATGCATAGCGTAATAATTCCCAAGCACGTTATTCATCAGGATTATAAATAAGTCAGCGGGTACCCTAACATTACTTGATGTGTTTCGAACGTAATGAGGAACTTTTCAAGTAGCGTGTTGCGAAGTGTGAACACGTTTGTGTAGCGTGCCTTACAAAACCGTTCTCATAGGTTAGAAATAAGTTTCGGGTACGCGAATGTTACCTCTACGTGTTTCGACTTATGAGTAACATACAATTAACGTGTGTCAACGATCGCATAACGTGCCCTAAACCTTATGGCCGGCGTAGCGGAACGTGTGAGCCAAACGCCGAAGCCCCCAGTTCCCCCCCGTTTTTAAAAAAAAATTTTTTTTTTTTTTTTTTTTTTTAAAGCATTCGAAAAGAGAGACAAGCACAAAAGTCAACGATTAAAGCCAGCCCGTAACAAACGACTTTATGGGCAGTGTTTTCAGGGTATCCTAACGTATACAAAACTTACCAATAACGGTATCGAGTGTGCCCAGCGTTTCGGCAAATTTTGTAAAAAAACGAATACTTCGCTAAATCGTCAAGGTGTGACAGCCCTTTAGGACGCTTAAAACTCGTGTTCGAAATTCTGGTAAAAATGGGATGTTTTATGGATTTATGTCGGGTTGTCGTATCTGAAGTATTATGCACTGAAGATTATGCTAATGAGGGGGATTGTTACACACGGACAGCATTACGCGCTTAAGCGTTTGCGTCGCTAACCTCCTTCTCCTAAGGACAGCTTTTTATTAACAAGGTCAGAGGTCAAGTTGTCGATTTCGTAAGTACCAGTCTAATGACCGCTTGTTTGTTACTTACTCAATCTAAAGATTTTGTAAGTATATTTGATGAACTACCGTTTATGTTTGTTTGTTTGTTGTTTGTAGGCCACGATAACTCGAGAAGGGAAGAAGCTACCAATGTAATTACAACCACGTGATTCAGGAGGGTGAATGGCTAGGTGCTGATTAGATTTTGGTCAAAATCGGTCAAGGTCAAGGTCACAGTGAGGGACAAATATTCGATTTTTGATGGTTTTGGTCAGATAACTCGAGAAACGGAGAAGCTAAAATAAAGACTACTAAAAAAAAGAAAGAAATAAGTAAAATAAAAATAATAAACGAAGAAGTTAAACGTCGAACGATTAAATACGCGACCCTAAACCCACCCCCGGCCGCTACCTAACCACCACACCACCCCAAAACCGTACAAAAAACCACAAGCTACCGCCCATCGCCCCCCGCGCCAATGTCAATTAGACGACGTTGAATTCAGGAGGTGATGGCTAGTGCTGATTAGATTTTTGGTCAAAAACGGTCAACGGTCAAGGTCACGGTGAGGTCAAAACATATCGATTTTTGATGGTTTGGTAAGAATCATCGTAGAGAGCTTTCTGGTTTGCGTCGCTACCTTCTCTAGAGACAGCTTTTATTAGACAAGGTCAGAAGGTCAAGTTGACGATTTTCGTAAGTACCAGTCTTGACTGCTTGTTTGTAGTTTGTTTTGTTTTTGTAGGCACGATAACTCGAGAACGGTAGAAGCCTAGCCAATGTCAATAACGCACGTGATTCAGGAGGTGATGGCTAATGTGCTGATAGATTTTGGTCACATCGGTCCAACGGTCAAGGTCACGGTGAGGTCAAACATTCCGATTTTTGAATGGTTTGCTACAGAAATCATCGTAGAAACTTCTGGTTTGGCGTCGCTAACTTCTCTAGAGACCAGCTTTTATTAGACAAGGTCAGAGGTTCAAGTTGACGATTTTCGTAAGTACCAGTCTATGACTGCTTGTTTTGTTTGTTTGTTTGTAGGCACGATAACTCGAGAACAGGAAGAAAGCTAACCAATGTCAAATTACACCACGTGATTCAGGAGGGTGATGGCTAGTGCTGATTAGATTTTGGTCAAAATCGGTCAAAGGTTCAAGGTCACACAGTGAGGTCAATATTCGATTTTTGATGGTTTTGGGATAATAATCAAAGAACGGAAGAAGCTACCAAATGTCAAATTACCCACGTGATTCAGGAGGGTGATGGCTAGTGCTGAATTTAGATTTTGGTCAAAAATCCGGTCAACGGTCAAGGTCACGGTGAGGTCAACCATTCGATTTTTTGATGGTTTGGTAACAGAATCATCCGTAGAAACTTCTGGTTTGCGGTCGCTAACTTCTTAGAGACAGCTTTTTATTAGACAAGGTCAGAGGTCAAGTGACGATTTCGTAAGTACCAGTCTATGACTGCTTGTTTGTGTGTTTGTTTGTTTGTGGCACGATAACTCGAGAAACGGAAGAATCTACAATGTCGCAAATTTTACACCACGTGATCAGGAGGGTGGATGGCTAGTGCCTGATTAGATTTTGGTCAAAATCGGTCAACAGTCAGGTCACAGTGAGGTCAAACCATCCAAATCATTCGATTTTTGTGGTTTGGTACAGAATTCATCGTAGAACTTTTGGTTTGCGTCGCTACCTGCTCTGAAAAGCTTTTATTAGACAAGGTCAGAAGTAAGTTGACGATTTTGTAAGTACCAGTCTATGAATGCTTGTTTGTTGTTTGTAGGCCACGATAACTCGAGAAGCG
>CM068964.1:51635603-51647691 GCA_035128595.1 Eptatretus atami
GTCTTCACGTGAGGTCAAACATTCAATTTTGACGGTTTGGTACGAATCACTAGAACTTCTGGTTTGCGTCCGACCTTCTCTACAGAGCAGCTTTTAACAAGTTAGATCAAGTTGACGATTTCGTAGTACCAGTCTATGACTCTTACTACGAATCTAAAGATTCGAAGTATATTGATGCTTCCGTTTCTGTTGTTTGTTTGTTTGTATGTTTTTTGTTTGTCAGCACGAAACTCAGAGAACGGAAGAAGCCTACCAATGTCAAATTACATCACTGTATTCAGGAGTGATGGCTAGCGCTGGATTAGATTTGTCAAGATCGCAAATCAAGGTCACATGAGGCAAACATAATTCCGTAATTAACGTGGAGAAATTGAGTATTTGCTTCGTCGACGTTACAGTTCGTTTAACTTCGATTTTAATTTTGTCTTCGGTTCTTTCACGCCTCTCGGTGCTTAAAACTCGGTTTAAATCTGGTAAAAAATCGGATGTTTTGGAGAGTTTTAGATTGTATAAAAATATTCACTCGAAGCGTCAAGGTCGTCCATGATGCAGTGCGCCGTCGAGCAGACTCCACGGGTTCCCAGATGCAGTGCTCGAGCAGAGGCTCGTTGAGCACGTTAAGATTTCCGTGGTGCAGGTGACGTTGTTCATAAAGATGTGATTAAAATTCATTTTTATCCAAAATAAGTATCGTCGATGCCTGACGCTGAGCCGTCGGATATGTAAAGATTGTTGGGATGGCCGAATTTACGGTTTTGTCTGACTTTGATAAAAATAATTGTGTGTGAGAATGCCGATTTTTGCTTTGCTCTATGTACGAGTCATTCTAATTCGATTTAATTTTTCGCTCGTTTATTGCATCGCTAGCCCGCAACCTTGACGTTTAAGCCAGCAATCGGCAACGTATAAAAATTTGATCTAAAAACGTTACGTACGCGAAATTTGATGTTTTTTTTTTGATTTTGGCGTATCAAAACTGTTGGTGTTTGCAAACATTTAGTAACGGCACAGAACGTTTCGTTGTGTATACAAAACTTTACAACGAAGCTACCTGTGATCGGCGTTCAAAACCTAGACATGCGATGTTCAACTTACCTTTGCCTGCTAAAAGTATCGCGCGAACTCGTGTCGAGGCCTGTTGAGAACTTTCCGGACGCCGATTGAAATCAAATGCCCGAGATTATTGAGATTGTCAACCATGTGCAGTCGACACTTGACGTTTATCCAGGTATGCCATTCTATAAAATATGGGTTTACACCTAGCAACGTCAATACGCTAAGGAAGTAGAGTATACGTTAAGATTGATGCCGAAATCATGATACCTGCATATTACCGTAGGTCCGTTCGAGACGTCGTAATTTCAAGCATGCTGAAACTTTTAGACTACTCGACGTATAAGCTCAACGTTTCGCATGCTTCATCTGTTCTTGACGTTCCCTCGTTTAAACACGGCCAACACGCACGTACTTGTAGTTGGTCATAAGTCGCAAGCACTGTCAATAATGGCAACCATACTTGAACCCAATTTATAACCGTGAGTAACGTCTATAACAAATGAAGTGAACGTCAGCTCTAGCATGTTTAACGTGCTGAAAGTATGATACGTGCATTGAACTATGTATAAACTGGCCTTGAACCAAGGCACCTGCTATTGACGTAGATAACGTGCGTTACCTATGTGCTGCATTTTCTGAACAAGTTAAAACGGCATCTAACCATTGAATAACCATGCTATGAACTATTTACGATGTATACGCACGATTGTCGATTGTAGTACGAATAAATTGACGTCTTCCGGACACCACAGACTTAACTAAAGTGTTCTACTTACATCTACCGTTTGTGTTGTACTGACGATATTGGCACGTTTAGGATTGTAACAGACAAATGGCTCAAAGAGAACCCATATTGTGCAGACTTATGTTATAGATTCAATGCCATTAGATCGAGTTCATATAATAGCATTAGCAGTATTGGTGCTGACATAATATAATATAGTTGTATAGTAGCATTGGTAGTGATGAATGTCTACATTCAGTAGTATAGTGGTAGTCTATGTCATAGTGAGAGTAGTATGTATTCAGTAGTAATAGTAGTAGATAGTTAGTAGTATGTCTATGTCAGTAGTAGTATTAGTAGTATTGTAGTAGTAGTGTATGTCTATGTCAGTTAGTATAGTATTAGTATATAGAGTATGTCTATGTCAGTAGATAGTGTATGTACAGTAGTGAGTTGTAGTAGTATATTGGTAGTGTAGATAGTCCATGTAGTAAGTAGTAATGGCTGAGCGTGAAGGGGGGGTGTTGGGTGATTATGGAATCCTCTTATTGTACAGAAATCACGAACTACAACAGGAGACTAACTTCGGCAACCATTGTCTCATGTTCTTTCGGATGTAGATTTTTTTCCTCATTCCCACGATGAAATATTTCTTTGTTTCTACTTTAATAAAGTATGAAACGACTTTCGACAAACGGCATAATGTACCTAGTATCCGATGCAACAACCAGAAACGCTTACGAGAATCACTATAATCACCATTAGACGTAATCCATACCAACGATTGTTTACGTGTTATAGGTCGTCCAACCTTATACCTAACAATAGTCCAGCGTAACTATGCCATAGCGTAATAATTCGCCCAAGCACGTCATACTTCATCAGTTATAAATACAGCACGTGGTTACCCTAAACATTACTTTATGTGTATATGAGTATGAGAACTTTCAAAGTACGCGTGTTAGCGAGTGTGAACAACTTTGCTGAGCGCTCTTACAAAACTGCTTACTCATAGGTTAGAAATAAGTTTCGGGTACGCGAATGTTACTCTACACGCAGGGAGTGTTTCACTTATGATAACATAAATTAACGTTAGTTCAGCGATCGCATAACGTGCTAAACACCTTTATGCCGGGTAGCGGAAGCGGTCGCACGCCAAACCCCTCCGAGCCGTCGTAAAAATTTAAAGCATTCCCGAAAAAAGATGTACGAGACCAACGCACACGTCAGGAGACGATGTAAAGCCCAGGTTCACTCCACCACCCCCCCTACTGGCCAGCGAGTTTTTCACGGGCATATTCCCCTCCCGTCTCAAACCCCGTTACAACAACCGATTCGACGCAACGTATGCAAGACGATTTTCCAGGTCGCATAATTTTGTAAAAAAACGATAACTAACTACCTAATGCTCAGGTTGGACAGCCCCATATTAGGCAACTTTGCTTAAAACTCTGTTAAACTGTGTATTGTCGAATATTCTGGTAAAAAATGGGATTTTATGAGATTTATGACTGGTGTTCGTATGCTTGAGAAGTATTATGCATTCTGAAGATTAGTGCTAATGAGAGGGATTGTAACAACAGTCATTACGCTCTCTCGTTTGCCGTCCAGCTGACCTTCTTCTAGAGACAGCTTTTATTATGCAAGTCAAAGGGGTCAAGTGTCGATTATCGTATAGTACCAGTCTCCGTGACCGCTTGTTTGTTACTTACTAAATCTAAAATTTTGTAAGAATTTGATGACTACCGTATTATGTTGTTTGTTTGTTTGTAGGCGATTAACCGAAAGGAAGAACTACCCAATGTCAATACACCATGATTCAAGAGGTGATGGCTAGTGCTGATTAATTTTGCTCAAAATCGGCAAAGGTCAAGTCCAAGGTGCAAAAATATCGATTTATGATGTTTGGTAAGATAAACACGAGAACGAAAGAACTACACAATGTTTATATATTCTCTACGATTCAGGAGTGTTGTGGTGTATGCTGTGCTTGATGAGATTTGGTCAAAGACGTCAACGCAATCCGGTTGAGGTCAAACAGTTCGATTTTTGGTAGGTTTAGTTGAGCTTATGTAATCTCGTAGAAGCTTCTGTTTGCGTCGCTACCTCTCTAACAGCTTTATTAGACAAGGTACGATCAAGTGACGATTTCGTAAGTACCGAGTCTATGACTGCTGTTTGATATGTTGTTGTAGCACGATTAACTCGAGAGAACGTAGAAGCTACCGAAGCAAATGACACCCTATTCAGTTGGAGGGTGATGCTAAGTGCTGTAGATTTGCTAACATTCCGTCAACGTCAAGTCACGTAGTAAACTTCATATTGATGGTGCTATGCTAGAGTGATGTGTTTAGAAACTCTGGTTTGTGGTCGTCTGCTAAACTTCCTTAGAGACAGCTTTTATTAGCAAGTCAGAGTCAAGTTGACGATTTCTAAGTACCATCTTATGACATGCGTTTGTTTTTTGTTTTGTAGGTCACGATAACTCGAGAACGAAAGAAGCTACCAATGTCCAAATTACACCACGTTGATTCAGAGGGTGATGCTAGTGCTGATTAGATTTTGGTCAAATCAGGTCAAAGTCAAGTCACAGTGATGTCAATATTCGATTTTGATGGTTGGATAGATAACTCAAATACGGAGCAAGCTACAATGTCAAATTACACCACGTGATTCAGAGGTTGATGCTATGCTGATAGATTGTGGTAAAATCGGTCAACGGTCAAGGTCACGTGAGGTCAACCATTCGATTTTGCATGTTTGTACAGAATCATGTAGAAACTTCTGGTTTGTCGCTAATCTTCTCTAAGACACTTGATTAGACAAGCAGAGGTCAAGTTGACATTTCGTACAAGTCCAGTCTATGATGCTTGTGTGTGTGTTGTTTTGTATCACAGTAATCGAGAACGCGAAGAATCTACCACATGTCAAATTACACACGTGATCAGAGGTTGATGCTATGCTGATTAGATTCTTTGTCAAAATCGTCAAAGGTCAAGGTCACATGAGGTCAAACATCCAAATCATTCTATTTTTGGTGTTTGTCAGAATATCGTAAGAAAACTCTGTTGCGTCGCTACTTCTCTTGAGACAGCTTCCTTATTAGACAAGTCAGAGGTCAAGTTGACATTCGTAAGCTACCAGTCTATGATCTTGTTTGTTGTTATGTAGGCACGGATAACTCGAGAACGAAGAAAGCACAATGTCAAATTACACACGTTATTCAGGAGGGTGATGGAGCTAGTTATTAGATTTCTGTCAAATCGTCGGAAGTCAAGGTCACAGTGAGTCAAATATTTCGATTTGTGATGTTTGTACAGATAACCCCCCGAGAACGAAGAAGCACCAATGTCAAATTACACCACGTGATTCAGAGGGTGGGCTATGCTGATTAATTTTGTTCAAAAGCGGTCAAAGGTAAGTCACGTGAGTCAACATAATTCCGAAATTCACGTGAACAATGGAGATTTTTGCTTCGCTCGACTTACGAGTTCGTTTAACTCGATGTTAATTTTGTCTTCGGTCTTTTCGATCGCTTGGACGCCTTAAACTCTGTTGTCGAAATTCTGCGTAAAACGCATGTTTTGGAGAACATTATTAGATTGTAAAAAAAAATATTTCACTCACGCGCCGGTCGTCCCATGAATGCAGTGCCTCGAGCAACGCGTCGTGAGTCACGTAAGGTATAATTGCGTAGGAGAAATGGAGATTTTTGCTAGTCCTCAACCGTTAACGAGTTCGTTTTAACTTCGGATTTAATTTGTCGCGTTTTCGATCGCCTGAGACGCTTAAAACTCGGTTGTCGAATTCTGGTAAATAGGATGTCTTGGAGACGTTTAAATTGTATAAAAAATTCACTCACCGTTCACGGGTCTCCCATTTGCAGTTGCGCTCCGAGCAGACGTTCGTGAGTCACGTTAAGTTATAATTGCGTGGGAGAAATGAATTATTTTGCATCGCTCGACGCTTACGATTCGTTTTAACTTCGATTTTAATTTGTCTCGTTTTGCCGATCGCTTAGGACGCTTAAAACGTCGGTTGTCGAAATTCGGTAAAAAATCGATTGTTTTGGAGACGTTTTTAATTGTATAAAAAATTATTTACTCGACGCGTCACGGGTTGTCCATGATGCAGTACGCTCGAGAGACGCGTCGTTGAGTGACGTTAAGTATAATTGCGTGAGAAATGAGATTTCTTACGGTCACCTTACTATTTTGATGTTTGATACAGAATCATCGTAGAAACTTTGGTTTGCGTCGGTACCTTCTCTCGAGACAGCTTTTATTAACAAGTTCAGAGTCAATGACATTTCGTAGAGTAACAGTCTGACTGCTGTTTGTCTGTTAGCACAAACTCGAGACGCAAAGAACTACCAAATGTCAAATTACACCAGTGATTCAGGAGGTAGGCTAGTGCGATTAGATTTTGTCAAAATCGGTCAAAGGTCAAGTCACAGTAGGTCAAATATTCGATTTTTGGGTTTTAAAATAACCGAGAACGAAAGAGCTTACAATTGTCAATTACACCACGTGATTCGAGGGTGATGGCTAGTTGCTGATTAGATTTGGTTCAAAATCGTTCAATGTCAACGTCACGGTGAGGTCACAGTAATTCCGTTAAATCACGTGGAGCAATGGAGTATTTGCTTCCTCACGTTACGAGTTCGTTTTAACTTCGCATTTAATTTTGCTTCTGTTTTTCGATCGCTTAGGAGCGCTTAAACTCGCGTTGTCGAAATTCTGGTAAAATCTATGTTTGGAGACTTTTAAGATTGTATAAAAAATATTTCACTCGACGCATCAGGCGCCTGATGCAGTTGCGCTCGGCAGACGCGTCGTTGAGTCACGTTAAGGTATAATTGCGGTGGAGAAATGAGATTTTGCTTCGCTCGACGTTACGATTTTTGTGGTCTTGATACAGAATCATCGTAAATTTCTGGTTGCGGTCGCTACCTTCTCTAGAGACAGCTTTTATTAGACAAGTCAGAGGTCAAGTGACGATTTCTTAAGTACAGTCTATTGATGCTTGTTTGTTTGTTTGTAGCACATAATCGAGAACGGAAGAGAAGCTACCAATGTCAATTACACACGTGATTCAGGAGGTGAGCCTGTCTATTGATTTTGGTCCAAAACAGGTCAAAGTCAAGGTCCACTAGTCAACATCCCAAAAATATGATAATCGAGACGGAAGAAAGTACCATGTCAAATATACATCACGTGATTCAGGGGGTGGGGCTAGCGCTGATTAATGTTGGTCAAAATCTGATCAAAGGTCAAGCTCACTGAGTGTTCAAAACATCCAAAACATTCGATTTTTGCTGGTTTGTACAGAATCATCGTAGAAACTTCTGTTGCGTGCTACCTCCTAGAGACAGCTTTTATAGACAAGTGTCAGAGGTCAAGTTGACGATTCGTAAAGTCCAGTCTATGACGCTTTTTGTTTGTTTGTTTGTTTGTAGGTTATATTTTCACCCCTGTATGTCTGTCTGTCTGTTTGTCTGTGAGCAGGATAACTCAAAAAGTTGTGGACGGATTTGGACAAAATTTGGTGATCAGGTTGGGTGTGTGACAAGGACGACTTGATTTGATTTTGGTGAAAATCCGGATCCGGATCCACATCGGAGAATTGTTCAAGTGATGGTTCACAATTGAGAGATTGGGCCAAAAACGATATATAGCACGATGTCTCAAAAAGTTATAGACTGATTTGGACAAAACTTGGTACATAGGTTGGGTAGGTGAGAAGAATAAGCCGATTTGATCTTGGTTAAGGTCCGGATGCAGATCCGGCTTATCAGTGGGATACAAACCATAAACTGTTCAGCCTAGCAGATGTATGTGCCCTGCCGAGTGCTGTTGTTGTTGTTTTTTTCCCCCTGAACTAGAAATTGTACACTAAGCATGGACCACTCTGGTCACTAGGTTGAGAACCACTATTCTAATGTGAGAAACTCTTCAGAGATTCTTGTAGAGGATGGGTAAATGGAGGATGTGGTAAGGTGTGACTTGGGTTTAAATGTTTACTAGTTCCCTCACAAAAACACAATGCAAGAAGAGGCCATTGGGCCCATTTCGCCTGTGCAGTGGTTGCCAACCTATGGTTGTTTCTCTGTGCTTGATCCTTTTTAAATGCTGAGCACTGAGAAAGGAAGCAGCACATACCATTTTAAAAGTCTTTGGTATGACTCAGTCGGGGTCAGGTTTAAACCGCTGACCTCCCAGATTCTCAGCAGACCATGATGCCACCGAGTCTGGTTATCAACAGATGTTATTATCTCCTCGCTTTTTGAAAAGGCGGGATATTGCAATCGGCTCCGGCTCTGTCTGTCTGTCCGTCTGTCCGGCTATCTCCTTATAAACGGTTGGGCAGAAAATCACCAAACCTGGAAGTTATGATCACCACATGGTACTAAAATGCCCGAGCAGTATCATTTTCAACATTTTGATTTGACCCCTGAGTTCATGCCGGGGGTCAAATCTAAAGGCCCTGTCACACCTTGACGTTTTAGCCAGCGTATGGCAAGGTATCAAAATGTATGTAAAACTGAAACTATTGATTTTTTTCCAGTTTTGACGTATTCATAACGATTTGGACGTATGCATAACGTATTGGTAACGTACACAGAACGTTTCGATAACATATAGATAACTTATTCAACGAATGTTGTCGGCGTTCACAACCTATGCCCAACGATAGTCTAACTTGTGCATAGCGCGCGGCAGCGTATCGCCGATGATTACGTGGCGTAGCCTATTAAAAGGCTGCGGCTCGATGATTCAAATCATAACCGCACTAGACATCGAAGTGTCAAGCCGCTTGTCACACCTTGACGTTTTAGCCAGCGTATGCCGACGTATAAAAATTTGCCGAATACGCTGGCACACGTCGAATATGTTATGGGTAAGTTTTGTATACGTTAAGAGCACGCTGAAGCACGCTGGCATACGTCGTAGTACGCCGAGTACGTCGACAAATTTTCAGCATGTTGAAAAATTTTTCGACGTATGCCAGCGTATGACACACGTTCCGCATACGCTGGCCATAAGTTGTAGGCACGTACGCGATCGTTGACACACGTCGACACACGTTACGTGTAGTTACTCATAAGTCGAAACACGTCGAGGTAATGTTTAGCGTCAGTGTTCCAGACTCCCTGGTTTTTTTTTTCTTCGGTATGACGGTGATGTTGACACTTCGATTTCTAGTGCGGTTATGATTTAAATCGTTGAGCGGCAGCCTATTAATTATATTATATTATAACCGCACTAGAAATCGAAGTGTCAACATCACCGTAATACGAAGAAAAAAAAAAAACCAGGGAGTCTGGAACACTGACGCTAAACATTACCTCGAAGTGTTTCGACTTATGAGTAACTTACAAGCAACGTGTGTCGACGTGTGTCAACGATCGCGTAACGTGCCTACAACACGTTACTCATAGGTTAGAAATAAGTTTTGGGTATGCTAAACTTACCTCGATGTGTTTCGACTTATGAGTAACTTCAAGTATCTGTGTGTCGACGTGTGTCAACGATCGCGTAACATGCCTACAACTTATGGCCAGCGTATGCGGAACGTGTGAGTCATCAACTGGCATACGTCGAAAAATTTCAAGCATGTTAAAATTTGTCGACGAGCTCGGCGTACTACGACGTATGCCAGCGTACTACGACGTATGCCAGCGTACTACGACGTATGCCAGCGTGCTCTTAACGTATACAAAACTTACCCATAACGTATTCGACGTGTGCAGCGTTTTAGACAAATTTTTCATACGTCGGCATACGCTGGCTAAATCGTCAAGGTGTGACAGGGCCTTTAAGAGTAACGGGGATCAAAGCGTGAAAAATATTTAAACTAAAAGTCTGATATTGGGTCATTTCCTGGTGGAACTTTTTGCTGTCTTACATCTTTACTTTAGGTGGGAAGTGTGGGGATTTGCGATGGCGTGCCATCCACTTCGCTCTCGTTTTCAATACTTTGGCACACGGAGTCTGTGAATGCTTTGGGGGATTGGGGTGATGTGATCGAATATATGAGTTTGAACTATGAGCCTGGCTGCCATGTTCTGAATAAGCTGTATGGGCTTGAGAAAAGAGGCAGGAAAGCCTACTAACAGTTGCAGTAATTCAAGTGTGATGTTAGGAGAGTATCAACCATTTTCAGTTGTCTTCTGATTTAAACATGAATTGATTTGGCCAATGTTGTACAGACTGAAAAAATATATTTACAAATTACAAGAAAGTGTTGGGTCCATATTAGCATCTCAATTTGAAACTGGAAGCAGATATCAGGTTGTGATCTCTGGGTTTCACAATCTGGTGTTGAAGTTTTTGAAGAAGGGACCAACCAGGACCAAACAGGAATTGACCAAATGAGGGACCAAACATTAGAATGTACGTCTTTTATTTGCAGCATTTGGTTTTCGTTCATGGATATCCTTATTTGAATGTCAGAGAAACAGGAAATCGGAATAGCATAGCAGAGCACATCATCAGCTCTTCATTGGACAGGTATATATTGCTTTCATTTGTGTAGCAATTGACCTTGATATTGAAATTCAGGATGGATGCAGATAGAGAAAAGAACAGTAGACCAAGAATAGATCCCTGGGGAAGGCTGACATGTAGATAAAATGATTCTGATACGTGTAACAATCAATGTTTACAGCAGATTTGTGATCTGTAAGATTAAACCGTTCAAGAGCAGGTCTAGTGGTACTAAAATAGCATTTTTAAAAATTGTTTTTTTTAATATGTGGTCAATGCTTGTGGAAGAGTTGGACACAGAACAGATAAGGACACAACATAACAAAGGGAACAGCAGGAGAAAGGGGAAACGCCAACAGCAGGGCGGAGGGAGAAAGTAGACGGAGACGATAAACAAGGGATGCAGGTAATGACGAGGGGTAAGAAGAACACAAGGGGTGGACAAGAATATATGCATAAAATTTTGGGAGAGGTGGGGGGGGGGTGGTTAATGGATGGAGAAAATATCATGGTTTTGGATGGGGATGACTTGAGATGATGGCAAATAGCTTGTCTGAAGACCTGGAGGGAAGAATGAAAATGAAGAGGATGTGGAAGGTGGTTCTGCAGGTGGGGGAAAAAAGGAATAAATGAGTGGAGGTGAGCAGTGGTTCTGGATTTCGGCAGTTTCACTAGGAGGGGGTTGCTGGTTGACCACATGCGTCTACAGATACCTGGGGGGGGGGCGACAAAGCACGGAGAGGGCAGAGGGAGAAAGACCAGAAATGAGGTAGAAAAAGATGACAGATAGACCACCGACCTGTCAGCGATGGCGAAGAGATAGGCCCATAGAATCAGCTTCATCGCCAGAGATTACAATGATCTTGAAAGCCTTTGTTTCCACAACATCAAGCTGAGCAAGATGTGAGGCAGGAGAGCCAGCCCAGAGGGGAGAGCTTTGCTCCATAAAGCTGCTGATGAAGGTCTTGTCGCTTGATAGGAGCTGAGGTGTGCCAAGGAAGGACTTTTCACGACGGAAGATACTCAATCGGTGTCTGGCTTTGGAGGCCAACTTTGAAATGTGGTTTGCCTCAGACAGAGTGATCATGGCTAAAAGTGAGACCCAAGAGTTTGAGTGACTGAACTTCTTTGAGAGGGTTGTTGAGAAAAGAGGGTTTGCAGAGAGAGGAGAGAGAGGAGAGAGAGGAGAGAGATATTGAGATTGATTTCTCACTCAGGATTGAAAGACTTATTCTAAGTGTTTGATCAGTTTGTGATTTTGTCAATGTCTGAGGAGAGGGAAGAGGTTGCTGTCTGTCAGGAGGATGGATATCACGGCTGAGAGTGGAGTCATCAGCAAAGAGATGAAGAGGATTTTCCAGAGTCAGTGAGATCATTGATGAAGATTTGGAATAAGATGGGACTTAGGATACTGTCTTGGGGTACTCCAGCCTTGACAGGGAGAGGAGAATAAAGGGTTCTATTAAGAGCCACATGTTGGCTATGGGAGTGGAGGAAGTCAGTTAATCCAAGACTGGAGTTGGCCTTGGATTCCATAGCCAGACAGTTTGGAGTACAAGGCAGGATGATAGACTGGATGGAAAGCTTGAGATACGTCCAGAGACATCTCATTCACTTTAATATAAAAGATAACATCGCTCCAAGCTCCTAATGAAATGGAAAAACATCCCAAATGGAAGCAGATCGCACAAAAAGGGGAAACAATTCAATATCATGTAAAAACTGGAAGGACACTCTTCCAAGTCGAGCCTTCGTCAGATACGCCTCCGCCAACATCATTACATCATGATACATACTTGTACCAAGTTTGATTTAAAAC
>CM068964.1:51686105-51706292 GCA_035128595.1 Eptatretus atami
CCGAAAGGGCCCCACGAGGCCGCGCAGGTTACCTTCCTTGCTGGGGCGACCCACGATGCTCCTTTCCCACGGCAGCTAGCGTAGCCGCGGTCTGGCCCAGGCCTCGTCCGACGGCCCGGTGATTCGGGCCCAGCCGGCAACGCCTCAGAGGAACGAACGGGCCCCCCGAGCGGGCTTTCTTCCATGAAAGCAATCAACTCGGAAAAGAGCGAGGCCCGCGTTCCGTTCCTCTCGGAGGCCGTTGCGGCCTGCGGCCCCAAACTCGTCGGAGTGAGGTTCTCGGGGGCAAGGAACCGCGGCATAAGCGGCCGCCTGGAGTAACGGGCCCGGAAGAAGGACTTCGCCAACCAGCCGTCGAACGGTGCCGAGGTGATCCGGGCTTCGTGACAGTCCGGGCAGCGCGAGGGACGAGCGGGCTCTTCAATGAAGCATCCAACTCGGAAAGAGCGAAGGCCCCGTTCGTTCCTCTGAGGCGTTGCCGGCTGGGCCCAAATCGTCGGGTGAGGGCCGGCAGGACCGCGGCTAGCCCGCGCTGGTAGTACGGGCCGGAGAGGACTCGCCAACCACGTCGAACGGTGCAGGTGATCGGGCTTCGTGACAGTCCCGGGCCAGCCGCGGAGGGACCGAGGCTCTTCATGAGAGCATCAACTCGAAAAGAGCGAAGGCCCGTTCGTTCCTCTGAGGCCGTTGCCGCTGGGCCCAAAATCGTCGGGGTGAGGCCTGGGCAGGACCGGCGCTAGCCGCGCTGGAGTACGGGCCGGAAAGAGACTCGCCAACCAACTCCTTGGAATGTGACTTAAACGTCATAAAGTTCAAGGTGAAAATGTTGCACCTGTCTGTGGTCACCGTTGCAAGACATTCAAACAAACCGAAAAAAAACACCGCTTTTCCGAGGCTCGAAGTCATCTTGCCATGGACCAGCACGAATGTCACCAATACTTGGTTACCCAACAGCTAACGGCGATGAACAATGCGGGCGTCCAAGGTATGTTGTAAGGATGCAGCAACTTCAACGATCTTCCCCAAGTTTAGGAGAGTTTGGACGCTAGTAAGCAGAGGAAAAGGTTTTGTGGTCATGGAAACAGTCGATAAGTTTGAATTCAAATTGGATCGGTACCTGGCAAGTTTCGGGAAGATTCAGGGTCGAGGGAAGTTGACGAACATTTTGTAGCTTGATGGGTGATTTGTGTGCCAAGAAGCCGCCTTTCCGCCCACTCATCCCCCCCCTTCCCTTCCCCGGGAAAGAAACAAACGATAAAAAAAGTTTTTTGATTTTTCTTTTTCAGAAGAAATGTGGTTCTGGTGTAAATATAGCAGGCGACATGGAAATGTCCAGAATTGGCCTCCCCTGTTATCGGAATTACCTTTGTTGTTCTTTAAAATGAACTCGGAGTGAAATCCAGGAAATACAAGAGAATGGGACACAAGGTGGAAGCCAATTCAGCCCATTTCACGCCCTGCATGAATACACCTTACACATTATCCACACAAGACAAACGGACGAAAATGCCCATAGAAATGTTTTTAAATTAATGAAATAATAAAATTTTGGTTTTGGTTTGTTTGGGTTTTAAATTTTTTTTTTTGTAGTTGTTGGGTTGTTTTTTTCCTTTCTTTCCCCTCCAGGAAGGGGATGGCCCTGGTGAAAAACACAACCATCAACCACAACAACCCCCCCCTTGACCCAAAATCCCACCAACAGCACTCCGTACACTATCAACATATCATGCTCAACTTCCTTAAAGTTCTTATCAACATCCCTATTTAACACCCTATCTCCATAAACCTTCCAGGGTGTTTGAGACCCCCACTGTTAGCGTGCTTTGATTGAAATCGAGCGCTGGTCCACAGAATGGGCCTTGGGTAGACGAAAAGCCCTTTAATTCCACACCAAACCCATGGTTAATACATGGAGAGATATAAGAAGAGAAGAATAACACAGTAAAAGTTCCCACTCAAACTTAACTCTGCTTTTTGGCCCTTGGGGCCCCAACTCTGGCCCCTGCCCCTTAATATACAATTTTCCGCTGCCCCCTTTGGTGGGAACCAATCTGGGTTTTCAAAGAATTGGCCCACCTTTCCCATCAACTGGCCCCTTTCCAATTGAGACCCTTTGTTTTTCCAAGGAATCAATTTTCCATCCAAGGTGGGAGGCCCTGGGGTGCTGATTTTCCTCCTTTGGGGGCCTCTAAAAAAGCCAATCTGGGGTTTTTTGGTCCCCAATTAAATCCGGCAGGGCGCCAGGAAGACGGGCTTTATTTTTTTTTAAGAGCCCTTTACCCTTCCTTTCCTTTATTCCCACTCTTTGGAAAGTTAAAAGCACTGTTTTGTTGCCTTTGTTTGTCCCAAATGGCACTGAAATTTTATGATCGAGATTCCCCCTTCGGCCTCGAGGCTGGTTTATGACCCCCGAAGCCTTCCCTTCCTTGGTTCCAAGGTTTTTACAATGGGCAGATTAAAAAGCCGTTTCAGGCCGTGTCCCCCCAACAGAAAGAAGGCCTACATTGGCTTTGGGGCCCCTTTTTAACCAGCCCCCGAGAAGCTGCAGCTTGTTTAAAGAAATACTCTTATGGAATGCCCCTTTGGGGCTTTTCCTTTTCCCTTTTTACTTTTGAATTTTTTAAAAAGGTAATTCCCTTGCCTTTTAACAAATGGCTAATTCCCTCAGCTTTGGGAGATAATAACAATCTTCTTACAATCGCTTCCTCTTGGTTTTTACTTTTTTTGGGAAACATATGGGTGGAGCTGTTGCATTTTCCCAAGATGAGAAGCAGCCCATTTTTAGTAAGGAATTACCCTTTTCGAATAATTGAATGTAAGCAATTTTAAATGGAGGGAAAGCCAAAGCCCCATTTAAAAAAGCTCCTCAGTAAGACCTACAGTTTTTTTTTTTTGGGACTTGGGTTGGTAATCAAGAAGTTAGGCGCCAATCTCCTTCCTCCCTCTGTTCACGCAGAAAAAATAAACAATCTGGCTTTTCTTGCTGGGCCCCTTGTAACACATTCCTTTTGAGCCTTTTTAGCCCTCCGGCAAGCGGCCCCCGATCAAATAAAATCAACAACTGTTTTTTGGGGTAACAGGGTCAAAAAAGGGGGTTAAACATCTTTTGCAAAAATATCTGCCCTGAGCAAGAACAGAATTCACAATGTTTTTGTGGGAAAGTATCAATGCTTTGCCAGGGGCCCCTGGGAGGAACCAGTGCCGAGAAATGTTGTTTTGTTCTTCAAAGTAAAACGATGGTCTAAGAGGAAAAATATAAACCTTGAAAATGAAAAGTTTTGGGAAATCATGAAAAACAAGATGAAGCAAAGGAAAAAAAGTATAATAAGTAAACCCAAAACCCTTGCTTGCGAGGAGAGAGAGAGTTTAAACTGAGCGGCTTTGGGATAACTTGTAAGGTAGTCTCTGTCTCACACTTTCTTCCCATGGTTAAACTCCTTTTTTGAATGTTGAAAATTAAAAGCCTCCTTTTTTCCTATTCATGATTCCAGTTGTGGAACATTGCCCTAGATTTCAGTTTCCCAGCGGGTGGAACAATGATTCTCAAATCATTTTGGGCGTCCATGGCAGGAATAAGAAAAAAACCAGACCAGGGGGGAAGGGGGGAAACTTGGCTGCCCTTGGTGGAGAACAAAAAGGAGGACGAAGCCGGCCGGCTTTAAAGATAAGGGTAAGAACTTGCCCACTCCTTTTTCTCGCCACCAAGGGCAATACAAGATTGGCCCCCTTGCCTCTTTGTGGGAATCCTGTTCCCCCCTTATCCTTTAAAAGAACGGGAAAAAGAGTGGAGCTTTAATGCAACAATCAAAAGAGGGGTAAACCCGGGGTTTTTTTTAAGTGGGGTCTAAAAGGAAGGGGTTTGAAAAAGTTGACGCTAAGCCAGGCCCTCATCTTTTAAGAAAATCCCCCTGGAAAACAAGTGTCCTAAAGGGGAGGTTTTGCAAAAAGGTTACAAACCCCTGGGGAAAGGGTTTAAAACCTTGAAGAATCTCCCAAGAAGACAGTAATTTTCTGATAGGAGAATTTGGAAGGACGTTGAAGTGTGCAATGGAAGTGGGTTGGAGGGTTTCGTTGGAAGGTTGGTTGAAAAGAACACCCAACCCCACCCGAGACCACCCCCAAGGCAAAAAAAAACAACTGACCCCCAGTTCCCAAAGAATAAACTTAGAAAATGATCAAGGGAAAAGGTGGCGAATAAGGTAACGGAAATTTATGGACCCCTCAAAGGTTCATGTGGAAAATCAATTAGAACCAATGCTTGATGGGAATGGAATATAAGAAAGTTAACCCCCCATGTTGCCCAATTATAAAATAACAATTCGTTTTTAAGATTATGCCATATGTTTGGAATAAAGCTAGGAACCAGACCCTTTGGAAAGCCCTTTAGATGTTGTAAGGAAAAGCAATGAAAAACCCAAAATAAATAATGGTTTGGAAAAAGAAAAAAAAAAAAAAAAAAAAGTTGGTAAGGTGGGTTTTTTAAGAAATTAAAAAGAATAAGTTGAGAAAAACAACCTTTGGCCCCCACCCCGTGCCAACCTGCAGTGCCACGGAGCGAGGCAAATAAATGGAAATATCAGGTAACCCACCACCCGAGGGTTTCCCTTAAATCGTCCGAGTTTGTAAATTTTTTGAACGCTGGAAGGTAATCTGGGCTTGCCTGGCCAAGCCCCTCCTGCCCGTTTTTCCCCCGGTTCCACAAGCAAAAGAGGTTAGGACCAGAAAAAAGGAGGTGGGTAAATTCCAAAATCGGTATACCATCCCCATAGAAAAAAAAGAACAGGAATTGAGATTAAGTTCTGATGTGAAAATATTTGGAAAATTTGAGCAAGGTTATAAAAGGAACAGCAGTCCCGAAGCCAGGCGGCTCGTGAAAAAACGATACTTGGGAAATGGCAAAAAAAAGGTTTTGGGGAGGGAAATGATGCCCCATTTGTGAGAATGGTGCCCCATTTGTTGAAGAAATGGTGCCCCGCCTTTGGGTGGGTGGAAGGAATGTGTTGTTGGGGCCCTTTGCCCTTGTAGGGATTCATAGGTGGGGGCTAGCTTTGTGTCCGAAGTTGGCACATGCCTGGTGGCCCAAGGAGTCCCGTGCCTGTTGTTGGGAAAATGATATCGGTGGGAACGAATGTTAAAATTGTTGGCCCTGAAAACCCTGCTTGGCCTAGGAAGGCAAATGGCAAGAAAGCCACCCAATAACAACCCTTTTAAGTCAACCCTCAAGGCAGGCCCAAAGAAATTCCCCTTGCTTAATAATGATGAAATATTGAACAATACAAGAAACCAGCGAACAAAGATGTTTAAGGTAAGCTGCACCACTCAAATCAAAATTGGAAATGCCCTTTGGGGGTAAATGGCCTTCCGGTGATCTTTTGGACTCACTGTGGGGCCCAGTTGGCGCCCGGGGTTCCCTTGTCCACGGAGCCATTAATCCTCTTTGCCCTGGGTGCCGATCAAGTTTTTTTTTTTTGGTGGCGAAGCCGGACAGAGGAAAGCCAATGTTTTTGTTTTGTCTTTATAATGAGCCTCCTATCTGGTCCCCCCCAGGAATTAAAATTTCTTTTGGGATTGAAAATTGAACCCAATAAAGCCGGGGTTATCCGGGGTGCTTAATATGGTTTGGGGTGCCCTGCCTGTGAAGTTGGCGGGCCTGTGGGCGCGAATTTTTTGCCTTGGGAGAGTCCCCGGGCTTTTTCCAAAAGTTTGGGAAGTTTTTGTCCTGAATACCGGGGAGATTTTTGCCCCTTTGGAAAAGAAATTATCCTTTTTAAAAAACTGAAATGAAACAAACGGAAAAATTATCAACAAAATGGGGTTTTGGTTTGGCCATCATTATTGGTGAAGGACGCCTAGGTTTTTTTACAATCATTGTGCAGCATCTGTGGTTGAAATGTACGAAGGTTATGGCCGTGTGCCCGAGAGGGGGCTACGAAAGCAACGAGGTGGTCCCAACATCCTGGGGTTCCGTATTTAAATAAAATCAGGCCCAGGTCCCCAAATAATACGAGTTACTGGTGGGTAAAATTTTTTGAAAGCAGTTTCCCAATCCTGGCCCCCCTTAAATAATTTGGCCAAGTTACACATGGTGCCCAAAATTGGAAGTTGTGAACTGAAATTTGGGCCAATAATATAATTAATAATAGTGCTTATATCACCAACATTAACGATGTCGGCCCCCTCGAATGGGGACGTGTCCCCCTGGCTTTTGGGTTGTGTTTGTTCTACGACGTTTTTTGCCAGCAAGTTAATGAACTTTGGAACCTCCCCAGGTGTTCCCTTTCAATAAAAGACAAGAAAACCATTTGGTAATACTTGGTCCCCCCTGAAAGCAAATTCCCCAAAAATTAACAGCCCCGATTGTTTTTTTTCCTACAAAAGGCAAATTGCCCCAAACCCACCCCGAAAGTGGTTAATCCTTGTGCTTGAAATAAAAAATTCTTTTTTTGGTTTGTGGAATATCAACGAGTAACCCCGCCCCAGTTTCCGAGGAAAAGAAGAAAAGAAAAATAAGGTGGTGGAGGGTTATCCCTCAGGCAAAGCTCTCCCAGGGTGAGAATATAAAGAAAACGGTTTTTTGATTTTGAGCTTGAAAGGTCAATGCCCGATTGGTTGTTCTCCCGGAAATGGCCCTTGTGTTTGTGGGCCCCAATGAGCATAACTTGTGCCCGCTGATGTTAGGAAGCCACAAAAATGCACCAAGATTTGGTTAAAACCCCCCCCTTCCTCCCACCCCCCCTGTTTTGCCGTTGGCGCGGGTGGGGTGGTCCCCGTGGTGGCGAGCCCCTGGATTCCGAGGCCCCTGCCGAGTCCCCTCTCCCCGTGGGAGAACGAACTACAAATGGCGGGTTGCCATCTTTGTTTGGAAGCAAAATGGTCTTGGCAAAAAGAAATCCCACGGATTTTTTTTTTTTTTTTTTATTTTTTTTTTTGCGAGAGTTTTTGGCAAGTTTAATCGCCGGCACTTGGAAACATCATGATTGGGCATAAAGTCCCCAAAAGAAAAAAACTCGAAGTCGTCCCATTTTTGGGGGGTGTGCAAGCAAACCGTGGGGCGACAGGATTTAGTAATCAAATTCCGCCGCAACAAGGACCCGGGTGGCAAAGTGCCCAAAATGATTGCAGTGGCCCTCTAGCAATGGCCCCAACGCAACTGGGACCCCGGTTTTTTTTACTCAATCTTCAAAAACCGACCTGGGGAAAGGAAAATTGACAAGTTGAGTTTTTAAACCCCCAAACCCACTGAAGTTTAAACACCAAGGCTAACGAAGTTTAATACCTGTTTTTTCGAGTTTTTACTTTTAGTTCCCCTTCAGTAAAAGATAAATTTGAGAATTTTTCGGAGAATTTTTAAAAAAAAACATTTACCTGACAATGGTTTTTTGAAATGAAGAATGAATTTAAAATTCCGCAACTGGGGGCTGTGGGCAATAAATTAACATACCAACTCAGCGGAAGGCCAAAACCAGAGGGAAAAATTATTTTTATTTTAATTTTAAAATTTTTGGGGCAAGCACCAAAATGGCTGTGGCAAGAAAAGTGGGTGGTTTCCCCAAATGGATGAAATTGGGAATGAATATCCTGATTATGCATGGGTTTTTGTTTGAAACTCCAAAACTGTTTTAGAGTAAAATGTGGTATCCGAAAGAATGTCAGATACTGGAACATAACTTGCCAGAGGTAATTATTGGGTAACACTATGTTTGGGATTGATTTGCAGGGGAAACATTAAAAACCCTTTTTGGGGTACCTGGAAAGGGTTTACAACTAGCTGCCAGAGGCCGAATGAAAGGTTTGCCAAAGGCAAATTACAACTGTGGCAGGACCCCCAATAACGTAAAATGGGGGGAAACATGGGTTGGTTTGAGGTGGGAACCTTTGAGAAATACTGTGGGAGGTAATGGGCTTTGTGGACTCTACTACGTTTTAGAAAGGTGTTTTATAAAAAAAGAGGAAAAATTTTTTTGATTTAATGTTCGCAAAAGTGTTGGCTAGTTCAAGGATAAGGTAATATATTGAAGCAATATTTATTGAAAGCAAAAAAAACACAACACGACATCCTTCTGCTTTTTCTTCCAACCAATCGGCCTTTCCGATTGAAGAATACGTGCCCAAAGCACCTGGTGGGGGGAAAAGGGTTTCCCATTGGCAATCAACACTACCTACCTACCCTGGTTGCTTGCCAGCGGGCCCATCGAGTTTTTTGCCAAAGGATCCAGTTACCAACCCGAGCCGAAATCAATCACAAGGAAAAATTGCCACGAGGCAGGAAGGTTCCCCCCAAGGAAAGCCTTTCCTTTTCACCCTCCCGGCTTTTTTCACCTTCCTCCGAGGAGGGGAGTAATCAATAAAAGACCCCAAACGGGGTTTCCCCCTTTTTTGGGGGGGGGGGGTTGGTGTGGTTCTGGTGGGGGCCAAGTCCTTTAAGCCAGCAACCTGTAAATGGGTGCTTGTGGTTAAAAATTTTCCATTTAATTTTATAATTTTAATGCATTCCTGCCCCTTCAAATGTGCCTCTTAAAATTGGGGCTTTTACAATGAAAATGGGTGGGCCCAGGGGAGCCACTGGGTTTTGTCTTGGACGCCCTGGAAAAGAAGCGGGAGGTGGTTGGAAACTATTGGGGTGGTTTTCAGGTCTATCGGACCTCCCGGGCCGAGTGGTCCAATGATGGCAATGATTGGCCCTCAGGGCAAAAAGGCCCTGGGAGGAACCAGGGGTCCCGCAAAGGGGGATTCCCCTGGAAAAAGGACATCAAAGGTTGCAAGTTGGGATAATTTGGGACAATCAAAGGAATTGGGTTTGGGTTCCCCCAGTGGGTGGAGCAAAGGCCCTGGTTTTTTCCAGGGTGAATCAAAAGTGGGTGGGTGCAAGGTTGAAGCCAATGAAAAATCCTTGGTTGGTGGTGGGTGTGGAAACCCGTGGGGTCGGTTTTCGAGCAAAAAGGCCAGGATTCCCCAACAACATTTTGGGGGTTTTACGTTTTTTTGAAGAATCTGAAATTTGGTTTTGGCCTTCTGAACGTCCAGCAAAATCGGTTTTGTAATTTTAAGAAAAACCGCGGTTTTTTTCATATTCAAATTAGAGGCCCCACCGTACCTGGGGAAAAAGGCTTTCTCCCCTGGTTTTGGCAATTGGTTTACTTCCCTGCTCCAATTTCCTTGAGGATTTTATCGGAGACAATTTTCAATTGGTTTTTTGTACAAGGGTTAGACCCGTGGGGCCCTTTATTTAACGCCTCTCTGAAATGAACGAAAACCCAACTTAAATTGAAATGGGAAAAGAAGGGTTTGCGGGTTCGGTGGAACTGAACTCCTACCTGCCTCCCCTCTAGCGGTCCCCGGGTGCTCCGCATGCCTGAATTACCCCAAGCCCCCCCCCCAACACAAAAGTGGTTTTAACGCCAAAGTTTGGCTTAGTTTTTTTGGCTTCAATAAAAAAATGAAAAAGCCTTTGGCCACGAGCAAAAAAGGGGGAATTGATGGTTAGAAAAGGAGGTGGCTGAAGAAAAAATGGGGTAACAACTTCCAAGAAACTTGCAAAGAGGGTTTGGGAAAGCAAAATTCGAAAAATTTGTAAAAATCGAAAGTTTTTTGGAAAGGCCAAGCTAATGTTAATTATCAATGTTTGGGTGGGTGTGGCGCTGCCCCTTTTGGGGCTTTGTTTGGTTTGCATCACTGGGTTGGAAGCAATGGACTGGGGTGTTTTGATGGATTGCCGGTTTGGCCCCCTATTACCCAGTGTAAACTGAAGTTTTCCAATTTTTCCTTTGGCCCAGTTTTTCCCCCTTTGAAGGAAAATGGGACAAGGCTTTGAGTTTAAGCCTCCTGGGGTTTCGTTTTAATTGGTAAAATGAAAAAAACTTGAAGTCAGGGCCCTTCCTGGATCAAAGGTCCCAAACCCAACTTGTAAGTGGCTAGGCCCCAACCGTACAATAATAAATTAAAATTGGTAAAATGGTCCTGGAAAAATATAAATTGGGACAATAATAATATGAAGAAATTAACTCTTGTGGAAATGCCTTTTAATAAATATTTGGTGAAAGAGTTTTTGACAACAGGGGTTGTTTGAAAAATGGAGGGAACTTACGGAGAAACCCAGTGAACTGGGAAACCTTTTTCAGGTATTATTGGTTACCCAAGGAGGCCTGTCAAGAAAGGTAAGCCCAATCATGGATTTCACGCATCTTCAATTGGCAAAAGGAATTACAGGAAAATCCGAAAAGAAGAAAAGAATGTTTACTGGAGGTTTTATGACAGAAAATTGTTGGCATGGTTTTTGGATTAGCCATGTGGGTTTAATAATCCCGTTGGAATAAATAAAATGGAACAATAAACAGGATAAGTGGGGAAGGGGCAATTTTGGGAATGTTCATAGAGAAAAGCCCAGAATGTTTTTTGGTAAAAAGGTCAAATGGTAAGGGGAAAAAGGAATGGGGTTTTGTGACAGGTGCACGAAGGGAAGAAAAAAGGTAAAAACATTTGGGGGGAAAAATTCCAATTGCAATGAAGAAAGGCCGTAAATAATGGAAAAACAATTATAGGGCCCTTTTTTTATACAATTTATGGCAAATTCTCGGTGTGGCCCAACGGGATGAAGGGGACAAAGCCCATTTGTTACGCCTGGAAACAAGGTATATTTTACATGAAAGGGAAAATAATTGGGGGAGTTTTGGGGGAAGGCCTGGGGGATAATCCCCATTGGTTGTTTTATAAGGGGCTTCATGATTCCTTCCATAGCCAGTGATTTTGGTTGGTCCCCATCACTTGGTATTTAAAAATCTAATCCAGGGAAAGTTGGGCGTTGGAAGACGAGGTTTCCTCCCGCAACAAAAACAGAAAAAAACAACAAAACGGCGAAAGACAGTCCCTGGGAAAGCCCCCTGCCTGTGGGATTGGCCCTTGTTGGTCCCAAAGCCGCAGTCCCAACAACCTCCCGCCGTCCTTTAACCCCTCCCCGATAAATTTCCCCCACCTCTGCTTTTCCTCCCAACCCATAGACCCCCCGAAATGTAACTGTGAAACTTTTGATGGGAATTTTGTTTTTTAAATCCATTTTGCTCAACTCACAACTGGATGAGTGGGGGTCCTTGACTTGCTTAAACACGATACCGAGATTGGAAAAGAAAATGTTCCATCTAAAGATTGCCCTTTGGGTTTGGGAAAAATATTGGGATTTTTTTCTTTAAAATTTTTTTTTCTTTTTCAACTCTGGCTTGCAAATTTAATAAAAAAATATGTTTTAAATTTTTTCCGTTTTTTGTTTCATAAAAGAACACGATAGAAATAGCCAAAAAAAAATAATATTTCTTTTACTTGTTTTAATAAAAATTAAATATTCCTTTGTTTTGCTGGTTCTTACTTGTTTTATTATTCCCACCTTGTTGGTTTTATAAAAATTAAAATAATTCCTTTTTTGTTTGTCATAAAGAACACGAAATAAGAATTAGCAAAAAAAATAATAATTCTTACTTGTTGTTATAAAAAAAATTATTATCCTGGTTTTAAAAATGTTTCTAGAAGAACCATAGTTTAAGTTTAAAATATATGGTATCCTTTTTTTGTTTGTGGGGTTGAAAATAATTTTTTTTTGTGGGTGGAGTTTTGTTTTCGAAAAGGGTTAATTTTTTTTTGCTTTCCCTCCAATGACCCCCCTTTATAAATTCCAAAAAGTCCCATAATTGTGAAAATTGGTATCCACTAATTCCCCTTACAGAGGGGTGGGTTAATTTGGTGGCCGGTTCAGGATTTTGGTGTGAGGGGGGGCCCTTTTCTTTATAAGGCCTAGAAAGTGGGGCGGGGGCGGAGCTTTTCCCGTGGGAAGCGTTATGGGCCCACTTGAAAGCTTTACTCATAAGGGGGTGTGCCAACCCTATAAGAAAAAGCTCCGTCTACCACCTTGCCCCCCGATTCCAATCAAGTTCATCTCCTAAAATTAATTAATGGGAATTGGTGGTGTTCCCTTTTCACCTTATGTTTTTCTTAAAGTAAAAAACAGAGGGGCCAAATTTGTGGAGCCTTGTTTTTGAAACCACTTCCCAAGATGGAAGAGCAAAAAAAGCCATTTTTTTTTTTTAAAGTAGGATTACCCTTTTCGAAATATTGAAATGTAACGCATTTTTTAAATTGAGGAAGCCAAAAAGCATTTTAAAAATGGGGCTCTCTCAATAAAGCCCCTTTACCAGTTTTTTTTGAAACTGTTTTGGTAATCAAAAGCAAGTTAAGGCCATCCTCTCTCTCTGTCAAACGCAAGATTTAACAATCTGGGCCCTTTTTCCTTGCCTGGCCCTTGTAAACAACCATTCCTTTGAAGCCCTTTTAAGCCTCGGACAGCCCCGATCATAAATCAACACTGGTTTTTGGTAAAACAGTTCCCAAAAAAAAGGGTAACATCTTTGCCAAATAAATCCTGCCTGAAACCCAAAGAAACAAGATCAAACAATGTTTTTTGTGAAAGAATTCAATGCCTTGCCAGGGCCCCCCCTTGGGAGGGAACCCAGTGCTTGAGATGTTTGGTTGCCTTTCAAAAAGAAACACCGATGTCCTAAACGAAAGGAAATAATAAAAAAAACCTGGATGAAAAGGTTTGGGGGAAATCATGAAAAAGAATGAGCAGGAAAAAAGTATATAAGGTAAACCAAAAACTGGGCCCTTGCGAGGAGAGAGAGAGGTTTTAACTGAGCTGGGATACTGGTAGGTTAGTCCCTCCCTGTCCCTCCACTTTTCCCCTGTCAAATGTACCTTCTTTTTTTTGATTGTGAATTAAAAGCCCTTCCTTTTCTATCATGAAAATCAAGTGTTGAACAATTGCCTAGATTTTCCAGTCCCAGCGTGGGCATTGGAAATCTCTCAACATAATGTTTTTTTGTAAAAAAGAAAAAACAAAAGTTTTACATAAATAAATTTTGGGAGAGATGGGGCCCCATCCATGGACCCCGGTAAGGAACCGGCAGGCCCAGGATTCTTTTCTACGGTGGTCCCCCACCTTCTTTAAGGTTTCCAGCTTTCCCCAAAGTGGGGCCCATGACGTCCACGGAGGCCCTCCTCCTGCACCTTCTAACTTATAGAAAAAGGCCCCCTCTCTACCCCTAAACCGCCCACCAAACGCCCCAACCCTCCAAGTAAGAACAGTGGATTAATTTCAAAACGATTATGACTTAGGGCCCATAGGTTCCTGAGGAAAAGCAAAAGTCTTTACTTTTCCCCAAAAAGCCGGACTCTCACAAAGTGTAACTTTATTGCCACAAAAAGATTATATTATATTTAACTAACAATGGGTTTTTCCGTTTAACGACAACAAGTAAATAGAAAAATATTTTTTTGGGCCCTAACCTTTAACTGGTTTCTTTATGACAACAAGTTTAAGAAAATATAATTTTAAGCTAAACTGGCAAGCCCCAGAAAGTAACGAAATTCCATAGTACAATAGAAGTAAAAAAATCCCCAGAGTAAAATAGAAAAGTAAACAAAAAATCCCAGAGTAATTTAAGAAGTAACAAATCCCAGAAGTAAATAAGAGTAACAAAATCCCCCCAGAAGTTAAAATTAAGAAAAGTAACAAAATCCCAGATAAATTTTGCCAAACCAAAGGCAGTTGGGGTTTTAAAATATAGTAATTTCTTTCCCAATGCCCCACCTCCCTATTGGCGCAAGCAATTCGAGGCACTCATCCCAATGTTTGAAAAAAGAATTTGAGCAGTGGGGGGGTCCAACAGTCCCCAATTAAGTTTTCACAGTAATTATTTTTCACAGGTTCCCCTTATGGGTTTGGGGGGAAAGAGAGAGAAGAAGTGGAATTTAATCGGGGAAGGGTAGAGGAACGGTTGGAAAGGTTTGGCCTGGCCAGCGGCCCTCGACCAACAAGCAATCCACAGCAAGGCCCTTCCCAGGTTCCATCCTTTTGTTTTGTTTTTTGTTCCCTTCCTTTTGCTGCGGGAGGGAACCACGGTCCTTCCACCGCAACTCCCCTGAATTTTAGACCCCCTTTAAATACAAGTGAATGAACCCAAAACGACCCACAGCTTAACGAAGGATCAAATGAGCCCAATGAAACAACCCAAATGGATTAATCCCAGGCTCCCCACCTGCCCCCCAAATTATTTCCCAAATCAACCAAAGAATTCCCAATTTGACCATCCCCCTTTGTTTTTAAAAATTTTAAATGATTATTTTTTTTGCCAAAACCTTCGGCCTTTATTTTGGGGTTTGGCCCAAATTGGGTCGATTTTCCTTTCCGAAATTTATCCTGGGAATGTTAAATGTTGGCAGCACTTCCCTGCCCTATGAAACGCAAAAGTCCCCCCCTTTTCCTGCCCCACAGCTATCCAGGGGGCGATGGGGTTTTTTTTTTTTTGCATAACGGTCGTCCGTATTAGCTACCAGCTCCGGCCAAACTTTGGTTTTTTGTGAATCCTTCCCGCTTAAGTGGGGTGTTTAGCCAAGTTTTCCCTCCCAATGATTGCTTGCCAAAATTGATAATTTTTCCCCCTTGGCACTTTTGCCCGCTCCCATAAAAAGGGAAATTTGCAATCATGGAAAAACCCTTTCAACTTCTGAAATGGCCTCCTTTTTTTCGAATCCTGGAACGCTGTTGGTAAATAACAGGGGGGGGATTGGTCCGTTGGGGATCCGAATCCTGGGTAAATTATTGAATCCCCAAAAAAACATGACCCCCCCTCCCATCCCCCCAAACTGGGTAGCCCCACGAGTTTAAAATGCTTAAATATTCCGCAACACAAAATTAATGTTACCATTCAGGGGTGCCCCTGAGTTTTCAAAACCGGGTTTATTTTTTTGCCTTCCGATTTTTTAACAGGTAAATGGTTGGTTTTTTCCCCATTTAATTCGCCCTTTTTTATGGTCCCCCACCATCTTTCACCACATGGTCCTTTAGCCATAGTACTGGCCAATGTTTTGATTTTCCCTCCCTAAGTTGGGGTTCCCCCTCCCCTGTCTTTTTTCTAACTAGACCCAATAATCAATCCAATTTTTGGTTATGCCATGAGCTTGAAAATGTGGGGGGTAAAACTTTTTCCTAATCCTCCCTTCCCCCTTTCATCCCATCATAAGTTTTTATTTTTTGTTTTTGCTCCCTCCGGCCGGCCCCTCCCCCTGTCCCCACAGCTTTTTAAGCTTAATTATTTTTGGGGGTACTTAGGGTAAATTACCAAAGCTCTACTTTCGTGCAATTATAACACCCCTTTCCTCCCATTTAAAACTTTTTTAATTTCCTGCTAATTCTACCTTCCACCGAATGCCTTCCCTCTAAACCTTTTAGTTTTTAAAACTGGTTCCTTTACTCCCCTGTTCTAACGGAAACTATGGTTTACCCAATCAAATGTTTTCCTCCCCCTGGCAAGTGGAACTGCAAACCAAAAGGGTTAATCCGGTGGTTTTTGGGGAGAGTGTGGGAAGTGGGTTGGAACACACCCAACCATTCCCCTTTTTTGTTTTTCATGTGTCCTAGGTACTGTAGGATTAATTGCCCAGGGTAAAGGGTGGTTCCAGTGATGATCCCAGTCAATTCCTTTATGTAGGAATATTAGTTTTTCTCGTCTCCTTTTTCTTTTACCCATAAGTTCTTCCCTTGGTTTAGTTTTTCCCTTTTCAAAAATTATCCATTGCCATGCAAAGCTCCGTATTGTAAAAATGCCCACGTGCAGATCCCCAAGTGCCACCAAAAAAATTTACAAAAGTCCATGGGTTTAAAAGATTTAGGTTTGTTTTTGTTTTCCAAAATGTTTTGTTTTCCCTGGTTCTTCTTGCTGGTATTGCCCCCAAGTTTTAACAATGTGTGGGCCGTGTAATCCCAAGCCCGTCCTTAAACCCTCGCAACTTTTTAACTGCAAGTTCGGGGTAGTTCCAGCCAGTAAACCTGAATGTCCTTTTCCACCGGAGGTTCCAGGCTTGTTTTTTTTTCCCTCGTGAAAGTTGTTTAATCCAGCAACGTAGTCCCCCTCCCGGGCTGGAAAGGTGTGGTACGGTTTTTTACTGGTTTTCTGTAAGGGCCTCTTTTTTTACCCTTTGTGTGGGTATCGCCCTTGCGATCCTCAGCTGTTTTTTTAACAAATGTCCCCCAGCAAAGTTTCGTATCCATCCAATTGTAAATATTCAGTTATCCCAATGTTTTTGGGGGGCAAAAAGTCACGGGCAGCCCCGCAATCGGGCCTTTCCCCCATTAGTAAATTTCATGAAGGGGATAAACCCTGTTTTTTCCCCGGTTTACTGTTTGGATCGGATTGCCTCATTAAGTGCCAAAGGGTTAAATGCCCCATCTGGCCCATTTTAAAACACCCGTTCCGTTATTATTTTTTTTGCCCCACTTGTTTTCTTTAAGAATCCCGTTCCTTGGTCCCCCCGTTCCTAAAACAGCACCCTGCTGAAACTTGTTGGGGGTGGTTAAAACCACAATGAAATGGCCCTTTTGTTTAAAAAATTCCAGTGGCTTTTTTACATTGCTGCCCTGTTGGGGTCCCAACTTTCCCACGTAAAAGGTTGGTCCCCCCCGCGATCGTGGGAACACTATAGGGATGGCCCAAAAACGGCAAAGAAAAAGTTTTTTTAAGCCAGGTGCTTTTACCAAAGGTAACCCGGCAATCAGCCTTTTGCCCCAAACATGGGTTTTAATGCCCTCTACCCTTGGGTGAGAACAATGTTCCCCCTAAACCCAACTACAAAACATTGCTGAAAAACCCGCAAATGATGGAGGGCAAAATTTTTTTAAATGAAAATCTATTTGTAGGTGCAACAAAAACCGGGGTTTCCAAAAGGGGGGCTGGAATGGGCTCCCCAGCAACTTCCTTGTTTTTTTTCCCCTCCTTTTTCTGTTTGGGTTTATTGCCCCATTGTTGACCCGATACCCTGGCAAGCTTTTAAACCCCCCTTCTTGCTAATTTTTTCCCCAATTCCTTGGTGGCATACCCAGGGGAATTCTTTGGTAACTGTCCCACCCTGCACAGTCCCCCCTCTTTGCACACATGGTTCCATTTCCAAATGGGCCCAATGCCCGTGCAACCATGGTAAGGATCCCTCCAGTAAAAGGCCGCTAAATGACCCCTTCCCGTTTGGTTTTTGAAACCATAGTCCGTCTTTTTTTTCAAATCCACTTTGGTTTCCCTCCTGCAAACTTGGCCATTTGTTTATGAATTCCCAAGATTTTTAGCGATGGCTTTGCAAGTTTTTTGGGGAAATTTGCAAATATATCTGGAACAAGCCTATAAAACTGGGATGCACCTTAAATTCGGGTTTTCCGTTTGGGTTTAAAAGTCGTTGCTGGCAAAAATTTACGAAGGGATAAGGGCCCGGCAGCCGCCTCCCTTTTGGGCCAGCCTTTGTCCGCATTGGCCAATTTCGCTTTGTCCCCTATAATCCCCCCGTAAGTCCCATTTTTTCCCTGGTTGGCAACGGCAATTTTTAAATAAACCGCAACTTCCGCTGGGGCGCTGAAAAATACTTTTTAAAAAAACAGTTTTTCCGAAAACTAAACCTTTTCACCAAATTTTTTTTTAAATGGTGGGGTTTTCCCAGCCAAGAGGTTTGAGAAACCCTCCGCCATTTTTTCATAAATCCCACCCTTTTTTTGTCCCCAATGTAAACTACAACACCAAAAAAGCAAAAATATTTAGAGTCCAAGTGGTATATATTTCCCGAGACATCCGGGCAGAATTAATTTCACAATGCTTTAAGGGCACAACAAATCCCCCTGGCTTGGGCCAAAAAAAATGTGAAAGCAAAGGCCGTATCGCTTCCAAAATAACTTCCAACTGTCGGTTGGCACTACGCGTATTCCTGCTGCCCCCCCGAAGCCCCGTCCCTTTGGGCCTCGATAGGCCCCCCCGAACCCATCCGAACAACAAGGTGAGGTTCCCCCCGGTTGTTCTAAGGGTTGGAAAAAATCCTTAAAATCCGGGCGCAAACGGTGGGATTACTTTCCTTGATTGCCCCTTCCGTGCATCGTGGGAGGAATCGCCGTCCCCCTTCCTTCCGTGGGAGCCAAGGGAAGCAGGATTAAGAAACGTTGCAAATTCTCAACCTTGCCAGATTCGGCTTGTTGTAAGGAAAAGAGTTCCCCGGTCTTCATACTGCATCAGGCCGCGTTTGTTTGGTTTTAAATGTTTTTTTTTTGTGGTTTTTTGCTTTTGGGTTTTAAATAAAGCCCGCAAACGCAGTGAGGTTACCTTTAGAGTAAGAGGGGTGGGACCCATTATCGATCTCTGCTGGGTGCCGCTTTAACTGCGTAACTTTGGCTTTGCGGACACTTTGCTTTGCAAAACAAAGGGGTTAAGGCCCGCCGGTTCGACTGGGTTCCCAACCTTTCCGGCCTGAAAATATGCAAATTGGGGGTCCCCGTGGGCGGTCGCCCGTGGGGTTTTGGTGTTCCCCCCAGCCACAAGATTTTGTGCCAAATCCCTTTTAGTTTTCCCGGTGAGATAAAGAAAAAAATGGTTTCTCCATAGTCCCTGAGTAGGCCCCCCAAAGCTTTGGTGCCCCGTTGGGAGAGTGCCTGGGTTTTTAAAGCTGGGGTTAAAAAACAAATTTCCCCCATCCCTTTCCCTCAAGTCCCACTCGATTTACAATTGGGGCCTGGTTTTGCCCAAGACCAACAATACAGTTCCTTAGTTCCCAAGGATTGCCAAATAATCGACCGACCCAGCTGTCTAAAACAGTAAGTTTGCCCCCCCCATACCTAGGGAATCGCATCATCTTCCTTTTCCTTTGGTGCGGAGGGCGGGGCCACCTTTCCGCAAATTTGTTGAAGTTATCCTCCCTTTTCCCTTTTCCCATCTTCCCGTGTGAATGGTGTCCGTTAAACTTACCCTTTTCTGCCCATTGCACTTTCATTATTTACCCTTGTGGCCCCCTTTCTTGCCCAATTGCCTTGGGTAGCAGCTTGCAGCCGGTATCTGGTTTCACACGCTACTTTTGGTTTTGGGAGCAAATTAAAGCAAGTCATCCAATATTTTGGTAGCCAGCACTGAATTTTTTTACCCTCGAGGGACAAATTAATTTTCCTAAATCCTTTAATGCAAAGGCACGTGGGAAACATGTGGGGGACTAATCCAAGCCGAACCCTTGGTTTGGGGTAACCCCGTCCCCCATGGGGTATATTGGACGGCCCCACCCTTTTGTTTATGTGAAAAAGCAAACAAAAACTTGCCGAATTCCCTTATCAATGGGGGTACGGAGAAAAAATGCAAGACAAATAAATTCAATGACAAAGTTAAAAAAAAGGGGTGGAGCTTGCAAGGGTATGACCGTTATCAACGCTCCTGCAACTCGGTACACACAAAGGGTGAAAAAACACTTTTTTGAATCACCCTCATACTTTCCCCGTAAGTCCCTGGACCCAAATCCTTTTCCCACTTTTATTCCTCCTTGTGGCCCTTTTTTTCCACTGGCAAAGTATGGCGTGTTTTACCAAAAACATGGGCCCTTGAAAACTTCCTACAATTTATACCTTTGGTTTCCTTTTAAAGATTTTCAATTAAACTGGTGCATCCATCCGCCCTCAGCCCTCTTTTCGGAAAGGGTAAAAATTGGACCCGCCACAATTTTCGGCAGGCAATCCCCAGATTTGGAAGTTTTTTAACCAAAACCTCGGGCGTTTGCCCCAATGATACGGCCCAACAATCAATTGTTCCCAATGGTCGGGTCGCCCCAAGTTCTTGTGGGACTTTCCCCGATCAAACTTTTTCTTTTTTGGTTTTCCTGTTTTTCCGCATTTGCCCCATTTCCAATCCATCCATCCCCTCGCGCTTAGGTGTAGATTAACCTTCCTCCCCCAGTCCCCCCTCGTAACCAAATCCCTGGTTTTTTTTCCCTGAAAATTCACAATCCAACCCTTCCCAAATTCATTCCCGCTTTAGCCCTTTAATGCCACTTTGCCAATGCCAACCCACTGTTTTGTTGAGTTTGTAGGTTTTCCCAACTACTGCCCCTGCCCCAGGCGATAAACCATAAAACAATCCCTTCCGGGTGTACCCCTTGCACGTAAAGTTTTTCTATTGTCCCCACATGTGGGGGAGGTCCCCGCTACCCACCGGCGGGTTATTTTTTTATACAATTGCCTTTTGGGTTTTCCCCCCCGGGAGCTTTAACACCTTTCCATTGGCCAAACCCTTCCTTTCCCATCATTAAACCGGCAAATATCAGTAATTCGTATGCGTTATTTTCCAGAACGGGAGGCAAATTTTC
>CM068964.1:51724544-51735652 GCA_035128595.1 Eptatretus atami
GTCGTCTGCAGAGAGGGGCGTGGAGCCTCTTTTGAGATCCGCATTTCTGCCAAGAGGAATTCACATACACGCGGCTTGGAGGCGGGGCCAAGCGCGCCCACGCTCGCCATTGGACGGAGGAAAAGGGGGCGTGAAGCTCTCCCGATCGTTTTCTCCCTTCGCAAGGCTGCCATTCGGCGCTCGGCAAGCTCTACGCTTTCGGCACAAATCGCCGAACGGCGCCCTAGACAGCCCGATGTTCAGTGTTCACAGGTGGTGTGGTTGCTGGTTGTGGAAGGAGAAAGGCGAAGGTGGTGGGAGGTTTCCGTGGGTGTTGGCCGTTGTTGGGCGTGTGTGGGGACGGGTGAGGCGATGCCTTGCGGGTTGAGGGTTGTGGAGGGTGAAGGTAGTGGCGGTTTGGTGGAGTTGTTCGGGGGCATTGTGATGGTGGCGATTTGGTTGTTTGGGTGGTGTTGTCCAAAATAAGACAGCAAAAGAAAAACGGCTAACTGAAGAATCGGCAGCCCGAAGGGATCACATATATTCCCTCTATACAACGGGTTTTTGGGCTACTACACTGCTATCGATGTATCTCACCTGAGGACCCTTTATGTGTAAATGCGAATTTCCACAGCCGTAACAATATATATGAGAGCGCCTCGAGGAGGGTGATGTAAGGGACACATCGGCCATTTTGGAGTTTAATGCCATATAAGCACTATTTATAACCCTTACCCTATCATCCGAGCCTATCATCATCATATCATTAAATGTCGCTTACATCACCCTCCCGCACGGGGCCTCATATATAATATAATATATATAATATATATATATATATTATATATATATATATATATATATATATTTAATATATATATATTTTGACTTGCTCTGTGAAAAAGAAAATTTCAAAAAAAACAACAGAAAAAAGCAAGGAAACAGCATAGTACCATTTTTAGTCTTTGGTTTGACTCGCCGGGTTCAAACCACCGACCTCCCAGACTAGAGCGGACGCGCTAACCATTATGCCACCAAGTCTGGTTTGTTGCTATTTGGCAGGAAGACTGGACATTTCCTTTTGATGGATGTTGCTCTCGTCCCGAGCAACATCACTGATGGAACGCATGGAGAAGCTGTTTCCTTGATGCTTGCTTCAGTATTTGGTGCTCACTCTTCCATACATGGCTTTCCCTCGACACAGAGGCCGTTTGTTTCAATTTCCTCCTTTTTGAAAGAACACCTCAGCTCGTACACCTCTGTACGTTTGATCCCTTAACCCCTCAATGTAAGCAAGTTGACCACAACTGTCAAATTTCTGCAGTTTCCCTCTGCTGAACACAAACAACTATTTTTCCCATTTTTTTGTTTTGTTGACATAATAGGGAGGGAGATGGAGGGATCAGGTGTGCAGGAGGGTGCTCTGTACACCTTAATACACCGACGCGCTGTTTCCGGCGCATGCTCCCATACCTGACCTGAACTTGAGGGTGGCCAATCGCTTCTTTGACGAAAGCTGTTTCCATTTTCTTCTTGCCAGTCGGGTCTTTCCACATTTTGTTTCTGAATGCTCCTTTGTTTGTTTTTCAGATTTTTATTTCATTTATTGTTACCTTTTTCCTTACAATTATTTGGTGATTATTCGAAGTTGTTTACAACTTCCATTTTGGCTAGCTAATATTGTGAGCTCTTTAGCCATTATGATGGTGTTGTTGAGCATCAAGGAGATCTGAATCATCATTAACTGCGCAAAAAAAAAATTTATTCTCAAACTTTGAGAAGTTTGATTGGTTGAATTTAAACCTTTCTTTTTTCAAGAAAGGGACGGTTTTGGGTCTGTGGGGATGAGTTTGTACACTTTTTTTTCCAAGTACAAAGTGCTGTTTATGACCAAGTACAAGCCTTCTTGGTTCTAACATAGTTTCCATTTTGCCTTTTTGTAGGAAATCACCGATTTGAGCAACCGAGCTGCCTGCCCTTAACTTGAAAGGTTGAGCTTTGTTTGCTGTTCCGACAGCAACACCAATGGTCATTTGGAATATGATGGGAGTGGAATTTTCAAATATAAATATCCTCTCTGAGCTTGGCAGTGTACTTAATCCACCTCTCCATTGACATTGTGACATTGCTCAGACATCCATTGTAATGTCAGGGCCTTGGTGTACCATTTTAACACTGCATGGGCACAAATCTTTGTGGGTTATAAGTGATGTTTATATTCTCGTTTTGATGTACTCTGCCTGTTGTGCTCTTATACCAGCTTGGTTAAAACTTCAGCCCCCCTCCTGACCCCCTCTTCCCCATCACTCTTTTCCTGTAACACAAAATTTGAATATGGAATTTATCGCTAGGGAGAACGTTTGGACTAAAAGAGCTGTGAGACCTTGGAAGAAATATTTAAACGGTGAGCAGTTCAAGGAAGTGAAACGTTGAATCAACAGGACATGGATGAGGAATGTTAAGGACCATGCTTTTGTTCTCCCTGAAATATGATCTGGGTGAAGGTTAAACTGCTCAAATTTGGGAGGGAGGGAATTCTGTAGTTTTGTCTTTCCTTCCCATCTGCTGTTTGTTTATCATCGCTTTGTTATGACTTTGCTATTGCATGGATTAATCTCCCCTGTGTGCTTTTCTGATCCTGTCGTCTTTTTGGAGACTGCGTTCTTCCAGAAGGGCCTTCCTTAATATCGTTAAGCATTTCCGACGTCCGGTTGAATTGAAAGAGTTGCCGATGCCTGTGTGCACATAACCTACCTCCAAGGTTTTTTTTATGGTTAGGTTCGTAGATTAGGACGAACCTACATCATCCCTTTGTGACCTTAATTAGTATCCCTTTGTATGCCTCAAGAAAATCTTGTCACTATGTCATCCAACATCCTCTCTCACGACAGGCTTTCCTGACTAATTAACACTGCATACATGGCCTCAAGAGTCTCATTATCGTGTATAGTGCATGTTCTTCGTGTCCCCCTTGACTTGTAATTTCAATGTGGTGTCTGTGTAGGGAGCTTCTGCTTTGTTCGACATGATAGAGTATACGAGTCTGCAGTTCATCTCAAATATCTTCCTGCAACAAACACATTGGTCTGCGAGGTTTGGCAGGCTGCTGCCAGCCTCATCAAGAAGGTGATTTTAAATTTTTTTATTTCATGATTTACTGGGTGTAGCGACAGTGATAATGCTTATTTGGCCCTCGTCAGTGTCTACAACTCTTAACCATGGGTTATACTTCGAGGGGTGGTCAGGGCAGCGATTCTCAGCACAGACTTCATTTGGTTTAGCCTGACCGACTCAAATTCATAACTGGAGAGAAGAATTCCAGTTATTGGATCCTTCCACAAAAAGCACTCTCGAAATTGTTTGAAAATGAAAACTGTTTTGGCTTGAGGTGAATGACCTCTCTCGTCCTGGATGACTCCTCGAATGTTAAAATTACATATATATATATATATATAATATATATATGGAATGCAGTCTACATTATCCAGCCCTCGAAGATCTGGAAATACTGGATCACGTCTGCTCTTGTCATCTAGAATCAGAGTAGGTATCCGAGCACCTTCAATCGTTCCAGTATTTGAGTCTACGGAATTTTGGGACAGTCTGGTTGCCCTTTGTTGTATTATTCTCAAGATGGTCTTCATCCTTTTATATAAGGAGGAACGACTGTAGTGCAGTATTCCCTTGATGTATGTACAATTGATTTGTACAGCAGAACAAGTCCCTTCCTATCTAGTGTGAGAATGGCTCTTCTAGTGATACCTAGCTTAGAGTTTGCTCTCTTGCAGCATCAGCTCTTCGGTAATGAAAGATAAGCTTGGTCAAAGAGTATTCTTAGGTTCATCTCCTCTCTGACCGCTTTAATCTCTCGGTTATGCACTCATCTCCCATGATGTATAAGGAAGTCCTGGTTTCGTCTTCCATAGGGGATTACTTTACATTCATCATCATTAAAGGGAAGTGTTGTTAGTGCCTGACCACTTCATGGCTGCATTGCCATCCTTCTGGAGTGCTGCTGCATCAGTATAATTTCCCACAACTCTGTGTAGTTTAATGGGTGTAATCCAGGGTGGGGCATGTTAGGGTTCAAAAAAATTAATCGTTCACCATGGGGGGAGCAGACAAGTTGAAATTTGACTTTTTCATTCAGGGAGATCATTATTGAAGACTAAACAGTGCCGGACGTAAAACGTTCCCCCTCCAATATACGAGTACCACTCGTCGCCGGCGTAGACTTGGATGTAAACTGAATTTACTTCAACCCTCTGTGAACAGTCTGACATACAAAACTTGATCCACTTTAAAACAACTCTCCACCAATCCCTTCTGGCTGTTTGTATAACAGGTGATGATGAGGACACTATCAAATGCTTTCACTAGTCCAGGTAATATCCAATAAAGCACCAATAGTTTTTTGTTTGAACATTATTGGGTGCTGGAGAGTAAGGAGGAGGATGTGACTGTGGGATGTGAGGATGTGAGGAGGAGGGGATGGATGGGATATTTTAACAACAGATTAAAAAAAAAATTGAATGATATAATTTGAATTCTCCACTGGGGTTTGAATCTGTCATTGCACAACAACAACCATAAATGATATCGGACGTTAATCTAAAGAAATATGAATGCACAAAGTGGGCTAGCTGTGAACAGAGCAATATGAAATGTTGGCGTGCACAACCAAAGACATGCGTGATTACTTTCTGCTGTGGCTTAAAACTTTAGCACCACCTTTTTGTGAGCCATAACACGCATATCTTGCCAAAGTGCAGACCTCCGTATCAGTGATAACTAGTTATTGCCACGTCCGTGCAGACTGGCTGCTTGCAGGTACTGGATGCCCGGAAACGCGCCATTGGGCTGAGCAGCAGCTGCCCACTTGTCGCTGCATGTCGGCCTTGCGGATGGTGCACGAGCCTCAATTCTTCACTTGGAAATGCGAACTCTTCTGGCCGTCCGTTATTGTGCTCCTCGTAGCACATAATCATTGGGATTGTGGCCATTGTTGAAGGGTTTGATTGTGATTTGGAGTTTCATGTCAAAAGACTGGATGCTTGAGGTGTTTGATGTTTAAATAATCCTTAGCCACCTAAAAAATCACCAAAGTGGAGAGATATTTTACCGTTGCTCGTTTCGCGGTGGGCCTGGATTCGTCTGTAGTGTCTGCACTCAGATGAACATGCAGTGAGGGAGTGTATTGGCGAGAACAAGCCTTCCTCCGGACAGGACGCCCTAACAATGGGGAACTGCTGAAGTTCAACACATGCTGGAAACCAAAAGTGGATTTCGCGAACAACAACTTAGCAGACATCGGTGTGTTTCTGCGGCAATGTCTCGTCTTTCTCTCACACTGACACTCACCTTATTTTAAACCCCTTTACTGCCCTGAAAACATTAGACAGTATAATAAATGAATCAATACTTATAACTTGAATTTGAAAGTGTCTGTTTGTGTGCCTGTGTGTTTGCTTTACTTCTGTGCACTGCTCTGAACCACTGGAGTGAGATGATTTTGAAATCTGGTGGTTGTACTTTGGGTGTGCCCAGCACTGGAGTCGGGAGGGGGGGGGGGGTGGGAGGGGGAGTTAGTAGGAGTAAAAAATTAATCGTTCAGGTGGGGGGGAGACCCCAATTTTCTCTCTGTAAATATGTACTCGGGTAGCGCCTCTTCTGTTGACGAGGGTATCACGGCGATGGTTAACGCGCTTGGAGGCGGGGCCAAGCCGCCCCACGCTCGCCCATTGGACGGAGGAAAAGGGGGCGTGAAGCTCTCCCGATCCGTTTTCTCCCTCGCAAAGGCTGCCATTCGCGCTCGCAGCTCTACGCTTTCGGCACCAATCGCCGAACGGGCCCTAGACAGCCCGATGTTCAGTGTTCACAGGTGGTGTGGTTGCTGGTTGTGAAGGAGAAAGGCGAAGGTGGTGGGAGGTTTTCCGTGGTGGTTGGGCCGTTGTTGGGCGTCGTTAGAGAATGCGGGTGAGGCGATGCTTGCGGGGTTGGGTTGTGGAGGTGAAGGTAGTGGCGGTTTGGTGGAGTTGTTCGGGGGCTTGTTGATGTGGCGATTTGGTTTTGGGTTGTGTGTGTTGTCCAAAATAACGACAGCAAAAGAAAAACGGCTAACTGAAGAATCGCAGCCCGAATGGATCACATATATTCCCTCTATACAACGGGTTTGGCTAACTACACATGAACTTACCGATTATCTCACCTGAGACCCTTATGGGTAATGCGAATTTCCACAGCCGTAACAATATATATGAGCGCCTCGAGGAGGAGTGATGTAAGGGACACATCGCCATTTTGGATTAATGCCATATAGCACTATTTTAACCCTTACCCTATCATCCGAGCCTATCATCATCATATCATTAAAAAATGTCGCTTACATCACTCCTCCGCACGGGGCCTCAATATAATATAATATATATAATATAATATATATATATATATATATATATATATTATATATATATATATATATATTATATATATTTTGACTTGCTCTGTGAAAAAAGAAATTCAAAAAACAAACAGAAAAAGCAAGGAAACAGCATGTACCATTTTTAGTCTTTGGTTTGACTCCGCCGGGGTTCAAACCACCGACCTCCCAGACTCAGAGCGGACGCGCTAACCATTATGCCACCAAGTCTGGTTTGTTGCTATTTGGGCATGGAAGACTGGACATTTCCTTTTGATGGATGTTGCTCTCGTCCCGAGCAACATCACCTGATGGAACGCATGGAGAAGCTGTTTCCTTGATGCTTGCTTCAGTATTTGGTGCTCACTCTTCCATACATGGCTTCCCTCGACACAGAGCCGTTTGTTTCATTTCCTCCTTTTTGAAAGACACCCTCAGCTCGTACACCTCTCGTACGTTTGATCCCTTAACCCCTCATGTAGCAGTTGACCACAACTGTCAAATTTCTGCAGTTTCCCTTGCTGAACACAAAACACTATTTTTCCCCATTTTTTTGTTTTGTTGACATAATAGGGAGGGAGATGGAGGGATTCAGGTGTGCAGGAGGGTGCTCCTGTACACCTTAATACACCGACGCGCTGTTCCGGCGCATGCTCCCATACCTGACCTGACTTGAGGGTGGCCAATCGCTTCTTTGACGAAAGCTGTTTCCATTTTCTTCTTGCCAGTCGGGTCGTTTTGTCCACATTTTGTTTCTGGGAATGCTCCTTTGTTTTGTTTTTCAGATTTTTATTTCATTTATTGTTACCTTTTTCCTTACATTATTTTGGTGATTATTCGAAGTTGTTTACAACTTCCATTGTTGGCTAGCTAATATTGTGAGCTCTTTTAGCCATTATGATGGTGTTGTTGAGCATCAAGGACATCTTGATCATCATTAACTGGCAAAAAAAAATTTATTCTCAAACTTTGAGAAGTTTGATTGGTTGAATTTAAACCTTTCTTTTTTCAAGAAAGGGACGGTTGGGTCTGTGGGGATGAGTTTGTACACTTTTTTTCCAAGTACAAAGTGCTGTTTATGACCAAGTACAAGCCTTCTTGGTTCTAACATAGTTTCCATTTGCCTTTTTTGTTAGGAAATCACCGATTTGAGCAACCGAGCTGCCTGCCTTAACTTGAAAGGTGAGCTTTGTTTGCTGTTCGACAGCAAACCCAATGGTCATTTGGAATATGATGGGAGTGGAATTTTCAAATATAAATATCCTCTCTGAGCTTGGCAGTGTACTTAATCCACCTCTCCATTGACATTGTGACATTGCTCAGACATCCATTGTATGTCAGGCCTTGGTGTACCATTTTACAACTGCATGGGCACAAATCTTTGTGGGTTATAAGTGATGTTTATATTCTCGTTTTGATGTACTCTGCCTGTTGTGCTCTTATACCAGCTTGGTTAAACTTCAGCCCCCCTCCCTGACCCCCTCTTCCCCATCACTCTTTCCTGGTAACACAAATTTGAATATGGAATTTATCGCTAGGGGAACGTTTGGACTACAAGAGCTGTGAGACCTTGGAAGAAATATTTAAACGGTTGCAGTTCAAGGAAGTGAACGTTGAATCAACAGGACTGGATGAGGATGTAAGGACCATGCTTTTGTTCTCCTGAAATATGATCTGGGTGAAGGTTAAACTGCTCAAATTTGGGAGGGAGGGAATTCTGTAGTTTTGTCTTTCCTTCCCATCTGCTGTTTGTTTATCATCGCTTGTTATGACTTTGCTATTGCATGGATTAATCTCCCCTGTGTTGCTTTTCTGATCCTGTCGTCTTTTTGGAGACTGCGTTCTTCCAGAAGGGCCTTCTTAATATCGTTAAGCATTTCGACGTCCGGTTGAATTGAAAGAGTTGCCGATGCCTGTGTGCACATAACCTACCTCCAAGGTTTTTTTTATGGTTAGGTTCTAGATTAGGACCAACCTACCATCTCCCTTGTGACCTTAATTAGTATCCCTTTGTATGCCTCAAGAAAATCTTGTCACTATGTCATCCAACATCCTCTCTCACGACAGGCTTTCCTGACTAATTAACACTGCATACATGGCCCAAGAGTCTCATTATCGTGTATAGTGCATGTTCTTCCGTGTCCCCCTTGACTTGTAATTCAATGTGGTGTCTGTGTAGGGAGCTTCTGCTTTGTTCGACATGATAGAGTATTACGAGTCTGCAGTTCATCTCAATATCTCCTGCAACAAACACATTGGTCTGCGAGGTTGGCAGGCTGCTGCCAGCCTCATCAAGAAGGTGATTTTAATTTTTTTATTTCACTGGATTTACTGGGTGTAGCGACAGTGATGCTTATTTGGCCCTCGTCAGTGTCTACAACTCTTAACGCATGGGTTATACTTCGAGGGGTGGTCAGGGCAGCGATTCTCAAGCACAGACTTCATTTGGTTTAGCCTGACCGACTCAAATTCATAACTGGAGAGAGAATTCCAGTTATTGATCCTTACACAAAAAGCACTCTCGAAATTGTTTGAAAATGAAACTGTTTTGGCTTGAGTGAATGACCTCTCGTCCTGGATGACTCCTCGAATGTTAAATATACATATATATATATATATATATATATATTGGAATGCAGTCTACATTATCCAGCCCTCGAAGATCTGGAAAATCTGGATCACGTCTGCTCTCTGTCATCTAGAAATCAGAGTAGGTATGCCGAGCACCTTCAATCGTTCCCAGTATTTGAGTCTACGGATTTTTGGGACCAGTCTGGTTGCCCTTTGTTGTATTTTCTCAAGATGGTCTTCATCCTTTTATATAAGGAGGAACAGACTGTAGTGCAGTATTCCCTTGATGTATGTACAATTGATTTGTACAGCAGAACAAGTCCCTTCCTGTCTAGTGGTGAGAATGCTCTTCTAGTGATACCTAGCTTAGAGTTTGCTCTCTTTGCAGCATCAGCTCTTCGGTAACTGAAAGATAAGCTTGGGTCAAAGAGTATTCTTAGGTCCATCTCCTCTCTGACCGCTTTAATCTCTCGGTTATTGCACTCATCTCCCATGGTGTATAGGAAGTCCTGGTTTCGTCTTCCATAGTGGATTACTTTACATTCATCATCATTAAAGGGAAGTTGTTAGTGCCTTGACCACTTCATGGCTGCATTGCCATCCTTCTGGAGTGCTGCTGCATCAGTATAATTTCCCACAACTCTGTGTAGTTTAATAGGGTGTATCCAGGGTGGGCATGTTAGGGGTTCAAAAAAATTAATCGTTCACCATGGGGGGGAGCAGACAAGTTGAAATTTGACTTTATTCATTCAGGGAGATCATTATTGAAGACTAAACAGTGCCGGACGTAAAACGTTCCCCCTCCAATATACGAGTACCACTCGTCGCCGGCGTAGACTTGGATGTAACTGAATTTACTTCCACCCTCTGTGAACAGTCTGACATACAAAACTTGATCCACTTTAAACAACTCTCCACCAATCCCTTCTGGCTGTTTGTATAACAGGTGATGATGAGGGACACTATCAAATGCCTTTCAGTAGTCCAGGTATATCCAATAAAGCACCAATAGTTTTTGTTTTGAACATTATTGGTGCTGGAGAGTAAGGAGGAGGATGTGACTGTGGGGATGTGAGGATGTGAGGAGGAGGGGATGGATGGGATATTTTAACAACAGATTAAAAAAAAAATTGAATATATTAATTTGAATTCTCCACTGGGGGTTTGAATCTGCATTGCACAACAACAACCATAAATGATATCGGACGTTATCTAAAGAATATGAATGCACAAAGTGGGCTAGCTGTGAACAGAGCAATATGAAATGTTGGCGTGCACAACCAAAGCATCGGTGATTACTTTCTGCTGTGCTTTGAAACTTTAGGCACACCTTTTTGAGCAATAACACGCATATCTTGCCAAAGTGCAGACCTCTCGTGATACTAGTTATTGCCACGTCCGTGCAGACTGGCTGCTTGCAGGTACTGGATGCCCGGAACGCGCCATTGGCTGAGCAGGCACTGCCCTTCGTCGCACGTGCCTTGCGGATGTGCACGAGCCTCAACATTCTTCACTTGGAAAATGCGAACCTCTCTGGCCGTCCGTTATTGCTCCTCGGTAGCACATAATCATTGGTGATGTGCCATTGTGAAGGGTTTGATTGTGATTTGGAGTTTCATGTCAAAAAGACTGGATGCTTGGGAGGTGTTTTGATGTTTAAATAATCCTTAGCCACCTAAAAATCCACCAAAGTGGAGAGATAATTTTACCGTTGCTCGTTTCGCCGGTGGGCTGGTATTCGTCTGTAGTGTCTGCACTCAAGATGAACATGGCAGTGAGGGAGTTGTATTTGGCCGAGAACAAGCTTTCCTCCGGACAGGACGCCCTACAACTGGGGAACTTGCTGAAGTTCAACACCATGCTGGAAACGCTCGATCTTCGCAACAACAACCTAGCAGACATCGGTGTGTTTCTGCAGCAATGTCTCGTCTTTCTCTCACACTGACACTCACCTTATTTTAACCCCTTTACTGCCCTGAAAAACATTAGACAGTATAATAAATGAATCATACTATAACTTGAAATTTGAGAAGTGTCTGTTTGTGTGCCTGTGTGTTTGCTTTACTTCTGTGCACTCCTGAACCACTGGATGGAATGATTTGAAATCTGGTGGTTGTACTTTGGGTGTGCCCAGCACTGG
>CM068964.1:51761687-51776734 GCA_035128595.1 Eptatretus atami
GCCATCCGAACACCCGGAATTAGGTCGTACCTTTCAGATAATTTGAAAGTCACGGGTCCCTTATCGGACCAAGATCGCCAATAGGTCGACCACGTGGGTAGGGTCATATTGCCAATTTCAATATACCTAATTACCCACGTCGTGCAAACTACCAGGAAATTCACCCTCGCAGGATCTGCGCGATCCGGGCCGTTACCGAGCTGATCTGAGTCGTACCCGAGCGGAGAGTACCAGAACTTCTGCCAGCCATTGCAACGATTGGCAACATGAGCTTCCTAATTCCCGTTCGCAGCACGGCAAACCAATGATAGAAAGGACAAGGACGAGCTGGGACATTCCAACAAGAGGGGATTTATTTACAATGGGGGGATGGGAAGCACACAAGAGCAGAGTTATCCGCATAAGAATGTAATGGACAATGAGCAAAGAAAGTACTTGCACAATTCTACTTGAAGACGGGCCCACACTCAGAACACCCCCCCCCCAAAAAAAAATGATGGCTGCCGCCTTTATTGATACCCCAGCTCGGAGGGAAGGTGAGCTGGAGGTAAGGATGCTAGCTTGGACCTTCAAGCCTCGTGCGGCCCTTGACGATCCGGCTCCGCGGGACTTGAACCCTCAACTTGATGCGCTGCAAGCACTGGGTACTGAGGGCAGCGTCGACTCCAGCACGCGACGTGACGAGCGCCAGCAGGGAGACAGGCAAGCGATTCTCCGCGGGACAGACTCGCAGGCAGGCGATCCTCTCGGGACAGGCTCAAGGGAAAGACAAGACCTCCTCAGTACACCTGCTCTTCTCTTCACCCCCCCCCCCCCCCCCACGACGCCACTCACCTCCGGATTGCCGGTTGGTATCAGGCGATCCACTCGCCGTTCGTGATTCGTCCAGGGAGCGTGGCGAGCATCCTCCGCATTGGCGGAACGCAGGTACGTCGCTCGCGCGTTTGCCCATTGGCTGAAGGCAACACGTCTTGCTCGCTCCCTGGACGGAGCCATGCGTCGGTTGCCAATGAAACTCTGCCCACAGGCGCTCAGCACGTATGCATGTCAGAAAGGCGATGTGGAAGGAAGCCAGGGAGGATGCGTTGTTGTTGGTGGTGAATAAATCCTATCTATAAAATAACTTCGTAGCGCACGTACACTTAGCTCCCTTTCCCCTATGTCTAATGGGAATTATCTATCCACATTTACTTAACGAAATAACTGAGCTATGGGGACCTGAATGTTGAGTGCTCATGGCTGCCAGATTCGTAACAATATTTGGTCTTCTTCAAGTCAAAAGGAAAGATTCTCACCAGAAAGCTAAAAAATTTGGAATATCCCCCAACTCCAAAAATCGTTGGTCAAGCGTGCTTTCTTCTGTCATTCGTTCGTGCAATTGTGAGTTGTGACACACCATGCTTGTTTGGGGTTGGAAAAGGAGTGGTTTTCAGGAAGATAAAAAGTGACATTCATTTCAGGAAACGGGCTGAAGTTTTTCCTGTAGAGAATCGTCAATGACAGAGATTATATATATATATATATATATATATATATATATATATATATATATATATATATATATATATATATATATATATATATAACACTGGTGAGGAGATTCTTTCACTTGTTAACCTCCGCCATCGAAGATCGGAGGTTACTGTTTTCACCCTTTCTGTTTGTTTGTTTGTTTTTTGTTTGTGAAACAGTATTACGGAAAAACTCCTCGACGGATTTCGATGAACTTGGTGGGGGGGGGGGGGGGGTTAGGTATGGTCCAAGATCATGCATTAGATTTTGGACTTTGTCCCCCCCCCCCCCCCCAAAAAAAAAGTTAGAGAAAAATTTTTGCAACTTTTTTTTCAACAAAATTTCGATTTCTTTTTTCGCATTTCTACATGTTTTAAGTGATTTCCAACCCCCCCCCCCCCCCCACATGTTGGAGAAAGAACTATAACTGTCAGCACTGTTGACATCATGTTTAATGAATATAGATATAGGTTCACTTGAGTGACCCAGCAGTATGGCGGCGGAGGTTTTGCACTCTCCCGAGTGCTCCCCCTCTAGTTGATTTTCTAATTGTGTTTAGTTTATCATTCGCAGCTCGACTGGAAAACTGGTATCGCGAGTTATTTGTGGCGTTGGATTTTGTTTGTTGGAGAAATGTTGTTTTCAGGGTCAGCGTCCATTATGCATAGGTATTCTTTGGAAAAAATTTAACATTTGTGGTGACATATTTGGTGACGCTCTTCTATTATGAGGTATTTTTAACCTCCGCCATCGAAGATGGATGGAGGTTACTGTTTTCACCCCTTTTCTGTTTGTTTGTTTGTTGGTGAACAGTATTACGGAAAACTCCTCGACGGATTTCGACGAAACTTGGTGGGGGGTTAGGTCTTGGTCAAGGATCATGCCATTAGATTTTGGAACTCTGGTCCAAAATCCAATATGGCCGCTATGCGCGCCAATTTTGAAAAAAGTTTTGAATTTTTTTTTTTTTGCATTTCTACCATGTTTTAAGTGATTTTCCAACCCCCCCCCCCCCCCCCAAAAAAATGTTTAGAGAAAAAAAAATTTGGCAAATTTTTTTTTCAACAAAATTTCGATTTTTTTTTGGCATTTTCTACATGTTATAAGTGATTTCCAAACGAAAAAAAAAACATGCGAACATTATAATTGCGGCTGATTTTGGAACTTCAGGTGGATATACCCACGTAAAATCAATTTCTGTCTCAAGGAATCTAGTTATGACGAATTGAATTGAGAATGTAAAGTTTAAAGTAAAAGGGAAAGTTGCAAACTATAACTCTGTGACACTGTTGACGTCAAATTAATGAATAGGATATCAAGGTTCACTGAGTGACCTAGCAGTATTGGCGGCGGAGGTTTTGCACTCTACGAGTGCTCCCCTCGAGTTTAGACAATGGAATGCCTGGTGGCGGACTTGTGTTCTGTGTGACCGAAAGTTCTGTGAAGTGTCAACAACTTCTACCTTTGTGCCAGTGCACACTCCTTCCAACAACAGCCACAGCATGCTATCACAGTACCATGTGTATCTTCAGGTTCAATGGTGGATGGAGAATATTTGCAACATCGATCCAGAAGACGGGGTATGGGTACACATTCGGTTTGTGTGAACCTCGAACAGATCTACCATCATCAGCTCCAAATGTCTTCTTTGAGTGATAGGGTGTAACTGTAAATGAGATTGTGTTTATTGAAGAAAAAAAAGATGCACCTGCTGGGACTTGGCCTGGATGTTTTATTACTTGTGGGGACTGCAGGAGGTGTTCGTTGCGCCAATCCTGCTCGTCTTCTATCTGATAGTGAACTAATGATGAACTCTGATTTAAATAATGTTTGGGGATTTTTCCTGCAATCTGTGGATAACAAGGTGAATTTTAATGTGTGAAGTGTTGGCTGATGAAAAATTTTTCTTCCTGAATATATTAATTACGAGCAATGCAATTCATCGCTTCGCTGATGGGAATATAAAGGGTGGGGAGAGGGGGGCAAGAGGGGGAGGAGGGAGGGGCGAGGAGAATGACACCTCACGAAACGTACTATACAATCTGGGAGGGGGTGAGAGCAAGGAGGATGGGGAGAGGGGGAGGGGGTTCTGGACTTGCGTTTAGTAGGGGTACTTGAAGGGGAGGGGTTCTCAACTGCGTTTAGTGGGACTTGTGGAGGAGGAAGGGGGGGGGGGGTAGCGCAGGATTGAATGAAATGGGGTACGTTAAAACAGCACGTGGAGACTGCCCAGAGATGTCCTTAGGGGTGGAGAGGGCAGGGGTTTGGGAGGAGGTAAGTGTGACGGGGGGGAGGGGAAGGAATGCGGTGGGAAGGAAGACAGCGAAGGGAGGGGAGGTCAAAGGTGGCGTGAGGGAGGGGAAGGGAAGGGTGATAAAAGCACCAAAACAGAAACATTTATTTTTAACCGCCAGGTTCTATATAAACTGGGTGGGGAGATTTAAACCCCGCTATCTTCCTGGCAAAAGCCTGCCTGCATGCTCACAGACATGGTGACCTTTGCACCCTCTGGTTGGCTCACTCTGAATCCGATTGTACGTGCTCACACTGCGGAAGTTTTTTTAATTCAAAAACTAAACCGTCAGTCCTTAACAGTCCTCTTTAACAGAGGGGAAGGGGAGGGAGAGAGAGAGGAGGAGGAGGGCAATTCCGGCAGTTGTGACGCTCAGTTTAACGTCCATCCAAGAGATGGCGCACATATTGATGAATCACTGAGATGACAATTTATAGCTGGGTCAGGATTCCTACTCAAGTTAGGCAGCTTTAGGCGAGCGTGCGTATCATCTCAGCTATTCTGCCATGGATGTGGTTGATCATTGCTTTGTAACAAGTGAAAACATTTTTTTACATCATGTAATCCATTTATTTTTGCCTTCTTAACTCCGGAGATGTCCCCAAGGAGAACCGTGCGCGGTATCGCCCTGCATGCTTGTTAAGATCGAAGCTTGAAGAGACTAAGAGCAAGCACTCCAACAAAATGGTTAAAAGACTTAAAAAAAAAAAAATGTTTGCCATTCATGTCAAAGTGACGGGTCCGTAAAACGAAAGATCTACAAAAAGGGGAATGTTGAAATAAAATTGTACATTTTCAGTGAGCGAGCCACCACCCGAGGGATCGCACGACAATGTGAGGCCAAACGCAGGCACGTAGGGCCTGAACTTTGTTCAAATTGATCATGTTAAGTGAGACTGCAAATACTTTTCCGTTGTGGCCATGGCTTGGAAATGAACACCAAGCGCTTGTTTTCGTCCTCGATAAGTCGCTTAAGCACTCAAATGAAACTTTGATAAGGAGGCAGCTTTGATGAGCGATCGCCGATCCGTCATAAACACCATGCACGCGGAATGTCAAGCAACGTCCCAATTGGAGAAATGAGCACGTTTTTAGCAGTCGGAAACTGCTGATAAGTTTCAATGCTTGAGTTGAATTTTGAAATTAAGCTCAGATTAAGATATTCTAGAGGTTATGGCATGTGCGGAAATGAAATAAGCCACAAACGCTGGCCTCTCCAGTCATGTATTAGCATTGTCATGTATCCAGCGATTTGTAGGTATCATGTCAGGCATTCATGATTATGAGTGAGGGAAGTTATGTGTTAAGCATTGCGGCTTGTTTCCAAGCAAGGCATTGTTGAGCAGGCCAAAAGAATGGTGAAGTACGACCCCAGCAAGGGACAGCAAAGTGACCAAAGGACACGCCTTGATAAAGGATAATTAAATAAGGCCATTAATTATCTTTTGAAAGGGGTGTTTGAATTAACCAAACACCCAATTTTCACTCATGCACTACCTTGGAGTTCCCCGAGTATGCATGCAAAGTTTTGGGGCGCTAGGTTTCATAGCTTGAGTGTTGGGAGGAGACGGACTGACGACCACACGCATTTATTATTAATAGATTATCAGAAATTATTAATTTTAGGATCCTAATGAGTGAAAGCAGCGATTCATCTTTAACTTCGTTTAAACAGACCGGATAGCAGTTTCTCGACAATTATCTGCTTTAAAAATCGTATTCCACAATACGTCTCTCGTAGTACTGTATTGCAATGAAAATGTAAATATGTCCCTTACGTCTATAACATGAATTCATTACTTACGTGAAGTACCATATACCGATATTTTAAAGGAACATTTCAAATATCCAATCAATTTATGTGCAATTTTCGTACACAATTCAACAATATTTAAGCTATTCATGACAACTAAAATAATTTTATTTTGCAATTTTTGAGGTTTGGCCTTTTTCGTTGTAGATCGGCTGGAGCTAATATTCCGAGGGAACATCAGTTGACTGCAACAATGGAGAATCCACCATTTGCACACTAGTCTATGATGATCAATACCTTTCCTCTCCCACTGGAGGGTGTTCAACCCCTTCCAGGGAGTGAACAGAGATGGGTAAGGGGAGAGGACTCGGTTACCTGCTGTCGACAGTACATATCCAAAAATACACGACCAGGCTTCAGCAAGCTACCAATCGCATTTCTCTTTTATGGATTGATAGGGGAATCACAAGGGTGATTTTAAACACAGCAAAGGACCAACGTTCTTGCATTGTGTGACAGGAAATACAATCCTTTTCACTTTCACATTTTATGCCCAATTGTGGAAGGAAGGTCATGTCCTTCCCCTCCCTTACCTTTTGTCAGAAAGCAAAGCCTCCAGGACAGTGATACTAGCTGATGGCATTTAAATTTAACTGATTCATGTCAATCAGTTTCCTACACCCTGATTAATAAGCAACCATTGTCGGATGTATGACTTAATGACAAGATGGACGTCCATCCATCACTTTGTGATTGTAGAAAGGTAATTCAGAGAATGATCAGTAAGGTATGCAACAGGTCTTTAAAACCACAACACCGCCGCAGCAATCAAAAAACATTTTTCAATGGACATGACTTACTCTTCTCTGCAGGTTAGTAACTGGAATGGCACTCAGTTGTGCGCACACCTCCGCCAGGCTGAACAGTTTGTTTTGTATCCACCGATAGGCCGGATCTGCATCCGGACTGAACCAACATTGTATCGGCTTCTTCGTCACAACCCAACTCATTCAATAAGTTTCGTCTGATCCATCTCATACCTTTTTGAGATATTGTGCTATATTCGTTTTTGGCCCCATCTCTCAATGGTGAAGAATCACTAAAATTATCGGGTCTGGACGTTCACCAAAAATCGAATCACATTCTCCTTGTCACACACCACAACTTCCACCAAGTTTCGTCTGAATCTGTCCTATTAACTTTTTGAGATTTCCTGCTCGCAAACAGCCAGCCATGAATACGTAACATCCGTCCATCTTCGGGCAGAGATAATAAAGCCAATCACTGATGCCCCAGTATTTGTCTCGAAAAAGTAACAACCAAGACTGCTGAAATGAAATATGCATTTCATGTTTTGTATCGGTACAAGTCAAAATGAATTATAATTCCAAAATACCCCACAGGTACATCACACCATTGCAGTCACTTCATGTGCCATTGTCATCAAATTACACACCAAATCACGAGTAATTATTTTTTTTACATTTTGATAATACAACCCCTGCTGTTTTAACATCGAAAGGTTGAAAATTGTCATTCTAATAAAAACACTAAGCCTCTGTCATGAAGAAGAGGCTTCAAGAACTCCACTGACTTTTCCACATTCCAGGCCATCAGGCCAATTTGGGTTGTCATCTCAAAGAGCTCATTGACTGGTACAGAGCATTGGAAATGCTGGTTGCTGCAATAACAGTGGAGGGGGATCAGAAGCGGTTGGTGACTCGGTTGGCGAGACCCGCAAGTTCCCATAGACCTTGGATGGTGGGCTCCTGTAGCGGAAGCAAAAGAAGAAAAGGATTTTTATCCTCCTCCTGCAACCCAACCTCTTCTGATCAAAAAATCAGTCGATCATATTTGCACGCAAATCTTGTGGCAGATCAGCATTGCCAACAAGAATTAAAATCGGAACAGACGTTTTCCAATTGCTCAAAGCATTGGACTTGCAACCCAAGAATTTACATTATTCAGGCTACATGCATGATCCAGGCAGAAGACAAGAGGTTGTGAGGACGTGAGTAAGGACAGGCAGGGAGATGTAAAGGCATGAGAGAGGGGAGAGGGTCAATCTTGTCACTTTGGGACACATGTGGCAAACGAACAAACTAGATTTCCCAGTTAGACTTCTTACATCTTGGTTCAAAGCCACACCAACCTTCGCTCAGTCAACGCCGATCACCATCGTGAAAGCATTGCACCGGCTTACAAAGGATTTTAACAATATATATATATATTGAAGCATCTAAATGCAAAGCACATCTGTATCCACTTTGTACTCGAACTAAACTTGACAAAACGACAGTTAAAAAAAAAAAAAATTGTACATTTTTTAATGTGTTCTCCACAATCTCATAATAAAGGTTTGTTGAAGATTTAATGACAAAACTCAAATGGTAAACATGTTACCGCCTGGACATACACACAAATCTCATTGGTAAACAAGAATTTTGATTTAAACATTTATGGCTGGTCTCCCACTTCCCGATGAGGTCATCCTCACAATCCTTTATTCCCATTGGGGTGGAATGAGATGTACCAAGTTTCAAATTTTTCCAATCAGCGGTTTCAAGGTATTTTTTCCATTTAATCCAAGATTGCTGCCATACACGTGAACCTATGACGTTAATTATAAATAAATATTCTCCAGGGAGGGGTCGGGGGTTTGCTCCACCCTGAAAATTGTCAGACAAGTAAGTGGTTGTTGAGAAAAAAAGAAAGTTAAAAAAGAGCAAAAAAAGGTCGAACAATAATATAAAAATGAAATATTTTCAACCAAAATTCCTTATTTATCTTTCTCCATCGTTCATAATAAGGCTTTGTTGAAAATTTGATGACAAAATCTCAAATTGTAAAAAAAACAAAAAAAAAAACCAGTTATGGCCCAGACAGACACAAGAATGATTGCAAAACCCTGTCTTCCGCTATGCGAGGCGGGCAAACAATAAAAAAATAAACATGTACCCACCGAGGATGAGGTTTGCAGATTGCTGTCCTTGCAACCTTTAATGTTCTGGAAAGAGCCAAGAAGATGAATTTTCTGCAGAAACGTTCACATTCGCATTTGCACATCAGTCGCCAAATTTGTACACGTGTCATCATATACAGTAGCTTGTGATGCTCAAAAGCACGGTCCCGGTCGTATTTCACCACACACCAGATGGATACACAATTGTGGTTTATCGAGACACTTCAACGAACATTCCCTCAAACAAACCAGGCTGTCATCCATTGCACGTGGCCTTTCTTTCCCAATGGGAGTACAGGGAGAGCAAAAGAGCAGTTTATATGGAGCACTAGATGACCATGTCCCTCAACGTAAGACATGGCAGATGGTCAAGCCAACGGCAGCGGCAATGCGGCAATGCTGCGATGTCGCTCGGAGAAGGCCCGAGATCGCCTCGCTTCATTTGCATAACCGAGTGACATGTCACAAAGCAACTTCCTTGATGTCATCCCATTAGCAGTGCTGTGTAGGATGTTTGACTCATCAAGGAAATCGACCATAGTTTATGAAAGCCGCTGACATCACAGAGTTCGCACGACTGATCCATTTAAAGGCCTTCATGTTGGGAGCGAGTTGTCCTTCGTAACACTGTATTTAAACCAGACATGACTTATACTTGGTCGAAAAATGCATGGGGCTCCACAACACCCTATGCTAGGTGGCAACACGAATGTGTTATTGCTTTAATAACCTGGATTCGTATGTTGCTGATTCACCGGTTCGGATCGGTGTTTGACCAAAATAAATTTTTGTGGTTTGGGAAAATGACATCTGAATAATCCGTAATTGCCAGCACTGTCGGTCGCCGTCGCGGTTCTCAAATCGTGAACTTCGTTTCCCCTCTTCCAGCGATGCGTTCCAATGCACGGGAAGTGGGTCCCCCTTCGGCGTTTTTTCCCACTCGGGGATCGTGCATATACTTCCAGAACACGTCATTTTGCAATGGTCAGTTGCAGAATGTAAGTTGATGAATCAAATTTTTAACTTTCTTTCATAAGCCTCCTCTTCAGAGGGAGGGGTGGGGCACATCACGCAGAAGCTAAAATAAGGCCGTTCTGTTTTCGATTTATCAAGGATAACTACCACCTGGTCACGACCACTGTCCACTTGCACTGGATCTCTCATAACAGCACATTCCACTCACCCACTCTGTTCCTTCTATCTGTTCCTTTACATCTCCACACCTTTTTAGTATTCCTTCATTTTCTAAAAGATGACCTCAACTATTTGAGGCCAAACGGGTCCAACCTTTCTTTTAAAGTTAGCAACCAAGTTTCTTATTAACCCAAATAGCAAAAGGACTACGGTAGTTCGACCAAGAAACATCATTGCAGAATGACCAGTACTGACATGACTTACCTCCGTGATTTTGGAATGACTCCAAAAGAGGTCAATCAGTCGTAACAGGGCGACGGTCCTGCCAAAGGTGGAAAATGGTCCAGGGTGGTCAGTGTATTTCATGTAAACAAGCGATGAACCTTTACTTGGTGAAAAAATCCTCCTAAGCCAACTTTCCCCCCAATTTCACATAAACCACAAACACACGCAATGTTAGAATGATTTTAAATTTTGGATCAAAGGCTGGGGTGCAATGTTGTGCAATTTTATTCTTTTCAGAAATAGAAAGTGTGCCCCCCACCCCCTTGTATCCTCAAATAGCAAACTCTTCCCTTTACTTTCCTTCCCCTTCTCATTAGATGCCCCCCCTTCCTTCTCATGGCTTGGCTCAGCGAGGTAATATCTGGTACGCCAGTTGACTGTGTCAAAGATTTGTTCTTAAGCAGGAAACCATTCATTGACAAACATCGCCACACTCGACAATGCATGGGAACGACGACCGTCCTCTAACTGCCTGCATGCTGAATGAATTGTATATTATATTATATAATTATATATGTATATTGTTTTTTATTATTTGTATGTAATATTGTTAGTCTCCTGTCAACCGATTTAGACAATGCCCTGGAAGATGATGTTTCTGGTCGTCATTCACGCGCCGCACATGCACTCACTCACTTTGAAAGCCGAGCACGCACGACACCACAAAAGTCGCACCCTTTCGCAAAGCGCCCACATCGTTGTTCTGTTTGCAATGTCTGTTCAAGGTGGCAGGACGAGGTAGCACACAAGGGTCAGGCGATCAAGATTTTTACTTTCAGACTTCCTCGTGCACTGTCCCGTCCCCCAGAAACACCGAACTGACAGAATACAAAGCTAATGCAAAATTAAATAAAGCTCACGTTCACATTAAATTCTCTCTGCTGGCATCTGCCCCCCCCTCTTCCAGCTGTCGTCCCACTTACAGTCTAAAATAGGGCATCGGTCGATGCGCATACCTCCGCCACGTCATCCCTGAATCCACGAGAACATATCGGGTCAATAATTTTTGAAAATTGCTCACAGGACTATATCGTTTTTGGCCGATCTTCTCATAGTGACGAGATCACTGAAAAATTCAAGTTGTCGGATCCGATCTTCACAAAAATCTACAGTTTGGTCTGTCTCACACCAACCTGTCACAACTTTTTTGAGATCTGGCACACGGACAGACAGAGAAGGGGAGGGGGGGGGTGAAAGCATAACCTCTTCATTTGGTTGGTGGAGGCATAAAAGGAATATCCAAAAATACTTGGTGGCCCTTAAATTTGTGGCCACACTACCCCAACTGTCACACACATGACTTCTATGACATGATCTTCTTGTAATTTTTAATTTCTACAACACACCCCTCTCCATTATACACACTTCCAGCTGAGGCTTGAGACCTTCCGTCCAGTCCAGGAAACCAAGTTAGGATATTACTATCATTTCCAAAGTTCCTAGTTTCGACGGAGGAGATGTACAGCCGTTCCACACCTAAGGGCTTCTTTCACCTCACGTTTCCTGGTCTTTGAGGTTGAACCTCTGCAACTGGAGGTGTTCCCACCACAGGCGTGTGAATTTCATCGTCTTGCCTTGCGTGGGTTGTAGCGTGCGGAGGAATACGGACTTTGCGCATTCACATTTGCCTTCTGGTTGTGTAGTTGGAGAAAACGTTTTTAAATTGCTCGTCAATCAATAAACAACATTATCCATCATTGGTTCATGCCTTCTGCAGGAGCCTTAAAACTCCACAAGTATTATCCTCTTTCACATTTCTAATTACTCTATCGCATACACTCCTACAATTTCACATTCTCCTTAATAATCCTTTTTTCTCGAACAGATCACCATGGTTTTTTTTAACCCTCTTGCCTATACCCGTCCTATTTGCATTTTCCTAATTGTTGTAGCGAGCGTTCCGAGTCGTCACTCAGGTTCTCATTAAACAAGTTTCACTTAACTGCCATACGTGTACTCCTCGTAATCTACTTTCACTTATCTTCCATCTAAATTAAACTTTGCATTCCTATAGGATTTTTAAATTCTTCTTTCCTGTAAATACTATTTCGCCTGACCTTAGCGACATAATCAGTTGCACTTCCTCCCTTTTAGCCCCATCCATCCATCATACCCATTGGGACATACTCTGTGGCAAGAAGCGTTGGTGCTGTATAAGCAGTCTCCTTGGCTGTTTGGACCACAATCCTGGACGGTCGCCACTCCGACACGATGCCCGGCACTCCCATTTTGCCGACCTCAAAGGATGACAAGGCAGAGTCAACCCCCACCGTAGGATTAATTCACAGGCCGAGTGGGATTTGGAACTCAGGAATCCTAGGATGCCCAAGCCCAACATTAAGATCCAAGCCAAAACCACAAAACCACCCGAACCATTTAGATCCCAGCCGAACGCATTAAGATCCCAAGCCTAACCACAACCACCGAATCATTAATATCCCAAGACTAACAACCACCCGAATTATTAATATCCGCAAGCCGAACCACAACCACCTGAACCATAAGATCCCAGCCGAACCACAAACGCACACCCGAAACCATAAGATCCCAAGCCGAACCACAACCACCGCGAACCATTAATATCCCAGAGCCGAACCATTAAGATCCAAAAGCTCGAAACACAACCACCCGAATTTATTAATATCGAAAGCCGAAACCACAACCACCCGAATTATTAATATCCCATAGCCGAATCAACACCAACCCGAATTATTATATCCAGCGAACCACAACCACCCGAACCATTAAGATCCCAAGCCGAACCCAACCAACCCTAAACCATTAATATCCCAAGCCCGAACCACAACCACCCCGAACCATTAATCTCCCAAGCCGAACCATAACCACCCTAACCATTAATATCCCAGGCCGAACACAACCACCCGAACCAATTAATATCCCAAGCCTAAACCACAACCACCCGAACCATTAATATCCCAAACCGAACCATAACCACCTAACCATTAATATCCGCAAGCCGAACCAACAAACCACCCGAACCATTAAATATCCCAAGCGAACCATAACCACCGAACCATTAATATCCCAAGCCGAACCATAACCACCCTTAACCATTAATATCCCCAGCCCGAACCACAACCACCCGAACCATTAATATCCCAAGCCTAACCAACAACCACCCGAACGCATTAAGCCAACACCAGGCACGACCCCCCACCCTTACTCTCGTATCAATTCCACTGAAAAACCTTACTCTCCCCTTTCCCATTTAACCTTTGGCAATCATAATATTTTTTAAATTTTTCTTTTGGTTACCAGTTACTAATATTGTTGGCCCACGACATAGTAAGGTACGAAAGTCGATAAAAAAAATAAATAATATAATGATTCAGAGGAGAAGGACCAACTCGGTAGGGCACACACCTCCGCTCGGCTGAAGCAAGTTCGTTTTGTATCCCACTTCAATGGCCGGATCTGGATTCGAGACTTGAACCAAAATCGAATCGGCTTGTTATCAGTCATCCAACCAACTAATCAACCAAGTTTTTATCATAATCCCGCCACTAACTTTTACAGATATCCCGTCAGGTGGACGGAGGTAATAAGCGTGCCGTTGCTCACCATGAGCTTTTTCGCCCGAGATTGGGAGGAAATTGCGGCCTCTTTTGGCAGGAGCTTCAGTCTCCATAGGCAAAGCAGTTTGTTCCTTCGTTTTCTCCGAGCATCGCCTTTCGTCGCTTTTCACCTGGAACTCGTCCCTCCGTCAACCTTCCCTGCAACGTCAAGCCACGGCCCGAGTCTACGACTCGCATCGTTCGGGCTCGAAGCTCCCTGCGTCCATGCTGCGGGTTTTTCAACATGGGTTCGTGCACTTCATCACAGCCATTTACTACATACAGAGGGAGGGCCGGGCGAACCACACCAAAACGGAAACGGAAAATCAGTTTGATACAGAGGGAGGGGCCAGGCGGAACCACCCAACGGAAACGAAATCAGCTGATCAAGGAGGGGCCCCAGGCGAACCACCCAACCGGAAACCGGAAAAATCAGCTGATCAGAGGGAGGGGCAGGGCGAATCACCCAACCGGAAACGGAAATAATCAGCTGATCAGAGGGAGGGGCGCAGGGCGAATCACCCAACGAAACGGAAATCAGCTGATAAGAGGGAGGGGCCAGGGCGAACCACCCCAACCGGAAACGGAAATCAAGCTGATCAGAGGGAGGGGCCGGGCGAACCAACCCAACCGGAAACGGAAATCAGCTGATCAGAGGGGAGGGGCCAGGGCGAAACCACCCAACCGGAACGGAAATCAGCTGATCAGAGGGAGTGGCAGGGCGAACCACCCAAACCGGAAAACGGAAATCAGCTGATTCAGGGGAGTGGCCAGGGCGAACACACCCAACCGGAAAAACGGAAATCAGCTGATCAGAGGTTTCCTTCAAATCATGGCGTGTTTTTTTTAAACCGACTAATAACATTTGGGTGGAAAAAAATTAAAGCAAAAAAAAAAATTCGCACCAGTCTGGAGAAATGGGTGGGACGGTAATAAAAGTTATTAATTATTTTTGTTATCTCATTGGCTGAAGGCAACACGTCTTGCTCGACCCTGGAGCGGAGCCAATGCGTCGGTTGCCAATGGAACTCTGCCCACAGGCGCTCGGCACGTATGCATGTCAGAAAGGCCGATGGTGGAAGGAAGCCAGGGAGGATGCCGTTGTTGTTGGTGGTGAATAAATCCTATCTATAAAATAACTTCGTAGCGCACGTACACTTAGCTCCCTTTCCCCTATGTCTAATGGGAATTATCTATCCACATTTACTTAACGAAATAACTGAGCTATGGGGACCTGAATGTTGAGTGCTCATGGCTGCCAGATTCGTAACAATATTTGGTCTTCTTCAAGTCAAAAGGAAAGATTCTCACCAGAAAGCTAAAAATTTGGAATATCCCCCAACTCCAAAAATCGTTGGGTCCAGACGTGCTTTCTTCTGTCATTCGTTCGTGCAATTGTGAGTTGTGACAGCACCATGCTTGTTTGGGGTTGGAAAAGGAGTGGTTTTCAGGAAGATAAAAAGTGACATTCATTTCAGGAAACGGGCTGAAGTTTTCTGTAGAGAATCGTCAATGACAGAGATTATATATATA
>CM068964.1:51778072-51790979 GCA_035128595.1 Eptatretus atami
ACTGCAGGAGGTGTTCGTTGCGCAAATCCTGCTCGTCTTCTATCTGATAGTGAACTAATGATGAACTCTGATTTAAATAATGTTTGGGGATTTTTCTGCAATCTGTGGATAACAAGGTGAATTTTAATGTGTGAAGTGTTGGCTGATGAAAAATTTTTCTTCCTGAATATATTAATTACGAGCAAATGCAATTCATCGCTTCGCTGATGGGAATATAAAGGGTGGGGAGAGAGGTCCTCCCAAACCCCCTGCCCTCTCCACCCCTAAGGACATCTCTGGGCAGTCTCCACGTGCTGTTTAACGATCCCCATTTCATTCAATCCTGCGCTACCCCCCCCCCCCTTCCTCTCCACAAGTCCCACTAAACGCAAGTTGAGAACCCCTTCCCCTTCAAAGTACCCCTACTAAACGCAAGTCCAGAACCCCCTCCCCTCTCCCCCATCCTCCTTGCTCTCACCCCTCCCAGATTGTATAGTGACGTTTCGTGAGGTGTCATTCTTCCTCGCCCCTCCCTCCCTCCCCCTCTTGCCTCTCTCCCCACCCTTATATTCCCATCAGCGAAGCGATGAATTGCATTGCTCGTAATTAATATATTCAGGAAGAAAAATTTTTCATCAGCCAACACTTCACACATTAAAATTCACCTTGTTATCCACAGATGCAGAAAAATCCCCAAACATTATTTAAATCAGAGTTCATCATTAGTTCACTATCAGATAGAAGACGAGCAGGATTTGCGCAACGAACACCTCCTGCAGTCCCACAAGTAATAAACAATTCCAGGCCAAGTCTCCAGCAGGTGCATCTTTTTTTTTTTCTTCAATAAACACAATCTCATTTACAGTTACCACCTATCACTCAAAGAAGACATTTGGAGCTGATGATGGTAGATCTGTTCGAGTTCAAGCACAACCTGAATGTGTACCCATACCCAGTCTTCTGGATCGATGTTGCAATATTTCTCCATCCACCATTGAACCTGAAGATACACATGGGTACTGTGATAGCATGCTGTGGCTGTTGTTTGGAAGGAGGTGTGGCACCTGCACAAAGGTAGAAGTTGTTGACACTTCACAGAACTTTCGGTCACACAGAACACAAGTCCGCACCAGGCATTCCATTGTCTAAACTCGAGGGGAGCACTCGTAGAGTGCAAAACCTCCGCCGCCAAATACTGCTAGGTCACTCAAGTGAACCTGATATCCTATTCATTCAATTTGACGTCAACAGTGTCACAGAGTTATAGTTTGCAACTTTCCCTTTTACTTTTAACTTTTACATCTTCAATTCATTCGTCATAACTAGATTCCTTGAGACAGAAATTGATTTTACGTGGGTATATCCACCTGAAGTTCCAAAATCAGCCGCAATTATAATTTCGGCATGTTTTTTTTTTGTTGAAATCACTTATAACATGTAGAAATGCAAAAAAAAATCGAAATTTTGTTGAAAAAAAATTTGCAAATTTTTTTTTCTCTAACAATTTTTTTTGGGGGGGGGGGGGGGGGGTTGGAAATCACTTAAAACATGTAGAAATGCAAAAAAAAAAAATTCAAAACTTTTTTCAAATTGGCGCCCATAGCGGCCATATTGGATTTGGACCAAGTCCAAAATCTAATGGCATGATCCTTGGACCAGACCTAACCCCCCACCAAGTTTCGTCGAAATCCGTCGAGGAGTTTTTTCCGTAATACTGTTCACAAACAAAACAAACAAACAGAAAGGGGTGAAAACAGTAACCTCCATCCATCTTCGATGGCGGAGGTTAAAAATACCTCATAATAGAAGAGCGTCACCAAATATGTCACCAACAAATGTGTAATTTTTTCCAAAGAATACCTATGCATAATGACGCTGACCCTGAAAACAAACATTTCTCCAACAAACAAAATCAACGCCACAAATTAACTCGCCGATACCAGTTTTCCAGTCGAGCTGCGGAATGATAAACTAAACACAATTAGAAATCAACTAGAGGGGGAGCACTCGGGAGAGTGCAAAACCTCCGCGCCAATACTGCTGGGTCACTCAAGTGAACCTTATATCTTATCATTAAACATGATGTCAACAGTGCTGACAGTTATAGTTCTTTCTCCACATTTGGGGGGGGGGGGGGTTGGAAATCACTTAAAACATGTAGAAATGCGAAAAAAAGAAATCGAAATTTTGTTGAAAAAAAAGTTGCAAAAATTTTTTCTCTAACTTTTTTTTTTGGGGGGGGGGGGGGGACAAAGTCAAAATCTAATGCATGATCTTGGACCATACCTAACCCCCCCCCCCCCACCAAGTTTCATCGAAATCCGTCGAGGAGTTTTTCCGTAATACTGTTCACAACAACAAAACAACAAACAAACAGAAAGGGGTGAAAACAGTAACCTCCGATCTTCGATGGCGGAGAGTTAACAAGTGAAAGAATCTCGCTCACCAGTGTATTATATATATATATATATATATATTATATATATATATATATATATATATATATATATATATTATATATATATATATATAATCTCTTGTCATTGACGATTCTCTACAGAAAAACTTCAGCCCGTTTCCTGAAATGAATGTCACTTTTTATCTCCTCTGAAAACCACTCCTTTTCCAACCCCAAACAAGCATGGTGCTGTCACAACTCACAATTGCACGAACGAATGACAGAAAAAGCACGTCTGGACCCAACGATTTTGGAGTTGGGGGATATTCCAAAATTTTTAGCTTTCTGGTGAGAATCTTTCCTTTTGACTTGAAGAAGACCAAATATTGTTACGAATCTGGCAGCCATGAGCACTCAACATTCAGGTCCCCATAGCTCAGTTATTTTCGTTAAGTAAATGTGGATAGATAATTCCATTAAGACATAGGGGAAAGGGAGCTAAGTGTACGTGCGCTACGAAGTTTATTTTATATAGATTAGGATTTATTCACCACCAACAACAACGGCATCCTCCCTGGCTTCCTTCCACATCGGCCTTTCTGACATGCATACGTGCCGAGGCGCCTGTGGGCACAGAGTTCCATTGGCAACCGACGCATTGGCTCCGCTCCAGGGTCGAGCAAGACGTGTTGCCTTCAGCCAATGGGCAAAGCGCGAGCGACGTACGCTGCGTTCCGCCAATGCGGAGGATGCTCGCCACGCTCCCTGGACGAATCACGAACGGCCGAGTGGATCGCCTGATACCAACCGGCCAATCCGGAGGTGAGTGGGTCGTGGGGGGGGGGGGGGCGTGGAAGAAGAGAGCAGGTGTACGTGAGGAGGTCTTGTCTTTCCCCTTGAGCCTGTCCCGAGAGGATCGCCTGCCTGCGAGTCTGTCCCCGCGGAGAATCGCTTTGCCTGTCTTTCCTCTGCTGGCGCTCGGTCACGTCGCGTGCTGGAAGTCCGACGTGCCTCAGTACCCAGTGCTTGCAGCGCATCAAGTTGAGGGTTTCAAGTCCCGCGCGAGCCGGATCGTCAAGGGCGCGCACGAGGCTTGAAGGTCCAAGCTAGCATCCTTACTCTCAGCTCACCCTTCCTCCGAGCTGGGGTATCAATAAAGGCGGCAGCCATCATTTTTTTTTTTGGGGGGGGGGGGTGTCTGAGGTGGTGGGCCCCGTCTCCAAGTAGAAGGCAAGTACTTTCTTTTGCTTCATTGTCCATACATCTTATGCGGATAACTCTCTCGTTTGTGTGCTTCCCATCCCCCATTGTAAATAAATCCCTCTTGTTGAATGTCCCAGCTCGTCCTTGTCCTCTAATCAGGTGTTTGCCGGCTGCGACGGGAATTAGGAGGCCTCATGCCGTAATCGTGCAATTGGCTGGCAAGACGTTCTGGTACTCTCCGCTCGGGGTACGACTCAGATTCCAGCTCGGTAACGGCCCGGATCGCGCAGATCCTGCGAGGGTGAATTTCCTGGTAGTTTGACGACGTGGGTATTAGGTATATTGAAATGGCAATTGACCCACCCCACGTGGTCGACTGATTGGCGACCTTTGGCCGAAGGGACCCGTGACCTTTCAAATTTATCTGAAAGGTACGACCTAAATTCCGGTGTTCGGTGGAGCCGACTCTACTGCTCCCCTAGCGGTCGTGCTCGCCACCGAGACCCGGCACCACAACAATATGTTGGCTTTGGCCTGAAAGCAGCGAAGGACAAGGAGATCTATGTTTTGCCCAATGACAGTAGTTGTAATTTGGAAGGAATGTTAGCTACCATTTGGGCAATAAGACATTCTGCATCACCTTCTGCATGAATAGTCTGGCAACCATTGTCCTGAAGTTTCCCTACTCAACATGTTGATGAATCTCTGTTGATTGGTGCTTGTTAGCCAGCAAATGTTCCTTCGTTGACTTGATTGGCATATCTTCAATAAAGTTAACCTGAGTACCAAACAACACCTCCTGACACCTTTGATGTGTGACATCCTTTGAGGTGGGCCTGCCCAAAGCCATATCAGACAATGAATTGGGAACTCAAGTATGTTCTTTGAACATAGTTCCATGTAATGTCAGCAAACAGCACTGAATTGTTGAGTTTCCAAACCACTGAAGTCGTTGAAATAATCCACCATCTTTTACATTGCACTTCCACTGATGGTTTACAGACATTTCAGCCCCTTTTCCCATGGAGAAGATGGTGGGTGGTACAAAGTTTGTATTTGAAGATGCCTGCAACATTTCAGTAACACTTGCAGCTGTAACTAACTGCTGAAGATCTATATGGACTTGTGACTTATGGTCTTGCCACCTACCTGAGCACGAATATTTGTGAGTTTTGGTGACAACTTGATCTTCTCTTCTGGAAAGTATGATGATCGATGACCACTCATTGCACTCAAATATATTTCCCAACTTCCTTTCCATTGTCAGCATTTAGTTTCATTAGCTGTAACACTATAGGCAATGTTTCACAGGGACCAATCTGAGATAAATGGATTTCTGTCCTGTAGGAACCATTAGGTTGCATCGTGTTTTTATCATGTCCTTGTGTTTGATCACTTGTTACAAAGTCTGTGTCAGTGAGTTCTTGCATTGGCACTGTTTACATCAGTAAACCAAAAAGCTGTGGTAATTGAAAATCAAAACAGCCCACTGTGAAACGGCCCGCCGAAACTTCTCATTCATTGTATTGGACACACGGGTAAAGTTTTCTCCCTGTATTTTCATTAACTCATCAATACCTGCTCATAACTAGTCTGACGATAATTCCAGGTCCGATGAATAATATGATATATACACCTTGTACTATTATCTCCGATGAATAAATATTGCGGGAGCCTCATTTGAACAGAGCAAAAACGTCTGGTTTATATGTTCAAGCTGAATCATTTTGCTGGAAATTAATATATACAACTTTAGTGTACATGGGTCCAGCAGCGGCAAAGTATGGCAGCATGTTGTCCTTTGAGAGGACTTCAGGTGAAGATACCAATTCTCTGTTCTCTCTGCCCTGAATGAAACCGATGAAGTAAAGTAATCAATCTTCCATGTATTGTATCCAAAGACGTGCAGTCTGACAATGAACAGCCTTCAACTGTTTTGTATTTAGCTGTATCTGCCAAGCAAACCAGCCCAAAATATATCTGCTGAGGACGGAACTTCATTCCCATACGTCACGTTAATCCATATAGATTAGCTGTTCTGATCAAGTTCATTTCCACACTGTTGACACTGCAAATTTGAATTACGTCCCCTTGGATGTTCCCTGGAGTATTCAAATGATAATCAATGAGGCCAGGATCCCTTATCTGAGAGTCCTGAGTCCTAATTGGTGCTCGATCTGAATTGCAACTGTTTGTAAACATCACTTTTGCCACCAACTTTGTCACCAGCGCCCATAATTCCTGATCATCTCTCAAACGGTTGCATTGAGGAATTCTCTTGCTAATAGTGATGGCATCAAAGCTGAAAGATCACAAATAAGAATGAACCCCTAATGGCTCTTAGTGAAAGTTTTTACCCTTATGTTGAGGGACAGGTGTTTGGAACAATACACTGACCTTAACCTAAAGGAGTTCTCTAGCATAACCCCTCTAATCATGTCCTATGCAGTCAAGATAATTAATTCCGTGGGAAATGCATGTACACTTCGCATAAATTATGTGGTTGCGTTTATCTTTTCCTTCAGCGGAAAATTGATGGCATACCACATCATTCTGAAGGGCGTCTCTCCCTTAAGTTTGTAGACAGACTGTACAGGACAAAACTATATCTTGGATTTCACTCAATTATTTATTACAGATCTAAATACAACACCCCATGTTTCACCAAGTAGATTTTCTACACATATTTTACACGTTTGCTTAAATAGTTCGAGGTAAAATAGACAACTTTGACCAAACTATTGAATCAACCTTACTAAAAAAGCTTTGAACTAGTTTGGTCGTTGTCTTCATTTGAATAATTAATAACTTCCCTCGTACAAACCAGTTTTTTTTGCTGAACATGAAACTGGTTGGTTTATTCTGTCTTGTTTAATTGTTTTCTCCAATGTATTGAATGGCTTCCAGCTTTCATCCCTCGATCTTTTATTGTCAGTCCCTCTCATTTGCTTCCTTTCTCACATTATTCTACTCTGTCTGTTCCAGCTCACACCGCAAACCATGTTCATGATTTTGGGGCACTCCTCCCGAACCGTCTCCCGCGTTTTACCCATAAATTTTAAACAGCTCAGTCTGCTTTGGAGGACGTTTCCGTTGGCGGGTGGCCTTGACTGTGTGCAGGACAACTTGAAATTTTATTCTTTGGGCTCTTACTGTGAATATGGTCCAGTCCATCTCCTTGGGTATAACTAGTCAGAGGAGTCTGTAAATGGCACCAGTACATATTAAGGGGAAGTTTGGGCGAGGTTCCATTGTGTGCTGCCTTTTTGGCTGCGCGTTGCATCATTGGCTGTTTTTGGCGCAGCTATGCGCTGATGCCAGTGTCCCTATTCAGTATACTTGGTGCTCATTTGCCTGGACCTTGGAGCATGTACAGGGCTGGTGTTAATTTCACGTGGCCAACGGGGCTCGACTCGGGACCCAAGGATCCAAGCCCACCACCCCAAACCGCCAAGCCAAACCAGGCTACTAGGGCGAGGTAAGAACGGGCGGGGGGGGGGGTGGAAAGTCCTTCCATACTAGAACACATCACGTAACCTCATCCCCACAAGCTTCATGGCTGGCAAAGGACATGTTTACAACAGATCTAGGATCTCACGTTTGTTCTTTTTTCTTTATAAAAAAAAAATAAAATCGGGGGGGGGGGGGGGAGAAAAGCACATTTCACATTGTCTAAATGTTTTTGCCGAAATGGGAATCAAGCGCCCAAATTCCTTTCTCAGCAACCATCCTTCATCAATTTTTCAGTTGACATCTTTTAAATAAAAAATAAAATAAATGCAAGGCAGCTGATCACATCTGATTGTGTTTAAAAAAGTCATGTGACCTACGTCCACCCGTCATGTTTGGCATTGCGAAAGGTTATATTATATCAAAAGACCGGTTTGGGCCAAAAATTCCATTTGGAATGATTTTGACAGAGAGCACTTTGGTCTCGCACACACTAGCATTCGAATTTACTGAGATCTCAAAGAACCAGTTCAAAGCAAATCACACATTCAAGTGTGCACTTTATTTCCTAAAATGTAACGCACACGAGTTGCAAAGTCAAACCGACCAGTTTTGAAGCCAAATGGCAACACCTTAAAATCAATAAAAAAAGAAGAAGTTTTAGCAACTTGAACTGTCCTTTAACTTAACGTTTGTGAGGTTAATCAAATCCAACATTGAATGCAGTTGAGAAAAGAACAGCAAACCCACCTCCAAGAAACACCAAGTGTTGATCGTCACACTGGTGGAAGAAGGTTAAAATGGGCGTTCATGTATCCGCTGGGGGAGGAAGATTAGTGAACGTATTAAAGGGGGTAGGGGACAGGGGAGTGAGCAGGGGGGGGTAGGGGACAGGGGAGTGGAGGTGTGGGTGGGGGGTCATTACAGGGTCACTGGTTTCAGGGTGGATGTACAACAGGAACGGTGGGCTCCGGGAATTACTCGGAGAAGATCCGAATGACAACAGACGCAGCAATTGCAAGCCTCGATTCCATTTTATTTTGTACACCACAAAGACCCAACAAAATGTTGCTTCACAATGAAATGCAAATTGTAAAATGGCACCACGCGACAACATTGACAAGGACCAAGAAAGTTGAACAAGAGGGTTTTGGCATCCACCATTACGCCTTGAAGAAAAAAAATTTTTTCAGGAGCCGTGGTAAAAAGGAGAGCTTGTCTAATTAGATTAATCAGCACGTCACTATTAGCATCAGTCGAGGTCAACACTGATGGGCACAACCAATTAATCAATTCTCAAAAACCTGCCAAGAAACAAACAAAAAAGATTGGCATCCTTAAAAGGCAAAAAAAGAAAAGAAAAAAAGAATCCCACATGAGATGGACATTAGGCCACAAAGCAGCAAGTATCGAGGAAGAATCGCACGGAGAAAGAGAGCATTACCTCGCTACTATTTGGAAAATGATTGGAAAAGGAGGAGAAAAACAGACCGTCACCAAAGACACAAAAAGGTATCGGATATCTAAATGTGACCATATCACAAGCCATACAATCGCCTTTTGTGATCTACACAAACGGAATGACCTGTTGATGATATTTTAAATGCATGCCGACAGGAAGGCTGCAGGGAACTCGAGTGCACTTTTTTATACATTTATCCTAATTTAACCCCGCCAGCCCCACCTCCCACAACCCAACCCCCACACCAAATTCCTTCTCAAACTACCATTCCCTTATTTTTTATTTCTTATTTTAAAATATATTTTGTAAAGCACAAAACCCTTCCTCGCCTCAGGTAGACTCACAAAAGGTGGCTCCACGTTCCAGGACTCTTAAGCCACATGCCTTTAAAAAGCAGCATAATTCCAGCTACGTCTATGTACACATGTCACAAAGGGGGCGTTAAATACCCAAAAATATAATATAAACCATGCTGTACAAGGCCGCTGCACACACTTCCATTTGAACAACCTCCTCTACAATCATCTCGTGACATTATCTAGTTTAAAGTTGGGAGAAAGTAAAAAAATCATCACATACAGTACTATCAGGAATTTTAATCTGGGACGTTGAGAGCTTGCACGCCAGCAATTTCCTGGGGGACAGACCGTAAAGGGTTGACCAAGACAAAAAAACAAAAAAAGAAAGAGCAAAAACAAATTACAGGCAAGAGGACCAATAAACGACAACAGGTGCGAAATTTCCGCTGTTTGAAAAGGGAGTCTGCAGTTTCGACTGCGTTCAAAATTTGCAAATCTCAGTTGCGGGTCGTACTTCAGTCGACGAAGACAATTTGAGCGCATCTTGTACGGGAATATGGTATGACGCCTTGGCAAAATCTCAGGCATACAATGCTCAAGAACCTTTATGACCAGAAGAAAAAAAACCTTGGTTCTGATTAACTCATGGTTAACACAAATGGAGGCCTTATCCATTGAATCATTTGTCCAGAAACACTGCGCCAAGTCTTCACATCCACGAACAGCTGACGCGGCGTGCGGTCTCGTCCCGTGAACGACGATTGTGCAAACGGACAAAATTAAATCATAACCTTGCTTGAAACCCCCTATTGCCTCCCCTTCCACCTTCCCCTTCACCCAAACAGACCAAGAACTTTTGACATGCGTTTTGGAACACATCCCAAAGACCGTGTACACCTGCAATGGCAAAGCTCACTCAAAAGCTCATTGGTGTTGGTCTAGTCTGACCCGAATCAATTGCAGCACATGGCCACTCATTTCACGAGGGGTCGACTCCAAAGCTTAAATCAAAAAATTGAAAGGCTGGATGGATTGGCATTGAAGTATTGGTCGAAGAGGAAATGCGGACGTGCTCAAGCGTAATCGTGCAAATTCTGAACCCTTTGCTGAATGAAGCGACCATTTGTAACCTGCAACTGTGGGAAAAACAAGGAAGGTAATTGGGGGGAGAGGACAGAGGCATACACAATCGGGAGGCAATGCTGAGGATAAAGGTCCAAAACCCATTATGCCCATGCAAGGAGCGACATTTTAAACCCAACCGCCGCCCCATCTTAGCAATTTATTGAAATGAAAATCGTTTACTTCACCTTCTCATTGCATTAAACCACTATTTAAAGAAAAAAATGCAGTTGCGTTTTTCCCCAGGTTAATTCAAAAACTAATAGATACAAGTGCCAAACATAACTCATGACACACATATACCTTTCTTTTATATCTGAGAAATAAAAATCGGGGCAATACTCATAGGGCACTCACCTGCGTAGAATAATGATACTGAGGAGGACGTCAACGTGCATGGAATCAGCCAAAATGTGCCCAAAGAACCAATGTTATAGCAAATACCTTTTTTTGGGGGCGACCACTCCCCTCTCCACCATAAATCCCCTTTTGACCGATATTTTTAAATAGCATGGAACAAGCTTCGATATCACGGGGTGATTGAAGGTTGTGGTCAAGTTTTCATTGGATTGCTGCGTGTCGTTTCTGAGAAGAAGCAAATTACCTATTTGGAGGTAACCCCATAGACCCCTTTAGGGCCCGATTTTTTTTTTTTTAATGTCATGAGCAAAAATTTGCGTATTACATACCAAGTGATGAAGGTTGTGGGTAAAGTTTCATCGAATCGCTAGTTGGTGTGTATTTCAGAGAAAGAAGTTGCAAGTATTTGTGGACGGCATGGTCAACAGCACAGACTAACTATTTGATGATGCAGCATCCCATTTACACTGGAACCAGCGGTTCCAGGTGAGCTTAAAAAAACTAGGACACTTCGGACAGCGTGACCGACAGATGTGCCTCCGTCATATTACATTTCATTATAATATTTGTACCAAGTTTGATTTAAATCCCAGAATCCAGATTCAAAATATTAATAGTTCTGGCTGCCAACCATGCGTCCGAAACAGACGTTGGATATTTCAAAACATATTCCCCATGAAATACCAGATTCATAACTGTGACGTTTCACGTCGATGATGAAGCGTTCAAGCAGAAAATAATTTTTTAAGATTTTTGTTCAATCCAATATTGGTGCCAGACCATGTGACCTATAATTACTCGTGAACACCTCTAGGTACCACCCAAATTGATGGGGAACATGTGGTGGAAGTTCCCCTTGATCTATCAAGGCCATTCTGGAGAAGATTTTTAAGCGGTTTATTCTTCAAAAACTCATGGCTGCCAAACCATGTGACCTCTTCATGTCATAGGTTGCAGAACTTTTTGTTCCTCATGGCTCAGCGATCATACCCTGTAAGTTTCATCTCAATCTGTTTTACTGTTTCTGAGAATAAAATTTTTGAAAAGGTTTTTATATTAAAAAAAAAAAATATATATATATATATATATATATATATATTATATATATATATATATATGGCTGTCAATGAACCATTGGACAAATGATGTCATCCAATTTTTTCTCCAAACAATTTAACCCTAGATGACCTTGAAAATTTTTCACTGATCGGTAAAGCGTTTGACGATTGCAATTATGACGTCAGTAAACGAAGCCACCTATGACGTCATCAAAAAAAATCACTTATTTCCCATGGGGAGCTACTTTGACATGCAAGTTTTCAAAATTTTTACCATGGAGCGGTTTTTTATACAGAGCGTCCAATTTTTTTTTTTCCTTTTTTCCAACCATGGCTGCCACACCATGTGACCTATGACTTCATAATTATAATCATTTAAAACATTCTATACGAGTAGTTGCCACGCATGCGTGAACATTTCACGCGGAACATGAAAGCTGTTGCAGAGCGATTGCAAAAAACAAGCGGTTGCAGAGAAAACAAAATAGCACGGAACGGACGGACAACCTGAAAAAATATGCTATCCGGGCGACTCATCAGCGGACGGATAAATAAAATTAAAACTGAAGTTAACCTTTACTTCCGTACTTGTTAAAATTCTTGCAATACAACCACACTCAGTGTGTTGGTGTTGTGCTTAAGATCCCAGCTGTTTTTTTTCGACATCCCATGTTTTAACCAAAAGTTTTACAAGCTGAGCAGTCTACATTATTACATTACACAAAATGGTGGAATTTTAACTTCTTCATTCCTCTTCCCCAAACAAAAGTTCCTCTTCTCTCATCACACACAGTCTTCTCTTTTCCAAGTTTGCCCAACTAAAATTGTGCTCGATCTTAGCTCACAAGCCAATTCCTCCCGTTTCTCGATCTCTATATCTATCTCTCTCCCATTATATAAAAAAACTGGCTTTAAGACACCCATGACTCAAACCTGTGACCATTAGCAAAATCTTTTTAGTGATGCATTAACCTATTAGACAGCTCTGCTTTATGTTATGTGAAAAGCGGGATGGAAGTGTTGGATTGATTTAGCATCTGACTTTGCATGAAAAACATACTGCACATTCCAGTCATTTATGACAACTCTTTTGAGGCTGCAGATAGTGTCAAACTTTAATCAGTTCATGTTGCTTGCAGATGCAAAGGCGAACAAACAAGCTTTGAACGGCCAAAAAACTGTGTGGATATTGTGTGTCCGGACAGCATAATCTTCATGTGATCCAACCTCGACTCTCTATGGAAAGTACTCAAAAAACATTTTTCGGTGTATATTAGGGATGGTGCTTACCTCTACTGCGGAGTTTCATACGGCCTGAATGTTCTGCAGTTTGCCTGCAAAATGTTGGCCTCTGGTGGAAGTACCTCAGCACCTACGAAAAACAGGTGCTTTTGGTCGGGAAGTTCCGCATTAAAAAATTAACCCAAACACCCAATTTTCACTCATGCACTTCTTTGGAGTATCCCTTAGTCATTGCAGTGCAAAGTTTCAGGCTGATAAGTTTCATGGTTTTGGCAGTTATGGAGGACAGACGCACGCGCACGCAACACCACATGCACACTTTTTATCTCTCTCC
>CM068964.1:51798204-51828946 GCA_035128595.1 Eptatretus atami
CAGACAGACAGACAGAAGGGGAGGGGGAGGGGGGGTGAAAGCATAACCTCCTTCACCTTCGGTGGTGGAGGGAATAAAAAGGAAATATCCAAACATACCTTGGATGGCCCTAAATTTGTGCACAAGTACCCAAACTGTCACCACAATGACATTCTAATGACCATGATCTTCATTTTGTTTAATTTTATTTCTAACAACAACAACCCCTCTCCACTATATCAACCACATTCCAGCTGAGCTTGCAGACCATCCGTCCAGTCCAGGAAAACCAAAGTTAGGATAGTTACTTCACATTTCCAAGGTTCTAGATTCTCGAGTGAGGAGCATGTACAGCAGCTTCACACCTTCAGCTCCACGTTCCTGGTCTTGAGGTTGAACCGAATCTGCAACTGGAGGTGTTCCACCACAGGCGTGTAGATCTTCATCCAGTTCTCCTTGAGTGGGGTGTAGCGATGCGGAGGAACCGGGACTTTGCGCATTTCACATTTGCCTTCCTGGTGTGTAGTTGGAGAAAACGTTTTTAAAATTGCTCGTCATCAATAACAAACATTAATCATCATTGTTCAATGCTTCATAGCAGGAGCCTTAAAACATCCCACAAGTACTTTACTCCTCTTTCCATTCCTAATCTCTATCCATACACAATCCTACACATTTACAATTCCCTCCTTAATAATCCATTTTTTCTCAACAGAATACACCACTGGGTTTTTTTAAACCCTCATTGCCATACCCAGTCCTATTTGCATTTTCCTATACATGTTGTAGCGAGCGTTCCAGAGTCCTGTCCTCAGAGTTATCTCATTAAACCAAGTTTCACTTACTGCCACTACGTCGTACTCCTCGCTATCTACTTTCACTTCAACCTCTTCCATCTCATTAAACTCTTGCCATTCCTATAGGATATTTTAAATTCTTCTCTTCCTGTAAATACTATTTCCTGCCTGACCTTAGCGATCATATCAGTTGCACTTCCTCCCTTTTTAGCCCCATCCATCCATCCATCCATTGGGACCATACTCTGTGCAGAGCGTTGGTGCTGTATAAGCAGTCTCCTTGGCTGTTGGACACAATCCTGGACGGGTCGCCACTCCGACACATGCCGGCACTCATTTTGCCGACCTCAGAAGGATGACAGGCAGAGTCAACCCCACCTAGGATTAATTCAACAGCCGAGTGGGATTTGAACTCAGGATCCTAGGATCCCAAGCCCAACCATTAAGATCCCAAGCCAAACCACAACCACCCGAACCATTTAGATCCCAAGCCGAACCATTAAGATCCCAAGCCTAACCACAACCACCCGAATCATTAATATCCCAAGCCTAACAACCACCCGAATTATTAATATCCCAAGCCGAACCACAACCACCTGAACCATTAAGATCCCAAGCCGAACCACAACCACCCGAACATTCATATCCCAAGCCGAACCGTTAAGATCCCAAGCCGAACACAACACAACCACCCAGAACCTTATTAATATCCCGAAGCCGAACCACCAACCACCGAAATTATATATCCCAAGCCGAACTCACAACCACCCGAATTATTAATATCCAAGCCGAAAACAACCACCCGAACCATTAAATCCCAAGCCGAACCATAACCACACCTAAGCCATTATATCCCAAGCCGAACCACAACCACGACCATTAATTCCCAAGCCGTACACCATAACACCCTAACCATTAATTCCCAAGCCGAACCACTTAATATCCCACCTAACCAACAATACCACCCGAACATTAATATCCCAAACCGAAACCATCAACACCTAACCCATTAATATCCAAGCCGAACCACAACACCCGAACCATTAATACCCAAGCTAACCACAACCACGAACATTAATATCCCAACGGAACCATAACCACCTAACCATTAATATCCAAGCCGAACCATGGTTAACCATTTTTATATATTCAAGGCCTCACATAACCACCCGAACCATTAAATATCCCAACCGAACCATAAACCAACTCTAACTTTATCCAAGCCGAACACCCACCACCCGAACGCATTAATATCCCAAATAAACACCCACCGCACATAAGCCAACACCAGGCACGACCCCCAACCCTTACTCTCGTATCAATTCCCACTGAAAAACCTTCCTCTCCCCTTTCCATTTAACCTTTGGCAATCATAATATTTTTTAATTTTCTTTGTTACCAGTTACAATATTGTTGGACCCACGACATAGTAAGGTCACGAGTCGATAAAAAAAATAAATAAAATAATAATGATTCAGAGGAGAAGGACACTCGGTAGAGCACACACCTCCGCTCGGCTGAACAGTTCGTTTTGTATCCCACTTCAAGGCCGGATCTGGATTCGGACTTGAACCAAAATCGAATCGGCTTGTTATCGTCATCCAACCAACTAATCCACCAAGTTTTATCATAATCCGCCCATAACTTTTACAGATATCCGTCCAGGTGGACGGAGGTAATAAGCGTCCGTTGCTCACCATGAGCTTTTCGCCCGAGATGGGAGGAAATTGCGGCCTCTTGGCAGGAGCTTCAGTCTCCATAGGCAAAGCAGTTTGTATCTTTCGTTTTCTCCGAGCATCGCCTTTCGTCGCTTTCACCTGGAACTCGTCCCCTCCGTCACCTTCCTGCACGTCAGCCACGGCCGAGTCTACGACTCGCATCGGTTCGGGCTCGAAGCCTCCTGCGTCCATGCTGCGGGTTTTCAACACGTGCACTTCACACAGCCATTTACTACAGAGGGAGGGGCCAGGGCGAACCACCCAAACGGAAACGGAAATCAGCTGATCAGAGGGAGGGGCCAGGGCGAACCACCCAAACCGGACGGAAATCAGTCCGTATCAGAGGGAGGGCCAGGGCAACCACCCCAAACGAACTGGTAATCAGACTGATCAGATGGAGGGGCAGGGCGAATCACCCAACCGAAACGGAAATCAGCTGTATCAGAGGAGGCCAGGCGAATCACCCAACCGGAAACGGAATCAGCTGATCAGAGGAGGGCCAGGGCGAACAACCAACCGGAAACGGAAATCAGCTGATCAAGGAGAGGCCAGGGCGAAACCACCCAACCGGAAACGAAATCAGCTGATCAGAGGAGGGGCCAGGGAACACCCAACCGGAAACGGAAATCAGCTATCAGAGTTTCACTCTCCATGGCGTGTTTTTTAAACGACTACATTTGGGAAAACAACATAAAAAAAAAAAAAATTCAACCAGTCTGGAGAAATGGGGGACGGTATAAAGTTTATTATTTATTTTGTTTACTTCTCTTTCATTCTACTCCTTTATTAATATATTTTTCCGTCTTTGTTGTTAACCTTGATTTCGGCTGCGTGGCGTTATATAGCTCGCGTCTCTGACGACGCAAAAAACAACAGATAGAAGAAGAAGAAGAACCAGAAGTAGACTTCGAGCTATCCCATAATGCCGTGCGCGCCGCCATGTTGGTTGTGTCCGTTTCCATGGCAACGACAGCATTAGGAGCCTCCACAGTCTCGCTCGTTTATCTCGTTATTCTGACTTACTGCGATGGAAGCTTACGCTAATTATTTGGCGTTGTTAGGTCTTGTTTGCCTTTTCTCGCTCGTTTGGCTTGCCAACCAATATGGCGCCCGAACACTGCATCATGGGAACTGAAATCCCTCTCAAGACTAAACTAAGCCGTGTTTCCCCGTCGCTTCGCTGACAGATTTAATCAACGGACAGCACGTTGTACTTCACAAACTTGTTGCGTGTACAAGTGAGTCTGAATGAGGGCGTAAAATGAAGTCAAAGACGTAAAAATAGATCTTTGAGATCACGTGGTCGTAACACGTAACGAAATCACAGCCAAGGGCTGATGATTCAGAGAGATGCTTCGTTCCGTGCAAAGTCTTTGCGAGACTGATGGCATCGCAAATTGGGAGACAAGAGAGACGCAAGGGGAGCGTCCAAACGGCAGTTCATTAACCGGAAGTGATCACACGACAAAAATGCTCGGTAAGATTGCCAGGCGACGAAGCCCGGAAATGGACGTGACATCACAGTAATGTTACACCCACTGAGCTCAAGCATATTGACGAACGACTAGCTGATGAGGCCACGCGGCCGCCATATTGGGACTCCCGACCGACCGGAAGTTACGTCATAAACGATGCAAGAATATTGGTTCACGAGTCAGTAAGTGACACTATATTCGTTATGGGTCTGTTGGATTCGCTATACATGAGATATCCCTTATTGTCGGGTTTTCCGGCTGTCTGTCTGTGTGTATTGTGTATTGTCTGCAACGCGAGGCTCCACAGCACGAACCAGCGAACTGATTTCGATGAAACTTTGCCAACGTTGAATATATACTGGGAATGTGCGCGTTTGAATTTCGTTGCCTAGCAACCACCCGTTGCTGTGTAGCGGCCGAAAAACCGCGTACAGTATTTTCAATACTTGTCCTTCAGTTTTGAATGTAGAGAAACGAGACTTCGGAATTAAACACTTCGAGATATTTAGAAAAATTTTACTCGAGCCGATTTTTGATTGAGGTTTATTTTTCAAATGGTAGTCCTTCAAAAATCGGGTGTCTATTTACCGTCATTTAAGGTGTGTATACAGTGTTTGTAAGAAACTACACCGTCGTTCCACCTTCGATCTAACCTCGATCCAAACGTTATTGACCAAAGTGAAAAGGAATCCAAAATAAATGGAATCACCGGCATTCTGTCTTTGTGCATTTCTAATAATATAATATGTTTATTTATTTACCGAAAACGATTCCACGATCCACACACCACCTTTAATTATTTATTTACTGAAAACGATTCCACGACCCACACACCACCTTTAATTATTTATTTATTTTACCGAAAACGATTCCCCACACACACACACCTCCAATTATTTATTTATTTACCGAAAACAATTCCAAGACCCACACTCCACCTTTAATTATTTATTTATTACAGAAACGAATCCAGACCACACACCACCTTAATTTTATTTATTTATTTACCGAAAACGATTCCACGACCCACACACACCTCCAATTATTTATTTATTTTCCGAAAACGATTCACGACCCACACAACCTCCATTTTATTTATTATTAAGTGGGAGTGCGTAGGAAGTGGGCGTGGCTTATGAAAAATATTGTGGCTCAGGAGGTGTAGTCAACAAGAGCATTGAGAAGTTTATCGTGTTTTCCGTCTGTGTGGTGTGTGTGTTGTGTGTGTGTGTGTGTGTGTGTGTGTGTGTGTGTGTGTGTGTGTGTGTGTGTTGTGTGTGTGTGTGGTGTGTGTGTGTGTGTGTGTGTGTGTGTGTGTGTGTGTGTGTGTGTGTGTGTGTTGCAACGCGAGGCTCCACAGCACAAACCAGCAAACGGATTATTTTTCAAATGGTAGTCCTTCAAAATACGGTGTCTATTTACCGTCATTTTTATGAGGAGTGCCAGTTGGAAAAATGCACAATAGGAAAATCTTGCAGGCAGAGGAACAATTGTATGTGAACCAATACGTCTTGGCAATGAATCTTCGCGGTGGATCGGTCAGAATGAAAAGCATCGTATCCAGCGCTTCGATCCTAGCGAATCCCTCGTCGCCTACGCTTGTCTGTCTGTCTCTCTGTCCCGAGCATAGCTCCGTGGGTTTTGATCCGATCCTGATAAATTTTGGTGAGAGGTTTATATCATGATCTAGTTGTGTTTTCCTGAAATGGGCGTGGTGCGCCCATTATGGCGGAGCCACGCCAAAAAACGTGTTTTTAGGGGTAACCGATTTCAAGTTACATCTTCTCCGAGGGGCTTTGTCGAATCTGGCAGGCGTTCGGTATTGGTTACCAATGGCACTGCATAGCCCACGGAGCTCGATTTTTCATTTTCGTCCCAAGGTCAAGGTCACAAGGTCACGAACTTAGAAAATGTCAAAAAATCAATAAATTGGGCATCGAGCTCCTAGGGTTTCAACTGTTTCGAATGAAAGTTGGTATGCAAGTAGTGCTCTTCGAGTACTACAAACTTTCATCTGTACGTTTTTCCCGATTCCCGCAGTTTGCCGTAGCGTCCCCTCGAAGGTCAAAAAATAAAAAGGCGAACCGTGTTAACATGCTCGTGAACCATCGCAGTCTCCAGACTTGTTTTAATACCAGAATCGTTTTGCATTTTTCATTTACATGGCAATTAGCCCACACTCGCGAAACGAGAAGCGGGGTTAAGCGATCGGACCCGTACATACGTGTGGAGTACGTCCGTACGTCCGTACATCCGTGCCTGCAATTTGTTATTCCCTTTTCTCTGTAACCGATTGTCGGATTGACACGAAATTTTCATCAGAGGTGCGACTACTCATGCAGATGTTTTTTATCGTTTTGACGTCATAGGTCACATGGTTCGGTAGCCATATTGAATTTACCCAAAAACCTTTTTAAAATCTTCTCCAGAAGTGCTGAACAGGTTGAGGGGAAACTTCACACACATGTTCCCCAAGCCTTGGGGATACCAGGGCGTTCATGAATAATTGATAGATCACATGGTTTGGCAGGCATAATGGATTGATGGAAAATATTTATCAAATTCTCTCTTTTGAACCCACTGCATCAATTGACGTGAAACTTCAAAATTATGATCTAATCGTGATGGGGAATATATTTTAAATTTCAACCTGATCGGACGTATGGTCTGGCAGCCAGAATTTTTTTTAATTTTTTTGAATCTGCATTCATTTTGATTTTTTAGCTCACCTGGAATGTAGTTCCGGGGAGTTTATGGGATTGTGCGTCGTTTGTCCATCAGTCCGTTGGTCCATCCATCCTTCCACAAACACTTGCAACTTCTCTGAAGCTACACACGCAATTTCTGATGAAACTTGACCACAACCTTCATCACTCAGTATGTACCAAAGTTTCTTCATGGCATTAAAAAAATCGGGTCCTTTGGGGGTCTATGGGGAGGGGTTGCCCTCCAAAATAGGTATTTGTTTTGTTCTTAGAAACTACACATGCGATTCTGATGAAACTTGACCACAACCTTCATCACTCGTGATGAAGGACCAAAGTTTGTTCACGGCATTAAAAAAAAAATCTGTGTCTGCGGGGGTGCTATGAGGGTGTTATGGGGGGGGGGGTTGCACCCCAAAATAGGTATTTGCTTTCTTCTCAGAAACTACACACACAATTCTGATAAAACTTGAGCACAACCTTCACCACCCATGAAGTACTCAAGTTTGTTCAAGATATTAAAAAAAATCAGGGTCTAAGGGGATCTATGGCCGGGGGGGGGGTGAGGGGGGTTGACTCCAAAATATGTATTTGCTATAACATTGGTTCATGGTTTACATTTGCTGATTCTGTCCCATGTTGACTTCCTCCTCAGTATCATTATTCTACCAGGTGAGCGCCCAGGGGAGTTGCCCCTAATTATTTGTCTTTTTGAATAGGTTCACTTGGCTGCACCTGGATGGGTTTGAGGGTAGAGGAGTCGCAGCTGAAATGTGAATCCTATCCAGGTTCCTCCTGATGACTTCATCTTTGCTTTTTGCTTGTTCAGGTTCCTCCTGATGACTCCAATGCAGTACTGTACCTATTCGGTCTTCCAATTAATTTGAATTTAATTTTTTTAATTACAAAATTTGCCGCCAGAAGAGTTGGCTCGCACCAAGTCTTTCTCAAGACTGTGCGGGGTAAGTATTCTATGAATACCACATAGTTGCTGTTTCGTATTTACTAGGATGCAATATAACCAAGTGAACAGCAGGAGAAGAGAGGAAATAGACAGAGACGAACAAACAATGGATGCAGTTAACAATGACGGGTATGGGAGAATGCAAGTGTGGACAAGATGGATACATTAGCAAAATTTTTGGAGGGGTGGGTGAAGGTTTAATGGGAGTAGAAAAGATCATGGTTTTGGATGGAGGATGACTTGAGATGGTGGTGAACAGCTGTCTTGAAGACCTGGAGGGAAGAATGAGATTGAAGAGATTGTGGAAGGTGGTTCCACAAGTGGGGAAAAAAAGAGGAACAAATGAATGGAGGTGAGCAGTGATCCTGGATTTTGGGAGCTTCACTAGCAGGGGGTTGCTGATAGACCACGTGCGTCCTGCAGATACCTGGGGGGGGGGACAAAACACGGAGAGGGCAGAGGGAGAAAGACCAGAAATGAGGTGAAAGAAGACAGAGGGACCACCGACCTGTCAGTGATGGTGAAGTGATATCCCCATGGACTCAGCTTAAAAGACATATTCCAAGTGTTTGACCAGTTTGTGATTTTGTCAACGTCTGAGGAGAGGGAAGAGGCTGTTGCCTGTCTGTCACGAGGATGAGGGATGTCAGGAGAGGGTGGAGTAATCAGCAAAGAGATAAAGGGGATTTTAAAAATAGAGAGATCAATGAAAAAGATTAGGAATAGGATGGGGCCTAGAACACTGCCTTGGGGTACTCCAGCTTTGACAGGGAGAACAGAAGAAAGGATTGCATTGAGAGCCTCACATTGGCTACAAGAGTGGATGAAGTCAGTAATACAAGAGTGGAGTTGGCCTTGGATTCCATAGGCAGACAGTTTGGAGAGTAAGGCAGGATGTTAGGCTCTATTGAAAGCTCGAGATATGTCCAGAGAAACGGTGCTGATGTCATGTCTGATATTGAGGGCCTCCATACATTATTGGGTGATTGTAAGCAGCATGTCCAAGGTAGAGTGAGTGACCTGTTCTGAGTCTGAATTGATGATCTGAGATGAGGCTGTTGGAGAAAAGGAAGGGCAGAGAGAGGAAGTGCAAGAGCAACAGAGCAGGTTTTTAGGACACGTGAGCTGATGCCATTTGGTCCAGTTGCTGAGTCAGAGTCGAGGGTTGCCAGAAACTTTTCCACCTTCTTAGGTGCAAAAGACAGTACAGGAGCAGTTGGGTATGACACGGAAGGGTGGAGAGAGAGAGAGAAAGAGAAAGAGAAAGAGAAAGAGGTTAGCGATGCAAGATTTTGAAGCAAACACAGAATTGAAGCATTCGGTCTTCTCATGAGCAGATTCGGCCGTGGTGCCTTTTGAAAAGAGAAAAGGGATGGAAAGGGATATTCCAAAAACTGACTTAAGGGGCAACTTGGTTTTAGAGGAGGGAGACAAGTTTCCAAGCTCATTCTTGAGGTTGGACAGATGTTGTTTTCTGGCTCTCCTGAGGGTAGACACACAGTTGTTGCAGGCTTTGTGGAATGATGTTCGGTTGAATTTGCCTTTCATGAGGTGAAGGCAACTGTCTCACCACAGTATTCAGAGAATGAAGAGTGGGAGGATGGGTAAGATAACTGATGATGAGATGGGATAAATCTGTGCATGGGAGAGAGCAGGTTTCTGTGGAATAATTCCCGGTGGAATTAATATCAGGGGTGGTAGATACAGGAGACCAGTCCTGAAGTGTGATGGCTGCTTGCAGTCCCTGCCATTTTGCCTGATTGAACTTCCAGACTCGCCAATGCTGAGGCTGTTTTCTGAGAATGGCCAGAGAGATGTTGACCTTCATAAGCACAATACCATTTCGACTACTTAGACCCCTTTGGACCTTTTAGACCCTTTAGACCTTTGAAGACATTTTAGACCCCTTAGACACCTCGAAGGATTTAAATCCTTTTCACCCCTCTAAACCTTCAGACCCCTTGAGACCCTTTTGACCCTTTAAACCCATTTCACCCTTCGGACCTCTTAGACACATTATGCACCTTACACCCCATGGACCATTACACCCCTTTGACCTTTTAAACTACTTAGACCCCTTCAGACCCTTTAGAGTTTAGACCTTTTAGAACTCCTTAAGACCCTTATAGACCCATGTCGATCCTTTGGACCCCTTTAACCTCTTTGACCGTTAAGACCTTTCTACCCTTTGGAGATCTTTAAACACACATCAAAAGAGTCTTTTTGCTCTTTTGAGTCTTCCATCCAAAAAAACAGAGAAAGAGTCTTCCAGACTACTTTTTCAGCAAGTAATGCACAAACTCTTCCCACCCAGAGATGGGTCCTCTACGAGTATTGTTACCTTTGTCACCAAAGTGGATGGAGGTGATGTTTCCATCCCCGTCTGTTTGTGTGTCTGTCTGTCTGTCTGTCTGTCTCTGTCTCTGTCTGTGAGCAGGATATCTCAAAATGTTGTGGACGGATTCGAACAAAACTTGGTGGACAAGTTGTGTGTTTGACAAAGACAAGTTGGTTCCAATTTGGTGTTCAGCGGTGCCAAGAACTTCATTTCATTGAAGCGGTTTCTTGAGCGCTTTGAATTAAGCAAGCCGCTTGGCGAGCGGTAATCAAGCCGCTTTCTGACGGAACACACCCCAGGATTATATCACGCGTTTGATCGCATTGATACTTCAGACTTCGGAGCAACCTTCGTCGATGCTTTCGGTGTTCCCGAAGGTAGTACCAACAGAGAGGAGACGTTGGTGGAGTTCGAGCTCTTTTATGCCAAACCGTCTCATCATATTCCTATATCGAGTAGTCTAATGACGAGTCTGAGTAACGACGAATCGCATAGTGAATCAACAGTGAGAGAAGAAAAATCGGTGGGATGGAAAGGATCCGCGGTGAGAGGAGGTGCGGAGGGACTGAGGAGAAGAGGACGTGAGAGGAGGACGTGAGAGTTTGGGCGGAGGGACTGAGGAGAAGGGGACGTGAGAGGAGGCGAGGAGGGACTGAGGAGAAGAGGTCGTGAGAGGAGGCGCGGAGGGACTGAGGAGAAGAGGGCGTGAGAGGAGCGCGGAGGGACTGAGGAGAGAGGACGTGAGAGTTGGGGCGGAGGACTGAGGAGAAGGGGACGTGAGAGGAGGCTGGAGGGACTGAGGAGAAGAGACGTGAGAGGCGGCGCGGAGGGACTGAGGAGAAGAGGACGTGAGAGTTGGGCGGAGGGACTGAGGAGAAGGGACGTGAGAGGAGGCCGAGGGACTGAGGAGAAGAGGACGGTGAGATTGGGCGGAGGGACTGAGAGAGGGGAGTGAGAGGAGGGCGGAGGGATTGAGGAGAAGAGGTCGTGAGAGGAGGGGCGGAGGGACTGAGGAGAAGAGGGTGAGAGGAGGCGCGGAGGACTGAGGAAGAAGGAGGGGCGGAGGGACTGAGGAGAAGAGGACGTGAGAGGAGCGCGGAGGGACTGAGGAGAAGAGGGCGTGAGAGGAGGCGCGGAGGGACTGAGAGAAGAGGACGTGAGAGTTGGGGCGGAGGGACTGAGGAAAGAAGGGACGTGAGAGGAGGCGTGGAGGGACTGAGGAGAAGAGGACGTGAGAGGAGGCGCGGAGGGACTGAGGAGAGAGGACGTGAGAGTTGGGGCGGAGGCCTGAGGAGAAGGGACGTGAGAGAGGCGCGGAGGACGAGAGAAGAGAGACTGAGACTGGGGGGAGGGACTGAGGAAAGGGAGTGAGAGGAGGGGCGGAGGGACTGAGGAGAAGGGACGTGAGAGGAGGCGCGAGGGACTGAGGAGAAGAGGTCGTGAGAGGAGGCGTGGAGGGACTGAGAAGAGGTCGTGAGAGGAGGGGCGAGGAGGGACTGAGAGAAAAGGGCATGAGAGGAGGCGCGGAGGGACTGAGGAGAAGAGGACTGAGAGTTGGGGGGAGGGACTGAGGAGAAGGGACGTGAGAGGAGGCGTGGAGGACTGAGGAGAAGAGACGTGAGAGGAGGCGCGGAGGGACTGAGGAGAAGAGGACGTGAGAGTGGGCGGAGGGACTGAGGAGAAGGGGACGTGAGGAGGAGGCGCGGAGGGACTGAGGAGAAGAGAGTCATAGAGGAGGGGGCGGAGGGACTGAGGAGAAGGAGACGTGAGAGGAGGCGCGGAGGGACTGAGGAGAAGAGGACGTGAGAGGAGGGGTGGAGGGACTGAGGAGAAGGAGACGTGAGAGGAGCGCAGAGGGACTGAGGAGAAGAGGTCGTGAGAGGAGGGGTGGAGGGACTGAGGAGAAGAGGGTCGTGGAGGAGGGGGCGGAGGGACTGGAGGAGAAGAGGACGTGAGAGGAGGGGCGGAGGGACTGAGGAGAAGAGGACGTGAGAGTTGGGGCGGAGGGACTGTGGAGAAGGGGACGTGAGAGGAGGCGTGGAGGGACTGAGGAGAAGAGGACGTGAGAGGAGGGGGGAGGGACTGAGGAGAAGGGACGAGAGAGGAGCGCGGAGGGACTGAGGAGAAGAGGTCGTGAGAGGAGGTTGGAGGGACTGAGGAGAAGAGGACGTAAAGAGGAGACTGAGGAGAAGAGGTCGTGAGAGGAGGCGTGGAGGGACTGAGGAGAAGAGGTCGTGAGAGGAGGGGCGGAGGGACTGAGGAGAAGGAGACGTGAGAGGAGGCGCGGAGGGACTGAGGAGAAGAGGACGTGAGAGGAGGGCGGAGGGACTGAGGAGAAGGAGACGTGAGAGGAGGCGCGGAGGGACTGAGGAGAAGAGGTCGTGAGAGAGGGGTGGGAGGGACTGAGGCGAAGAGGTCGTGAGAGGAGGGGCGGAGGACTGAGGAGAAGAGGGACGTGGAGAGGACGCGGAGGAACTGAGGAGAAGAGGACGTGAGAGTTGGGGCGGAGGGACTGTGGAGAAGGGACGTGAAGGAGGCGCGAGGGACTGAGGAGAAGAGGACGTGAGAGGAGGGGGCGGAGGGAGAGGAGAAGGAGACGAGAGAGGAGGCGTGGAGGGACTGGAGGAGAAGAGGAGTAGAGAGGAGGCGTGGAGGGACTGAGGAGAAGAGGTCGTGAGAGGAGGCGTGGAGGACTGAGGAGAAGAGGTCGTGAAGGAGGGGCGAGGGACTGAGGAGAGAGGACGTGAGAGGCGGCGCGGAGAACTGAGGAGAAGAGGATGAAGAGAGCGCGAGGGACTGAGAGAACAGGACGTGAGAGGAGGCGGAGGGACTGAGGAGAAGGGACGTGAGAGGCAGGAGGGACTGAGGAGAAGGGTCGTGAGAGGAGGCGTGGAGGACTGAGGAGAAGAGGTCGTGAGAGGGCGTGGAGGGACTGAGGAGAAGAGGTCGTGAGAGGAAGGGCCGGAGGGACTGAGGAGAAGAGGACGTGAGAGGCGGCGCGAGGGACTGAGGAGAAGAGGACGTGAGAGAAGGCGCGGAGGGACTGAGGAAAAGAGGACGTGAGAGGCGGCGCGGAGGAACTGAGGAGAAGAGGGCGTGAGAGTTGGGGCGGAGGGACTGAGGAGAAGGGGACGTGAGAGGAGGCGCGAGGGAATCGTGGAGACCGACGCGTCGTCCCTTGTGAGGAAATTTTGTAATTTTATCTTTAAATTTGTACATTCTTCGACACTGGGTGTAAATTCATCAGGAAAACATGGTTATTGTACTTTCATTTTACATATAAAACAAAGGTCGACAGAAACCTCGTCACAATATGAAAATCGATCAAAAATTTTTTTCGATGAGACATTATTTAGTAAAATCGGTATTTTTGCTATTATTGGGAAATGAAAACGTTTCGACTTTTTAAGTACAGTATAGAAAAAGCGGTTGAGTTGGCAACGATTCAAACGTTCACACAATATATATATATATATATATATATATATATGTGGGTGTATATATGTATATACTAGGTCGGGTTGTGATTTCTCCTTTTCATATACATTTACAGTATTTCCCGTTGCTTTTACGGAATATAAAGTGAAAGTCAAAAACACAATTTAATTGACGTATAAAGCCTTTAAAAGGTCAATAAACAGTAAAGGGAAATAAAAAGATTTAATATGTTCGGGTTTTAATAATGTAGTTCCTTTGGTTTCTCTTCTCGGTTTTGACTTCTGTTCAAGTTGCCCAACAGCAGCTGTCGCGTGACGAGGTGACGGTCCTCGTTCATCCTCGCTTCTCTACCTGAAATAGACTTTTAATAGAAGTACAGTCATTATTATACCCGATAAATCACACACCCCTCCCCCCTTTTCCACCTCACTCCCTCCAACGTCCTCGTCTTGGATTTCGCTCTCCCAGTTCCTTGTGCCATGGAAAAGTGCAAAGAAATAACGACAATGACGACTCGCTTGCAGGTAAAAACAAGAAAAAGTAGTAATCAGAGATTGGAGACCGTCGACAGGACTAGTTTTGTGTGGTCTTTGTGTACTGGTGTGTTACGTAATTAATTAGAGACATAATTAGAACTGACACTTTATAACTGCTGGCAGTGATGACCGGGTACCAAGACGTCCCACTTTGATCGGACACCTGACCCTGATCCATGACGTTATTTTATTATTATTATTATTATTATTATTATTAGTCATTATTCAATTGAATTTAGAATGGAATTAAAATGAATTCAATTCAAATCAAATGGAAGACCAAATAGGTACAGTGCAGCATTGGAGTCATCAGAAGGAACCTGAACAAGAAAAAAGAAAAGATGAAGTCATCAGGAGGAACCTGGATAGGATTCACATTTCAGCTGCTACTCCTGTACCCTCAAACCCATCCAGGTACAGCCAAGTGAACCTTATTCAAAAAAACCCAAAAAGAACCCAGATCAAAAAAAATAAAAAAAAATTCTGGCTGCTAGACCATGCATCCAATCTAGTTGAAACTTAAAACTTGTATTCCCCATCATTACTAGATCATAAATGTGAAGTTTCATGGCGATTGATTAAGTGGTTTCAGAGAAAACATTTATATTTTTCTTCAATCCAATGTAGCTGCCAAACCATGTGAGTTCAATTATTCCTTAACGTTTGTGTGAAGTTTCCCCTCGATCTGTCCAGCCGTTCTGGAGAATTTTTGTTTTTGGTTTTAGGGTAAATCCATGATGGCTGCCAAGCCATGTGACCTATGGCATCATATGTGTGAACCTTTTGTTTCTCATAGGCGGTCATACATGTCAAGTTTTACCTCGATATATGTCGCACCAATGGTGAGACTTTCGTCTCAATCTGACAAGCGGTTGCGGAGAAAAACACGAAAGTTCTGTGCGGACAAACACACAAACAGACTCAAACACAATACCCTCTCCTTCGGTGAGGGTAATAAATAGGGGCAAAACCTCTGGGCGTTCACCTGGTAAAATAATGATCCTGAGGAGGAAGTCAACGTGGGATGGATTCAGGAAAAAGTACCAATGAACCTATGCCTATGGCTATTTTGAGGGGCAACCCCTCCCCTCACGTTAACTCCCTTAGACCATGATTTTTTAAAATCCTCTCCCAGTTGAAATCCTCTCGGAGGAGTAGATAATACATACATACATACATACATACTTTCCCTCCACTCGAAATAGACAGTGTTTCATTTGATTTGTAGAAATTTGTGTTGATCGATAATATTATTTTCAGGTGCTCTTGTAACCGCCGGGCAATGAATGGCAACAGGTGTTTGATTCACCGCTCAAATCGTCCGTGCACATGGGCTGGTAGCTGGGTAGAGATGGTGTTAGTTTTGAGCGATGTCTGTTTCTTCCATTGAATCGTGGGGATGGCATCCTCTCTCAATCATGGCAAACTTGGGGTCTTTCGACCATTGGTGTAACATGAAACCATCTTGGTTTGTATTATTACAACCACCAAGGACGCATTGACTCGCATATTTGTAGAAAATCGAAACTTATTCCCCATTTGAGTTAAATCATACCGCGATGTAACATGCAGACAGTACGGATCTGGTGATCTGCTTCCGTGTGTGATGTCATGGCTAATCTGAAAAAGAAGAAGATTTAGACTTTTAATCACAACTTGACCTCCGTTATAATTCAGAAATAAAAAGACATCATATCAATTTTGTAGGGTTTTAAATCAAGGGATATATTAACGACGAGGTGGTCTGAGCATTTGGGGTTCCCCTTTAAGACACTCAAGACCACAAACCTCAAGACCCCAATACCCTAAAGACCCCCCCCCCCCAAGACCCTTCAGACCCTAAAGCCCTTACCACCCCTGAAGCTCTTACCACCCTTTAGAATTACCCTTTTGAGTTATTCTCTCAATCTGCTTTACTGCAGAGATTATGCAGGTTTGCTTTTATTTCTGACTTTTTCTCTTAAAATTGATGGGTTTCAGCGAAGTCGGTGATGGGATGACAGGGGAGTCTGAAAGGGTTACATATTCACTGTTTCGATGTGGGAATGTTCGTTTTCTTTTCTGAGTGGGAGGAAGGTTGGAGTAAAGATGGGACAGCTTTGGAAGGGGGGATGTTGAGGCTTTGTGGTTTTTGGGGGGGGGCTAGAGCAAAGATTGGACAGTTGGGAGGGGGAGGCTGAGCCTTTTTTGTTGAGTTGTCATAATTGCATGTATAAGTTTACTCTGTGTGCGTGTGCATGTCCATGGCCCATGCAGGACCGGCCCTTGTTCATGACTATACACGGTGGACTTCAGGAGGGCCACATGATTTACATGGAGGGAAAAGTGCCAGAGGATGCGACTTTGTAAGTTGGTGCCCAATCATCCTGCCCACCCTTCCATTTACACTAATCTATATCAATCCCCACCCCCTTCCCCATATTGAAACAAAATGATGATATAAAATGCAGTCACAACTTGTTTCCCTTGCCAAATTTGAAGAATCAGGTTAATTTGTTTCCACAGTTCCACTCCATATGTTATTTACGAACCATAAACGGTTGTTTCCTTCTTTGGAAAAATTGATCAAAGCAAGGTTTCTGTCTCCTACCCCTGTCTATCTTCCCCCTTTGGTGCTTTTCCCTCTGCAGATTTATTATAAACCTGCAGATGGGTTCACATCAACGCCCTCCGGCAGACACCGCTCTGCACATAGCCGTTCGACTTGAATGCAAAGGGTATATCGTCTGCAATGCCAAGATACAGGGGCGCTGGGGCAGAGAGGAGAGATACAGGTCGGGCCCTTTCGTCCGCGGGCAGACCTTTAACATCGGGATTATTGTTGCCAGTGGCGAGTTCCAGGTGAATGCTTATGTACTAAAAATAAGGATTTGTATAATAGTTTTTGCAATCCACCCTGACCTTGGAATTGATGAGTATTAAAGGAATTGCGGAGTTCCAGTTAAAGAATCAGCAGGTTTTGTACAACATCTTATCCCCTTTATTTTCACCTGCACATGATAATCGGAAAAAATAATAATCCATAGGACTGTATTGTGAATAGAATGAGGATGATTCTGAAGCTTGACCGGTTGAACGATGAGTGTCGGTTCGCTTCAAAGCTGCGTCCATATTATTTTGGGCTCTATACTCTGACTTGACATCATGGAAAAAACACTTGTTGGGCATTTTACAAAACAACTAGCATTATATGAAAAAGTATAGGATTCAATGTGGCTTTGCAGATGTTTTCCCATTGATTGTGGTTGCTTGCCATGAGATGTAACAGTTCCCACATGTTCGGAATGCTTTGGCGTTTGATTTGGAAACCTTCTCCATATCATGACTGGGCACCATGGTCAAATTCCAAATTTTGCTTTGACCTCCAGAGGGAACTGCATCAGCATCACTGCTGTTTTTTATTAATTTGCATGCAGCCTGTGGCTGCTTGGCTGCGTAATTTTCTGGGAACACGGCTGTGCCGCTGAATCAATGCCCTCTGTAAAGGGGCTGTCACACCTTGACGATTTAGCCAGCGTATGCCGATTTATGAAAAATGTTTTTCTAAAACGCTGGCACACGTCGAATACGTTATGGGTACGTTTTGTGTACGTTAGGTGCACGCTGAAAAACATACCATAGGTCGTATTACGCTGGTTTAAAACGTTGTACTTTTTGGTTGTCCAAAAATTTTTTCATGCTTGAAATTTTACGACGTACTCGGCGTTTGGCTCACACGTTCCGCTACGCTGGCCATAAGTTGTAGGCACGTTATGCGATCGTTGACACACGTTAATTGTATGTTACTCATAAGTCAAAACACGTAGAGGTAACATTCGCGTACCCGAAACTTATTTCTAACCTATGAGTAACGTTTTGTAAGCACGCTACACGAACGTTGTTCACACTTCGCAACACGCTACTTGAAAGTTCCTCATACGTCGAAACACATCAAAGTAATGTTTAGGGTACCGTGACTTATTTATAACCTATGAATAACGTGCTGGGAATTATACGCTATGCATACGCTAGACTATCGTTGGGCATAGGTTGTGGACGACTAAAACATGATAAATAATCGTTGGTATAACTTATCTATAAGTTATCGAATGTTCTGTGTTCATTACTAGTACATTATGCATTTGTCAAAGTCGTTTTTAATACTTTAAAAAGTAAAACAAAGAATATTTCATCGTGGGAATGAGGAAAAAAATTAGCTGAAAAGAACATCGAACAATGGTGCAAAGTAGTCTCCTATTCGTGGACGATAAGAGGATCCATCATCACCACACCCTCCCCATCACGCTCACATACTACTACTGACATAGACATACTACTACTACCAATGCTACTACTACAACTACTACTACTATTACTACTGTCACGCACACCAACTACTGCTAATAGTATTACTACTACTGATACTACTGGCATTGACATCTACTCAACATGGAGTCTGGAACAATGATGGGTTCCTCTTGTGAAGCCCATTTGTATATACCAATTCCCTTAACGCTGCCAATACACCATTACACGGTAGATGTAAGTTAGAAACACATTCAGTAAGTGCTGTGGTCGTCCGGAAGACGTCAATCTAATTCGTCTACATACGACAATGTGCATTTGAGATACGTTACACATAGGTTCATAGCATGTTACTCAAAGGTTAGAAGCACGTTATACTTAGGTTCAAAGCATGCTACACATAGGTTAAACGCACGTTACTCATAGGTTCATAGCACGCTAGTCATTGTTCAAGGCAAGTTACAAATAGGTTCAATGCAGTTACTCATAGGTTTCAAGCACGTTAAACATAGGTTCAGAGCACGCTACTCATAGGTTAAAAGGACGTTACCCATGGTTGAAAATTAGGTTGCGGTATGTTTAATATTACCTTGACGTGTTTCGACTATGAGTAACCTACAAGTAACGTGTGTCCGTCGTGTGTAAACGATCGCAGAGCGTGCCAGGAACATATGACAACGCATGCGGAACGTGTTAGCCATACGCTGAGTACGTCGTAAAATTTTCAGCATGCTTGAAATTTCACGACGTATTACATGTACCACGTAATATGACAGCATACTTCATTGTTTTCAGCCTACTCTTAACTATACACAACTTACCTATACCGTATTTGACGTGCGCCTAGTGTTTTAGACACATTTTTCATAGGCCGGCATACGCTGGCAAAATCGTCAAGGTCTGACTGCGATGTTGACACTTCAAATTCTCAGGCGGTTATGATTTAAATCGGCGTCCGGCAGGTTCTTAACATGCTACGCCACGAGTTCGCCGGCGATACGTTTAGCGGCTATGCGTAAGTTAAACTATCGTTGGGCATAGGTTGTGAACGCCGACAACAGGCTAAGCATTCGTTGGTAAAAGTTATCAATAACACAACGAAATGTTCTGTGCCCGTTACCTATATGTTATGCATACGACCAACACGTTATGAATACGCCAAAACTTTAAAAAAAAACATCAAAATTTCAGCGTACGCCAACGTTTACATACATTTTTATACGTTGCCATTGCTGGTTAAAACGTCAAGGTGTGACAGGGCCCTAACCAGTAAGCTGGTACTCATTTTGTCGACATCGGAAGGATGACAGGCTGAGTCAACCAACTTAGTGTTAATTCACCGGGAAGAGGGACTTGAACTCAAGACCCGAAGAATTTAAGCCAGCCACCTTAACCATCAAGCCAACACCAGGATAGCGACACTGCTGTTCCCCCAGCAAATGAAGCTACCAGCTGCCAGATGACATAAACGAAAGAAGAAGAAGACCGTACCCTTGGTGTTTGGAAGTGCACATTAACTGTCAAGGTCATCTGATGAGGTAGAAGAGGCAAAGCATTTAAGTGAAGGCAAAATATTTTTCTGTAAATGAACAATCTGTTTGAGTGTAACAGTGTTTTGAGTAAATACAGGACGAAAATTGGGGTTATTTTCACTTTTCTGGTGCTATTCTGCATTAAACAATTCTGGGAAGTTAGAAGTGTGCAATATAGGTATATAATAATTCCTGTGTGTGTGTGTGTGTGTGTGTCTGTCCATAACCCCAAAACCAGGAAACTTAGCAGCCCCAAAGTTTGCATGCATACAAAGGGAACTCCAAGGGAGTGCATGAATGAAAATTGGGTGTTTCGGTAAATTTAATCATCCCTTTTGAAGATAATTTAGGGGGTGCTCGTCACAAAAAACAAAAAAACCAAGATGGTGGTGTGTCATCTTGGTCAGCCCTATTTCACATCACTGTGTTCTTAAGCTGCTATTTTTCTCAAAAAATAATTGACACGTTATAGGCCGCAACAGTTTTTTAATGATAAAGCGCTCAAGTTTTTTTTTCCACTTTTCTCACTCATATCATCGAATGCCCAATCTTCATTGCTACGAATCGCTGTATGCATCGCTTTTGTAAGTGCTATAGTTTTCAAATTAGGACCTTGGAGCAATTTTATGCATAATATGATGCAATTTTCCACGATGACCTCTCACGGACAAATTAAAGTATATAATCGAAATATGATTTCGGCTTTGAGGATCGGATCTTGTGGACTAAATAAGTGTTGAAATCTGGAGTGAAATCTGAAAATGTTAAGAAATTGGCGATGTTTTTGTTTTTGCATGTGTGCCCCATTAACAATGAGCTTGCTATCACTTGTCAAGCCAGCGTTCCTTATCAACCATTTTGTTGGAGTGCTTACTTGAATGCCCAAGCCACTTGGCGAGCGCTCTACAAGCTGCTTGGTTGTTTGTTTGCAAGCCATGACGATACATGGCAAAAGTAGCCGCACTGTGATTCTGCACTCTCCCTCTGCAAATACAACCAAAATACATCGATTGACAGACAAAATTCAGACCCCACACTCCTGCGTTGGGCTCCGTGGTGTCATGCGGTGCATCGTGCAGTGCTTCGCCCGCTGAAAATGTGCAAATTATTATTTTTTTTTTTTTTACACGGCGGCTCCACAAGCTGCTTGATTGTGGAAAATGTGCAATCCATGGTATAGATTACTTAAAGGCTCCTTCGTTCATCGCTGTTATGTCTGGGCACTTTGTGGCTTTGAAAATGCCATAAACCTAAAAAGAAGAAGATCCCTCCTCCATATTCAGCGAAGCGACAGGTGGAATTTGCTAGCGATTGCTGGTATTTTGAGAGAGACCTGCACTGTCTTCACGGTGTTGACACACTTCTTTTTATGACGTAAAATGAAGTGAACGACGAGGTTTTACATACGCAGTTCAGTCACTTGCGCTACGTTAGTGTTAATTAATGAGCAAAAAAAAAAAAAATGTAAAATTATTTTATAAAATATGGCGCCACATACGACGTCATTGACTTTGATTGAATACTTGTAGTCCGCTATTTTATCCCCCATTTTAGTTCTGTTGTAGCTTAGCTTATAATACAGCCATGATTGCCTCCATTCGAAATATGTCGCCGAATGTGTAAAATCATTAAAAAAAAAAAGTGCCGTAAACTAATTTTCTAATATGTGTCGATGCATATAACACCATTGACTTTAATTGAATACTGTACTTCTATTCTGCTACGTGCTGTAAAATAATTTTATTTGAGGGAGTCCAGAAGAAGGGGCTGGGAGGAGAGAGGGGAATGGGTGTGAGGAGGGACTCGGTCTTGCCCGGCAACCTCGGGTACCTTTGCTAGTCTATACGCATAACTGTTGATGTGTGTCAGTCCATCCTTCTCAATAACTCCAAAACCATGAAACCTAGCGGCCCCAAACATTGCATGCATACTAAGGAGACTCCAAGGTAGTGCATGAATGAAAATTGGGTGTTTGGGTTAATTTAAACACCCTTTTTAAGATCATTAATGGCCTCATTTAATTATGCTTTATCGACGCTCATTTTTGGTCTCCTCGCTGCCCCTTGCTGGGGTCTTAATTCGCCATTTTTTTGGCCTGCTCAACACTGTCCTTGACTTGGAACAGGCCACAACGGTTTCGTAATGATAGGTTTTTTTCACTTTCTTCACTCATATCATTGAATGTCTCATCATCATACCTACAGATCTCTGGATACATCGCAATGCTTATAAACGCCGGGAGACGCCAGTGTTCGTGGTTTTGTTTCATTTTCCACAATGAGTGGGTTTAGAATGGTGCCAAGGAAGTAACTTTCAACAGAACAGCATGTGATGATCCAAACTCTGCGAGAAGGGCACATGATGAAGAAAATAGCAGAAAAGCTTAAGATCCACAATGGTGTGCGGTACACTCTGCAATGCCTGAAAAAAAATGGCTCGGTACAGGAGAAGAAAAGGTCAGGAAGACCCAGAAGAACCTCCCCAAGGCAAGATAAGCACTTGAAGTTGCTCAGCTTGCACATTAGAAGAGAATCAAGTCAGCAGCTGACATGAAATTAAAGCAGGCCTGAACTTAAACATCTCATCCAGCACTGCAGAAGGTTGATTGCAGCAAGTCTCCATGGCAGAGTTGCAAGAAAGAAACCACTGCTGAGACCACAGAATAAGGTGAAAAGACTGAAATTTTCAAGGCATCACCAAAATTGGGCGAGTGAATAATGCAATTGGGTACTCTGGTCTGATGAATCGAAGTTTGAACTTTTTGGATCCAAGAGACTCCAGTTCATATGAGTTGGAAAACGTTACGGCACACAGTGTTTGCAGCCTACTGTTAAACACGGGGGGAGGCTCCATGACTGACTGGGATTATCTTAGCTTTTGGTGAAGGAAAACTTGTTGAAATCAATGAGATGCTAAGAAAAGAGAGGTATAAGCAGACACTGCAGCAACATGCAGCTCTTGGTGGAAATCGTTTAATCAGAAGCGTATTCAGTCATATATAGGAAACCTGAGTTTTTTTTTTAAAAAGTGATGGCACTCAGGAAGGCAAAGGGTGGACACACAAAGTATTGACTGATACTATAAAATGACAGTTTTGTTATTTCCTGAAACAGCTTGTTTCATACACATTTATAAAGGCTGTTAATGTATAATAATAAACACACATGACTGTTATCACTGATAATTTGATGAATTTACCCTTAGGTATGATATCATTCAAATAACCCAAAGATTTGCATATTACTGTATAACGAGATTTAAAAATTGGATTGAGATACTTAGACATTGTTGGGCTTTACGATCTGAAGCACTATTTTTTGGGGTGGGGGGGTGTTTCGCTTCCAGGTGATCAGTGATGACAAGCCATTCATCATGTTCAAGCAGAGGATTTGTGGGGAGGTGGACACACTATTGCTATTTGGACAGTACCAGCTACAATGCCTATCCCTCCTACAGATCATGGGAAGCAATGTTTCACTGTGCACTTGTTTTTACTAAATGTCTCAATGTCATGGTACTGTTTGAGGCCACTGTTCAAGGTCGAGGACCCAGTGTGTATGGTTTTTAGATCATCATCGGTGGGTGTGTTTCTCTGCAGAATGTTCCCTGCGTGCGAAGTATTCCTGAAAAGATTCGAGTGGGCTCTGTTATCTTTATCCGGGCAACAGTGAAGCCTCACGGAAATATGTGAGCCCATTTAAATTTGACTTGCTTGTTTTATTTGTCGTTTTGCTGCCGCCTGATTATGTAAAGTTTCCCTGTTTTTCTCAACTACAATAATTTATTTGCACCACTTGGTGTGGGGTTTCTTTTTTTCTCTGGTGCATTTGTGTGAAACTTTGACAGCCCGTGATGTATTTTGTCAGAGTAGGCCTTTGAGACAGTTCCATGGTATTGGTGAGAACGATCTGACATACCCATCACGGATGGGTAATGGGATGGTTTGGGATTTGAGAGTTTGGTTATGATGTGAAGAAGTTGGGAAAGATGGCAAACATAGAAACACAGACAAACACTTTTTATTTGCGTAGATTATTTCTTGTGAGTCAAGATGTTAGTAGGGAGAGAAGGAATGTCTGATAAAGCAGAGGTGTTAGAAAGTCTTCACTGCTATGCCTATTTGCATAAACATTTTACCGCTGTGCTTACAAATGTTTTCATGCAATCTGTTGTTTGCATGTTGATATAATGCAAGCCTGTAATTCTTACCTCTTTTTCACATTTTTACTTTCCACCGGAAAGGGAAGGGACTTCCTGCTCCTTGCTCGTGGGAGTGAGGCTGTTTCACCATCTTTGCCTTTGCTTTAATAAACCGTTGCGCCAAAAGGTACTTCGGTGTCTCGTCTTATCCAAATATTTGATCATGGCACTTTCCTGGATCTACTCTTCTCTATTATCCTCCATACTAGCTAGCCTTACCGTCAGATTCCAGAATCTACTTTTCAGTGGGCTTGACATCTAATTAGCATGGTGTCATTTGTTTCCGATAATTTAAGACAAACGCTCGTCGTACTTTTACCTTATTTACAGCAGTGAAATTGCACATGGTTAAAAAAATTAATGTAAATTCATTCTCTCCAAATTTGCGGTTGTACTTGTAAACATTTCATCCATTTGCATTCTTAATTTGACCCAGAAATGCGTCTGGTCAGAAGCAACCAATCAAATGGTGTCATGTGTTTCCAATAATGATTTGCATATGCACGAAGCGATATTATGAAGTCATTTTGGAAGTATGCAACTACGGTGACCGATACCTGCCATACTTCGGAGGAAAATGTGCATATTGCTTTAAAATAATTTATTCGACTAAGTTCGATAAATGAGGCCAAAAGGGTAAGTTATTATTTTGAAATTAATTATCTGACCAGTTTTGAATTGCCATTAATCACAACAGCACAAACTAAAGAATGTGTTTTACATCACCTGATATTCTGTCAATCCTTTTATGTCCAAGCATTCCCAATATTGAATTAAGCATCAATTAAAAATATTTCTGGGCAGAATAAAGTTCACAACAGTTTATAATTTTTAAAATCTTAACTCCAAATACTAATTAATTCAGGTAACTGTGTAACACAAACTCGTAAATTAAACTACTAATTTTTCAACATATCTTAAACAAAATCCCAAAAAATCTTTTAACAGTGTGGGCATTTCAATGTGGTGTTTCTCATCACCACTCGAACATTGGTACAAAATGCAAGAGACACCCAATGGCCACATAATTCACACTCTGCCCAGTCAATAATTGACACTTTGTGAATGTTGACGGAAATGATGTGCAAACATTTACAAACATAATTTTTCTTCATCTGCCATTTGTGACTCTGTTTCATCATCTGTAGAGTCATCACGTGATACCAAGTTTAAATGTGAAGGTCCAGGCTGTGGATCGCTGGTCTTCACTAGCGGTGATTTATTACGTGTCAATTGTTTCAAAGGCTTATTTTGGTTTTTACCATTGACGGGGGAGAGGGTATTGCATTTGGGTCCATTTGTCTGTTTGTCTGTCTGTTTGTCAAGAGCCTAAAGATCACAATTCTAAACCGATCTTCACGAAACTTTACCAAACTGTAGAGGTAGTCTCAACTGAGAAGCCTTTTGATTTTGAGGTCAAAGGTCAATGATCGACTTGAGGTCACATTTCTAAAGTCATTTTTCATCTTATTGACTTGAAATATGAACATGATTTGCATATTGCATCACTGAATTGGGAAACCAACAATTTTTGAGGTCAAAAGGTCAAAGGCCAACTCAAGGTCAATCTTCTAAAATCAATTTTTATCTGAAAAATCGTCAATTTTAATCCGATTGACTTGGGAATTGAATAGCAATTTCATAGTGCATATTTTACCTTTACTCAAAGCATGGTTCTCAAAATAGTGGTGTAAAATGGAGAGCAATGTGTCGGCTTTCTGCTCACTTCTGTATTTGTATGTGTCACATTAAGGGAAAAATCTTGCACTGGAGCAGAAGCTATTGGAAACAAGTTGAGGTACATTCAAAGTACACCGCCCCCATGCCAAATAAATAAATAACAAATCCTCCAGCGTGCAACATTGTCGGGGCGCCTTAGGCGCCCGGCGATGCTGCGTTGCAACACATGGAGATGGAATTGGGAGGGAGCGGTGCACTTCTGAGGTGAACGTGTACAAATGATACTTACTCTCTGTGCAGCACATGGAAATGGAATTGGGAGGGAGCGGTGTACAATTATTGAGTGATTCATGGATTAATTGCATCATTAAAATAAATAAATAATAATCGTAAAATAATAAATTTTTAAATCATTTGGCTAATAGCATACCTAAACCACCACTGTTTCATCTGAATCTGTAACTTTTTGAAAATTAAGTAATTAATCGAAAAATTAAATTATTTATTGATTAATCAATAAATTAAAAATACCCTTTATCGCCAAATCACTTGGTCACTGTCCAAATATCAGCGTCCCAGCTCAAAAGGTGGCTGAGATATTGCCCAGATGAGAAAGAAAATAAAGAAATAATGAATAAATCGATAATAATTAAGTAATTCATCATTTAATTCATTAATCAAAAATTTTTTAAAATACTGTTTTTGCCAAAGCACATCTTCACTTTTGTCCCCAAATTTCAGCTTCCTAGCTCAAAGGATATGTCTGAGATAGCGCCAGGCAAACAGAAAAATAAACCAATGTCACCCGTAGGGTGATCCGTATCTTGCCAAAAGGTGACCACGTGTGACTTCTTTAAGGTCACACTGAGGTGAATAGAGCTGCTATCCACCAGGAGCGACTCCTTGAGGAATATCTGCCTACGAGAGATTCCGATGAGAATCGTTTTACAGAGTAACCATGAAAAAATATGCGTTTGCCTCAAAACGTCACCAAATCACGTCATAATGTCTCAAGCTTGATATATCTAGAAAGCACTATCGAGGTGTTCAATTTGAGGTACTACACGATATGGTTCCTAAAACTTGAAAATTTGACCTTAGGCGTCAACCATGAAGGTCAAGGCCAATCACCACCAAAAATTAATCAGCTGAATGCCAAGCCATGAACTATATTCCCATGAAGTTTGAAGACGATCCGATCAAAATTACTCAAAAAATAAGGGTTTCGTCGACTCCCCTGATTTGCGACAAAGTGACCTTGACCTTTGACCTTGACCTTCAAAATTTTATGCGCTGAAAGGGACCTCTATAGGCCTCTGATATGCGAAGTAACAAAATTTCAATGAAAACTGTGCTCTGCAGAGTGATTTATACGTGATTACAGAAAAAAAAAAAAAAAACAAACAAAAAAAAAACACATGAAGGTCAAGGCCAATCGCCACAAAAATTAATCAGCTGAGCGCCAGACCATGAACTATATTCCCATGAAGTTTGAAGACGATCCGATCAAAATTACAAAAAATAAGGTTTTGTCGATTACCCTGATTTGCGAAAAAGTGACCTTGACCTTTGACCTTGACCTTCAAAATTTTATGGCCTGAAAGGGACCTCCATAGGCCTCTGATATGTGAAGTTACAAAAATTTCCAATGAAAACTGTGGTCTGCAGAATTTTTTTTTCGTGATTACAGACAAACAAACAAACAAACAAACAAAAAAAAATAAAAAAAATAAAAAAAAAAAACATACAGACTGACTAACATATCTTGCAAAAACTTCGTTTTGGCAAGATAATGAAAACTGTGCTCTGCAGAGTGATTTATACGTGATTACAGAAAAAAAAAAAAAAAAACAACAACAAAAAAAAACACATGAAGGTCAAGGCCAATCGCCACCAAAAATTAATCAGCTGAGCGCCAGACCATGAACTATATTCCCATGAAGTTTGAAGACGATCCGATCAAAATTACTCAAAAAATAAGGGTTTTGTCGATTACCTGATTTGCGAAAAAGTGACCTTGACCTTTGACCTTGACCTTCAAAATTTTATGGCCTGAAAGGGACCTCCATAGGCCTCTGATATGTGAAGTTACAAAAATTCCAATGAAAACTGTGGTCTGCAGAATTTTTTTTCGTGATTACAGACAAACAAACAAACAAACAAACAAACAAAAAAAAAAAAAAAAAAAAAATAAACATACAGACTGACTAACATATCTTGCAAAAACTTCGTTTTGGCAAGATAATAAACCAATGTCACCCGCAGGGTGACCCATATCTTGCCAAAAGGTGACCACGTGTGACTTCTTTAAGGTCACACTGAGGTGAACAGAGCTGCTATCCACCAGGAGCGACTCCTTGAGGAATATCTGCCTACGAGAGATTCCGATGAGAATCGTTCTACAGAGTAACCATGAAAAATATGTGTTTGCCTCATAACGTCACCAAATGACGTCATAATGTCTCAAGCTTGACATATCTAGAAAGCACTCATCGAGGGTTTCAATTTGAGGTACTACACGATATGGTTCCTAAAACTTGAAAATTTGACCTTGGGGTCAAATATGTTTGACCTCAGGCGCTAACCATGAAGGTCAAGGCCAATCGCCAACAAAAACTAATCAGCTGAGCGCCAGACCATATACTACATTCCCATAAAGTTTGGAGACGATTCGATTAAAATTACTCAAAAAATAAGGGTTTCGTCGACTCCCCTGATTTGCGACAAAGTGACCTTGACCTTTGACCTTGACCTTCAAAATTTTATGCGCTGAAAGGGACCTCTATAGGCCTCTGATATGCGAAGTTACAAAAATTTCCAATGATAACTGTGCTCTGCAGAGTGATTTATACGTGATTACAGACAAAAATCAAAATCAAAAAAAAACATATGAAGGTCAAGGCCAATCGCCACCAAAAATTAATCAGCTGAGCGCCAGACCATGAACTATATTCCCATGAAGTTTGAAGACGATCCGATCAAATTACTCAAAAAATAAGGGTTTCGTTGACTCCCCTGATTTGCGACAAAGTGCCTTGACCTTTGACCTTGACCTTCAAAAATTTTGTGCGCTGAAAGGGACCTCTATAGGCCTCTGATATTCGAAGTTACAAAAATTTCCAATGATCACTGTGCTCTGCATAATTTTTTATACGTGATTACAGACAAACAAAAAAAAATTAAATAAAAAATTAAAAAAACAAAAAAAAAAACATACAAGCTGACTAACGTATCTTGCAAAAACTTCGTTTTGGCAAGATAAAAACAAACGGAGTAAAAACTGAATACAGTCAACCCCCGCTTCATCGCGGTTCACCTATCGCGCCCCCGTTCATCGCGGGTTTTCCCTTGGAACGTAACTAATTTTTTCTGCGATTCCCCGGTACATCGCGCGTAATAATGTATAAAATATAATTATTTAAGCAATAAATTATAACGTGTGGTGCTCGACCAGTCACACAACGCACGAGACAAAATTCGCTTGTGAACTTAGAATATTTTCTTCGTTTTTCTCCAAGCCCCACGATGGCGCCCAAACGCCCTGCACCTTCTAAGGCTTCTGGCAAGGAACCGAAGCGCCAGAGGAAGGTTCCTGGGACGCTCCAGGAGAAGGTTAAGGTAAAGGTGCTCGATATATGCTTCGGGAAGGAAAAAGGTTTGCCGCGTTGGACGAGCACTGCTCATACCAGCACCTCAAAACCGACCAGACCAGACTAGTCGATCTCCGGCACTCAAACCCAATCACTGCCAAACCAACCAGACAGACCAGTCGATCTCCGGCACCTCAAACCCACTCACTGCCAAACCGACCAGACCAGACCAGACCAGTCGATCTCGGCACCTCAAACCCACTCACTGCCAAACCGACCAGACCAGACCAGTCGATCTCCGGCACCTCAAACCCAATCACTGCCAAACCGATCAGACCAGTCGAATCGATTTTTTGGGGAGGCGTCCATTCATCGCGGATTTTCACTTAGCGCGGGGAGGTTTGGAACGTAACCCCCGCGAGAAACGGGGATTACTTACTCCCGTCGGCGCCTGGCGATGACATCATGCATTGCCTGGGTATGGAATTGGGAAGGAGCAGTGTGCAATACATGACTATCGGAAACACATGATGCCACGATACTGATTTGTATTGAAATATTAGTCTTTATCGTGAAGTCTGGTGTTAGTGGATGGATAGAACGATGGATGGCATCAGCAGAACATTGGTCGGGGTACGCTAATCCCTGTGTGAAGCAAGAAGCTAATCACTGTGGACAGCAAGAAGCTAATCCCTGTGGGAAGCAAGAAGCGAACCCGAGGGTTGACCCTCTTTTGCTCCGACGAAGGGTTAACACTCGAAACGTCAGCGTCTCCTTGATTCACATGTTAGTTCAGATACAGTACCTCAATGAATGTCCTGTCCCATCTGCTGGCATTAGTTTGTAAACATTAATAAAGATCCCTCACAATTGGCATCTATCATCTCTTATCCTCCTTGTTGCTTCAGTAGTAGACATCTAACTGTTACCATTGCAGAATTTTGTGATCCACTCTTTCTCCCTCCATTGGATAAATAATAAATAGATGGCCTCTGAATGCATGTACGAGTTCATCCATGAATAAAGTTTTATAAAATGTTAAATTAGTGTTTTATAAAGGATCCACAACATTTGTTTTTGGCAGGTTTGTGGTGAATCTTTGTGAGTCCAAGACAGGTGATATCGCCCTTCATTTGAATCCACGCATGCAGGGGAAAAAGCTTGTACGGAACGCTTTGCTAAGGCAGGCGTGGGGCCAGGAAGAACTCGCTGCATCTGAATTCCCCTTCCGCCCTGGGAAAGAGTTTGAGGTTCACAACACTGCATTCATTTCACTCATCGGATGAGATAAATAATCATATTGCGGGGCTGGCAGGATGGCCTGGAGGTACGCACATTTGCCCCTAAGCTGTCTAGCCTAGGTTTGAATCCTGACCCAGCTATAAACTGTCATACCGGTGTTTCACAGGCAGGGTTATTCATCAGTGTGTGTGCCGTCTCTTGGATGGACGTCACGTCTGCCGGAACCACCCCCCCTCCCCTCCTCTCTCACCCCTCTCCTTCTCT
>CM068964.1:51836059-51860534 GCA_035128595.1 Eptatretus atami
GCCCAATAGCCATGGAGACTGCTTAAGCAGCACCAACGCTCTGCACAGAGTATGGTCCCAATCTCCTCCTCCTCCTTTGTTTAATGAATGTTTATGGAATATTTTAGTCTCGATACTGTATCATTAAATAAAGTAATTGTTAACAAATGTTTGATTCAATACCCATTGAGAAATTGTTCATTCACATGTGTGTTGTTGTTGGTCCCTCCATGCTTTGAAAGTGATGTATTCATGCTTTTATTGCCAATGATAGTTCCATAATGCAAGAGGATAACAATAAATAAATTCCAATTTGGTCCCCGGTACACATGCAGCTCAAACTCTCCCCTCCCTGACGAGCATACAGTACTTCTCGTAACTCATTGCTGTTCACACTGAAGCAGAGTGCATCACACTTGTAGCCCATCGTACTGTACTTGTGAACAGCACACTTAACAAATTCATTTGTGCTGCAGGTGCGAGTGACCTGTGAAGTGGACAGCTACCATGTGACGATCAACGGTAACAACTCGTTTCAATTCAAGCACAGACTCCTTCCTATTAGCCGGGTGGACCAGATTGCACTGAATGGAGATATCATGCTGCCTCACGTCGAGGTGCTTTAGCATTACCGATGTCTTGAAACATTTTCCTTTATATAAGTAGCATTTCAACTCAAATCCGATATATATTTTTTTCTTCTCCCGCTCCAACGTTCTACCACTGTCCCCATGGACTGACTGGTTTACTTGCCAAAGTTTATTTAGTTACAGGCAGGCGGGGTAGGCTGCCTGTAGTGAACGAAGGAATTTCTAAAACACGTATCGTTCAATGAGAACAGTCATGGTATAATTATTGCTTTGGAAGCTCTTCTTTTTTTGTACCAGTTGTGTAGCACTTTACAAGTTTTGTGAAAACTTATTTTGTATCATTGTGCTGCCAAAACAGCTTATTTGTGCTAATCACAAGATAATTTTATTTTCCTACTGATCTTGTTAAAAAAGAAAAACCAAATGCTAACAACATAAAAGATACTTGGTGTTTAATGGAACAAATTGTACAAGGTGAATAAAGTATCAACACAGGTTGAGGGTGCTTCCTTGTAGTTGGGTCAAACGAACACAGGGCGTTCACAAACATGAGGTTTGATGTGCAGCATTGGACCATCACGAGATGATGTGTTCAAGGATCCTTGGCGAATCAACTGTTCACACTTAGCCCTCGGCAGTAAATGCTGAAAAGAAACGGAGAATTAAAATGGATGTTTGTTCACAATTAATTAAACAATTGATAGAACAATTGATAGAAAACGACCATTAAACAATTGATAGAAAACTGACCTTCTAACTTTATTTTACTGTGAACAATTCACTGTGAAATTTATAAATTAGTTTGAGCCTTCCGATATGAGATGTCCTGCAAGGGATTTGGTGGGAGAGGGCACTGCTGTCGACAACAGTTACACTCTTATGAAAGGTCATGCAAAATGGTGGATTCCCCTCCTCCCATTTAATTTTGGATGTACCCACGAATAGTTACAAGGCAAAATCGATATCAAAAAGTTCATTCAACGAATAAAATGTGTAATTATTTTTCTTAACCAACCAGACTGTGGAGTTGTGGTTCAAGCATCTGCTCCGAGTATGGAAGGTAGACTGTTCGATTATGACCAAAGCAGTCATTCCAACAGAAAAAAAATCCCTCCTCGCTTTACGCTCAACATTTATAGGGTGGAGCACAGACAAAACGAGAACAGCACTTACCTCCGCCAGGCTGAACAGTTTACATTTTGTATCTGACTGATATGCTGGATCTGGACCTGAACTAAAATCTAATGTGCTTGTTCTTGTCAACTATCCAACTCATCCATCTAGTTTTGTTCATAACTCATCCACAACTTTTTGAGATACTGTATTGTATATCGTTTTTGGCCCTATCTCTAGATAGTAGAGCCAATATAGGTTGAACCCCAAAAAATTGCAACAAAACGTTTTATTGTTTTAAATGTTTTAATAGGTCATGCTGCGTGCCAGAAAAAAGTCTCGGGTAATCTGACCCGGTAAAGGGGTTAATTTGCATATTTTCAAGATGGCCGCCAATGAAAATTTCAATGTACTACAAACTTTTTTATGGTTGATTTTAGACCCTATAAATGTATTGGCAACAATAAGGAATATGGGGTTTCTGAATCAAATAAACATAGTTCCATCCGCCTATGACGTACTATGACATAACTATGACGTATAATCGTATGTGACATCATAGTTAAAAGAAATGAGTATGCCATAGAAAATCTGTTGTTTTATAATATGTAATGACATGTGATGCTATCATTTAACTCCTTGAACTAGTTAAGCTGTCCCTTTCCTGTAATTACATAGATGGGACATCATCAATCCAAATAAATCTGTATGTATGCCACACAGCCTTCCCATAAGCCACGCTCATTGTCGCCCTAGATCATCTCAGCATTGTCATTGTCATCATTCTCATCCCCCAACATTTGATCGAAAGGGTTGCTACATGACTGCACTTGGCACTGTCCACAAGCTGATGTGCATGGTACCGTAGGTTCTGCATGTGCAACGTTGAGTACTGCACCCGGTAGTGCAGTTGCAGTGAACTACCTTAAGCAAAGAGTCTGGTGCGGCATTCATTTCATTCATTACTGGGATGAACTGATTCTCCTCTGTTTTCCACCCCAGTCTGTTGCTTCCAAATCTGCCTCTTCTCCCATCCATGTCATGATCTGGAAATACGTGCGGAGTGAATGGTGCTTAGTAGCCGCTTCAGTTGGCGGCAGACGCTCTGGGGTAACAAACGACACAGCCGATACCACTTTCTTTGTCAAGATGCTGTGGAGCAATGAAGTGAGAGTATCTGTTCCCTTTCCACCAAACACCTGGACCATTGCCTTGTATCCAATCTCTACAACTGCATCTTGCTTTGACCTAGTGTAGCAAATGCTTGGGCACATGACCTCAAACCAGCAATAACCTTTCATGACTTTCTGGAAGAGAGATTTCTTGCCAACCCCAAATATGCGCGAAGTCGTATCACATCCAGTAAAGGCATGTACGAACAGCATCATGGTAGATGCCTGGGATCCTAAGAGGCTCTTCAGTCTGTTTATGTGATCACTCTGCTTTGGTCCTGCATCTTGTCAGATCGGAAGTACAAGTCCCGGTTGCCACCTGCAGCAAAATGGTGAAGCAGCAGAATAAGTAAGTCCGTATCTTCACCTATCAGTGTTGTTCACTGCAGCTGGGAAGCTCGTACTGCTGCTTGCACGATGTCGTAGTCTGCATCACCTGTTGCGTTTATCACAGTGCACCCCTTTTCCTTTAGCCTTTGGCTAATGATGTTTATCAGTTCCTGCTTGTTGGAACCATGCGATAAGAACTCATCTTTTTTCCCCATGAACACGGTGTCTTCTGTGAAGTTGACTTTGGGATGATGTTTCTTTTGACAACGCTGGTGTGTGCTGTCCTTGATAGATGGTTCATCCGAATAACCGTCGAAGACAACAGTAGCTTTCCCGTAATTGCGGAGTACGAAGTCAGCATAGCCGTTAGCTATAGATCCGTATGTGCTCCCTTTCGTCCACTTAACGCGATGCATCAGTGAGCCACCATCCAACACATAGTGGTCCGTCTTGGGTACATCATCCGACTCATCCTCGGTAGACAAACCTTTGCATATTCATCTATTGCTCTCGCAAGCTGTGGCTTGTCCGCTTTCCTGAATATGTGCTTCGCCTCAAAGAGAGCTGGGGAAATGGAGACAATTCATATTCAAGAACGTCCTCCAATGAGAGGTTCCCTGCCCGAGAAATGACAAGTAGCCTCTGAAACAGAAGAGCAGGGTCTATAGTTCGGTCGCCAGTAACCTGGACAGCAGATGAATCTCCCAGAGTTTTCGCTTTGTCCTTCTTTTGCATGTGTAGGTGAAAACTGTTGTCCAGTCAGCTTTTCAGCAACTTCTTTCCCCACTACCTGCAAGTTGTCGACATTCACTTCATCCTTGGCTACAACACCAGTGACAACATTTCTCAAGGCTGGATCATCAGAGAACGGATTGCATGACTGAAGTTTTTCTTGGATTTTTGCTAGATCTGACTGGTCCCTCTCCATCCTGGACTTGGTGGCCTCCTTGTGCTGTTCACTCGACGTGTAAGTGCAATCATTGAATTCTTGCATGGCTACATTATATTCCGAACATACGGGGGACGACAGTGTCCACAGGGCACGTTGCTCCTCCGTCATGCACTGCCCCTGGTCAATCCACCAGTCGACTTGAGTGATCGCATAAGTGTCTGTTCGATAACAAGATCGGACCCAAGTCCAGCCCAGAACTGATCACTCCGGCGAACCACATATGGTAGCCTTCCTGGTACTTGCTATATACTGCCGGATTGCTTGTCTCCAAATGGATGACCCCCCCTCCCCCCCCCCATGGTGCACTCATTTTAAAAACATGTGGTGAATTTTTCTACAATTGGCTGCCCACCTATACTTCGCTCAAGGGCGTGGCCACATGTGGTTTCCAATTACTTCCACATGATCTACATGTTGAAATTATACATGTTCTGTGTTAATCCCTACCTGGTCTTTGTAGTCTTGCTAGGTTCTAATTCATTATCATCATGACAATGCTTTTGAAGGACATTGAAAAGGTGAATATCAGCAGTTCCAGAAATTCTATTGTTTTAGTTGAAAGTCACAGATGGCAGCACAAGTGCATATGAGCCTAAACAGCAGTTATTCATAATCACCTTGTGATCTTCTTGGTGGGGCTTTTTGTCTGTGCTCTTTCATCCGAAGAAAGGGTGTTGGCTTTCGGTTTTCGCTATGACGTCATAAACGTCATAGTTACGTCATAGTACGTCATAGCGGAAAACTATGTTCATTTGATTCAGAAACCCCATGTTCCTATATGTTGCTAATACATTTATAGGGTCTAAAATCAACCATAAAAAAGTTTGTAGTACATTGAAATTTTCATTGGCGGCCATCTTGAAAATATGCAAATTAACCCTTTACCGGGGTCAAATTACCCGAGACTTTTTTTCTGGCACGCAGCATGACCTATTAAAACATTTAAAACAATAAAACGTTTTGTTGCGATTTTTTTGGGGTTAGGTGATACGGATCATATTTTGACTCGACTAAGAATTTATATAGTGATTCTTCACCATTGAGTGTCCCGATCCTCACCAAAATCTAATCGATTCCCCCTTGTTGCACACCCAATCTGTCCACGAAATTTCGTCCGAATCCATCCACAACTTTTTGAGGTATCCTCCTCACAGACAGACAGGGGTGAAAACTTAACCTCTGTCCACATTCAGTGGCGGAGGTAATAAACCCCCAATTTGAACATAATAATTAAGGGAACTAGAGAGTTCATAGAGCAGCTTACCCCACCCAGTCTTGTGAAAAAAGGCATGGGAAGGATCTTTTAAATTCTTGCTTTGCGTTCCGAGCACGATCTATGTTTCTTTTGAGTCACAATTTGGTCTGAACCTCGATATTCCCCAGTGCTGAGAGCATGGGCAGCAAATTTGGTGGTCGAGATGGTGTAAAATGGTGTATTATTTTGTCCAACTACTGCTAAACTGGAGGTTTTTGGAAGTGACAACAAGGTGACTTGTGTTCTAGTGTGTTCAAATATATCATTAAATTGAAAGATAATAAAAGTTTTAGTTTGTAGAGAAAAAAAACCATTTTGGACCTTTACCTTTGACACCACCTTATTTCACAAGTTAAATTATTTATTTGTGCCTGTTGTTTGTGTCCCTTGTGACATCCTAAACCATTAAGTTTCCTGTTTGGAATGATTTTCATTTTCGTTTGAATGCCAAACAACGACTGAAACAATTACCTTCCTCCTCTGTGCACATGCGCACTCGGGATGAGATTCCGAACAATTTACCAAATTCAGTGCCAAAGTACTGCTAAACTGCAGCTTTGCGTTTCGATTCGTGTTCTACAGTGTTCAAAATATAAAATTCAATTGAAACTAAGTAGATCCTCAATCATAGATTGACAGCTGTAGACAGAGTGATCTAATTAAGTAACCCTGCTTTTCGCTTCGCGTGAGCAATGAATGAACAAAATAATTAAGTAAATGAGTTAACAGGAAAAGAGCAAAGGAAACTGCAACCTGCAAGTATTTGTTTGCTGCAGGTGCAGTGTACCACAAATCATGTAGTATGAGCTTTTGGATCACAAAACAAATTTCCATGGGCCAATCAGAACAAAGGAAGACATTGCAAACGGAAAAGGAAAGGAAGGCCTTAGGAAACCTGAGGAAACGAGGTGGCAAGCTTTCACCAAAATAACATTTTCTGGAGGAAAATGATAATGAACAAATTACAACTGCTAATTTGATTTCAAAAATAAATATTGGAGAGTTTCTGAGTAACTTGTTATCCACCATATGGATTCACCCACAGGAAGTCTCAATTACTGGATCATTTTGGTGACAAAATTATCATCAACAAAATCAAATGTTGCATTCAGGGACAATGTCGAGACAATATTGCACAATGTTCGACTAAACACATAGCGGTTATGATTTTTAAGCAGGGAATATGTGTATCATAAAGACTGATGCCGAACTTGTAAAGAACTGGAACGGCACTCAGTAGAACGCATACCTCTGCCAGGCTGAACAGTTTATGTTATATTCCAGATCTGGATTCGGACCTGAAACAAGATCTCCCGTATTTTCCGGTGGATAAACCACAGCCGTGTATTAACCGCTCCCATGTTTTTCACTCTCAAAATAAATGAATATCTTGATCTTTTTATTTTCTGATCTAGATCTAAATACGTTTGTACATTAACGTTGTACGGAACAAAATGACGGAGGTATCAACATGCTTACTCCCATATCCGCTTTATTTTGTCTTAAGTTTTATTCTCATTTTCAAGAAGTTGAAGAGGAGAGGAAAGGATACCAAGAAGTTTATATATTTCTTTCTTATTTTTAAATATTATAAAGAGGATTTTTTTGTTCCGAAAAAAAGGAAGAAAAGTGATTCATACCAGTATCTATATATTGTTACGGCTGTGAAAATTCGCAATACACCATAAAGGTTCCTTAGAATTAGCTATGCCGGTAAGTGAGTGTTCAGATAGGTCCCACCGTTGTTTAAAGGGAATTCTTCGTGTTCACCGGGCTGCGACTCTTTGAGATAGCCGTTTTTCTTTATCTATCGTTATTTTGAGCCACCATTGCAACAAACGGCCACGCAAACAACAACCGCCACCAACTACGCCACAACGCCACCACGCTCACACCACCCCCACAACAATCACCACCATCTTCGCCACTACGCCGCTTACGAACGGCATCCTCCGCGGACCACGGTACGACGGTTTCCGCGTCGGAAACCGTCCGAGAAGGATTGGCAGAACAAAAGCTCTTGTGAAGCCTGTGGGGTTTTTCCCGCCTTTTTTCCCCGCGCTTGGTGTGAAGGAAAGGGGAGGGCAGCTCGCTGCCGATTGGTGGATGCACGGCGTGAGGCGGTCGGGGTGAGGGAACGCCCCTTTTCGGGAACCTTCTCGAAGGGAGGCGGAGCCGAAAACGGGGAGGAGCGAGGGCGGAGCCCCCGCTATATAAGGCGGACCGCACGGGGCTCGCTCCTCTTGGTGGTCGAGTCAAGTTCTCTTTTGCCTGGGTCGTCGACGTCATCCTCTCTGTCAGGGTTGTGCTGGATCACTCTCTCTCTCTCTCTCTTTGTCGTCGGGTGGCCATCGTCGTTCTTTGTCATCGAGGTCGAGTTCTCTCTCCCTCCCTTCGTCTTTGGCGTTGAGCGACCTGTCGGTGAAGGCGCGGCCGGGCGGAGTCCGGGCGACGACTCGGAGACGCAGACGGGAGGCGCAGCCCTGCCGGCTGTTGCCGGACCTGCGCGTCTGGTGAGGAGTGCCGGAGAGAGCTCGCCGACCGTCGCACCACGAGGGGGCAGGTAACCAGCGTCGGTCTCGTGGGCCCATTCAGTCATCCACGGCCACGGCCAAAAGGTTTATGAACCCCGTCTACCCCTTGCCTATGAGGGGTCATTTTTTTTGTTTGTATGACTGCTGTGGCGCCGTCTCCATAAGTAAACCTGTGTAAGTGACTGTGCTTGTAAATAATAATTGTAGTCGGTTGTATTGCTTTCTATTTGCCTTGCTTGTAAATTGCATGACTGCCCTTGCTTGTGTTGTGTGTGTAATACGTGTGCTCCATAATAAATGTCCTTGTGGCAACGTATCCCGTTCGTCGTGTCCTCCTTTCACCCATTGAAAGTGCCATCTTGCGTCGTGGAATGAGTAGTGGGTTTTGAACGCCCGGTAAAGAGAATCGAACCATCGAGGTCGGGATAACACCGCTCGTTATCCCTGTAGCACGGAACGAATCGCTTAAGCGGTTCGTGTCCTAAGCCGACATGCGGCGTGGTGCAACCCCTCGGTAGGTTACCCGCGCAGGTATTTAGGTATATCGACATTCGGCGATTCACCCTATTTCGCGCGGGTAGAATGCGGACTTGGTTGTGGTGAGGTTAAACCCCACCCGTGACTGGCTCTTGGCGGTAGTTCCAGGAGGGTACGACTGAATTGTCCGTCCGGTGGGCGACGCGGCTGCCATTAGAGGTACGCGGCCGATCACACGCCGGCGGCGCGGAATTCGTAACAGTGGTGTCCGGGAGTGGGATACAAACTCTCCCGTCTCCAAACTAAATTTGCGGAATCGGCCCAGGGGTGCGCGAAGCGCCCCCCCCCCCCACCCCGTTCCCACCAAATTACGGGCAGTTAAATTAAATTCTGAGAAATAAGATGGCTTTTCAAGGCGAACGGGTGCCGGGTGGATTAGATATGTGTTATAATGTAGAATCCATGGCCCCGGACGGTTCTTTGTATAATTTTAATCAATGGGGGAGCTCAACCCCATATTCTGAGCACGATGGCGGCAACGGAGTCGCACAATGGCGGTGCGATCGCACCTCGGCGCAGCAGGCGGCTATTTTTAGCGCAACGAAGGCACGACACGAGGCGAGTGCTTTCAGTCATCGCTTCAAACCACGTGGTCATGGCAGGCGAGGCAGGCGGACATTGCGGGCTTCGGAAACAATTGGAGGAAGAATGGACAACCGAGCTCGAGAAGGAAAAATGGAAACACGATTTGGAATTAGAACAACTAAAGGGGGAAGTAAGAGCAGGCAATCAGGGCAGAGAAAGCCTAGAACTGAAGATAAAAAGAGGAGGAACATCTGGAGCAGAGGGAAGAAGAATGGTTGGAAAAGTCAAGACAGTTCGAGAACTAAAGGGAAAAGTGAGGAAAATAGAGTTGAGTATCCATAAGTGGGAACAAGGGACGAGCGAGCTAAGCGAGAGAATGGAGGAGGAGCGAATTGGTAATTCCCGGGATAGAGAGAACTTGGAAGAGGAATGGAAAACGAAGCTGGAGGAGGAAAAACGGGAACACGATGGGGAATTGGAACAACTGAAGGAAGAGGTAAGAACAGGCAATTAGGAAAGAGAAAGCCTAGAACGGAAGATAAAAAGAGGATCTGGACATCTGGACAAAAAGAACATCTGGAGGAAAGGACGGAGGAATTGCTGGAAAAGTCAGAACAGTTCGAAAACTGCAGGGAAAAATGAGGGAGGAAGGAGAAAGGAAAACAAAGATAGAAAAGGAAAAACACAAACAAGATGGGGAATTGGTGCTGCTGGAGCAAGAGGTAAGCAAGCCAGATTAAAAGAAGAGCCCTGGAAGGGGAGATAAAAATAGGAAAGAAATATCAGGAAGACCTAAAGGAATCGAGGGAGAGAGAATACGCAAGAGTGAGAAGATGAGAAAGATGATGGACGAATTGAGGAAGAGAATAGATGAAATGGGGGAAGAAGCATGCAAATTGAGAGAGGAATCATGGAAAAAAACTTCTGAGGTACTGAAACACGAAACCAAAGAGAGAGGATTACAAAACGAACTGAGGATGTTAAGAGAGGAAAGAAAGAGAACGGGGAATGAAATGTTAAGGAACCACACTGTGCAGATCAAACAGTTAAAAGCCAAAGCAGGGTTGGAGTGTGCGGAGATGAGAAAGGAGGTAGAGAAAAAAGCTTCTGAGTTACTGAAACACCAAAACAAAGAAACGGGATTACAAAACGAAGAAGATGTTGAGTGAAGAAAGAACGAAAACGGAGAATGAAGCGTTAAGGAACCACACTGTACAGATCGAACAGCTGGAAGCGAAGGTCAGATTAAAGAATGAGGAACAAGAAAGACAGTGGAATAAAAAGCAAAAAGAGTATGAATTTGAAACTGAACAACAAAAGGAAAAAACAAGGTTGGAGTACGAGGAGATAGTGACATAAGAACGAATGAAACAGGAAAGGGAGATCAACAAAATGAAAGAAACGATGAGATTGGAGGCTGAAAAGCATGAGGAACAGTGGGGAGAAAACAAAAACTATACGAGTTTGAAATTAACCAGCTCGAGGGAGAGAGCAAAATTTGAGTCCACAGAGATGGAAAAAAATCCGGAAAGAGAACGAACAACTCAAAAAGCTCAGAGAGGAAGACAACTCAAAAGGAGCCAGGAAGTAGAACGGCACAATAAGGTGGGATGTGTGACAGCACCACAAGGAGTAATGTTAGTGTGCAGGACTTGATCGACACCACTCGTCGGATGAAAGAACAATTAGGGCAAACCCTGATAAAGGAGACAAATAAAAATGGAAAATAACAGAGACAAAGAAGGAAATAGAAGTATTGCCAGAGACACGGGAGATAGACCGAGTCGAGACTGAATTAAATAGACACGAAGAGACAACAGAAATAAAATGTATAGAGACTCGGAGAATAGAAAAAGTAGAGGAGAGACTACACGATAAAGACGGGGTGGAAGACGAGCACACACACGGAGGTAGTGGAGGACGATGAGGGCGAGCTGGCAGAATGTGTCGTGACCCGGTGCAAGCAGCCGGATGGCCTCCTCGGAACGAGGGAGACGCCATGCTCCCTTGAAGCTGATCTCGACCAGGTGGGTCCGGTCGAGCTTTGCGAGGTAGAGGGGGCGAGTGTTGTGGACGGGTGCACACGGAGCTTGGGGGTTTGGAGACCCGGAACCCCTTGTGGTGGCGCAAATCCCCAGCCTGATTGTTCCTGTGTGTGTGTTTACGAGTGTGGCAAAATGCGTGCTTGCAACACGCGCATAGCATGGGTGAAAGGCGTTGTGTGAAAGGGACCGCATGTGTGAGTAGAATGGTGTGCGAGGTTGCGAGTGTGCCAAAATGTGTGCTTCCCAGCACGCCGTGTGTGGAAGAAGCACGATGTGTGGAAGAGACAGCGTGTGTGAGTGGAACCACGTGTACGAGTGAAAGGGCGAGCGTGGGTGGACGGCCGAGTGCAAGAGGGACCGTGTGTGTGAGGTCGCTGTATGTGAGGAGATGGCGGCTGGCATGCGGAACACGCAACCGCGTACCGAGTGAGAGTGCCATCTCGAGGTGTGTGAGCCTCGTGGCACTTGGGAGTTTGTGTGCGGAGAGTGCGACGACGACGGAGCCTGACGGTGGACAAAGGCCAGGAGTAGCGGCCGTAGCTGCATTGGGGTTGCACGGCAGCGTGCGCGGGGTCCGTGCTGTGTGTACGCCAGAGGCCGCCACGTGCGCGCCTGCGGGAGTGAAGCCCGGTCCGCAAACGCACGCGGTGGATTAGCCGATCCGCGGACGGACAGAAGGTAGGCTGGATACGGATTTGGACCAGACGGGTTTCTCACGCGAGCGTGTGTGTGTGAAGCTCCGACGGGCAGAGCACATGTGTTCGTGTGGGGAACCCCTCGAAACGCGGGGCTTGTTTTTTTGATGCGCAGGGTGACGTCATGGCTGCACGTATGGTTGGAATCCGGCAGGAGGGGAGATCCCTGCCGGATGTACCGTCCAGGAGGACGAGGTACAAGGTGCGCGAGCAGCTGCCATGATGTCACGGGAGTAAAGAGCGCAGGTTGCGAGTTGCCGCGCTGGTGCTGCGCGAATAGAAAAACAAACAAACAAGCAAGCCTCGCTTCGGGTGAACAGGATTCCCAGGCAGGGGTCGAAGATCCTGGCCCAGGGCACAGGACACAACTAGTTAGGGGAAGGGTTAGTGATAGCTAGACCGGCTCCATGGGGCAGGGATAAGTCCTCATGGGCCCGTGGGATGGATTAGGTAGAGGGATTGTAGTTGAGTTTAGGATGGATATGGGAATTGATTTTTGGATTTGAGGACAGGGACAGACTGTGGATGTGTAGTGGGGATGTAGCTTAGCTACGTAGTGTAAAAGGAACGTGCTGTAGTTTAAGGGATGACGAGGGAGCACGAGGTAGTTAGGGATGTAGTGAGCAGGATGCAGAATTCAGCGGTTGTGTTGAAGAGTTGTGAGGTGGAGACATGTTGAGTGAGTGAGGCCAGCGGGTCTGTGTGAATGGAGCGGATGTGGTATGCATGTGTGTATGAGTGATTGGGGGAGGAGTAATTCCACCCAAGGGACCCGGGGTCAGTATAAAGTGAGTTAGGGGGTTAGACAAATTGACAAAATGGAGGTCGTTTTGCTGTTGGTGGAGTGTGGCTCGAAACCCGTTTGGAGGGGTACAGGAGCCCTGTTGACGGGCTGGGAGATGGCTGCGAATGGTGAGTATCGCTGAGTGGGTACCCCGGGCACCGGGCTAGTCGGCCGCGGTAGGCCAAGGGTCCATGGGGGCCGGGGATAGCGTAGTGGGCACGGTGCGCCCGCATGATGCGGGGGCCGCGGCGCCATGTGCCACGGGGCAGTGTCTGGGCACGGGCGACTCTCGGAAAGGACCCGGGGCGCAACACGCCACGTGGGCATCGAGGGGAGTAGCCAAGGAGGGCACTCCCCAGTTTTTAGGGAGCTGGTAGGCTCGGAGGCAGTGTAGTGCCCGGGGTGCCATTGTTGGGGAATCGGAGAGGGTAGTTCCTGCCAAGGGAGCCACGCGGCCCAGCCATGAGACCGTGTGAGGCACGGAGAAAATTTGGGGGGGCATGGCCCGAAATTTGAGGACACCAACACAGGCGACGGAAATCTGGGTTGTTAGAACCGATAGTTTAAGCGAGAGGCGCTTGTTGAAAGCCCCGGGGTAGTTTAAGAGTTAATGGTTAGGGTAGATAGGAAGTGTACCCCTCCGCACCATCCATCCCTTCGCTCTCGTTGTGGGCCGCTGGACCCACTTTGGGTTAAAGATCGCTGAAATCTGAGGAGGCCATGCTGAGGCTTGAATTGGGCCTCGACACAGGACACTAGCTCTCCCTTATTCCCCTCCAGGAAGGGAATGTAGGGTTGGGAGTAGGCTAGGAGACGATAGGTTAGCCGAACAAGGACGATAAAGGGGTTAGGAGATGAGTTATAGAGGGGAAGTAAAAATAAAAATATAAACAAAAAAATAAGTTGGGCTAAATTGATTTTTGACAAATTAAGGGAGTGGGTATGGACCGAGACAGGCAAAGGCGATAGGTGGAGGGAGACAGTAGGGTAGGTCCGAGCCCGCCTTCCGAGTGGCCAGCACCACCGCACTCCCTCCACCAACCTCCATTTCAAGGCAAGGTGCGGCCAACTTCGTCTGCTGGCTGTTTGCTACGAGGCCTGTGCCGGCCACGTCGTCTGCCGGCTGTTTTTGCTTCAAGGCCGTGCCGGCCACGTCATCTTGCGGCTGTTGCTGCAAGGCCTGTGCCGGCCGATCGTCTGCCGGCTGTTTTTGCTTCAAGGCCTGTGCCGGTCACTTCTCTGCCGGCTGTTTGCTACAACGTCCTGTTTTGCCACGCCATGCCTTGCCTGCCTGCCTTTGCCTTGGCCCATGCCTGCTGCCCTCTTCATTTTGCCCCGTTCTGTTTTGCATTCCCCCCCCCCCCTGTTCATTACCATGTGCGCCAGGATCCTCGCGCAAATTGCAGGGACTGCCCTGATGGCAGCGCTGCAACACGGGACTGCACCTGCGGCCCGTGCACCGTTTGTTGTTCACTGCATTCATTTTAAGAAGGGGGAGGCCTTGACTGCGCTAAGCAGCCTGGCTCCCTGCTAACTCTTGTTTTCTCCACAGAGTCCATCGATCCTGGGCCATGGTTAGTGTAAATTTGTAAGTTAAGTTGTTAAGTTGTAATTGTGAATGTGTTTTGCACCCCCGGCATGTTTGTCTTAGCGCCGGCAATTTATTTAAGTCGTCTATATGAGTGGGTTTGTTAGTTAGTTACTCAGCCCGTAGGTTATTTATTTTGGGACACGAATACACTGAATGTCGCACTCAGGGATCCGAAGGTAAATCGTACTAAGGGAGAACTTACACATGATGGCACACGAAAATTCGACGACTCGGGACGAGTCTGTAAAAAGGAGGGGGGGTAGTGTTACGGCTGTGGAATTCGCAATACACCATAAAGGTTCCTTAGATTAGCATGCCGGTAAGTGGGTGTTGAGCTAGGTCCCCACCGTTGTTTAAAGGAGATTTTCGTGTTCACCGGGCTGCGACTCTTTGAGATAGCCGTTTTTCTTATCTATCGTTATTTTGAGCCACCATTGCAACAAACGGCCACGCAAACAACAACCGCACCAACTACGCCACAACGCCCACCACGCTCACCACCCCCACAACAATCACCACCATCTTCGCCACTACCCCGCTTACGAACGCCATCCTCCCGGATCACGGTAAGATGGTTTCCGCGTCGGAACCGTCCGAGAAGGATTGGCAGAACAAAAGCTCTTGTGAAGCCTGTGGGGTTTTTCCCGCCTATTTTCCCCGCGCTTGGTGTGAAGGGAAGGGGGAGGGCAGCTCGCTGCGATTGGTGGATGCACGGCGTGAGGCGGTCGGGGTGAGGGAACGCCCCTTTTCGGGAACCTTCTCGAAGGGAGGCGGAGCCGAAAATGGGGAGGAGCGAAGGGCGGAGCCCCCGCTATATAAGGCAGACCGCACGCGGGGCTCGCTCTCTTGCTGTGGTCGAGGTCAAGTTCTCTTTTGCCTGGGTCGTCGACGTCTCCTCTCTGTCGGGGTCGTGCTGGATCATCCTCTCTCTCTCTCTCCTCTCTCTCTCTCTGTCGTCGGGGTGGCCTTCGTCGTTCTTTGTCGTCGAGGTCGAGTTCTCTCTCCCTCCCTCTCGTCTTGGCGTTGAGCGACCTGTCGGTGAAGGCGCGGGCCGGTGGCGAGTCCGGGCGACCCTCGAAGATGCAGACGGGAGGCGCAGCCCTGCCGGCTGTGTGCCGGACCTGCGCGTCTGGCGAGGAGTGCCGGAGAGAGCTCCCGACCGTCGCACCACGAGGATGCAGGTAACCAGCGTCGGTCTCGTGGGCCCATTCGGTCATCCACGGCCCACGGCCATAAAGGTTTACGAACCCCGTCTACCCCCTTGCCTATGATGGGGTCATTTCTTTTTTTTTTGTATTACTGCTGTGGCGCCGTGTCTCCATAAGTAAACCTGTGTAAGTGACTGTGCTTGTAAATAATAATTGTAGTCGGTTGTATTGCTTTCTATTTGCCTTGCTTGTAAATTGCATGACTGCCCTTGCTTGTGTTGTGTGTGTAATACGTGTGCTCTATAATAAATGTCCTTTGTGCAACGTATCCCGTTCGTCGTGTCCTCCTTTCACCACATTGAAAGTGCCATCTTGCATCGTGGAATGAGTAGTGGGTTTGAACGCCCGGTAAGGAGAATCGGAACCATCGAGGTCGGCGATAACACCACTCGGTTATCCCTGTAGCACGGAACGAATCGCTTAAGCGGTTCGTGTCCTAAGCCGACTGCGGCGTGGTGCAACCCCTCGGTAGGTTACCCGCGCGGGTATTTAGGTATATCGACATTCGGCGATTCACCCTATTTCGCGCGGGTCGAATGCGGACTGGGTTGTGGTGAGGTTAAACCCCCACCCTGACTGGCTCCTGGCGGTAGTTCCAGGGAGGTCACGACTGAATTGTCTCCGTCGTGGGCGATGCGGCTGCTATTAGATTACGCGGCCGATTGCACGCCGGCGGGCGCGAATTCTTAACAATATTAATACGGAAGGACCAATTTTTGCTCCTCCTAGCGGTCGCGTCACGTTTTTCTCGGTACTGTGACCTGGACTGAAAGAAACTTCGTACCTGTAAGAGTGCATCGCACATAGTGGCAATAGTCAACTTTCAACTCTGAAACAGAATAAACACTTTTCGTTGAGACGGGGGCGAGGAGTGAAGAGGCGGGGCGGGATGAAGAGACGGGGGCAGGGAGTGAAGAGGCGGGGGACAAGTAAGCAAATTTTTGGGCGGGGGTAAGCAAATTGAAAGCGGGAGACGGGGGAAATGGGTGGGATGAGTGGGCGGGGGCTGGGGTGAATTAGGCGGGGTTGAGTGTGAGGGGGGTGGACAGGGGGCGGGGGCAAGTGGGGCGGGGAATCAAGAGACGGGGGGCGGGGAGTGAAGAGGCGGGGCCGGGGTAATTAAATTTTTGGGCGGGGCTAAGCAAATTGAAGGTGGGGGGGATGGGGCAGGGGCAGGGATGAGTAGGCGGGGGCAAGCACGCCTGTCCAGTCCATGTCCCTGAGTGTGGTTGAGCTGGTGAGGGTGGTTGAATGAACGGAATCCGTCTGTGACGGGGTTTCGGCTAGTCATACATATTTCTTGTGGAGTTGTGGCCCTAAAAAGAGCCGTTTTAGTTTAATGAAGCTTTTCAGCTAAACCCGAGGAAATCCTCGTCAATGCTTTCCTCGTCGAAGACGGCACGTAACTCCTTGTCCAAATCAGGGTACAGCAAGTCCCCGACGCTGTCACCATCATTTGCAGCCTCCTCCTCCTCCTCTCCCAAATGATGTCGTCCATGTTGTTGGAGATGCAGCATTTCAGAAACGCTCGCTTGCTGATGTCCGACAGTATTTCCTCCCACACCTTGATGATACAGCCACAGATCATCGTAAGGTAAACCTTTCTCATCCTCCCGATGAACGCCGGCAGTCTCCCAGACAACATAATGCTCAGCCAATGTAGCAACAGGAGTAATGGTGACAGTTCAACCAAGATGTATGTGTCCAATGCTCCTCGGAATCCGGGTCGAAAATCCTGGTGGGAAACACGGCACGAAATGTTGATTTTCAACTGATGAAAATTACAAGTAGAGGAATAGGAAAGTTCGTCTGTGGGGGTTCCACCGAGATGCAGCTAATGTTCCTCGAAACCTGGGTCGAATACAAAGGCCTGCGAAGTAAGAAAGTTTGTCTGGTTGATGTGAGTAATCCGTGGGAAGCACGTTAGGACCCGCTGATGGTAACGAGGGAAAACGAAGAGAACCAGGAAGAATGAAGAGAACCAAAGGAAGCCAAAAGAACCGAGCAGCACTGGTAATTCTTAAAGCTTCACAGCCCCACGTGGCTCCTTGCTCTCATGAGAGTCTTCTTCTTTCTTTTAAATCCATTTCCTGCCCTCGTATAGAAAAGTACTCGGGGCTGATTGGTTGTTCCTAATTTTAAACCATTACCCACTATCCAGCATTTCCTAGCACAGTATCCGCATGTAAGGAACAAGATTGGTGGATTAATTCCGCCTGCATCGGATGTTCATGGAAATAATGATGCATATAAAAAGTGGTTATCACTACAAGTTCCTCATCTATCCACCCCTTCTGCTGCGTACGAACAATGATGCCAGCTGGAAACTTGTCCTTGGGCAGTGTCTTCCTCTTGAACACGACATAAGAGGGAAGCTTCAAGCCAGATTTGATTTGTGACTTGTCACAGGTACCATGTAAACCCGTACTAACCTGTTTTATGGTCGGGTTCTCGGCGACTAAACTATCTCCCCCACCAGTTTTTTTTCTCGTGAGAAGGGTGTATGGCTATGGACACCCAGCAAGATTAAAAACAAAACCCGTCAAAGGGTGGAGGAGCTCCTTGTGAGCCAATGGCCATTCATTTCTAGTGCCCAACTGTGTCTGCGGATGTCCTCCTGCAGTTGGGTTACTTTTTTTGGAGGTTGGTGGCAAGATTTGCACTCCGGCCACCGTAAGACACTTCATTCCACAAAACCCACAAATGTAAGGAAATCTGAAAATTCACTCCAAGGGAGTACCTCCTGTGCTGCTGCCCTTCACAGGGCAGCTCACCATATGACAGGATTGGGGCAAAGCCTTCGGGACCCCCATTCCTTGATGAAAGACAAACCACGAGGTAAACCTCGAGGGCCAGACTGTGGTGGAGTGGTGCTGAGGTGTCGTCCATCAGACGGTGGTCTCCTTGGGTTAACCTGAGGCGGTCCCTTTGGGTGGGTGTGTCTGGAATGTCCTATCCCGAAGAGAGGATGATCACCTGTCTCTGTTATCATCTGAGCTCAGGCGTTTGGACATCGGTATTGCAGCACTCTCTGAGGTTTGGGAGACCGGATAGTGGCGAGATCACGGCGGGTGGTTACACCTACTATTGGGCTGGTCACTCTGATGGTTAGCATGCCCAAGCAGTTGCCGTAGCTGCGTCCATTAAGCTGACTCCAATGATAATTGAGGTAACACCGGTCAACGAGCGTATTATGAGACGAAGGATTCGTCACTCCTTGGGTGTCGTTTCCCTGGTCTCTGTATATGCTTCGACTGAGGCGAGTGATCTCACCATGAAGGACGCATTCTTGGTGTCTTAGAATGGCGTCCATTCTAGAATTCTAGACGTCCATCAACTCTGTGGTTGATCAGTGCCCCAGACGAGATACTATTCCAGTCTTGGGGGATTTCAATGCATCGACTGGAACTGATAGGGATGGTCATGAGACATGTGTTGGTCCCCATGGGTCTGGAACTAAACCAGAATAGCAATAAGTTCCTTGACTTTCAAGGAGTCATGGACTTAGGGTGGCTGGTTCATGGTTTCAGCACCCACAGGCTCATCGCTGGACTTGGTATTCCAACACTGGTGGTGTGGCAAAGGAGATTGACCATGTGCTTGTTGATGGTCACTGGAGGATGATCCAGAACTGCAGGGTTTACCGGAGTGCTCAGTTCCTCAATACTGTCCAGAGACTTGTTGTAGCATCTCTGAAATTGCAGCTTTAATCCAGGAGAATGGTACCATCCCAGCCTCGGCTAGATGTTGGCAAGCTCATGGATGAGAGGGTAGCTGAGGAGTTGGCAACCAGGCTGAGTGGGGATTTTGGTGGTCCGGGTGCTTTGGAGAATCCTGAAGAGTTGTGGAGTGCCTTCAAGACCACCATCCTTGATGTTGCTGGTGGATGTCTTGGAACTCACCAGAGGGCGAAGAAAAATTTTGTCTCTCAAGGGACACTGGATACTATTGACCAAAGTCGTAGGGCCAGGCTTAATGGCAGAGCTGATTTGAGGTGGGTGTTATTGGACTGTAGCTATTGTGAATAATTCTTCTTTTGATGTGAGACCATGTGTTCTTCTTATTTTATGTTTAGTGGCGTTTTCAGTCACGAGGTTCGATATATGCCACTCACCTAAACTCCAGGTGTCTCTGGGTATCTCCGAACGTTTCCGAGCGTGACTTATTTAATTTCCGCAATCGGTTAATAAAATGCTGTGCAAACTCTTCACCTGAACCAGTTTTCAAAATTCAAATGGCAGAATTGAGTTTAACATTCATTCTGACTGCTACAAAAGCATTGTTTTGGAATATAATTTAAATTAATCATTGATCGTTTTTAAGACCGATTTTTTTTTCGATACCAATGTATTAACTACACCCCTAACTTTTACCTTCTTTTGCCGATAAAAAAAAGTGTGGCTTATACACCCCAATATACGGTAATCAGCTTATTGTTGTCACCTCCCCAAATTATCAACCAAGTTTTGTTATAATCTGTCCATAACTTATAAAATTGCAGGATATACGGGGAGTCCTCGCTTAATGCTCAGGATGCATTCCAATAAAGACGAGTGTTATGCGAAAAAGTGGAAATCGAAAACGTTTTTCCATTGGCATAATGTTAAAAACAGAGGATGCGTTCCTGGGCAGTAATTTTCAGTCATCCAAAGTATACTAAAGTGAATAATAGACATACGGATTGCATAAATCCATACCGAACAAAAATGTATGTATGAATAAGTTGATACAAAGGACAGTAACTAAATCTCCACATCATCTCCACCATTTCGACCCCTCTCCACACCCCCTCCCTTAAGGCGCTGTCACACCTTGACGATTTAGCCAGCAATGGCAACGTATAAAAATGTATGTAAACGTTGCGTGCTGCTGAAATTTTGATGTTTTTTTTTAAGTTTGGTCGTATTCATAACGTGTTGGTCGTATGCATAACATATTAGTAACGGGCACAGAACTTTCGTTGTCTGAAAGATAACTTATACCAACGAATGCTTAGCCTGTTGTCGGCGTTCACAACCTATGCCCAACGATAGTCTAACTTAGGCATAGCGCGCTGCATCGTATCGCCGACGAACTCGTGGCGTAGCCTGTTAAAAACCTGCCGCACGCCGATTTAAATCATAACCGCCTGAGAATTGGAAGTGTCAACCACGCAGTCACACCTTGACGATTTAGCCAGCGTGTGCCGACCTTTGAAAAATTTGCCGAACCAAGCTGGCACACGTCGAATACGTTTATGGGTAAGTTGTGTATACTGTTACGGCTGTGGAAATTCGCATTACCATTCAGGTCCCGTAGGAGAGTATATTTCTGAAGTACATGTGTAGTTAGCCCAAACCCATTGTTTAGAGGGAATTAATGTGATTAATTCGGGCTGCGACACTTTGAGTTAGGCGTTTTTCTGTTCTTGCTTTATTTTCGAACCAACTACAACAACGCAACCACGCCACCACTCCAACAACGCCAGCACCGCCATCTCACAACAACCACCACCATCTCAACCACGCCACCACACCAACGAGCGCCATCCTCCGCGGTCCACGTACGACGGTTTCCGCGGTGGAAGCCGTCGAACGGGAGAAGGGAAGGAGGAAATCCCCACAGCGAGGGCGCGCGGTTTTCCCGCTTGTTTTCTTCCCTGGCCCGGCGCCAGGACGGATTCTCCTCGCCCCCGGATGGCGCGGGAGGGGGAGCGAGAGGGACGCCCCCCTTCTCGAAGCGCCTCGAAGGAGGTGGAGCCAAGAACGGGGCGGGGCGCCGGGGGTATAAGAGTCGGAGGCGCAGGAGGTTCTCTCTCTCTTGTTCGTGCTCTCTTGGTTCGGCGCTCTTTGGGTGCTCTCTCTCTCTCTTGTTCGTGCTCTCTTGGTTCGGCGCTCTCTTTGGTCTCTCTCTGTTCGTCGGTGCTCGGTCCGTGGCGTCGAGGGGCCAGGCACGGGCAGGCACGAGGCACGCCGGAGGATCTCGCGTCGAGTGTAGCGGAGAGAGCTCGCAGACCGCGAGAGGAGGACGGTCGCCAAGGACTCAACGCAGGGAAGTCGCGACTTCCATTTTCTTTTTGGGGTTCTGTGTGAACGTGTGTGTGTGGCGCCGAGTCTTAGTAAGTAAAATTGTATAAGTGTTGCCGAGTGTTCGCGTTAGTCGGTTGTAGCTCTGCGTCGTCGTTGTCTATTTTCTATTTGATATATGTGCATTCTGGCTGTAAATATGTGATATATGTGTGCTTTGTGTCCGTGTGTGTAATAAATGCTTGCTTGTTGAATTGTTTCCCCGTTTCGCTGCGTCCTTCCTTCGTTGGGTCTCCATCTTGTTTTACGTAAAGGGTACGTAGTGGCGCCGGGACGGCCCGATAATTAATCAGGAACCGTCGAGGCGACGATAACACCGCTCGGTTATCCCGATAGCACGGAACGGATCGCTTAAGCGGCCCGTGTCCGAAGTCGACCTGCGGCGAGGTGCGGTCGCCCGGTTTACCATCCGCGTGGGTACTTAGGTAGGTCGAGTTTGGCGAACAACCCTATCCCACGCGGGTGGCCGATTGGCACGATCGTGGTGAGGCCGAAAGGCCCACCCGTGACTGGATCCCGGCGTTAGTCCGAGAGGGTCACGACAGAATTGTCCGTCCGGTGGGCGAGGCGGTCGCGATTCGAGTCACGTGGCCGATCGCACGCCGGCGGGCGCGAATTCGCAACAATACGTTAAGAGCACGCTGAAAACGATGATGAAGTATGCTGTCATATTTCGTGGTACATCTCGTACGTCGTGAAATTTCAAGCATGCTGAAAATTTTACGACGTACTCGCCGTATGGCTCACACGTTCCGCTGCCTGGGAATAAGTTGTAGGCACGATATGCGATCGTTGACACACGTCGACACAAATTCCTTGTAAGTTACTCATAAGTCGAAACACGTCGTAATAGTTTAGCATACCCGAAAATTATTTCTCCGTCAAGGCACATTTTCTTTTTTTCTCCTTGGCTCCGTGAAGGCACGTGACGAAATATCTGAAGTGTGTTGTTGTTGTTGTTTTTGTTTTATTATTTTTTTTTTTTAGTCTATCACGAATTTTAAAATATATTCGGACATTTGCTTTTAAGTTTCGACGTCGACTGACAATATCCTCAAACAGAAAATATTCACAGAGGAGGAACGAAGAATAAGACATGAGCAAACTGAAGAGCAATAGGACGTGACGTAACGGCACGTGACGAAATATCGGAAGTTATTGTTTTTTTTTTTTTTTCAACGCTGCAATGCCCATTATACGGTAGCTGTAAATTAGAAACACGTTCAGTAAGTTCTGTGGTCGTCCGGAAGACGTCAATCAATAACGTCTACATACGTCAATATGCGTTGGAGGTACGTTACACATAGGTTCAAAGCACGTTACTCATAGGTTAGAAATAAGTTTTGGGTACGCTAAGCATTACCTCGACGTATTTCGACTTATGATTAACTTACAAGTAACGTGCCTCGACGTGTGTCAACGATCGCATAACGTGACTCGACGTGTGTCAACGATCGTGTAACGTGCCTACAACACGTTACTCATAGGTTATAAATAGGTTTCGGGTACGCTATCATTACCTCACATGTTCGACTTATGAGTAACTTACAAGTAACGTGTGTCAACGATCGCATAATGTGCCTACAACTTATGGCCGATAGCGGAACGTGTGAGTCATACGCTGGCATACGTCGTAAAATTTCAAGCATGCTAAAATTGAGGACCACCGCAAAGTACAACGATGAAAGCCAGCGTACTGCATGTATGGCAGTGTTTTTCAGCGTGCTCTTAACGTATACAAAACTTACCCATAACGTATTCGACGTGTGCCAGCGTTTTAGACAAATTTTTCATAAGTCGGCATACACTGGCTAAATCGTCAAGGTGTGACAGTGCCTTTATTGATCACACATTCAAACTATCTAGCTGGACCTCATTTCTAAATCACTGCCCACCAGACAGAGCTAGTACCATCTTGAATAAGTTGAGATGTTCAGGTCATCAATCAGCAGCACTGCCCTGACTGACCTGCTGGACCTACTACTCTAGCCTGCTGTTCCCATCCTGTGTGCATGTACACACCACACACACCACACACACACACACACACACACACACACACACCACACACACACCTCTTTCACCCCCTTGTTCTCATTTTCACACTCAACTCCTCTCTCCCACCAATTCACTTCTCCCTCACCCAATGCACTTCTCCGTCACGATGTGTAAAAAAAAGTCAAAAAATTTCAAAGTAAACACACTAAATGCTTTTCACACTCAATTCCCAACACTCAGTTTGACCATCGACTTCCTCGTGCTCCTTGTCTTCCAAGTGCAATCATCCTTGTTCAGAATATCTGCCAAACCTCACACTCTCGGTCTGCCAGTACCCTGTCATGCAGGGCCAAGCCACAAAGGAAAACCGAGCCGAGTCCACAGGCTGAAGTATACGAGGTGTGTTCAAAAAGTATCCAACCTTAATTTTTTGTGCATAAACAAATGAAGCTCGGGAGGCGTGGTTTGGTGCACGTATGTAGGCGATCCTAATCCGTATGCGCGAATATTTTCCCGCCTGCAGAAGCTGTCAGTCGCCGACAGACCGCCGATGAGTGAGGAAGTGTTAGTGAGCGCCGTCGGATTTTCGTTTTTTGACAAATTGCGGAAAAACTTGAACAACGCTACTGCATCAAATTTTGTGTAAAGCTTGGCGATTCCCAAGTGGAAACGATCCGCAAGATTCAACAGGCCTTCGGGAACGAAGCAATGGGCACCACACAGATAAAAGAGTGGTACAACCGCTTCAAAGATGGTCGCACATCAGTGGAAAGTGAAGCACGTTCTGGAAGCCCTCAACATCCTGAAATGAGATCGCCATTGACCAAGTGAAGACTCTGCTGATGCAGGATCGTCGAATCATGATCAGAGAACTTGCAGACGAGGCGGGCGTCAGCATTGGATCCGTTCATTCCATTGTGACTGAGGATTTGGCTTAAGGGAGAATCTCAGCGAAGTTCGTGCCAAAGCTGCTAACGATCGAGCAGAAGCAACTCCATTTGCAGATCGCACAGGACATGCCGGAGACTGTGAACAGCGATCCCAACTTCTTCAACACAGTGATCACTGTCGATGAGACCTGGGTTTATGGGTACGACCCAGA
>CM068964.1:51860544-51887692 GCA_035128595.1 Eptatretus atami
TAACGCACCCGCCCATTCTTCACATTTGATACGGAGTTTCCTGGCCAAACACAACACACCTGTGCTTCGTCAGGCTCCATGCTCTCCCGACATGGCTCCGTGTGACTTCTGGCTTTTCCCCAAGCTGAAAATGCCCCTGAAAAGGACCAGATTTCAGTCCAGAGAAGACATCATGCGGAATGCGACGGACCAGCTGTGCGCCATCCCAAAAGAGGCGTTCCAGCGCTGCTTCCGACAGTGGCAGAACCGTTGGGAGAAGTGTGTGGCAGCCCAAGGGGACTACTTTGAAGGAGATTAGTGTAAGTTTGTTGTATCTGGATACAAGTATTTTTTATGAACAAAGGTCGGATACTTTTTGAACACACCTCGTGTATATATATATATATATATATATATGTATTCACCACCCATGTGGCCATGGAGTGGGTGGCCGTGGACGTTTGGGTGGCCGTGGACGTTTTGGGTGGCCGTGGACGTTTGGGTGGCTGTGGACAAGGTGGGGGCATCCTAGACAACAGTTGCGGAAAAGGTGTGGGTTGCCCCAAACAAGGCATATGCGGCCATGGTCAAGGGGTGGTTTGGCGGCCACAAACAAGGGGTAGTTGGGTGTCCACGGCCAAAGGATTGGCGGCCACGGATGACGTTTGGGCGGCCGCAGGCAACGTACGTGAGGCCGCGGATAACATTCACGAAGCTGCAGACGTTTGGGTGGATGTGCTCAAGGTGTGTGTGTCCCCAGAAAAGTTGTAGGCGGCTGCGGACAAGGTGTTGGCAACCAAGCCATTGGTAGACAGCATTTGGTGCCAGACCATGTGACCGATGCTGCCAAACCATGGAACCTATGATTTATTGGTCTGGCAGCTTTGATTTTTGAAGAATAAACCTTTAAAAATCATCTCCAGAACGACTTGACAGATCGAGGTGAAACTTCACACACAGGTTCCCCAATCCTCTCGTGCATGCACAGAGAGGAGTGCACTCATTTTTTATGTTTTACTATCTGTCTGTTTTACTATCTGTCTGTTTTACTATCTGTCTGTTTTACTATCTGTCTGTTCACGTATAAATTATAGGTCACATCGTATGGCAGCTGTGATTTTTTGAATAATAAACCTTTAAAAATCCTCTTCTCCAGAACGGCTCGACAGATCAAGGGGAAACTTCATACACATGTTCCCGAAGCCTTGGGGACACCATGGTGTTCATGAGTAAACATAGGTGACATGGCGGGGCAGTATTTTTCACATGGTGTGGCAGTGATGATTTTTGAAGAATAAACCTTTGAAAATATTATTTTCCAAAACGGTTAAACAGTTCAAGGGGAGACTTCACAGGCATGTTCCTCAAGCCTTGGAGATACCAGGGTGTTTGTGAATAAATCACAGGTTGCATGGTCTTGCAGCTCTGATTTCTTAAGACTAAACCATTGAAATCTTCTCCAGAACGGCTGGACAGATTGAGTGGAAACTTCACACACATGTTCCCCAAGCATTGGAGATACCACAGTGTTCACGAATAAATCATCAGTCACATGGTTTGGCAGCTATGATTTTTTGAAGAATAAACCATTAAAATCTTCTCCAGAATGGCTGGACAGATCAAGGGGACACTTCACATAAATTTTCTCCAAGCCTTGGGGATACCATGGTGTTCATGAATAAACAGCCCAGTATCCCAAAGGTTTGGAGAACATGTCTGTAAAGTTTCCCGACGATCTGTCCAGCCGTCCTGGAGGAGAGGATTTTTAAGGTTTACTGCATTCTTCAAAATATAATTTATTCTTCAAAAAATATTAGCTGCCAGATTTTTTGAAGAATGATTTATTGGCGAACACTCCGGTATCCTCAAGAGTTGGAGAACGTGTGTGAAGTTTTCCCTTGATCTGTGCAGCCGTTCTTGAGGAGAGGGTTTTTTTTAATGTCTACTGCATTCTTCAAAAAATCATTGTTGCCAGTAACCGAAGATGCACCTTCAGACCCCATTGAGGGAGAGTGAAATGACCGAGGATGTGCATGATAAAGGATATAATTAAATAAGGCCGTTAATTATCTTCAAAATGGGTGTTTTAATTAACCCAAACACTCAATTTTCACTCATGCACTACCTTGGAGTTCCCTTAGTATGCATGCAAAGTCTCAGGCTGTTAGGTTTCATGGTTTTGGAGTTATGGAGGAGACACACTGACATTTATTAGTGTAGATGTACTATGTGGAGGGGGTGTGGTGGCGAATGGCTCATTGCATTCATGGAATGTTTGTTATCAATCGAAAGAGTATGTTAACCACCATTGGAAGAGATTGTTGCAGCTGATTATAAGGATTAGTAATTTTCCAAGTTTATTGATAAATGACAAGTTAAAATTACCTGCAGAGTGCCAACCACCTGGCATTGCAGCATGTCATCACGTCGAGCTGGAATTTCACTCTTGTGGTTGGAATTATATTGGCACGTTATCCTGATTCGTCGTTATTGGCCACGTTGTGAAATCATATCACACATCAATATGCTCACTTGCAGAGTAAGATGGAATGAATGTTGTTGGCTTAGTGGCCCACATACATACATACATACGTAAGGGGCGGAACAAGCTGATGTGGGTTCAAAAAACTATCAGCAATGGCATCTTGCGGTCGAATTGCTGTTCTCCTGTCGGACAGGTTTTTTATCAACCATGTTTACTTCTTGTAGAAATTAAATATATGATCTGCTGTCGTACGACTTTAACCATTCCGTTTTGTGATGTTAATGCACAGAGACATAAGGAAACCCAGACGCAGGAAGAGACCATTCGAGGGGGCAGTGGTTTCTGCAGGGCGTACACTTATACGGTCCACAATCAACTCCCTTCTCGTGAAACTCCCAAAACCCAGAATCATAGCTCACCTCCACTCATTCGTTCCTCTTTTTTTTCCGCTTGTGGAATCAACTTCCACATTCTCTTCAATCTCATACTTCCTTCCCTTCAGCTCTTCAAGACAGCTGTTCACCACCATCTCAGATGATCCCCACGACAAAACCTTGATCTCTTCTTCCCCCATTAACCCCCATTCCCAAGCCCACCTCTTTCCAAATTTTCCTTCCTGAGAGTTACCTCCACCACCGAAGGTGAAGGAGGTTATGTTTTCACCCCTCTCTGTCATTTTGTTTGTTTGTGTACAGGACATCTCAAAATGTTGCGGACGGATCCAGATGAAATTTGGTGGAAAGGTTGGGTGTGTGACAAGGACGAACTGATTAGATTTTGGTGAAGATCCGGATCCGGATCCGACTACTAGAATTTAAAAGTGATTCTTCACAATTGAGAGATAGGGCCAAAAAGGATATATAGCATGATATCTCAAAAAGTTGTGGACGGATTTGTACGAAACTTGGTGGGCAGGTTGGGTGTGTGACAAGGAAGAATTGATTCAATTTTGAAGATCCAAATCCGGATCTGCATCTGATAATTTTTTCAGTGATTCTTCACCTTTGAGAAATAGTGCTAAACTAATATAGAGCATGATATCTCAAAAAGTTGTTGTGCTGATTCGGACGAAACATGGTGGACAGGTTGGGTGTGTGCAAGGAAGAAATTATTCGATTTTGGTGAAGATCCGAATCTGGATCTGGATACGATGATTATTTAATTTTTTAAGTGATTCTTCACGATTGAGATATTGGGCCAAAAACGATATAGTACTGTATGGCATGATATTTCAAAAATGTATTGGGCCCGATATGTTCTCATGGATGAGGAATTGCCATGACGGAGGTATGTGCTCTACCGAGTGCCCTTCTAGTTTGCTTCTATATCCCTCTTGTCCACTCTGTGCATTCTCCCCTAACCCTCATTCTTCCCCACACCCCTTATTTGTCCAAGTCTCCCTCTATTTCGTCCCTCACCTCTGCTATTGTTGTACTTACCTCCTCTTTCTCCCATTCCTTTTGTTCTGTTACGTCCTGATCTATGTTCTCCAGTATTGCCTCCACAAGTCTCGACTTTGTATACAAAAAAGTCATGGACATAAACACCATCCCTGAACCACTTTAATGTTTGCCATTGGAGGAATATTTAAAAAACACACAGCTCAAAGGTCAGGGTGCCAACTCTGCACCATACTGTAAGTCGTAAGACAATGATCCATTTTTACTCCGCACACAAGCAAAGTGAAAAGCAGGGTTAAACGATTGGTTCACTTTGTGTGTCTACAAACGTCAGTTTATGATCGAGGAACAATTTGATTTCATTGAATGTTATATTTTGAACGAGAATCAGAAAACGAACTTGTAGTTCAGCAGTACTTTGGCTCTGAATTTGTCCTGATCGTGCATGCACAGAGAGGAGTGCACTCACTTTTTATGTTTTACTATCTGTCTGCCTGGCAGTCAAACAAAGTTGAAAATCATTTGAAACAGGAAACTTACTGCTTTATGGACACAAATAACAGGCATGAAAAGCTAATGTAACATGTTAAATAAGGTGGTGTAAAAGATGCTGCATCAACGGTCGTAAACTTCCGGAATTTTATTTTCGTACAACCTTAATTTTATTTTTTTTTTCCATTGAATTATACACTTGAACACTGTAGAACACAAATCGCCTTTTTGACAATTTCCAAACCCTTCCATTTAGCAGTACTTGGAGAAAATATTTCAGGATTTTTAGGTTTTTGTTGCAACAATAAGCATTCTTTGTAAATTTCCGTCTCAGCACGTCGGTCATGATGTTCCCAAGTTCAAAAGCCATATATTCTGTGTTCATTTGTCCAGTGTCTTCGTCTAATGTCCTTGTAATTCATGTAAAAGTACACCGATTGTTTCTCCTTGTCTTCCTCCTGTATGGGATGTGTGTACAAGTTCTTTCAAAAACCTTTGATCACTATTAAAAAAAAAGAACATATTAATAATGCTGATAATAAATTATTTTGGCTGCAAAAATAAAAAGTGAAGTCGATCAATTATCCTTTCTCTAGCTTTATCTTCCGCATTATTAATTTATTGTACACAATAAAATGCACAAAATGCATTTATACACTTTTCTCTAACACCTTCCCCCCACGTTTCCCCTCTCCATCCCCCCCCCCCCCCCCCAAGACCACATTGAAACAAAACGACAACACTTGCTTCAATTCCCCCCTTCAATGCCCTCATGAATGGAAAGTTATTTGTGTGTGGGCACAAAAAGGAAGAGTAAGCTGGAATGCAGTATAGCGATAAGTGTGCACAGAGAAGCTTGAGCTAGGGTGTGGTCAAAATGATACAGAGGAGGAAGAAGAGTATTTTGTTACTGGTGAAGTTATGCTGTGTAAAGCCCAAAGTAAAAACGTGCATTTTCATCTCAAGATCTCAAGTGCAGAAAACGCATACAACGCAAGAGGTGGACAAGCTGCAAGATGAGAGCAAAATGAACCGAACTGTGAAAGTGGAATTGAGAGGAGCAACAGTTTCTGTCTTACAGACGGGAAAACCTTGGCATGTATGCCATTCTTGCTGTCTGGCATGGAGAGCGCCGCTGTTGATGTGCTTGTTGCTTGCTCTAGGACCGATGGGAGCTACAAGCAGGGAGGAAGGCACTTGCGGCTCTTGTGGACCACAGGTGGGTTATTTTGGAGTGCAATGTGGATATATGTTCTTATTAACCTCTTACAAAGCCTAATGGTGTGCTGCCCATGATCTAATGCTCATGGAGGAACTTTTGCACAAACAACATGCAGGACAAAGATATGGGAGACATCATTGTAGTTTAACAAGAATTACAATATTAGTACACAATAAATACACAATTTGTAGTATAAGGGATTTGAAGCTGGGTTCAGAGCATCCTGCACCACTATTGGTTCAGATGGGAACACTGAACGGACAACCAATTTTGTTGTTTTTAATATGACAGTTTCTTTGTGCTCATATGATCGTCACTTGATTACAAACAAGGAGAAAAAGACATAAAATGTCATAGCCCCCGTTGTTTAAGTAATTTTTCTGTACGGAGTTAATAGGCGAGCCCATATTTATTTTCAGCTAAAATGGCCGTCAGTCTACTAGTTGGCCATCTTTGATCAGATCGCAAAATACAGTGAGGGGCACGTGTATGCCATCATAAACTGTGCTTGTGCCAAGATTGAACAAAATCGGACCATGCATGTTCGATAAATGGTTGGGGACACACTTAGGTAACAAAATGGCCACCAATCGGCCATCTTGGGTCTGCTCTCGAAAATAAATGATGTGCATATGTAAGCCATCATTCATTATCTGTGTGCCAAGTTTGAATAAGATCGGTAAATGCATTTCTGAGAAATGGTTGGTGACGTGTTCAACATTGGGATTTTACAACTAAAATGGCTGCCAGTCAGCCATCTTTCATCAAATCCTGAAACAAAATGATATGCATATGTACACCATCATGTGTTGCCCTTGTGCAAAGTTTGAACAAAACCGGTCAATAAATGTCTGAGATATGGCTGCGGATGGATGGACGAGACCCAATCCATAAATCTAACGGGGACTAATAATACGAGGGTGTTATCCTGGAATGGCCTACGTGTTCCGATTCTTGAATAGGAATGCTCCAGGCAATTTAACCAACACTTGCAGAGTTTCAAATCACCTTTTCTTTAATTTAGAACACTAAAAATGCATCGGTAAAAACCATGCCTTTTCCCAAAAAAAAGACACACGTCCCCCAGACTGGGGAAGAGTCCACTTGCCCTCTGCCGTGGAGATGACGCAACACAAGGACAGAGCATAAATATGCTTGAGGCAAGACATGGGTGAAGCATAAATATGCTTGAGGCAAGACATGGGTGAAGCATAAATACACATTTTACATTCAAACTTTGTTACATTACACTCCTTGGCTGTTTTTTTACATAAACCACTACAGCAATTGATTCAGCAAAGAGAATTACATGAACGTAAAACCAGGATAGCCACCTTAGCTTGAAACATTGTCAAATTGTTATTGAACATTATAAAAAATTTGAATAAACTGACTACATAGTACATCATACATAGTCACTAAATTCATGGACCATACTATGGTTAATGGATAGGGACGTAGTGGAAAATAACATGAGAATATGAAATTCACAATCACTAGAACACAATGAAGGAATTCACTCTTTCCCAACTGGTATAAGCAGAACGGCCTCAGTTATGGGTCGCAGGTCGATACGGGGTTTGCCGTCCTTCATGGTGTGGATTCGCACTTTCCGAACCCGACCCTCGACGCTGAGCAACGTCTCAATCACGCGTTCATTGGGCCAGTCGTTCCTGTGCATATCCACATTCAGCAGAACGATGTCACGGACACAAAGGTTGCGATTTTTTGACTTGCCACTGGGGCTGCAGGGTTGGAAGATATTCTTTGCGCCATCTTGACCAGAAGGTATTCGCCAAATTCTGTACATGTCACCACTGATAGCCGAAGATGTCTATAGGATGACCAAAATCACCTTGTGGTGCACGAAGAGGTGTTGTCTTCATGGTAAGTTGTGCTGCTGGTGTCAAGATTTCTGGCACGTCTGGATCTGTAGACACCGGTGCAAGTGGAGAAGTGTTGATGATAGTGCATACCTCCACCAGGAAGGTAGTAAGGAATTCGTGGGTTGGAGAAACTTTTGTCTCTAAGAGAATCGCGTTGAGGATTCTACGACAGACACCGATCATTCGTTCCCATACTCCACCCATATGCGACATATATGTTTGGAATCCCAGAGAAATTGCAGAAAGTCACAGAATGAGGAAGATACCATTGCATATGTTTAATAGCTTTATTGCAAACAAAAAACATCATTCTGGCCATTTCCTACCTATTTCACTCACTCCACCCTTGCCCATGCCTGCTCCCACACCACTTACTGAACCCTCACGACTGCCTCCACTTGCTATACCCTCACCACTGTCCCCCACTCTTTACACCCTCACCACTGCCTCTGCTGGCTACACCCTCACCGCTGCCTCTGCTACCACCTCTGCCTCTGCTCGTGAAACCCTTACCGCTGCCTCTGCTCGCTACTCTCTCACCATTGCCAATCTCTAACTGACATGTTCTATGTGAAGTGACCGGGGCACGCATGCGCAGTGCGTGCATACCGGGGAATGAATGTGCTGGTCCGACTTGGGTGTTGTCTTACTATACATCACTTAATCCCGTGGATACGTCACAATTGGCGACGAGTTTGACGCATTGCTCATTTGGCATTGCTCACTGTGGCGTCCATGGGGATTCTGTCAGAGTACCAGCCAGATGAAAACTGGGAAGATTTTGCCAATCGCTTGGAACAATAGTTCATCGCTAACAAGATGGCGGTAGCAGAAGAAGGTGATCAGTGCAGGGCCATTCTGTTCACCGTGTGCAGCAAATCAACATATGCCCTGATGAAGGACCTCATTTCCCCCGATAAACCAAAGGACAAGATCTATGATGAACTTGTCGAGATCGTGGAAAATACAAGCCGAAACCTGGAGAATTGTGCCTCGGTACAAGTTCTACATGCACTGGAGCAAGGCAGGTCAGTCGGTGACTGAATTTTTTGTTGTCAGTGCTGATGGAATTAGGCCCAGAAAGTCTAAGACTGAGGCTATCAATGATGCTCCTATTCCTGCAAATACTACAGAACGTTTCGCGTTCCTAAGTATGTTGAACTATTACTGTAATTTCCTTCCAAATCTGAGCACCATTCTCGAACCTCTCCACACGTGACTACGTGAAGGTGTTGAATGGCAGTGGTCCACACAGTGTAGTAATGCATTTGCTAAGGCGAAACGGTTGCTGCATTCACCAAGGTATCGTCCTGGCAGTGAGAATTTCTGCACTTAAGCCTTCAGTGGGTTACCACTGCCTGTTAATCCAGGTATTGTACCTGTACCAGGAGATATTTTAATGCAGTGAGCGTGTTCGACTGCGATAATGCTCCAATCACTTCAAAACAAATTGAATCATGGACGAATGTGGACCCAACCATATGTGTGAAAAAACAGTGTTATCAGTGGCATTTGGTCAACTGGACCTGGTGAGTTCCATGAGAAAGTGAGACCATACCTTGCTCATAAAATGAGCTGTCCTTACATTCTGGCTGCCTGCTGCCTGCTGCAGGGCAACAGGGTTATTGTACCTCCCAAAAGTTGGAACAAAGTGTGTTTTTAATGACATCGGTCACATCCAGGTATTGTGACCATGAAGTCAATTGCCAGGAGCCACGTTTGGTGGCTGGGTATAGATGAAGATCCAGAGCGCTACATTCATCATTGTTCCGTGTCTCAGGCTACCACCTGAAACTCATGTAAAGCACCGCTTCACATGTGGTCCTGGCATTATAAACCATGGTCTCACCTTCACGTACATTATGCTGGACCATCCTTTGGGAAGATGTGTTTGGTTGTAATTGATGCTCATTCAAAGTGGATCGAATGTTTAGCCTTATCATCCAGTATCAGCGAAATCAAGGTTGAGAGTTCACGTGCTATATTTGCCACTCATGGTTTACCTGATTGTGTGGTTAGTGATAATGGTTCATGTTTCACCAGCACTGTGTTTCAGGATTTCTTAAAACAGAATGGTATCAAGCACTAACGCAGTGCTCCCCTTAAACATGCTTCTAATGGTCAGGCTGAGAGAGTTGTCCAGGTGATCAAGAGTGGTCTCAAAAAGGTGAATGATGGCTCTGGAAATACAGATGAGGTTGTCATACGTTTTATTTACATACACTGTAAGATGCATCCGCAGGCAACCACCAGACGCACACTCGTGGAAATGATGATTGGTCGAATGCTAAAGACACACTTAGCCTTGATCCATCCTCATGATTTGTCCAGAATTACTGACCACCAGTTTAAACAGAAGTGGTGCCATGACAGGACCTCAGTCCCATGTGTCATCAATGTATTCAATTTTGTTTTTGCGCTGAATCCGGGACGTGGACCTAAATGGCTCACTAGTCATGTGATCAATTGAATTGGCAACTCATTATTTGTTGTGGAACTGTCAAATGGACATACAGTACGTAAACATATTGACCAACTGCGCCTAAGGCGTTGTTAACCAAATACTCCAACCTATTCATGTTCAGCCAGTTGAAAGTGACCCCTTGGTATCTATTCCAGTTGAGTCATGTGCCACGACCCGATGCATCTGAACCCGATATGTCTGAAACGGATCACAGAGAGTTTGAACCTATTCCTTGTCTTCCTCCACCTGAATATGCTGCTATCAGCACTCCACAAGTGCAGTCACCACTTTTGCGATGACCTGCTCGCACTACCAAGGCATCTGAACGATCGAACTTGTAATGATTATACCTTGCCCTAATGTATAGTTCTTTGGGGGGTGGGGGGAATGTTGACATGTTCTGTGTAAAGTAACCGAGGCACGCATGCGCAGTGCGTGCATTCCGGGGAATAAACGTGCTTGTCCCACTTGGGTGCTGTCTTGCTTTACGCCCCTTAATCCTGCGGATACGTAGCACTCACAAATCTCATGGTATCACATGCTGCCTGTGGAGACATTTATGGAGACCAATACAGACAATTATGTTCATCGTTTGCTGTCTCCCCAAATTCAAGAACTCTCCATCAGACCTGGACTGGTATCGGTGTTGTGTGATGGACTTTGTTGTGGAATAATCATTTTATGACTTCCTGCATTAGTACAATTTTCCTTTGGTACAGTATTCTTTACAGACTGCGCTGATTTTATTTTCTTTTGTCTGTACCTTCCCTCTATCACCATCCTTCCACAGGGACTGCAGTGTTCCGTTTCAGACAGTAAGTGACCAGCACACCTGTTATGTTACTGTCACTTCACTTCCTTAATCCATCACTGTAAATTTACATGTTTTCCAAATTCATTCACAAATTTCCCGTCCTCTTTGCTTCATGTTCCCAACAGTATGGTGAATAGGTAATGCACTAACCGTTGAACTGGCTAGTTTGGGATCGATTCTACTCGACCCGAGGATGAAATGTCTGATTGGTATTTCAGAGGGAGGGCCTTTTTGGATCCATAGTCGAGGCTTGTGGAAGAGGTAGTATTGCAGCTAGCTAGTAATCTCTGATTGCACACTGAAATCTCTGCATGTTGCTTTCCCTTCCCCTCCCCTCCCTAATGTTGACTTCCTTCCCTTCTTTCTCCTCCTTCTCCCTCCTCACTCTCTCCTGCCCCTCTTTCTCCCCCCGCCCTTTTAATACTCCCGTCAGCAGCGAGGTGACGGGTTGTATTTGCTAGTATAAAATATATAAAGGTCTTTCTAAGCACTGACTTTCTTTGCTGAGAGAGTGATTTAGATTCATTCTTTCACAAAGCTTAAAATAACTGTACAATAGATTATTATTACTTTTGTATTGGAAGAAGGTTTTAACTCTCTCCTTTCTCTTCTCTTTAAAATAAAGAGGTAGGAGAGAATGATGTACAAAATAATCTTCCTGTACAGTAATTATTCTTTCTTGCAATTCATAGCAAAAAAAAATTAAAATTAACGGTTCTAATATTGCATTGCCTCTGACGTAACATCTCACTGTGTCAGTGTTGAAACTTTCCACCCTTCTTCTCTTCTGCTTTTTCCATCTGAACACCGAAGACGACTGTGACCGGCCTCTGCCATTCATCAAGGCTCCGCCGGGCATGGCTACAGACCTCCGTGTGGAGATTACAGCTAGCAAGGGGAAGCTATGGCTTCAGGTTCACTGGTCATTGCCTCTGGATGCAAGTGTGCATGCAATCACTCACATCCTCCTTGAGGTGTTGTATTCAGACCTGGAGCTCCACTGTGTATTGTTTACATTGGCACATCCACTGTCCAGTCAGCGTGCACCCGACGGTGGAAAAGTGAGACATAATGCCAGCAACTCAAGACTTAACTAACACATGCATTTATTAAATATAATACTTTCAACCAGTACTGGTGATGATTACACTCAGTGCCTGTTTGAAGTCATAGCTCCAAGTCACACCACCTCTCCATCTTCCTGAGCCGTATGTTTAACGCACGGTTCCTATATCCTGAAGAAAATAGATTTGTTTGTGGAGTAATAGTTGCAGAATACACAAGAAAATGTGTTTTATTTTTGTCTATTTCTTTGTTAGAAGTGAAAAATCGGTTTCAAACTTCCTGACATCAAGTTCACAATATAATGGTTGTAGTTTGGAAGATCCAAATTCAAAAATGAAGACCTCACAATAGTATAGCTGCTGAGCAGGTCCGAAGTTTCAACCACCGAGTGGTCTTCATCTGGGATTGTGCAGGCATGGGATACTGTTCCTGCACAGTCGGGATGAAGACCACTCGGTAGTCGAGACTTCGGACCTGAGCCTTGCCTGCTGGGCACCTCGCGCAGTCGTTGGTGCCTGCACATTCCTTTGATGAATTATATAATATGACACTGGATTGCACTATCATGATTTCAATTAATAATTTACTTATTTATTCATTAAATGTCCCGATGACTTTTTAATCACCCAAATATTGTTGACGTGCTTGTGCAGTGGCGATTCTCATACGACTGCATCTCTGTGGAGCCACAAGACCTGGTGATAATCAGTGTATACACCCTGCCTCTTGGGACTCCACCACTCTCCACTCGTTTTCAGGTGCAAGGTGAGGATCCCTGCAAACACACTTACCTGTAAAATGCTACTCCTGTGTAATGTTGGCAGACTGGACCACAAATGGCAGATGGACAACAGACTGACAAAGGTGTGGAGGGGAACAGGCAGACAACAACACTCACATGCACTCCATTGAGCGTAGGGGAGCACTCAGCAGAAAGAAAGGGGAAGGGGAACACCAATAGAATAAAAGTATGGTGCCATGCTGAAACCTAAGAATTGCACAACTCTACCGAACACTATGCACTTATTAAACCACGTGATCGCTTCACACTTCGTCGATTCATATCGGTTACTATAGCATGTGCAGCATCACATTAACAGTCTAAATGAAGTTGAGAACAATATTATTTGGTCTCTTAACACCTGACCGGCACGTCAAACTCGACCTGCTGTGCTTCCGATTTATTAATCTTTTATTATTTGATCTACTTCACCTCCTCCTCCTCCTTTTTTTTTTATATTCCACACATCCCTTTCCAGACTGCCATGAAGAGACCATGATTCGGCTAGCTCCTCAACATTGCCAAGGTCGGTCGACCTGACACCATTCTCTTCGCAGTACACATATATCTGTAAAACAAGGTTTAAACCAAATTGGGAATAAATGTACAGTATGTGGTAACAAATTTGAAAGTGGGAAGAAAATGGCAAAACATTAAAGTATCAAACTCAGTACTTGACTGTACCTTAATGAATCTTGCACAGAAGAAACTAATCAATGGTCATGTGACATGTGGTAAAGTTTAAATTTCCTCCGTTCAACGGTTTTCGATGTACGCTCTTAACAAAATGCAGACACGCACGTACGTGACCGATTGCTTAACCCTGCTTTTCGCTTTGCACGCACGTGTGGTAATAAATACCAATATAACTGATGGGATGGTGCAGAGGTAGAAACAGTTACACACCTTTTAAATTGAACGTAGGCCAAGTGGATTTTGAAACATTTTGCTGCAGTTTAATTCAATAAACGCTTTGATGGGATGGTGCAGGGGTTGCACACCGAGCCTTTGAGCTGTCTCGTCTTAACTGTGTTCGATTCTTGATCCGATTATAAAAACTGTTGGATTGGTCCTTCCAGGTAGGGTGTAAAAATCTACGAGTGTACGTATTACCATCCAGCAGATGGGACGTTAAGCTGTGGACCTCTCTGCTGGCATTGGTCGTTTGTGGATGTTAAAGATCTTATTCTACCTTACAGTGAAGAGTAGACGAGGTATCACTGGCATTCTAATGTGCAAGGGCTACCCATCATCAATGATGATCAGTGACATCAATGATCCAGCTACTCCTCAGTAATGATGATTCAAGCAGTTGATGCAATTCGCAAGCAAATGCTGGTCAACCACACTTGTTTGCATTGATTGTGGTTCGAGCATCCTCTCTGAACCTGGTAGATCGGCGGTTTGATTCGGACCTTGGCCATGTTATACCGAAGACTTTTAAAATAGCATGTATCAATTTTTCACTTGATGCTCAGCATTTGGAGGATAGAGCATGATAAACTCGACGAGTTGGTACTCCTTGGGGGGTTAGGTGGGGGGAGGGGGGGAGCCTCTTGGGGGGGGGGTGTAGGTGAGGGGATGAGGGATGGGAGAGATTTATCCTCAATTTCCCCGCTAACTGCAAAGAGAAAAGTGACATCACAATGTCGTCTGGCACCCAGAGTGCTCCAAGAAGTTATGTAACTTCCCCAAAGATTACCAGCTGTGTTTGAAGTTAAGTTCAGTATTATCTCCCTTTCTCCATGCACGATTAGTTTAACAACTCTATGAACCTTAAACCCTTAAAAAAAATTACTCAGATGATTTCCAGTATTTTTTTCATCTAAATCAAAACTCTTATTATTTCCGTAACAGCAATTAACTGTAACAATTGAAATAAAGATGTGACAAATAAGTAAGTCAACACAATAGCAGGCTTGTCGGCAGTGGCGGATGAACACACGAGCACGCAGGGCCCCCAAGCTCAAGGGGGGCCCCAAGCTCAAGGGGGGCCCCAAGCTCAACCTGGGTCCCGGGCAGAGTCAGTGTGAGGGTCATGCATGAACCCATGCAATAACATGGGGCCCCACACGACCGATCGTGGTTCACAATCTTTTGAGACAGGGTCCCGAGGGTGGGGTCTCACTTTGCCGCCGAAACATATCAACATGTGAGTGGTGATAAACACAGCGCAAAGTGAATGCTTCATCCCAAAAAGAGAAAACCCTGCTACATAATGAATCGATTAAAAATGTTTCCCCTGATGTTCAACTGGACAGGGCTACAGTATTACAAAATTAGGGGGTTGACGTTAGGTTGGTAGAGAAAGCAAGTGGAATGATAACTACGTTTAAAGTTTACAAAAGCAACAATATTCCTAATAAACAGAATTTCTAAAATTCCTAATGTCAATACATATCAATATTGTTGAACAAATCTACACTACAATTTCTTTGTACGATCACAAAATGCCCCCTCATTAGTAAATGGACTAACCCATGCGCACGTGCAAGGTTGCTGTTTTTAAAATCAGAGCACCTGTCCCGAGGATAAAGCGAAACTACCCGAGCGGTACTGAGAAGTGAAAAAAGCTCAACAATGGGGGAAAAGGGTTAAAATCACCCAAAATGAACTTTTTTCGTGACACAAACGGCAGAACCAGAAAAGGGTCCTCGGGCTTGCACATTTTCTGAGGTGTGTTATTGCTATCGCTTGCCACACCAACCAATCAGATTACTATCGCTCGCCGCACCAACCAATCAGATTACTATCGCTTGCCAAGCCAGCCGTTCCTTATCAACGGTTTCGTTGGACTGCTTACTTGAGTGCTTAAGCCACTTGGCGAGCACTACACAAGAAACCTTTAGCTCTTCCACGAGCCTCGTCTATGTGTAAATACTAATAACTAGCCAAACCCGCGCTCCGCATGAAGTTTCTAAAGTGAGGGTTCATTAGGATGTTAATATATCCAGTGTTCACCATGTGATTTATAGAATTTCTTATATGACAGGATGTTTTTCTTGTTACATTTTGTGTCAAATTCACCTTCTGAGGTAGTCAGCATGTGCAGAAGAGGGTTTCACATTGCAGATGCTGTTTTCTAGGAGTGGTATTATGTACTCCTCAAGGTTACGGAATGTCGACGACAGACGTAATGACGTCAGCGAATGACCGATGATGTCATGGCATATCTACGCTCTGAGCGGTGACATCACACGTTGCCATGCAAAGGATGTAAAAATTAGAAAATCGCCAAAAATTCCCAAACTCTCCGTCTGGCGCGATCTCACATAGCCCATGCTGTTCAATAGATCACAGCACCCCATGCGCGAAAGTGGTGACAATCCGTCCGGCAGTTTCAGAGAGATACGTCAATTAACGGCGCAGACGTTAACAGAAATAATATATAGGATAATAAAATAAAAACTTAGTAGCTGAACACACCCCTGCAAGTCCGTTACCAATCAGCTTGTAGGGCGCTGTCAAGTGGCTTAATCACTCAAACAAGCACTCCAATGAAACAAACGGTTGATCAGGAACGGCTGGCTTGGCAAGCGATAGCAACGTGATTGATGATGGAACACCTTAACATTGCATGTGTTTTTCCAAGGGGGAAAAGGCAATAAAACATGGGAATTCCCCCGGATTTTTTGCAGTTGAGTCCAAAACAACATCGGCTAAGTGAGTGCGAAAATAACACGGAGACGTCTTTTTTGGGCGAAAATAACACGGAGTCCTCTTTTTTTTGGATGAAACCTCTTTTTTTGGGCAAAATAGCATTGAGTCCTCATTTTGGGGTATTTTGGGCCGAAATATTTTTTTGTGCCCAGGGCCCCAGAAAAATCTTAATCCGCCTCTGCTTGTAGGATAGCCAAAAGGTACGCACACTCGTCTCTAAGCTGTCTCGCCTGGGTTTGAATCTTGACCCAGCTATGAACTGTTGTCCCGGTGTTTCACAGGCAGAGTGATTCATCAGTGTGTGCTGTCCTTCGGATGGACGTTAAACTGGACGTCCCACCTGCCAGCATCATTGGTGGTTGTTAAATACCCCAAGGTGTCTTTCGCAAAGAGTAGACGAGCTGTTGCCAGTACACTGGCCAAATTCCAAATTCCTGCTCTAACCTACAGGAGGCACCACATCAGCATAACAACCACACTCCCAGTGAATGATGTTACCCAAAGCCATGTGCTGCATATGAAAACATGATATCTGTCCACCTCCGGTGGCAGAGGTAAAAAGAAGACGACAATAGCATTGAAAAATATATGATTATGAGATGTAAAACGTAATTTTGCTTTATTTATTTATTTATTTATTTATTTTACTGGAGCACCTAAAGTCTTGAAGCAAACAACGATAACAAAAATTGGAACTAAATTTTGCTTTCTCAAGCAAGATTAAACTGTGTGAACAATTTTCAAGGATGTTTTCTGGGTGATTCATGCATCTTCAGCTGTAATATAATATGCCCACACATGTAAACAAACAATGGAACAATGTTTTTGGGGTTGGAATGCTGGTCATCAAACTTATCATACCTGTATGGGCACTATCTCATGTTGTCAACTCCTTAAACTCTTTATGAAGCATCTACATTAGCCAAACATAATGCCATTGTTGATACGTGTTTATCGAGCTGTGAGTGGATCATAATGGCCTGATTGAAATACGTTTTCACTCTGAAACAAAACCCCAGGCCCCCATCTATCAGTAATCTCATATGTGGCTGAAGACGGAGAGGTGGTTATTGACTACAACAGTTCGTTCCTGTCCAAACGCCATGGCGCCTTCCCTTGCCTTTCTCGTGGCACCGCCTGCTTAACTCAACGGTTGGTGCCGCATGGTCTTGTCATAGCTACTGGGTCTTCGGGACAATTTCACCTGCGTGGCCTCCCTGCATTACCCTGCCTCTGTGTTCAGGTGTGATCTCATTCAGTTTTTTTTTTTTTAATACAAGGGTCAAGGCTGGAGGAAGAGCAAAAAAAGAGAAAGATAATTTTACTCACAAACTCACAATAAATTAGAGGAATAAAAAAGTGGCAAAGCAGCAGAGATAAAAATGCAATGGATGCAACAAAGTAAGGTTGGGAATAGATGAACTGAAAGAGCAGATGCGGCAAGACCAGATGTGAAGCAGGAGAGAACCACAAAACTACTAACCTGTCTGTGGTGGAAGAGAAGCATTCCCTGGGCGTTTTCTCCTTCTTGCTAAGAGATATCGACTACCCTTCAGGCGTTAGATCCCACAACCTTCAGGGATGCAAGATGACATGCAACACAACCAGCCCACTGAGGATTCATGACAGTGGATAAATGCATTGTACAATGTTAATCGTTGATGATGTTGAAGGAAGAACTTGGCTCTGAAAATAATTCCAAGGTGACACCCAGACATGGAGGGTAGCTTTGAGATGTGATCATGACATATTGTAAAGCCCATGACAGGTGAAAGCAGACTGTAAGGGAAAGGAGCTTCAAGGGTTGACCAGAGTAAATTGGAGGTTTGTCATAAAATCTTTAAGTAGAGAAATAATTCGAACATGATGCTTTCCAGCATTGACATTCATGTCAGGTGGTTGACAAAGTTCATATTCTTTTCAGATGAAGCATACAAGGAAGCAGCTGTAACCTGCATTTCACTAGAGAGAGGAACTGTTCGACAAAGGGTAAAAAAAAATCTATGAAATGGGGGAGAGGATTTTCCATACAGGCAGAGGGGTCCATCATATATAGGATGTCCTCGGACACAAAACCTATAATAAGTGAGGACACTGCAGGAGAAAGACATTCGTGCACAGCAATGTTCTCACGCCTTGGAAAACATTTTCCAGCCAGTCAAGGATATTTTGCCTTTTGGATCAGGATGTCATTTAACGGACTCAATGATCAGGGCTGCATACCAGACTGCAAACACTTGGGATATCCCAGACTTACCTGTACTTTTAGTTTAATTACAGTACAGAATATGGTTCTAGTCCTTATCATAGTTCAGGTGTGATATTGAGGTGTGCAAGGGAAGGAGTGGGTTTCAATATTGTTTAAAGCCTAACCCAATGTTCAGTTTAATTGATGCTCAAATAAAGGCAGAATATGCAGCACTAAACTAGCAATATAATCTATAAATATGATTTATTGGGAAGACGCACTAGCATATCAAGCTTGCACCGGCATTAGACTTTAAAACACGTACACACACCTGACTGGAAGCAAATGTCTCCTGCAGGTATTCCCAGTTGACGTTTCACATCAAAGGGCACAAGTCTGTCCTTTCTTTCAAAAACGTAAGGTTTTTTAAGTTTATATTTTGGATTGTATTCAAAGTTATGATGTCATAGCAGTGCAAGAATTGACCATTGTATCCGTAGATCCAAATGATAAACATTCTGAGAAATCAGAAACGGGGTACAGAAACTTAAAAAAAACAGTGTTACATGAAGGATCATCAAGCAGTCTCTCCATCTTGAAAACATTTTCACAATTGATTTGGAAAGTTCATGTTACATTCTGGTTACACGATTTCTTTATTCATTCAATTCCATCTCATCTCAATTTTTAAGCGGTGAAGCCGCTTCAATATTTGGCTTTGTCCGTCCATCCATCCGTTCATCCATTCATACATCCATCTGTCCAAAATGAAGAAGAACCTTTCCAACACACAATGTTTAATTATAATGGGTTCTAAAGGGTAATTCTAATGGGCTCAAAAGGGTGATTCTAAATGGTCCTAGAGGGTTCTAAAGGGTCATTCTCATGGTTTGAAAAGGGTGATTCTAAATGGTTCTAAAAGGTAATTCTGGAGGGTTCTAAAGGGTTCTATAGGGTATATCTGAATGGTTCTGAAGGGTAATTCTAATGGGTTGTAAAGGGTGATTCTAAATGGTTCTGAAGGGTAATTCTCATGGTTTGAAAAGGGTGATTCTAAATGGTTCTAAAACGTAATTCTGGAGGGTTCTAAAGGGTTCTATAGGGTAATTCTAAATGGTTCCGAAAGGGTAATTCTAAATGGTTCTGAAGGGTAATTCGAATGGGTTGTAAAGGGTAATTCTAATGGGTTCTAAATGGATCTGAAGGGTAATTATCGTGGGTTCTAAAGGGTAATTCTAATGGGTTCAAAAGGGTGATTCTAAATGGTTCTAGAGGGTTCTAAAGGGTAATTCTCATGGTTTGAAAACGGTGATTCTAAATGGTCCAAGAGGGTTCTAAAGGGTAATTCTCATGGTTTGAAAAGGGTGAGTCTAAATGGTTCTCAAAGTTAATTCTGTAGGGTTCTAAAGGGTTCTATAGGGTAATTCTAAATGGTTCCGAAAGGGTAATTCTAAATGGTTCTGAAGGGTAATTCTAATGGGTTGTAAAGGGTAATTCTAATGGGTTCTAAATGGTTCTGAAGAGTTATTATGGTGGGTTCTTAAGGGTAATTCTAAATTGGTTCTGAAGGGTAATTCTAAAGGGTAGTTATCTTACTATAATTCACCGTCTGTCCGTTTGTCTGTTCCCAGGTACCGCAAAAACGGCTGAACCGATCGCAACCATGTTTTTGGGTGTGTAATCCTGGGGCCCCTTGGAGTAAAATAGGCATAAATATAATAACATGACCCCCTTGACAGCTCCCATAGGGAGCGGGTGCTTCTAGTAAAGGGTAATTCTAGAGGGTTCTAAAATGTAATTCTCAAGGGTGGTTGTCAAGGGTTCTAAAGGATTCTAAAGGGTGTTTATAAAGGATATTTCTAAGGGGTTCTAAAGGGTATTTCTAAAGGGTTTCGTTCGTTTCTAGGCTTTGCCCATTTCATATTAAAATGCCAAACTGAACTGCTTCCTTCGGACACGGGTGCAATTATTTTGTTAAAGAAGAACACCATTAAATTAGGTGGTCCCAAACAGCTTGAGTAGAGAAAGCCATTTGTAGGTGGAGCGAGATGGGGTAAGTTCCCCCCTCCACCCCACCTGCATAGATACATCATCCTCAGTCCTTTTGTCAGTATACTGAACGTTTTTCATTTTAAATTACCCACTCTACCATCAGCCGTAAGCCTGGTGTTGGCTTTACAGTTAAGGTGGGTGGTTTAAGACCTTAGGGTTTGGGCCCCTGTCGGCCGTTGAACTAACACGAGGTGGGGTTGACTCATCCTGTAATCCTTCCGAGGTCGGTGAAAAGAGTACCCATTGTCTCGGTAATTGAGGACACTGCTTCAGGGGCACAGCCGTGCCCCCAGAAAGCGATGTAACCAGCAGCCATAGGCTGCACACGATAGCTAGCCTAGCATCAGTCAGAAGAGAGCTTGAGTACGGATGTTCAGGATGTTGAGCATATAACCAGGACCAAAAGAGTTGCACAGTACAGAAAGAGAGGGGATCCTGCCCCATATTTCCTGCCTGGGGTGCCCTTACTCAACTCGGTCTCCCCACGGAAAATTAAAAACAAAAATCTTTTTTTAACACTATACATCCAGCAAATGCATATTTGATTGGTGTGTAATAAGCTCACTTTGCTGGTTGCTGCCTCGTCGATTGCCACAGTAGTACCAGGCACTGGAAAGTGAATATATTACCTTTGCAGTACCTTGTACACACTCCACACCACTCCTTTCTTCTTGATCACCCATGTTTCCTCATATAGCTGTCACAGAAAACCTGAAATTTGACCACACCACCATAGTCCACAGGACAAATCCTTCAGAAAGATTACTCTTGGCAGGTTATCCCATTGTCACGTCAACATTGTTCAACTAAAATGAATTGTTCACATAATTTGAGTGATTAATTGCAAAAGGAATGTTTATGGTGGAGCATATTTATAATATCAAATTATATGGTTGTGGGGGGGGGGGCATGTAGGAGGGCATGCAGGTGCAACTGCCTTTGCAGAGGCCATTTAGTGGCTATCTCAAGCTGTTACAAGGGGGGAACAAATAATTAAAGTTTTTGTACAACTGCTTTCTTCATGATAACGATTCATGATGCTTAATGTCATGAGCAGGGGTGTGCGGCACAGTCCTACTTTGGGTACAGATCATTTGATATCAATTTGGTGCTGTGGAACTTCTTACATGCATCTTTCATATGTGCTTACAACAGGATGGATGCATGTTGAGGGGAATGTGCAGGTGCTTCCTGGAATCATTACAGTGCAGATAAAGGTGCTGCCACAACAGTGCTCATTGAGACTCTGGCTTTGCCTCTGGGTGTTGGATGAGGGTGAGGCAGGCAGGCCTGTCTCTGGCACTCAGAGGGAGGCACTGATTGGGGTGAGAATGATGTTCAATCAACAGACCTCATGAGTTATCTTATGATGCTTCCTCTTCATTTGCTAATGAGACATGTTTGCCATCGAAATGTTCTCCCACTGTAGAACTGGACATTGGAGTATTCTCTGAACAAAGCGCTGGTCCAGGAAGCTGCAGGAAATACTTTGTGTGTGAAGGTGTGTGACAAGATTCTGGTGGACCATCAGAGGGATCCACAATTTTCTCTTTTTTGTTATTTATCCCTCTGCAAAACATTATTCACAAAGAATGTTCCTCATACAATCTGCTTCATTTGAACAGCACAGGACTCATTTTAAAATACATTTAATCGAAGAAAAAAAAATATTTGGGAGAAAGATACAATCTGTGCAATTATTTGGATCATATATTGTTTTGTCCAGGGTTGTTGCAATGAGAAATGGTACATCATCCAGCAACTGACATTGAAAGGGTTAGAATGAGCAGGTGGTGTTACTGTGTATCGCACTGCATGCAGCGTGTTGGTCAATGGTGCAACACTTATATCGGATGCTTCAATTCCACCGTTTTACTCCAAATTCAGGTTTGGAGTGATGGGAAGTTCCTCATGGAAGACAAGGTGTTCTGTCCTTCAGGTGAGTGTGAGTGAATTATGAGTGGTGTGTTGGCTCACCTGCCAAACCTTATGCAGATTAACGAACAGTAAAAAAACAAACAAACTGGAAATGCTTTTGGTAAATGTAAAGCAAATTGGGTAAGGAATAAACATTGGTACTTACCTCGGCTAGCTGACATGGATAAAGAAATGTTACAGTCTTACATGGATATACTTACCTCTGCTACCTTACATGGATAAAGAAATGGTACAGTCTTAATTTGTTTAACCATGTTTATCAAAACTGATCACCCCCACCACCCTACGTGCGTAGGTACATTATTCCCTTCCACCTTTACTTACCCTCTCTCCTGGTATCCTTATTTTGGAATTCCACTCCACCTAATATTCATAGTTTCCAGTCTGTCTTGAAATCTTTACATAAGGGGTTATAATATATCAACAGGGGGTTTAGCAAGGTGTACTCACTGCCAACAGGAAGCAAGGCAAAGGAGTTAATCTTCAGGTGTTAACTGCTGTTAACCCTCCATTATGAATGCTCCAGGTGTTAACCCTCCATTGGAGCAAGAGGGCTAACTTCAAGTGTTATATTTTGCTCCGATGATGGGTTAACTTTTAAAAAAAACTTCAGACTGATTCTTTGTAGCATGCTACACATTATGCTTGTCCAAATGACAATTTGGCAACGGCAGTGCGTTCTGGGATCCCTGAAAAGCACTTACTTCTGCAGAAAAATGGAGTGGAGTTGCAGATGCAGTGCTGGGCGGTGGAGTTGCTCTGTTCTTCCTGGTCCTGCTTCTGCTCTTGGTGAGATGTATGTGTCTCCATCACCAGGCATTATGCATTGTATGCACAAAGATAACTGTATTGTCACAAATGATTCCACAAATCACCGAACCACATGAACAAGATCAAAAGGTTATTTTCATGTCAAATAAGCCAATTCTAAGACGGTTCTTTTCTTTCAAAACCATCGCCGCACTTCTACGAAGTTTGTCACAGTTTGAGATATCAACCAAAAACTAATACATACAAAATTATTGCTCAGTGTTCCAAGGTTCAGAGTTCCACCTTGATTAACCAGGTCCATCGATATTGATTATGGAAGTTATTTAGAACTTAAATATGTTCAAGAACAGACCCAGGGTCCCCCTGACACCTCATTACCTTTAATTTTTTTAACCTACAATGATGGCTTTTAAATAATTTTCAGGCATTTTCAAGCCCTACCCAGTGACACCATTTTTCTGCCGAAGTTTTGGTAAAGATTAAAAATGTGGATTGAAAAGCCAAACCTTTGACCCTGATGGGGAAACAATAATTCAGTCGATTAGAATATGCAGAACATAATGCTTTAGCTTCCTGAAAAATATATTGGAGTTATTTATCAACACATTGACATGCATACCACTTGGGAGGGGATGGGGTTTGCATTTTTATTTTTTTTGGACACAATGTCGAGGCTCGTATGAGAGCTAACACACAATGCACAACAAGGGGGGCATGAGACAAGAGAGGCGGGAGAGGGAAGGAAAAAACAGTGGGGAACAGAGACATTAGGAGATCTGTGGAAGGGAGAGGGATGGGGTGGGGAACATGGGCAATACAAGATGGACATTTCAGGGACTTTCAGGAAGGAAAGCAGGGAATTTGAAGGAGGTGGGTTTGGGGTGGATTAACGGGGTAGAAAAGACCGAGGATTTGGATGGGGGACGATAAGAGGTGGTGGTGAACGGCTGTTTTGAAGACCTGGAGGGAAGAATGGGATTGAAGAGAGAAATGTTTGGAGAATTTAAAGAATTAGAATTAAAAGTATAAGCAACAACAAAAAGCATGAAATGCATGTTTCAATATCACCCTCTGTGACAGTAGATTTGAAGAAATAACCACCAATCATTTTGATTCCCACAACGGTGGCCATTTTGCTAATATAAGTGGGCACGTCCCATTAGCAATCTGCTCAGGATTACCGCTTGTCAAGCTGCTTGCAAGGCAGTTTTTACGGAACACCTAACTTAGCATGCGATAAAAAGTTGCTTGCTAACGAAACACACCCCTGGTCTGCGATCAGAAATAACAATTTTCTTTTTGACACAATCTTTAATAATTACAGATGATGTTCTCAAAGTGTGTGACAAATTTTTTAGACTACCAGAAATATTTTATCAAATTATCAGAAACAATTGTTTTAGACTTAGACCAGCATAAATAAACCAGCTGGGACTTACAACATTTGTATCGCTTCTTATTCTTCTTTCATATGTAGCACATGACTCTGGGGAGCACCATTTGCTGGGGGCATGGCTGCACCAGTGATGCAGTGCCCCCTGTAGGTGAGAGCAGCCATTTGGCCAGGGTGTTAGCGATAACTCACCGACTCTGACTCCACATGAAGGAGACCATGGGATCTCTAACGTCTACCAACTACTCGACCATCTTGTCCTCAGAACTTAGCTTGGATAAACTGGTTGGAGCGAGAGCCGATCAGTCATTGACGTGCGCTGAGCTCCAAACCAGAAGACAACTACTGATGTTAGATGGGACACAGAGTTTAACGTCCATTCGAGGGAGGGCACACACATTGATTCTTCGTCCTGCTGTGCTACACCAGGATGATGGTTTATAGCTGAGCCGAGATTTGAACCGATGATAGACAGCTCAGAGGTGAGTGTGCATACCTCGGCTCTCCTGCCAGCCCCATTTCTCATCGCACTGCGCACGTGATCAAATATATTTTATCATGATCAAATATTCATGACACATGATCACTTAGTAACAACAACAACAACAACAACAAAGACATGAATGCTTTACAGTCACCTAATGGCAAGTAACACAACCGGCAGAATAAAAACGCCAAAGTCACGATATCACTAGAAATGGAAATCTATAATCTATATTAATAAATGTCAGGTGTGTGTGTGTGTCAGTGTGTGTGTCTCCTCCATAACTCCAAAAACCATAAAACCTATCAGCCTGAAACTTTGCTTGCACACTCATGGAACTCTAAGGAAGTGCAGGAGTGAAATTGGGTGTTTGGGTTAATTAAAACACCCCTTTAGAAGATAATTAATGGCCATATTTGATTATATCCTTGATCAAGCACATATTCGGCCACCTTGCTCTCGATGGGGTCTTTAGTGCATCCACAGTTACCTCGCTGGGGTTTAATTCGCCATTTTGTTCAGCCTGCTCAACAATGCCTAGAGTTGGAACAGGCCGCAACAATTTCTTAACAATAAAGTTTTTTTTTCACTTTGCTCACTCATATTATCGATACCTACGGATCACTGGATACATTGCAATGCTTATAAATGCCCAGACATGCCAGGGTTTGTGGCTTTATTTTATTTCCACACATGCCATTACCTCAATAATCTCTTAAACTCAGCTGAATTACAAAATTTAAGCTCCAGAATTGAACTTAGCAGCAGTTCTGATTTCTAAAAGAAAGTGTTCATTTGTCCAATTCAGACATTGCTTGGGCATTTCCAGGTGCATGGATTTATTGACAGCAATTGGTAATTGCTTGCCAAGCCAGGCGTTCCATTTGATTGCTTGCATGTGTGTGTGTGTGTGTGTATGTGTTTTGTGTATGTGTGTGTGTGTGTGTGTTGTGTGTGTGTGTGTGTTTTCATATAGCATCACATTTTCTCTCTGCAAACTCTACTCCCCCCACACCGCTCCCCCCCTCTCTCCCATCCTCGCTCCGCCCCCTCCTGATACAGAGAAGCACCCTCCCACACATCTCTCTCTCTCTCCCCCCCCACCCCCTCCTGATGCAGAGAAGCACCCTCCCACACATCTCTCCCCCCCCCCCCCACCCCCCTCTCTCTGTCTCCGGACCGGGTGGTGATTATGTCTGGACGGTGTTTGTCTCTGGACCTGTCTGTTTGTCTCAAGACGTGTCTGGGAGGTGTTTCTCTCCAGACAGTTTTTGTCTCTGGATGTGTCCAGGCAGTATTTATATCCGGATGTGTCTGGTTGGTGTTTATGTCCGGATGGGAGTTTATCTCCAGACGGCTTGGATCCGGACACGTCTGGCGGGTTTTATCTCCGGACGTGTCTGGGCGGTGTTTGTCTCCCGGCGGTATTTTAAGTATGACCGGTAGGAAATGGATTTCAAACTTTATTTTGTTTCCATCTTCACTGTTATTCTTTGCAGAATCATTTTGATGAGACGGTAGGAATCGTAAATAATGCTCCACTGCATGTCTGCCTTCCCTTTCTCTCACCTCACACTGCCTTCCCTTCCCCCACCCTTCCTCACTCTCCTCCCTCCTTGCCTCCTCCCTCCTCTCTCTTTTCCCCTCCACCTCCTCACTCTCCCTCCTCTCTATCTCTGCCCCTCCTCCTCTCTCTCTCTCTCCCCCCTCTTTTCCTCCCCCACTTTAGTATACCCGTCAGCGAAGCGACGGATGGTACTTGCTTGTAATAAATGTCAGTATGTGTCAGTGTGTGTGTCTTCTCCATAACTCCAAAATCATGAAACCTAGCAGCTTGAAACTTTGCTTGCACACACAGTGAACTCAAAGGGAGTGCATGAGTGAAAATTGGGTGTTTAGGTTCATTGAAACACCTCTTTTGAAGATAATTAATTGCCTTATTTAATTATCGTTTGTCAAGGCTCATTCTTGGTCACCTCGCTGTCCCTTGCTGGGGTCTTAATTCACCTTTTTTGGGGGGCCTGCTGAAGAATGCCTTGACTTGGAACAGGCCACAATGGTTTCTTAACGATAA
>CM068964.1:51931599-51953881 GCA_035128595.1 Eptatretus atami
TATATAAAAATAACAATGAATAAATTAAATTAAGTAAAATAAATAAACAAACAAACAAGCAGCATCTCTACAATGCCTGAGAAGGTCCACATAAGCAAGAAGAGAGTAGCCCACATTGGTAAGAAGATAGTCTAAACCACTGTGGCCGGTGTCTGTTGGCAGTGCAGGCATATCCCCAAAGCAGGTAGAAACAGTGCCAAACAACTGTCACTGACAGGCCAATTTGCTGGCTGACCTTGGAAGCTTGGCCTCACGAACAAGCCGCTCCCAAGACTGTACTCTGCGCTGCCTCTTATCCACAGCCTTCTGGTAGATCTTTGGGAGACCTCCTGGTATCTCATTAGTCAAGCCTGACATGGCAAAAGGCACTGACAATGGATGCAGGTCATCAGGAGGAAGCAGACCATAAGGCATAGGTTGAAATTTGGGAGCAGACTGCAGGGAGGGATTACATAGCAGAAGAAGCGCAATGATGAGAGTCAAAGTTGGAGGTTAAGAAAGAGGAACTTGGGTGATTATAAAAATGTCAATGATCAATCACTCCAAGGAATACAATCTCACCTCACTATGGCTACAATTATCTATCCCAAAACAAAGTGGCTTGTCCCACAGGTTTGGGATGGTGGCAAGACCACAATATGCCATGTGCTCTTCGAGCAAAGGGTAGTATACATGGAAAGGGGCAAACTTGAGCCCTTCATTTCCAGCGAACACAAGTGGTCGTGATGGCGTGAGCAAGTGCAGAGTGCAGGAAGAGGAGGCGGCGATACCAAGCCGGCGACACGCTGCAGCAACGGTCACCTCTCGGCACCCGCACAGTCGTACACTTGTTTCTACAGGACCCAGCACCAGCTGAAGTCGTCGGCACCGATTTAAGGTTACAGAGCTGTTTGGGGGATGAAACATTTTTGAACCTTAATAGAATCAGAAAATTTGAAGGTACATGAACGCACATAGTTAAAAAAAACAAACATATATATATATATATATGTGAAAACACAAAAACAATACACATGCAGGAGTCACTGACGAGTAATGCAACTAGATAGTGAATGCAGTGTTAATAAAATAAGATAATCCTTACTCTTGTTGAAAATACATATATATATATATATATATATATATATATATATATATATATATATATAATATATAATAAATATATAGGCTGTAGCATGGTATTGTGTACACTGTGGTCCTAAATGAGGAGAAAGTTAAAATTGAACCTAGTTTTAAGAATAAACAATCTTAATGTTATATAATGCCCAGGTGTCTGTGCTTTCAGAAAATACTTTGCTATGGGTCCTATGGATATACTGTAGTTGCTTACAAAGCATGTTTTTTAATCCAAACACAGGCTATTTTATAGCTCATTTTTTAGAAATGGGTTACATGTATGATTGTATATGTTGTCCAAAATGGTTGAAAATGCATTTTTTAGAATGGGTTACATGTATGATGTATATGTTGTCCAAAATGGTTGAAAATGCATTTTTTTGTTTGATATATATCATTATACATAATAATAGAACAATTCTCGAAACAGTACATTTCTTATGACCTTCTGCATATTTGGCACCTTCAAATGTGTAAAATCTCAGATTTTGCAAAATTTCCCCCGTCATAGTGAAGCTTACAAAATCTTATTCCAGAAATTTGAAATGCATCTGATAGAACATCTTAAATAGCAATTTACTTCTGCAAAAGTGATGATTTAAAATGGCAAGTTTCAACATGGATCATTACTACATACCAGTTTTTAGTTCACTTCCATGATTGGGTCAAAAATGTTAGGAAGTACGTAACAAATTGCATTTACCAAGCTGCTAAAAAATTACTGGTAGCTATAAGCTTGATTTATAACTATAGAATAAGTTATAGTTACCAGATGGCCTATGATATAAAAATCAATACCAAAGGCCAGTTTGTGTTCAGTATACAGAACATCAAAGGTCGTTAGGAAGTACGTAACGGTTTTAAGAAATCTGCACTTTTAATCCTAAGATGTTAGTTTGGTTCATCACAGCATGTATTTCTATGGTTAAGTTTATATGCATATATATTTATGACCTGAATGAACACTGATCAATTTGATCAATTTGTTAATTTCAAATGACCTTGACCTCTTTGCTCAAGGTCAAATATCAGGTAAACCAAATATTCTCCATATATGTGGTTTCCAATTAGTGTAAATACATATCTAAGCCATCAGACCAATTTTAGAATGATACGAGTGGTTCCTTGATACAGATAATTGATAACCAACTTTGACCCTGTCAGAGCAATAGAAAGAGGAATAATTACGCTCTGCCCAGATAGATCCGGAATCCCCATGATGTTGGCTAACAAATGATATGCAAAACTTAATCATACAATGACTTTCATTTTTTGGTCCCTGTGTCCTAAATGTGTACACAATACCTTGCTACTTGCCTATATATATTTAAATTTTGCTTCACACGCAGGGTAATAAAGGACACATGATCTCAGACCATCACATGTGAAAATCTTAGGACAACAACAAACAGATCACCTTCCTGAAGTTTGTGAAGAAACTGTTAGGAGTGTGATTACAGCAAAGATAAATGTTACTAAACACTGATGATACTTATGATGCCTATTGCTAATTAACTATAATTTAGTACACCGTATTTTCATGCAAATAACACGCCCCCTGGTACCTGGGGGAAAAAAAACGAACTCTAGGAAAATTTCAGGGACGTATAATGGGTCCCTGAAACAATGGGTACCTCCTATGGTTCCTTGAGAGGAAGCGATTGCGCTCCTCAAAAATGATGGTCTGATGACCTTAGACTTTCAACCTTTAGAACCAAAAATCGAATCATTTCATCTTTGTATTACAGTCCATACTTCTGCCAAGTTTGGTTGAAATCCCTTGAGTGGTTCATAAGTCATTGTGGTGAAAGAAAAATACAAATAATGGACAGACAACCGGACAACCGAAAACATAATGCCTCGAGCTTTTGGCTGGGAAGGCATGAAAGACACAAAAGAACAGTAATACAGCATGTATTTGTGATAGAGTATCACAACTAATTAAATATTGTTGAATATATATATATATATGTAAATAAATAAATATTATACTGATAGTACCAAGAAAACTTTAAAAAGGCTTATTATCATCTGAAACAGCAACAACTCTTAAAATTGGCATAAAGGCAGTCCAAGCTTAAAAAACATTTACATCCCAACCAGGTACAGGAAAATGCCATGCCAGGTCCACATACCGCATAGGTGATAGCAAGTAAATGTATGCCGATGAACAGCGATGCAAAACAACATGTGCTCCAGTAAGGCGAGCAGAGCTCCGTGCGACCGTTTGTCCACTCAAGTCACTTAATAGCAACACTTTACTGGCACTGTGGCTACAGAATGCCACACGTGCTCTCTTAGTTGTTCCTCTTCCTAGAGGTCAGAAAGAAACAAACTCTCAAGACGTGCATTGGTTGACAGAATTTGATTTTTCATGAGTGCTCATTTGGCCCATCAATTTACAACATGGGAACAGTGCAAGAATGTTTGACCACCTCACCCTTCCTTTTACTTACATCTTCTCCCAACCTGCTTCGGTTTTTAAAATCTCCCCAACGACTCGCACTTCCTTCCCATTATCTTTCTTAATTTTCATTTTCTCCATTTAGCACCCTCTCACAGTATGTACACAATTAGTTAATCGCTCCCAACTCCCAATTTTATCAAGAAAACTCCCAACAATAATCCATCCATCCATCCTTCAGACCATCTGTGCAGAGTGTTGGTGCTGCTTAAGCAGTCTCCTTGGCTATTGGACACAATCCTGGACGGGTCGCCACTCCGACACAGGATACCAGCATGCTGGCACTCATTTTGCCGACCTCGGAAGGATGACAGGTCGAGTTAACCCCACTGGTGTTAATTCAACAGCTGAGTGGGATTTGAACTCAGGACCCTCGGATCCCAAGCCACCACCCTAACCATTAAGCCAACACCAGGCATCAACAATAATGACAAACAAAATCCAAGGAAAAGATTGTAGAGGTCATCTTTAAGAGAAGTAAATAATATGACCACAAGCTGTTCAGAACGCACCGTATTCGGCCCAAGAAAGTTGGCGGCCATACTGCATACATGATGACAAACTGCAAGGGTTTGGGCCAAGTCGAGTCCGTGTCCAGAATTCCAGAGATTTTGCTTCAAAGCCCTGGCTAGGTCCTAACCAGCCACTACTACCTCGTTGGCCCGGCAAGGCTGCCAATACCGACAGTCCAAGCACATTCTTCACTGGAGATACCCTGCCCTCCACGAGGATATTCAGGGCCTTGACGGCCTGATGTGAAAGGCAAGTGACTGAAGCAAGGCCGTCCACAGAAGTCTCGTCGGGGGGCAGTAAAAGGCGCAGTGCTTCAGAGAAACTGGAAAGTATGAAGGAAAGATGGTGCCGGTCATCCAAGACCTTTGGGGGGGGGGGGGGTTATGGGGACAAACAATAAGAATGTCTGTTAATATGAATAATTTTATGGTTTCCTTCACAACAGCAAGACCAGGGGTGTGTTCTGATAGCAAGTAGCTTGCTATCGCTTAACAAGCCAGTTGTTCCGTATCAACCACTTTGCAAGCCACTCGCCTAGCCGCTCGGCAAGTGGAACAAGCGATTAAGAGAGGTGCGTCGTTATATTATCAAAAATGGCCGCCGTAGTTGGATTCAAAATGATAACACAACCAATGAAATGTTCAGAGCCATACTCCTGTTGTGTATACTCATGTTATTGAAATGTGCATTTCATATTTTTATTGTTACTTCTAATCCTAATTATTCAAGATCTACAAACATTTGAACTCCTCTCCCCACCTCCTTCCCCAAAACGCAGTGGTAAGTCCATCGATAAGCTGGGCACGGGGCTCCTCCTTCTGACTCCCCATTTCTTTATCTTTCTTTCCCTCATACTCTGTAGCCACTGCTAACACAATTAATTGGTTTTGGGAAGTCACAAGAGGATAGAGTAACACTGAAAACGACGACCCGGACAACATTTGTTCGAGTACAACGATAGCATTGTTTACATTGAAGACCGCCATGTTGTTAAGTGGTACCGAGCGCTCAATCGCATTGGAGTGCTTGCTTGAGCGCTTTGAATCAAGCAAGTTGCTTTACAAGCGATAGCAAACTGCTTGAGAATGGAACACACCCCAGTTGTAGAGCAAGAATGATTCCACCAATGTGTAGTGTTAAAAGATTGTTCACGTCGACTTGCTGTAATGGGACAACTTTGCCAGAATGACAACGACAATACAGAATCGTGATGGTGGAGCAAAGTCGCAAGTCGTTGCCTTGCCTTGTTCTGCGTCACAAGGCGATTGTCACCATCATCAGGCATGCTTGGGCCTGGACCTGGCCCTGGCCAGTTGTCATCCCCATGTAATGACGAGCGCAGTGAGATGCGCTGAGTCTGCTGCATCAGCAGAAATAACAGGAAGGTCAGGGTATCCACCGAGAGCTATTGGGTACAGGAAGGAAAGGAGATAAGATCAGAATGTGTCAGCATAATTTCATACCAATAAGAGCTTGGTGAAGCCTGAGCAGTGAAGGATGTAGTGTTTGGACCAACAATCAGCAGTTGGATGAAACACTTTGGCTCACAAGTAACCTTGACTCAAAACTCGGTCATCACTCCCTTTTTGAAGGGCATCCTGGCTCAGTGACATTAAATCACAACTGCAATGGAATGGTTAAGACCTCGGGGCAGTGCATAATGTACAAAGGTGCTTTCCAACTTGCCTTGGCCCTCATGACCTCCAACTCCCCCTCATTGCTGCACTGAGAGAGCTGCTCAGCCCGTTCCAGCCTGTCAGTGACTGTGAACTCAGGTGAAAGTGAATCAAAAACTTCAAAGTACACCCAGGCTGTGTGTTCTGGTAGTTGCAGCTTTGCACAAGCCAGTCGGCGCCACAATGACCATGTCAATCTGCACCACAAGGCACAATAAGCAATACCACAAAATATACATGATAGTCGTTACAATAGTAATGCCTCTTGTTACCCATCAGCCCGAATTGGGCTGAAAAAGGGGTATTGTCGTCATAGGCGTTGTAACTTTTGGTTTCCGTCAATTTTGAGGAGAACGCCTTGTCCGATAAATCCATTTTTGCAGGGTATGTTGGGGTTGAGTAGAGGAAGGTTCCTTTCGAGAATGGCGTGCTGCGATTTTCAATGTGGCCTCCATGCAGCCATCTTGAAATTGGTTTCCGTCGATTTCGAGGAGAACGCCTTGTCCGATTAAATCCATTTTTGCAGGGTATGTTGGGGTTGAGTAGAGGAAGTTCCTTTCGAGAATGGGCGTGCTGCGTTTTCAATGTGGCCTCCATGGCAGCCATCTTGAAATTGGTTTCGTCGATTTCGAGAACGCCTTGTCCGATTAAATCCATTTTGCAGGGTGTGTTGGGGTTGAGTAGAGAAGGTTCGTTTCGAAAATGGGACGTGCTGCGATTTTCAATGTGGCCTCCATGGCAGCCATCTTGAAATTGGTTTCCGTCGATTTCGAGGAGAACGCCTTGTCCGATTAAATCCATTTTTGCAGGTGTGTTGCGGTTGGGTAGAGGGAAGGTTCCTTTCGAAAATGGGCACAATTTGATTCTCGGCTTGGCCACCGGGGGCCAAAACTGAAAACCTAGAAATGGCTATTTCTCCTGAACGAATGGCTGGATCAGCCAAATTTTTATCACAGGTATATCTGATGAGGATACATGATATATTTTTACGGCTCTGGAAATTCGCAAACACCATAAAGGTCCCGTAGGTGAGATATATTTCTTAAGTACATGTGTAGTTAGCCCAAACCCATTGTATAGAGGAATTAAGTGTGATTCATTCGGGCTGCGCTCCTTTGAGTTAGGCGTTTTTTCTGTTCTACCTTTGTTTTGATACAACAACAACAACAACGCCAGCAGCCAAAACCTTACCTTCACCACTCGCTACCGCAAACGCTCACATCACCGCCATTCCAACAGCCACCATGGCCATCGAACACCGCCGAAACCCTCCACCACCTTCTCCTACGGCCATTCTTCCGCACCACCTTGGGGCACCGAGCGTCGGGCTGTCTTCGGCGATACACGCGAGCCGCGAGTGCAGATTGGCGGGTTTTTCCTGAGGAGAATTCGATCAGGAATGATACACGCCCACATCTGATCCACCCAATCAGAAGCGCGGGGCGGCTTGGCCCCGCCTCCAGACGCGCCTGACGAAAATCGGCATATGCAAATTTGAGGATCAGGAATGATACACGCCCCTTTTTCTCCGTCCAATCTGGCGAGCGTGGGCTCCGCCCCTGAGGTCGTTTGGATCCGAGAATTTGCATATGGTGGTTTCCTGAAGCGATAAAAAGGCGAGCGCAGATGTGTCGGTGGAGGAGATCGTGAGCAGTGTCGGTGGAGCAGTGAGCAGGCGAATCGGTGGGGCAGATTCCGGAGACGGAGGTCTCGAGGCAGATCGGTGGGCAGATTCCGGAGCAGGAGCTCGAAGAGCAGAGGTGGGCAGGACGGCTGCGGAGGCGAACGGCAGCGGAGGGCGATCGCTGAGGAGACCTGAAGGCTCGGGTCCGGGACGACGAGCAAGCCAGCCATACTCCCTCCCCAGAGCTCAAACAATTCCCCTTTCCCCCGCGCTGAGAGAGTGCGACAAGGGCCCCGTTCCCACTTTTACTCCAAGCAGGTGCCACGGAACTGGGCACCGCGCTGCAAGCGACATTCTGCCGGCTCGCCACGAGGGCGCGGGTAGGACCCTTCGGTCTCGGTGGACCTGGCCGCTCATCCAGGTTCCACGCGCATTAGGCCCACGGGCCCAGTCTGACTCCCTTGCCTGTGAGGGGGTCTTTTCTTTGCTTCGGTGTGAATGCGTGTTGTGGCGCCGTGTCTTGTAAGGTAGTAACTGTATAAGTGGTCCGTGTGTCGGTATCGTTTAACTCCTTCTTTTATATGTGCATTTCTTTGTTCTATGATATATGTGCATTCTCTAATTGTGGCTGTAAATACGTGCTATATGTGTTGCTCCGTGTGCCACGGAATAAATGTGCATTGTGTGAACTGTTTCCCGTTCGCTTCGTCTTTTCTTCATTGAGCCCTCCATTCCTGCTTCACGTAAAGGGTTCGTAGTGGGTGCAAAACGCCCGGTAAATAATCTGCACCGTCGAGGTCGACGATAACACCGCTCGGTTATCCCGATAGTACGAACGGCCCACCCAAGCGGCTCGTGTCCGGAGTCGACCTGCGGCGAGGGTACGATCGCCCGGTTTTACCATCCGCGTGGGTACTTAGGTAGGTCGAGTTTTGGCGAACAACCTATCCTACGCGGGTGGCCGATTGCACGATTGTGGTGAGGTCGAAAGGCCCACCCGTGAGGATCCGGTGTTAGCCGGGAGGGTCACGACATGAATGTCCGTCCGGTGGGCGTAGGCGGTCGCGTCGAGTCGCTGTGGCGATCGCCACGCAGCCGACGGTCGCAATTGTCGCAAACAACTGGTGTCAGAGAGCGGGAAACAAACCCTCCTGTCTCCAAGCTAAATTCACAGGAATCGGTCAGGGGTGAGAGGAGCGACCCCCGATTCCTCAAATTACGAGAGTAAATTAACCCCTTACGTGGAATAGATGGCGTCTCAAGGCGAGCGGGTGCCGGGGGTGAGAATAGATATCGTGTAGAAATGTAGAATCCATGGTCCAGATGTAGACCCCGAGCAGGACATTGGTGTGGCAGGAACAGTTTCCCCCCCAACTGAACCCAGGGCCGAAATGGGCGCGGCAGCGCAAGAGGCGGCTGTATGACACCCCCTCCCACCCATCAAATCCCCTCCCCAGCTCCCAGCGAAACCGGGACGATGGTGGCGGATCGGCCCTGCTTTCGCCATTTAGTCATTGCACAAATGATGGAGATTATCACACAAGCATGAGGGGGGGGATGCAACAATTGAAAAACAAAGTGGATGGAATGAACGAAAAAATGGATGGAAAACGCACTCAAAATGGAAGGAATGAATAACGAATTGAACGAAAAAATGGATGGAAACGCACTCAAAATGGAAACAAACAAAAACGAAATGAAGGAGAAATGAAAGAAATGCGGGTGAAACGCAGCAAATGGCTCGGAGCCTGCAGGCGGGCATGAAGGCAACAACAGCGAAGTGCGTAATGCGCCGAACGCCACGTGTGGGAGCGAACGAGCTGGGAGGGGGTGCAACGGTTGTCAGGCCCACGGTGAAGGCGGGTGAGGAAAAAAATAATCCGGGAGACGTGTTGGGCGAGAAGTGTGGAGGTGACGGAAAAAAGTGACGGTAACCGAGAGGGAAAGAATTAATTGGGTGACGGAGACGTGCACGAAGGGAAATAAAAATGGTGGAGTGTGAGAAAAGACTCAAGACATGACGAAGAGAGTTGATAAGCTGGGACGGAGGTAAAAACGGAGACAGAGGAACTGGGAAGACGGATAGACAAACACAAGGGGAAGCCGGAAGAACAGTTAGAAGCCAGAGCAAGGTCGGAGTGTCGGAGATGAGAAAGGAATTAGAAAGAAACTGAGTTACAGAAACACCAAAACAAAGAGTTAGGAATTACAAGATGAGCTGGGACGTTGAAAAAAGGAATTAGAAAAGAAAGCTTCTGAGTTACAGAAACACGAAACAAAGAAAGAGGATTACAAAACGAGCTGAGGATGGTTGAGAGAGGAAAGAACGAGAACGGAATGAAACGTTAAGGAACCACACTGTACAAATCGAACAGCTGGAAGCAAAGGCCAGATTAAAGAATGGAGATGCAGAAAGAAGTAATATGGAAGAACGAAAGAGACAGAGAAGGAAATCGGATCATGGAAGGAAACCACGAGATTGCAGAATGGGAACAAGAAAAGAGTTACTGGGAAGAACAAGAAGAGACAGGAGAACAGAACATCTTGTCAGTTGAAAGAAATAATGAATTGCAGAACGAGGTAACAAGAAAGACAGGGAATAGAAAACTGAACAGAGTATGAAATTTGAAACTGAACGACAAAAGAAAAAAATAAGTGTTGGAATACGAGGAAAATGAAGGAGCACAGGAAGTGAAGCAGGAAGGAGAAATTCAGGAGACTTGAAGGACACAACGAGATTGCGAGAGGAGAGAACAGAGGAACAATGGGATAGAAAACAAAAAGAACATGGAAGCGAGGTTGACCAATTGAAAGAAAAGGCAAGGCTGGAGTGCGAAGAGGTAGACAAAGCAACAGCGAATGAAAACGACAAAGGGAAATTAACCAACTGAAGAAAAACCATGAAACTGCAGAGGAGAAGACTAGGAGAAAACAAGGAGAGTAATAGACAGCCAGCAACCTGAAACACAAAAAAGGAGATTAACCAAATGAAGCAAAAACAACCGAAACCGGAGAAGGAAGGCAGGAGAAAGAAAACAAGAAGAGTAATCGAGACAGCAGCAACTGAAACACAAAGAAGGAGAATAACCAAATGAAAGGCAAACAAAACGAACTGGAGAAGGAAGGACAAGGAGGGAAGCAAGAAGGGTAATGAGAAGGACAGCGGATGAAACACAGGAAGGAAAATGAGCCAATTGAGTAGAAACAATGAGATCGGAAAAATGGGAAGACAGGAGAATACTGTGGGGTAGAAAACCAAAAAACTATATGAGTTTTGGAAATTAATGACTCAGGAGAATAAAATTGAAATCCAGACGAGATGGAAAAACTCCCAGAAAGAACAGGAAATAGGGAACAAGGAGAGAAAATGTATAGAGACGGGGAGACAGGAAAATAAGGAGTGAAGAACTGCATGATATAGACGGTTAAAGGACAGAACACACACACACAGAGGTAGCTGGAGGTATAAGGGATGACCGCGCGACTGGGTAAGAGACCCGGTTGGATCACTGGATGCTGCCTTCCACAGTGAACGAGGGAGGAGCGTATGCCCCTTGAGGCGAACACGACCAGTGGGCTCGTCGTGGCCAAGCGGAGTTGAAGGACGAGTGCTGTTGGATTAGGTGCACGTGTAGCTTGGGGGGTACAGAGGCCCCGGAACCCTTGTGGGGACACGAAATCCCAGTGTGCGTTGTGGCAGGGCTGGTGTGTTTGCGAGTGTGCGGAGATGCGTTGCTTTCCAGCCGCATTGGTGTGAGTGAGACCCCCTGTGCAAGTGGAAGGTTGGGTGTTGAGTGAAGAGGGTCGCTGTGAGGGAGACGTGTGTGTGAGGCTCTGTATGAAAGAGGGTGTCGGTCGGCATGCGTGAGCATGCAGCCGCGTCTCCCGGTGTGAGGAGTGGATCTGTGCGTCGTACACGCAGGTGTGCGTGGGGGAACGGAGAACGACGGCGACAGAGGGACAAGTGGGTTTAGTGGGCGCCTCGTAAGCTGTTGTGGGGACCCGGCCGGGGTCACCCAGCACGAATCGCAGCGTCCGTTGCTGTGCAGCGCACGAGAACCCGCCCACGTCTCGCTTGCGGGAGTGAAGCCCGGTCCGGAACCGCGCAGCGTGGATTTGCCGATCCAGGCGGAGGACAAAGTCCTAGGCAGTAAACGGATTTGTGACCGATGGGTCTCCACGCGAGCGTGTTAACCTCCAAGCGGGGCAGAGGCATCATTGTTGGTTCGCCTGTGGAGCCCCTCGGAGTGCGAGGTTTGTTTGTTTGGGGTGCGCAGGGTGACGGTCATGTGCCACGTGGGGTTGGAATGCCGGCAGAGGGTGAATCCCTGCCGGATGTACCGGTCCAAGGGACGAGGTTAGCGCGGTGCTAGCTGCATGACGTCACGGGCAGGTGCAAAGTGCGCGAGCTTGTGAAGTTGCGCGCGCTCGGCTGCTGCGCCAGAATTGGAAAAAAAAATTAAAAAATTAACGTAAAAGCAAGCCTCGCTTTTCGGTGTAAGAGATTCCCTGGGCAAGGGTGAAAGATCCCCTTACCAGGCCACAGGATTGGAACTAGCTAGGGGAGTTAGCTTAGCAGACCGGCTCCATGGGGCAGGGGGTAAGCCCCATGGGCCCGTGGAATGGATTAGGTAGAGGGATTGTAGTGAGCTTTAGGAATGGAAAAATTTTTGAGGATTTGGAGACAGGACAGACTGGTGGATGTGTAAGGGTGAACGTAGCTTAGCTACGTAGTGTTAAAAGGGAACGTGCTTAAGTTAAGGGATACTGTGGCAGCCACGAGTTAGTATGGGAGGTAGTTAGAAGGAATGCAGATTCGCGATGTGTGTGTTGGAAAGTTGTGAGAGAGTACATGGTGAGTGAGTGCAGGCACGGGCTGTGTGTATGGAGTGATGGGGAATGCAGTGTGCATAAGTGATGGGGGAGGAGTGACTCCCGCCACAAGGGACCCCGGGGTCATGTAGAGTGAGTTAGTTGGCTAGTTTTAATTCCGAAAAATGGGAGCGTTTTGTGTTGCGTGGGAAGTAGCTCGACAAACCCGTTTGGAGGGTGCCAGGAGGCCCTGTTGACACGGGCTGGGAGCGTGGCTGCGACGGTGAGTATCGCTGATGGTCCCCCGGCACACCGGCCTAGGGCCGTGTAGCCAAGGGCCATGCCCGGGTTAGCGTAAGTGGGCACGGGTGCGCCCGTGGTGCGGGGCCCGGAGCGCCGTTAGGCGCGTGGCAGTGTCGTGGCACAGGGTGAACCCTCGGAAAGGGGCCCCGGGCGCCACCGTCCACGGTGCGTTTCAGGGAGTTTGCCAATGGGGTGGCACTCCCCGGTGTTAGGGAGCTGGTAGGCTCGGAGGATGTGTGCCCGGGGTGTGCCAGTTGTTGGAGATTCCGGCAGAGGGTCGTGCCTGCCAAAGGGAGCCACGCGTCCCAGCCATGAGACTGGCAAGGGCACGAGGGAAAATTCGAGGCGAGAACCCGAAAAACTTAAGACACCAACACAGGCGCGGGAATTCTGGGTTGTTAGAACCAATAGTAAGCGGCGAGGCGCTTCTTGAAGGCCCCGGGGTAGTTTAAGGTTAATGGAACTAGGTAATTAGAAGTGTACCCCTCCGCGACCATCCAACCCTCCTTCGCTCTCATGTTGTGTGGCCGGCTGGACCCACTTTGGGTTAGATCGCTGAGATCTGGGGAGGCCATCTTGAGCTTTGGTTGGCCTCTGGCACAGGAGCTAGCTCTCCTTATTCCCCTCGGGAAGGAACGTAGCGGGTTGGGAGTAGCCCGGCAAGAATAGTGTTAGCCGAACAAGGAGAATAAAGCGGGGTTAGGGGAGAATTAATGTGGGGAAGTAGGAAGTGAAAATAAAAAAACAACAAAAGAAAATAAGTTGGGGGTAAATTGGGTTTTGCAAATTAAGGGGTGGTATGGACAGTGACAAGGCAAAGGCGATAAGGTGGGAGGGAGCAGGTAGGGTAGGTCCGACGTCCCCTTCGTGTGGCCAACACGACCGATCCCTCCACCAACCTCCATGCAAGGCAGGCTGGCCAACTTCATCGTCTGCGGCTGTGGCTGCGGGGCCTGTGCCGGCCAAACATTCATCGCGCTGGTTGTTTTCTGCAAGGCCTGTGCCGGCCGGATCTCTGCTGTGTTTTTACTGCAAGGCCGTCCGAGCCTTCGTCTGCCGGCTTGTGTTCGCCTGCAGCGGCCTTTTTCTGCGGCCTAATGTTTGCCTTGCACCTTTGCCATGCCATGCCCATGCTTTCTCCTGTTCACCAGCCCCGTTCAATTTTGCATATCGCACCTCCTGTTCATTTCCATGCGCGAAGCCAGGATCCGCAAGCAACAGTTGGCAAGCGCAGGAACTGTTCTGTTGGCAAGCTGCAACACGGGCGCAGTGGCGGGCCCGTGTGCACCGGTTTCCTTTTGACTCTCTCATTTTTTTTTTTTTTTGTTATTTTTTTTTTTTTTTTTCCTGCCCAGAGCTCCACTTGATCCTGCGCATGGAGTGTGTAAATATAAGTTAAAGGTGTTAAGTTGTATCATTGTAAATATGAGTGCCGCCACCCGGCAATGTATGTGTACGCCGGCAATCGTTATTTAAGTCGTCGTTCCGTAGGAGTGAGTTTTGTTTTAGTTAGTATCACCTCAGGTTTATTTAAATTGGGGACACGAAGTAAACATGAATGTCGCACTAGGGGATCCTAGGTAAAACGTACTAGGGGAGAACTACACATGAGTGGGCACACGATTAATATTGACTGAACTCGGCGAGTTCTGTAAAAAGGGGAGGGGAGTTGTTACTGCTCTGGCAAATTCCGCAACACATAAAGGTCCCGTAAGGTGAGGATATATTTCTTAAGTAAACATGTGTAAGTTGCCCAAACATTGTATAGAGGGATATTAATGTGATCATCGGCTGCGATCCCTTTGTGTAGGCGATTTTTCTGTTCTAGATACCTTTGTTTTGATAAACCCAACAACAAACAACAACGCCAGCAGCCAAACCTACCTTCACACTCGCTACCGCAAAACTCCACATACACCGCCATTCCAAACAGCCACCATGGCCATCGAACCACCGCCGAAAAACCCGTCACCACTTTCTCCTTACGGCCATTCCCACCACCTGTGGGCCCACCGAGCGTCGGGCTGTTCTTCGGCGATACACGCGAGCCGCGAGTGCCAGATGGCGGGTTTTCCGAGAGAATCGGATCAGGAATGATACACGCCACATTCTGATCCACCCAATCAGGAAGCGCGGGGCGGCTTGGCCCCGCCTCCCAGACGCGCCTGACGAAAATTCGCATATGCAAATTTGAGGATCAGAATGATACACGCCCCCCTTTTTCTCCGTCCATCCGAGCGTGGCTCCGCCCCTGAGGTCGTTTGGATCCGAGATTTGCATATGGTTGGTTCCGAAGCGATAAAAAGGCGGCGCAGTGTGTAAGGTGGAGATCCGCGTGAGGCAGTGTCGGTGGAGCAGTGAGTCAGCGAGATCGGTGGGGCAGATTTTCCGGAGACGGAGCTCGAGGCAGATCGGTGGCAGATTCGGAGACGGAGCTCGAAGCAGAGTGTGGGCAGACGGTGCGAGCGGACGGGCTGCGGAGCGAACGGCACGGAGGGCGATCGCTGAGGAGGACCTGAAGCTCGGGTCCGGGACGACGAGCAAGCCAAGCCATCTCCCTCCCCAGAGCATCAAACAATTTCCCCTTTCCCCCTCGCTAATGAGAGTGCGGACAAGGGGGCCCCGTTCCCACTTTACTCCAAGCAGGCTGCCAACGAACTGGGGCACCGCGTGCAGCGACATTTTCTGCGGCTCGCCACGAGGGCGCGGGTAGGCCTATAGATTCTCGTGGACCTGGGCCGCCTCATCCAGCGTCCACGCGCATTAGGCCCACGGGCCCAGTCTGACTCCCTTGCCTGTGAGGGCGTCTTTTCCTTTGCTTCGCGTGTGAATAGCGTGTTGTGGCGCCGTTGGTCTTGTTAAGGTTAGCTAACTGTATAAGTGGTCCGATGTGTCGTTAGTCGGTTTTAACTCCTTCTTTATATGTTGCATTTCTTTTGTTCTATGTGATTATATGTGCATTCTCTAATGATGGCTGTAAATACGTGCTATATTTGTGCTCCGTGTTGCCACGGAATAAATTGCATTGTGAACTGTTTTCACCGTTTCGCTTCGTCTTTTCTTCATTGACCTCCATCCTGCTTCACGTAAAGGTCGTAGTGGGGTGCAAAAGCCCGGTAAATAATCTGAACCGTCGAGGTCGACGATAACACCGCTCGGTTTATCCCGATAGTACGGAACGGGCCCGCCCAAGCGGCTCGTGTTCCGGATCGACCTGCGGCGAGGTACGATCGCCCGGTTTTACCATCCGCAGTGGTACTTAGTTAGCGAGTTTGGCGAACAACCCACCTACGCGGTGGCCGATTGGGCACGATTGTGGTGAGGTCGAAAGACCTCCGGCCCCAACCCCGTGATTGGATCCCGCCGTTGCCGGGAGGCGTCACGACTGAATTGTCCGTTCCGGTGGCGCGAGCGGTCGCGGTTCGAGTCGCTTGGCCATCCACGCCGAGGGCGCGGAATTCGCAACAATATGTTGTCCCCCTAGTCAAAAAGTGTGGGGGGGGGACATGCCCTCTCTGGCCCCCACCCCACACTCAACTTAAATGGTGAGAGGTACAAGCCTTTCAATTGTGATTCCCATGTAGCTTTCCTACAAACGCTTTGGTTATAAACTGAAAAAAAAATAGCTCCGCACAAAACCGGGCGTACACCCTCAGCCCAGGCATTGTAAAAAGGAAGCAGTTGATATCACGATGATGCGTCAGTTAGGCACGTTGGACGTCATATCGAAAAATCAATCAGGACTTCAAAGATGGCTAACCGTGGCGGCTAGTGAAAATCGCAGCGCACCTCATTTCCGAAAAAGGAACCTTCCTCTGCCTCAAACACCACAACACATGCCAAACTATGGCCAACTTCTAAATTGAGAAATAATTTTAAACGACTTGGCGGCAACTGAAATGCAGGCCTTCGAGGAACTTCCTCTCTCCCACCCTGCAATGATAATCGGACGGCGTTCTGAAAACGCGACCATTTCAAGATGACTGCCATGGAGCCACAGTTGAATAATCGCAGCGCGCCCATTTTCGAAAGGACACCTTCCTTACTCAAAACCCCAACATACCCTGCAAAAACGGATTTAATCGGACCAAAGGCGTTCTCCCTCGAAATGACGGAAAACCAAAAGTGACCGACGCCCGAACACCGAAGTATGAACTTTTGACCTCTGTGACCTTGAAAAGTAGGTCAAATCAAAAACCCGGGGTTATATACATGTATCGCTCATCAGATATACCTGTGATAAAATTTGGCTGATCCAGCCATTCCGTTCAGGAGAAATAGCGCCATTTCTAGGTTTTCAGTTTTGGCCCCCGGTGGCCAAGGCCGAGAATCAAGATTGTGGCCCATTTTCCGAAAGGAAACCTTTCCTCTACCCAAGCCCCACACACCACTGCCAAAAATGGATTTAATCGGACAAGGGCCGTTCTCCTCAAATCGACGGAAAACCAATTTCAGATGGCTGCCATGGAGGCAACATTTGAAAATCGCAGCAGCGTCCATTTGAAAACGAACCTTCTCTCTACTCAACCCCAACACACCCGCCTGCAAAATGGATTTAATCGACAAGGCGTTTCTCGAATCCCGACGAAACAATTCAAGATGGCTGCCATGGAGGCCACAAATTGAAATTCCAGCAGCACGGGCCCATTCTCTGAAGGAAACTTTCCCTCCTACTCAACCCCAAACATACCCTGCAAAAATGGATTTAATCGCGACAAGGCGTTTCTCCTCGAAATGAACGGAAACCAAATTTGACAAAGACGCCGGACAAGCCCATATGACGACAATTCCACTTAGGCCAATCGCGCAATGGTACTCGAAGAGCTCCAACCCATTCCGCAATGATTTTCAAATTCATTGACCAAAGTTGCGACCACAACGCTATGGACAAACCTTTCGCACGCTGTATGGGTAAAGAGGCATACATGCTACTATCATGTATATTTTTGGTATTGCTTATTGTGCCTTGTGGTGCAAGATTGACATGGTCATTGTGGCGCCCGACTGCTTGTGCAAAGCTGCAAACTACCAAACACACAGCCTGGGTGTACCTTTGACGTCTTTTGATTCACTTTCACCTGAGTCACAAGTCACTGACAAGGCCTGGAACGGGCTGAGCAAGCTCTCTCACGTGCAGCCCAATGAGGGGGAGTTGGGAGGTCATGAGGGCCAAGGCCAAGTTGAGAAAGCACCTTTGTACATTATGCACTGGACCCTAGAGGTCTTAACCATTCCATTGCAGTTGTGATTTAATGTCCTGAGCCAGATGGCCCATTCAAAAGGGAGTAATGACCGACGTTTTTGAGTCAAGGTTATTGTGAGCCAAAGTGTTTCATGCCAACTGCCTGATTGTTGGTCCAAACACTACATCCTTCACTGCTCCAGGCTTCACCAAGCTCTTATTGGTATGAAATTATGCTGACACATGTTCTGATCTTTATCTCGCTTTCCTTCCTGTACCCAATAGCTCCTCGTGGATACACCTGACCTTCCGTTTATTTCTGCTGATGCAGCAGACTCAGCCGATCTCCTGCGTCTGTCATTACATGGGGACGGACAACTGGCAGGGCCAGTCCAGGCCCAAGCATGCTGAATGATGGTGACAATCGCCTTGTGACGGCAGAACAGGGCAAGGAACGACTTGCGACCTTTGCATCCACCATCACGATTCTGTATTGTCGTTGGTCATTCTGGCACAAGTGTCCCATTACAGCAAGTTCGAACGTGAACAATCTCTTTAGCACTCACATTGGTGAATCATTCTTGTAACTACATACAACTGGGGTGATGTTCCATTCTCAAGGCAGTTTGCTATCGCTTGTTAAAGCAAGCTTGCTTATTCAAAGCGCTCAGCACGCACTTCCACATGTGATCTGAGCGCTCGGTACCACTTAACAACATGGCGGTCTTCAATTATGTAAACAAGGCTATCGTTGTACTCGAACAAATGTTGTCGCGGGTCGTCGTTTTTCAGTGTTTACTCTATCCTCTTGTGACTCCCAAAACCCAATTAATTGTGTTAGCAGTGGCTACGAGTATAGCGGAGGGAAAAGAAAGATAAAGGAATGGGGAGTCAGAGGAGGGAGCCCCGTGCCCAGCTTATCGATGGACCTTCCAGTACTGCCGTTTTGGGGAAGGAGGTGGGGAGAAGGAGTTCAAATGTTTTGTAGATCTTGAATAATTAGGATTAGAGAAGGTAACAATAAAAATATGAAATGCACATTTCAATAACATGAAGTATACACCAACCAGGAGATGGCTCTGAACCATTTCATCTGTTGTGTTTCTTTGACATCAACTACGGGGCGGCCATTTTTGATTAATATAACACGCACCTCTCTTAATCGCTTGTTCACACTTACCGACGGCTAGGCGAGTGGCTTTCAACAGTGTGTTTGATACGGAACAATGGCTTGTTAAGCGATAGCAAGCTATTGCTATCAGAACAACCCCCTGGTCTGTGCTGTTGTGAAGGAACCATAAAAATTTTGCATATTAACAGACATTTTATTGTTTGGATCCCATAAACCCCCCGCCCCCAAAGGTCTTGGATGACCGCGCCACCCTTTCTTCATACTTTTTCCCAGTTTCTCTGAACGCACTGCGCCTTTTACTGCCTCCCGACGAGACTTCTGTGGACCGGCTTGCTTCAGTCACTTGCCTTTACATCAGGCGTCAAGGCCTGAATTCCTCGTGGAGGGCAGGGTAACTCTCTCCAGTGAAGATGTGCTTGGACTGTGTCGGTATTGGCAAGCCTTGCCGGGCCAACGAGGTAGTAGTGGCTGGTTAGGACCTAGCCAGGGCTTTTGAAGCAAATCTCTGGAATTCTGGACACGACTCGACTGGCCCAAACCCTTGCAGTTTGTCATCATGTTGCAGTATGGCCGCCACTTTCTTGGGCCGAATACGTGCGTTCTGAACAGCTTGTGGTTCATATTATTCTCTCTTAAAGGATGAGACCTTCTACAATCTTTTCCTTGGATTTTGTTGGTTTTTTCATTATGTTGATGCCTGGTGTTGGCTTAATGGTTAGGGTGGTGGGCTTCGGGATCCCCGAACGGGTCCTGAGCTTCATAAATCCCACTCAGCTGTGAATTAACACCAGGTTGGGGGGTTAACTCGACCTGTCATCCTTCCGAGCGTCGGCAAAATGAGTGCCCAGCATGCTGGTATGCCTGTTGTCGGAGTGGCGACCCGTCCAGCGTTGTGTCCAATAGCCAAGGAGACTGCCTTAAGCAGCCCAACACTCTGCACAGATGTTGGTCTGAATGGATAATGGATCGGATGGATTATTAGTTGGGGAGATTTTTCTTGATAAAATTGGGAGTTGGAGCGATTTAACTAATTGTACATACTGTGAGAGGGTGCTAATGAGAAAATGAAAATGTAGAAAGATAATGGGAAGGAAGTGCGAGTCGTTGGGAGCATTTTAAAAAAGCCGAAGCAGGTTGGGAGAATTATGTAAGAAAAGGAAGGGTGAGGTGGTCAAACCATTCTTGCACTGTTTCCGATGTTGTAAATTGATGGGCCAAATGAGCACTCATGAAAAAATCAAATTCTGGTCCAACCAATGCACGTTCTTGAGAGTTGTTTCTTTCTGACCTTCTAGGAAGAGGAACAACTAAGAGAGCACGTGTGGATTCTGTAGCCACAGTGCCCAGTAAGGTGTTGCTATTAGTGACTTTGAGAGTGGACAAACGGTCGCCACGGAGCTCTGCTCCGCCTTACTGGAGCACATGTTGTTTTTGCAGTCGCTGTAATCATCGGCATACATTTACTTGCTATCACCTTGCGGTATGTGGACCTGGCTGGGCATTTTCTGTACCTGGTTGGGATGTACAATGTTTTTTTAAGCTTGGACGCCTTTATGCCAATTTTAAGAGTTGTTGCTTGTTTCAGATGATAATAAGCCTTGTTTAAAAGCTTTTCTTGGTACTATTCTATAATATTTACATATTTCATATATATATATATCAACAATATTTAATTACGTTGTGATACTCTATCACAACAAATACATCGTATTACTGTTCTTTTGTGTCTTTCAAGCCTTCCCAGCACAAGCTCGAGGGCATTAATGTTTCGGTTGTCCGGTTGGTCTGTTCCTATTTGGGTATTTTTCTTTTTCAACCACAATGACTTATGAACCACTCAAGGGATTCAAACCAAACTTGGCAGAATATGGACTGTAATAAAAGATGAATATGATTCGATTTTTGGTTCTAAAGGTTGAAAGTCTTAAGGTCAAATCAAGACCATCATTTTTGAGGAGCGCAATCCGCTTCCGTCTCAAGGAACCATAGGAGGTACCCCCATTGTTCATCAGGGACCCATTATATCGTCCGCTGAAATTTTCCTAGAGTTTCGTTTTTTTTTTCCCCAGGTACCAGGGGCGTGTTATTGCATGAAAATACGGTGGTAACTAAATTTATGTAATTAGCAATAGGCATCATAAGTTCATCATGTTTAGTACTTTATCCTTTGCTGTTTAATCACAACTCCTAACAGTTTTCTCACAAACTTCAGGGAAGGTGATCTGTTGGTTGTTGGTCCTAAACGATTTCACATGTGATTAGTCTGAGATCATGATGTCATTATTACTCCACCTTGCCTGGAGCAAATTTAAATATATATAGGCAAGTAGCAAGGTATTGTGTACACATTTAGGACACAGGGACACAAAAATGGAAAGTCATTGTTGGATTAAGTTTTTTGCATATCATTGTTACCAACATCATGGGGATTCCGATCTATATCTGGCAGAGCTAATTATTCCTCTTTCTATTTGCTTCTGACAGGGTTTTTTTTCAAAAGTGTGGTTCATCGCAAATTATCTGTATCAAGCGAACCACTCGTATCATTCTAAAATTGGTCTGAATGGCTTTTAGATATGTTTTACAACTAATTGGAAACCACATTATGAGAATATTTGGTTTTACCTTGATATTTGACCTATGAAGCAAAGAGGTCCGAGGTCGATTTGAAAAATTAACAAATGATCAATGTGGATTGCATAATCAGAGTCATAATATATAATGCATATAAACTTAAACCATAGAAATACATGCACTGTGATGAACCAAACTAAACATTTAGGAATTAAAAAGTGGTACGCAGATTATGCTGTTGTAAGAAACGTACGTACTTCTCCTACGCCTTTGATGTTCTGTAATAAACTGAACACACAAACTGGCCTTTGGTATTGATTTTATTCATTCAGGGCCATCTTTGGTAAACTTATTCTTATAGTTATAAAATCAGCTTATAGCTACCAGTAATTTTTTAGCAGCTGGTAAATGCAATTTGTTACGTACTTCTAACATTTTTGACCCCAATCATGGAAGTGAACCTAAAAACTGGTATTGTAGTAATGATCATGTTGAAACTTGCCATTTTAAATCATCACTTTATTGCAGAGTAAATTGCTATTAGATGTTCTATCAGATAGCATTTTCAAATTTCTGGAATAAGATTTGTAAGCTTCACTATGACGGGGGAAATTTTGCAAAATCTGAGATTTTACACATTTTGAAGGTGCGCCAAGCATATGCAGAAGGTCATAAGAAATGTCTGGTTTTTTTTTTTTTTTTTTTTTTTTGGTTTTTTTTTGCGAGGAATTGTTTATTATTATGTATAATGATATATATCAAACAAAAATGCATTTCACCCATTTTGGACAACATATACAATCATACATTGTTACCCATTTCTAAAAAAATGCCATTTTCAACCATTTTTTGGACAAACACTATACAATATACATATCTCTCTCTT
>CM068964.1:51975533-52003699 GCA_035128595.1 Eptatretus atami
CAAACTAGCGTCTGGCTGAAACACCGCCCAGAGCTCAGGGATCTATAAAGTACGGAACAATCCTCAGAGGAGGGGGTTGTTGTTGTAGATCGAAAGGAAGAAATTGGTGGTTGTTGGTATATTGAAAGGAAGAAGTCGGTTGTTGTTGATTGAAAGGAAGAAGTTGGTGGGAGTTGGTTGAAAGAAGGTCGAAGGCGTGAGAAGTCGGTTGGAAAGTGGAGAATTGAAGGAGTTGTTGTGAAAGTGTTCCTGCGGCTTGGCTCTGCTACGTCTCACCTCGACGGCCCGCCTACTGTACTGGTCCCCGCCTACACGTCCTTGACAAGCCTCTTACCTGGTCCTGTCTACTGCTCCATTCTCAGCCTTGGATCCGTCTTCTCCACTCGGGCTCCTGCTACAGACACGATTACCACTCGTGTGGCTGTGGACCGAACTACACAACTTTTGTCGGGTGCCGCACCACGGAGCACCCCTCCCCAAAAGGCTCAGGTACCCAGAAACTGTAACCTCAACTCCCTCCCTCGCTGGCTGCAAAAGTTCCTTTCACAATTAGGTTTACTTTGAGTGAGTGTCTGAGTGTGTTGGCGCCTGTCCGTTAAGCAAGCCTGTATAAGATTTTTTTTATTGTTGTGATTGTTGCGTTTATTAATCTCGCATCAAGTCTGCACTGTGTTCTGTTTTGGTAAGTTGCTTGTATAATTGTCACACTCCACACCTCTCATCTTTCCCTGCATTATATCCCCAATAAACCTTTTGTTGTGCCACATGCTTTTCCTCGCTTATTGTAAATAAATAATAATTGTAGAAATGTTCCCAGCTTGCCTTTGTCTTTTCCTCCATTGGTCCAGTATGGTTCGGATCTAAGTTTAGCCAGGTCTTTATTACTAACAATCTGTTCCTTCCAGCCGGTAAGTCTTGGCAGTGCCGCTCGTTTTTTGCATCCGATCCAGAAAGGTGATCCGTAGTTGGTAGAGTGATCCGGTTCAGACAAGGAGTACCGAGGGCATGGTTCCCCGGTGGTTAAACCGCGTGGTGAATTAGGTAACCTGATTCGAGACAGGAGGACCCTAGGTCACGCGGTTGAGTTATTGGCGTCCACGGTTGGTTAAGCGACCCGCCGCGTCAAGGAATTATCCGTGAGCGACGGTCTACAATTCCGGGGAGTCTGGTAGGAATCGACGTAGCTTTCCCCCACCTAGTGGTCTTCTCACCCGACCCCACCGGCCCGCAACAATATATTAGTTATGGTTGTGGGGGTAGATGGAAGAGTTTAATGGGGAATGTAGCAGTGTTGAGTTGCTTAGTCCGTGGACATGTAAGAAGCATCTTGATGTGAATAGGTGGGGAGCCTGTGAGCTCAAGTGTTGCGTGTCACCACACAAGGGGTGGTGCGGTGTTAATTGGCTTAGGGAGTAAGAATAAGTTCCTCAGTATGTGACTGCCCTCTGATTTTTCTCTATGTTTCTATATTCCAAGATCGGCAACAAAGGTGGGGAATGAGTCACTGAAACCACAACAAACGGCCAGGAAGCCCCGCCTTCAAAAGTTGACAACAAACGAAGTCACGCCACGAAGGACGATTGATGGACGTGACGTCAGAAGCTAGCAGAGCAGGCAGAAGCCCGCCTTCCTGGGTTTGGTGCAAGCGGGCCACGCCCCGGAGGTGGAGGATAAAATAAGACAGAGAGAAGTGGAGTGATGAAGGAGAACTTGCACATTTTGAGAGGATTATAGTGGCACATTTTGAGAGGTGAAAGAAAGGGAGCGCACAGGAGAGGTTGTGCATTTTAGGAGGAAGGAGTTGACTTGGCATTCTGAGAGAGCCGTGATCAGAGTGGAGGCACAAGGTGCATTGTTTGGAGAGGCAACAGCGGAGATTGAGCGCACACCGCAGAGGATGACATGGCCATTGAATCTGTGTTGAGGCGGTTTAGCTCGTGTGTCGAAGTAAGACGCTGGCCTTTTGCTTCTGGTCGGGTCGATGAGGATGAGCGGAGCACCCAAAGCAGTTACACTGGGGCTTTGAGCCTTTATGTAGAGTGCCGCTTGCGGATTGTCTAGTGTGCATTCGTCCCGCTACGAGAGAAGCGCCTCTTCCAGTTCCACAAGGGTCAGCTCTGGGCCAAGCCAAGTAAAGCAAGAGTTTGGAAGGAGGGTTCTTCTTTTTAGTTTGTGTCCCCTTTGTCTGGATTTGAGTCTGTGTGCGAGGCCTCGACTGTAGGATTTATTTCATATTATTATAATTTCCTTTTGAATTATCGTCCTTTGTGGATATTTATTATGTTCATTAAATGTATTCCTTTTCAGAGGTTGTATCTGTGCATCCGTTTCATTCCCCGTGCTCCTCCGCCCAGCCGCCATTGCCCCCCACCATGCCCTTCGAGCACGTGTTAAAATCTCCAAGGATCAACGTGTCCGCCTCCTATTAATAAGGAACCGCTCGGCTGGCCGGGGGCTGTTGGTGTTAAACGCCCGTCACCACAAATTGGGTTGGGGGGTTAACCTGGGCGGGCCACCCTCTTCTGGTCTTTTTAGGCAGAAGCCCGCCCCCTTCAGGCTTTAAATCAGTCTGCATTTTGAATTACAAGCAGTAGGTACGTCTTTGCTTTATGCACGAAACCCAGGTTATTTATTTTTCCTACACAGAGCTGGCAGTTGCCTATACACCGCTCAAATAAAGGTATGCGTCAGAAGAACACATTACATGCTTGGAACAAGATAGTCTGTAGGGCGGGTACTCTGCTACGACTAAATGTCAAACAAATGTTAAAAGAGCCATGGAGACCAAAGGAAGAAAGCTTAAACAGAGCTGAGAAACATCCTCTGAAACTGCCTTGAATATTTGCTTCATTTTCAGGGTCATTCATAAGTTTCTGGGTCAGTGGTAGAAGCATTTAAAGAAGATGCTAATAAAAGTAAAAGATGAAAGACAAATGGTTAAAAAGAACCCTTAATTAAATAATGCACTTAAAATGCATTGTTCATCAAATCAAGTACCGGTATAGATCAATTTGTTCTCGCCATCCTAGTTAAGAGACTTTTTATCATATCTTTGAGAGATTGAGACTCATGGAAAAGCTGAAAGTTTCATATGTGAACAAAAGAGCCACATGTTGCCAGAACAGCTCGTCTTACCATTTTCATCTCCGAGTCTTCAGCTTCGGCCAATTTCTTCTGCAGGCAGTAAGGGCTCCATGTTAGTGGACACATTTGATAAAAAACAACATTGCCGCAATAAGATTGCTTTATTATACAAGGGCCGGCAACAGCGAAACAGAGCAAAACACATTGGTTCATCTTGAATAATGTGAGTCTCATCAGGAAGCTACTTCTTGCCTTTTCCTGCAGGCCATCCAGTTTCTGCGTGAGTGATGAGCGTAGGTCAGAAAGCTCAGTGAGCTGAGAGCCCAGGGAGTGAATAATCTTTTGGATTCGAGCTTCACCCTCTTGACAGGCAATCCAGGCTGCCTCATCACAGGCCATTGTGGCTTGGAACTCCATATCTGCTTCACAACATCATCTCAAGTCACACTATCAGCATTCTTCAAGCTACATACAGCAAGCCAATCCCAATCTGTTCAAGCCTCACCAGAATCATTTTCAACGACAGGCAGCTGGCCATCCTTAAGGTTAGCCAAGAGGTTCAGGGTTTGGTGATGGACGTACAGCTCCACAAAACGCTTATTTGCCTGCTCATCATCCACAGTGTGTAGCACCCTATGGTCACCCCGCTGGTTCTCTGGTGGCTTTGCCAGCTCTTTCAGGAACAAGTCCACTTTTCTCAGGATCCTACACACCAAATACATTGGGATGCACTATGTATACTCTGGGTAAATCAACTTTACTGGTTGGTTGGAGGTTATGAGCCAAGGATAGAGAAAATGCATCAAAAGAAAGTCAGCAGGTTGGATAGAAAACAATGACATGAACAGGAAACAGAGTACCTGGCAAACGAGCAAATGCCAGGATGGAAATTAGCAAATAGTGGAGTTCCGCATCAATTGCTATTTGTAATTTATGCAAATTATCAAGAACAAGAGGCGAGGATTAAGAGAATGCAAGTTTGCAGATGACGCTACGCTTCGGAATACAGTGTGAATAGTTTGGAAAAATTCAGGTACTGGTAAGCATCGGCGTTTTGGGGTCATAAGCTAGAAAATAGTTGATGGATTTTAATGTGAGCAAATGGAAGGTTAGAGGGGGGGGTGGGGGATGGGGGTAAGAAAAGACAAGCTAGTAACAATGGCAGCAACAACCATGTTAATGAAGACATGTTGCAGAAAATGGGCCAAGAAAAATATTTTGGAATAATTGTGGAAGTCAGTTGGGCAATGAGCGCCGTGTCAAGTTAGGCAACATAGTTCAGGATGTATTAAAAGTCTGAACCAAATGTTTAAATCAAAGGTTGAATGATTGCATCCTGTAGAACTGTGTAACAAAGTCTGGTTCCAGTGGCTGGATCCTGAATATAGTGTTCAGTATGGTCACCTCATTAAGGAAAGAATATGTAGCTGTCATACAGGTTTTTGTGTAGAGCATGTAGAATAGTTCCACGGTCGCGATGAAAAAACAGAACGGGCATTTTACATTTTGGTGAAGATTAGGTGGGGATATGATGGAGGTAGTCACAATATTAAGGAAACGTCTAGACATGCAAATACTACATATTAATTTGAAGTAGATGTGGGAAATAGGAATAGGAAGCAGAGTTTGAAGATAACAACACATCTGGCTCCTCATTCTCAATTGTACACATCTGCCCACCCAGGTCGCACACGGTCCTCTCGGAACCCTCATCTGGTCACCAGATTTCATTTAGCCCAATTGTGGAAAATCAAGTCCCTGTGTCGTCTTCATTTTAGTCTTTTAAATCCCTTCAATCACTACCTCATGCATTCACCAATGATCTCTTCTACACATGCTCAGTCTTTCCCATTCCGTTCCTCTCCAGGCCCTTGTTACTCGTTATGTTATTCATCATTTCCTTGTTTATGCCCACCGTTATCCTTTGCTCATCTGAAAACCTGCTAGCTTTTGTTATTGAACTCCTTCATAAAACTAGACCCTTTTATTTGGGGGGGGGAGGTGATGGGAAAGAGGGCAAGAAGAGTACACCAATTCCGATGTACCATACGCTATAGGGTGTTGGTCGTACCGAAGCAGTTTCTTGGTAAGAATTATACTGGATAGTTTGCCATTGCCTTCCCAGCGTTTGTCCATGCTTGATCCGAGTATCCTTTTAAATGCTGAGAATCAAGCAAGGAAGGAGCACATACCCTTTAAATAAATACGTTTGGTACGACTCGGCTGGGTTTGAACCACCAACCTCCCAGACTCAGAGCGGACACAAGGGTAGACCAAACGCTTTCCATGCATGAAGATCTCTGGGAAACAGAGCAACGACTTCAATGAAAATAAATAAATAAATAAATAAATCGCTGTGACAATTGGTGAAACGAGATGGCACTTGGTGGAGAACATACCTCTGCCAGGTTGAATAGTTTACATTTTGTATGCCACCGATAGGTCAGATCTGAATCCAGACCTAAACCAAAAATCGAATCGGCTTGTTCTGGTCACCTAACCAACTCATCCATCTTGTTTTGTCATCACTCGTCCAAAACCTTTTGAGTTAACATGCAACAGTTTTTGGCCCCTCTCAATGGTGAAGAATCCCTTAAAAAATTTTTTTTATTAGATTCAGATCTTCATAAAAATCGAATCAATTAGTCCGAGTCACACACCCAACATGATCACCAAGCTTAATCCTAATCCGTCCACAACTTTTTGATGCATCATGCAACACCGTTTTTAGTCCCACCTCTCAATGGTGAAGAATCGCTGAAAAATTAAATAATTCTCGTATCTGGATCTTCATCAAAATCGAATCAATTCATCCTCGTCACACACCCAACCTGTCCACCAAGTTTCATCCGAATCCATCCATAACCCTTTGAGATATTGTGCTATATATCGTTTTTGGCCGTATCTCTCAATGGTGAAGAATCACTTTAACAAGCTCAAATGAGCGAAGATCCTCGTCCTCTTAATGATGACGTCATAAAAACGAATATGACGTCATTGGTGATGTATCAGGTTTGCGATAAATAATTATCTGTGCTAATGCCCGGCTTGATTCCCGCAAACAAAATTCAAACAGCTTGCCTAGTTTTGGAGATAATGGTATAGGCGATTTCCATTAGCGGCGATATTATGACGTCAACTTTTTTTCTAGAAGAATTTCCAAAATCGGAGATGGTTACTGCCTGCGCATGGGCTTTCTGCATATACATGGCAAGTTTCACGAAGATCCGATGAAAACTCTGGGTTGTGAAACAAAAAATGTCAAAAATAAGGATGACATCATAAAATTGATATGATGTCATAGTGATGTATCATATGTGCGGTAATTAACCTCCGCCATCGAAGATGGACGGAGGTTACTGTTTTCACCCCTGTCTGTTTGTGAACAGTATTACGGAAAACTCCTGGACGGATTTCGACGAAACTTGGTGGGGGGATTAGGTATGGTCCAAGGATCATGCCATTAGATTTTGGACTTGGTCCAAAGTCCAATACGGCCGCTATGGCGGCCATTTTGAAAAAATATTTGAATTTTTGTTTTTGCATTTCTACATGTTTTAAGTGATTTCCAACCAAAAAAAAATTTGTTAGAGCAAAAAAACCCAGAAAATTTTGCAACTTTTTTTTCAAAAATTTCGATTTTATTTGAAAATATTTGAATTTTTTTTTTTTGCATTTCTACATGTTTTAAGTGATTTCCAACCCCTAAAAAAAATTTGTTCGAGAAAAAAAAAACAAATTTTGCAACTTTTTTTTTCAAAAAAATTTCAATTTTTTTTTTTGGCATTTCTACATGCGCGTCGATCTAGTTTAGTTATTCAACGTGGTTCAGTAGAGTCTGATCCGTTTTGACCTACAATGAATAGGATATCAGGTTCACTTAAGTGACCCAGCAGTATTGGCGGCGGAGGTTTTGCACTCTACCGAGTGCTCCCCCTCTAGTTCATCTCTTCTAATGCCCTGTTCGATTCCCACAAAGAGAATTCAAAAAGCTTGCAGAGTTTGAGATAATTTTTAGGCGATTTCCATTAGCGGAGATATTTTGACGTCATAACTTTTTTTTCTCGGATGTCACAGCCTACAGTTTTCATCGAAACTTCCTGAAACTTGGCATATATATGTAAAAATACCCTCGCGCAGACAGTAACGATCTCCAATTTTGAAAATTCCTCCGAGAAAAAAAGTTATGACGTCAAAATATCTCCGCTAATGGAAATCGCCTAAAAATTATCTCAAACTCTGCAAGCTTTTTGAATTCTCTTTGTGGGAATCGAACAGGGCATTAGAAGAGATGAACTAGAGGGGGAGCACTCGGTAGAGTGCAAAACCTCCGCCGCCAATACTGCTGGGTCACTTAAGTGAACCTGATATCCTATTCATTGTAGGTCAAAACGGATCAGACTCTACTGAACCACGATTGAATATAACTAAACTAGATCGACGCGCATGTAGAAATGCCAAAAAAAAAAATTGAAATTTTTTTGAAAAAAAAAGTTGCAAAATTTGTTTTTTTTTTCTCGAACAAATTTTTTTTAGGGGTTGGAAATCACTTAAAACATGTAGAAATGCAAAAAAAAAAAATTCAAATATTTTCAAATAAAAATCGAAATTTTTGAAAAAAAAGTTGCAAAATTTTCTGGGTTTTTTTGCTCTAACAAATTTTTTTTTGGTTGGAAATCACTTAAAACATGTAGAAATGCAAAAACAAAAATTCAAATATTTTTTCAAAATGGCCGCCATAGCGGCCGTATTGGACTTTGGACCAAGTCCAAAATCTAATGGCATGATCCTTGGACCATACCTAATCCCCCCACCAAGTTTCGTCGAAATCCGTCCAGGAGTTTTTCCGTAATACTGTTCACAAACAGACAGGGGTGAAAACAGTAACCTCCGTCCATCTTCGATGGCGGAGGTTAATTACCGCACATATGATACATCACTATGACATCATATCAATTTTATGATGTCATCCTATATTTTTGACATTTTTTGTTTCACAACCAGAGTTTTCATCGGATCTTCGTGAAACTTGCCATGTATATGCAGAAAGCCCATGCGCAGGCAGTAACCATCTCCGATTTTGGAAATTCTTCTAGAAAAAAGTTGACGTCATAATATCGCCGCTAATGGAAATCGCCTATACCATTATCTCCAAAACTAGGCAAGCTGTTTGAATTTTGTTTGCGGGAATCAAGCCGGGCATTAGCACAGATAATTATTTATCGCAAACCTGATACATCACAATGACGTCATATTCGTTTTTATGACGTCATCATTAAGAGGACGAGGATCTTCGCTCATTTGAGCTTGTTAAAGTGATCTTTCACCATTGAGAGATACGGCCAAAAACGATATATAGCACAATATCTCAAAGGGTTATGGATGGATTCGGATGAAACTTGGTGGACAGGTTGGGTGTGTGACGAGATGAATTGATTCGATTTTTATGAAGATCCAGATACGAGAATTATTTAATTTTTCAGCGATTCTTCACCATTGAGAGGTGGGACTAAAAACGGTGTTGCATGATGCATCAAAAAGTTGTGGACGGATTAGGATTAAGCTTGGTGATCATGTTGGTGTGTGACTCGGACTAATTGATTCGATTTTTATGAAGATCTGAATCTAATTAAAAAAATTTTTTAAGGGATTCTTCACCATTGAGAGGGGCCAAAAACTGTTGCATGTTAACTCAAAAGGTTTTGGACGAGTGATGACAAAACAAGATGGATGAGTTGGTTAGGTGACCAGAACAAGCCGATTCGATTTTTGGTTTAGGTCTGGATTCAGATCTGACCTATCGGTGGCATACAAAATGTAAACTATTCAACCTGGCAGAGGTATGTTCTCCACCAATGCCATCTCGTTTCACCAATTGTCACAGCGATTTATTTATTTATTTATTTATTTTCATTGAAGTCGTTGCTCTGTTTCCAGAGATCTTCATGCATGGAAAGCGTTTTGTCTACCCTTGTGTCCGCTCTGAGTCTGGGAGGTTGGTGGTTCAAACCCAGCCGAGTCGTACCAAACGTATTTATTTAAAGGGTATGTGCCCTTCCTTGCTTGATTCTCAGCATTTAAAAGGATACTCGGATCAAGCATGGACAAACGCTGGGAAGGCAATGGCAAACTATCCAGTATAATTCTTACCAAGAAACTGCTTCGGTACGACCAACACCTATAGCGTATGGTACATCGGAATTGGTGTATCTTCTTGCCCTCTTTCCCATCACCTCCCCCCCCAAATAAAAGGGTCTAGTTTTATGAAGGAGTTCAATAACAAAAGCTAGCAGGTTTTCAGATGAGCAAAGGATAACGGTGGGCATAAACAAGGAAATGATGAATAACATAACGAGTAACAAGGGCCTGGAGAGGAACGGAATGGGAAAGACTGGCATGTGTAGAAGAGATCATTTGTGAATGCATGAGGTAGTGATTGAAGGATTTAAAAGACTAAAATGAAAGACGACACAGGACTTGATTTTCCACAATTGGGCTAAATGAAATCTGGTGACCAGATGAGGTTCCGAGGACCGTGTGCGACCTGGGTGGGCAGATGTGTACAATTGGAATGAGGAGCCAGATGTGTTGTTATCTTCAAACTCTGCTTCCTATTCCTATTTCCCACATCTACTTCAAATTAATATGTAGTATTTGCATGTCTAGACGTTTCCTTAATATTGTGACTACCTCCATCATATCCCCACCTAATCTTCACCAAAATGTAAAATGCCCGTTCTGTTTTTTCATCGCGACCGTGGAACTATTCTACATGCTCTACACAAAAACCTGTATGACAGCTACATATTCTTTCCTTAATGAGGTGACCATACTGAACACTATATTCAGGATCCAGCCACTGGAACCAGACTTTGTTACACAGTTCTACAGGATGCAATCATTCAACCTTTGATTTAAACATTTGGTTCAGACTTTTAATACATCCTGAACTATGTTGCCTAACTTGACACGGCGCTCATTGCCCAACTGACTTCCACAATTATTCCAAATATTTTCTTGGCCCATTTTCTGCAACATGTCTTCATTAACATGGTTGTTGCTGCCATTGTTACTAGCTTGTTTTTCTTACCCCATCCCCCACCCCCCCTCTAACCTTCCATTTGCTCACATTAAAATCCATCAATTATTTTCTAGCTTATGACCCCAAAACGCCGATGCTACCAGTACCTGAATTTTTCCAAACTATTCACACTGTATTCCGAAGCGTAGCGTCATCTGCAAACTTGCATTCTCTTAATCCTCGCCTCTTGTTCTTGATAATTTGCATAAATTACAAATAGCAATTGATGCGGAACTCCACTATTTGCTAATTTCCATCCTGGCATTTGCTCGTTTGCCAGGTACTCTGTTTCCTGTTCATGTCATTTGTTTTCTATCCAACCTGCTGACTTTCTTTTGATGCATTTTCTCTATCCTTGGCTCATAACCTCCAACCAACCAGTAAAGTTGATTTACCCAGAGTATACATAGTGCATCCCAATGTATTTGGTGTGTAGGATCCTGAGAAAAGTGGACTTGTTCCTGAAAGAGCTGCAAAGCCACCAGAGAACCAGCGGGGTGACCATAGGGTGCTACACACTGTGGATGATGAGCAGGCAAATAAGCGTTTTGTGGAGCTGTACGTCCATCACCAAACCCTGAACCTCTTGGCTAACCTTAAGGATGGCCAGCTGCCTGTCGTTGAAAATGATTCTGGTGAGGCTTGAACAGATTGGATTGCTCTGCTGTATGTAGCTTGAAGAATGCTGATAGTGTGACTTGAGATGATGTGTGAAGCAGATATGGAGTTCCAAGCCACAATGGCCTGTGATGAGGCAGCCTGGATTGCCTGTCAAGAGGTGAAGCTCGAACCAAAAGATTATTCACTCCCTGGCTCTCAGCTCACTGAGCTTTCTGACCTACGCTCATCACTCACGCAGAAACTGGATGGCCTGCAGGAAAAGGCAAGAATAGCTTCCTGATGAGACTCACATTATTCAAGATGAACCAATGTGTTTTGCTCTGTTTCGCTGTTGCCGGCCCTTGTATAATAAAGCAATCTTATTGCGGCAATGTTGTTTTTTATCAAATGTGTCCACTAACATGGAGCCCTTACTGCCTGCAGAAGAAATTGGCCGAAGCTGAAGACTCGGAGATGAAAATGGTAAGACGAGCTGTCTGGCAACATGTGGCTCTTTTGTTCACATATGAAACTTTCAGCTTTTCCATGAGTCTCAATCTCTCAAAGATATGATAAAAAGTCTCTTAACTAGGATGGCGAGAACAAATTGATCTATACCGGTACTTGATTTGATGAACAATGCATTTTAAGTGCATTATTTAATTAAGGGTCTTTTTAACCATTTGTCTTTCATCTTTTACTCTTTATTAGCATCTTCTTAAATGCTTCTACCACTGACCAGAAACTTATGAATGACCCTGAAAATGAAGCAAATATTCAAGGCAGTTTCAGAGGATGTTTCTCAGCTCTGTTTAAGCTTTCTTCCTTTGGTCTCCATGGCTCTTTTAACATTTGTTTGACATTTAGTCGTAGCAGAGTACCCGCCCTACAGACTATCTTGTTCCAAGCATGTAATGTGTTTTCTGACGCATACCTTTATTTGAGCGGTGTATAGGCAACTGCCAGCTCTGTGTAGGAAAAATAAATAACCTGGGTTTCGTGCATAAAGCAAAGACGTACCTACTGCTTGTAATTCAAAATGCAGATGATTTAAAGCCTGAAGGGGGCGGGCTTCTGCCTAAAAAGACCAGAAGGGTGGCCCGCCCAGGTTAACCCCCCAACCCAATTTGTGGTGACGGGCGTTTAACACCAACAGCCCCCGGCCAGCCGAGCGGTTCCTATTAATAGGAAGCGGACACGTTGATCCTTGGAGATTTTAACACGTGCTCGAAGGGCATGGTGGGGGGCAATGGCGGCTGGGCGGAGGAGCACAGGGAATGAAACGGATGCACAGATACAACCTCTGAAAAGGAATACATTTAATGAACATAAAAATATCCACAAAGGACGATAATTCAAAAGGAAATTATAATAATATGAAATAAATCCTACAGTCGAGGCCTCGCACACAGACTCAAATCCAGACAAAGGGACACAAACTAAAAAGAAGAACCCCCTTCCAAACTCTTGCTTTACTTGGCTTGGCCCAGAGCTGACCCTTGTGGAACTGGAAGAGGCGCTTCTCTCGTAGCGGGACGAATGCACACTAGACAATCCGCAAGCGGCACTCTACATAAAGGCTCAAAGCCCCAGTGTAACTGCTTTGGGTGCTCCGCTCATCCTCATCGACCCGACCAGAAGCAAAAGGCCAGCGTCTTACTTCGACACACGAGCTAAACCGCCTCAACACAGATTCAATGGCCATGTCATCCTCTGCGGTGTGCGCTCAATCTCCGCTGTTGCCCTCTCCAAACAATGCACCTTGTGCCTCCACTCTGATCACGGCTCTCTCAGAATGCCAAGTCAACTCCTTCCTCCTAAAATGCACAACCTCTCCTGTGCGCTCCCTTCTTTCACCTCTCAAAATGTGCCACTATAATCCTCTCAAAATGTGCAAGTTCTCCTTCATCACTCCACTTCTCTCTGTCTTATTTTATCCTCCACCTCCGGGGCGTGGCCCGCTTGCACCAAACCCAGGAAGGCGGGCTTCTGCCTGCTCTGCTAGCTTCTGACGTCACGTCCATCAATCGTCCTTCGTGGCGTGACTTCGTTTGTTGTCAACTTTTGAAGGCGGGGCTTCCTGGCCGTTTGTTGTGGTTTCAGTGACTCATTCCCCACCTTTGTTGCCGATCTTGGAATATAGAAACATAGAGAAAAATCAGAGGGCAGTCACATACTGAGGAACTTATTCTTACTCCCTAAGCCAATTAACACCGCACCACCCCTTGTGTGTGGGACACGCAACACTTGAGCTCACAGGCTCCCCACCTATTCACATCAAGATGCTTCTTACATGTCCACGGACTAAGCAACTCAACACTGCTACATTCCCCATTAAACTCTTCCATCTACCCCACAACCATAACTAATATATTGTTGCGGGCCGTGGGTCGGGTGAGAAGACCACTAGGTGGGGGAAAGCTACGTCGATTCCTACCAGACTCCCCGGAATTGTAGACCGTCGCTCACGGATAATTCCTTGACGCGGCGGGTCGCTTAACCAACCGTGGACGCCAATAACTCAACCGCGTGACCTAGGGTCCTCCTGTCTCGAATCAGGTTACCTAATTCACCACGCGGTTTAACCACCGGGGAACCATGCCCTCGGTACTCCTTGTCTGAACCGGATCACTCTACCAACTACGGATCACCTTTCTGGATCGGATGCACGAGCGGCACTGCCAAGGACTTACCGCTGGAAGGAACAGATTGTTAGTAATAAAGACCTGGCTAAACTTAGATCCGAACCATACTGGACCAATGGAGGAAAAGACAAAGGCAAGCTGGGAACATTTCTACAATTATTATTTATTTACAATAAGCGAGGGAAAGCATGTGGCACAACAAAAGGTTTATTGGGGATATAATGCAGGGAAAGATGAGAGGTGTGGAGTGTGACAATTATACAAGCAACTTACAAAACAGACACAGTGCAGACTTGATGCGAGATTAATAAACGCAACAATCACAACAATAAAAAAAATCTTATACAGGCTTGCTTAACGGACAGGCGCCAACACACTCAGACACTCACTCAAAGTAAACCTAATTGTGAAAGGAACTTTTGCAGCCAGCGAGGAGGGGATTGAGGTTACAGTTTCTGGGTACCTGAGCCTTTTGGGGAGGGGTGCTCCGTGGTGCGGCACCCGACAAAAGTTGTGTAGTTCGGTCCACAGCCACACGAGTGGTAATCGTGTCTGTAGCAGGAGCCCGAGTGGAGAAGACGGATCCAAGGCTGAGAATGGAGCAGTAGACAGGACCAGGTAAGAGGCTTGTCAAGGACGTGTAGGCGGGGACCAGTACAGTAGGCGGGCCGTCGAGGTGAGACGTAGCAGAGCCAAGCCGCAGGAACACTTTCACAACAACTCCTTCAATTCTCCACTTTCCAACCGACTTCTCACGCCTTCGACCTTCTTTCAACCAACTCCCACCAACTTCTTCCTTTCAATCAACAACAACCGACTTCTCCTTTCAATATACCAACAACCACCAATTTCTTCCTTTCGATCTACAACAACAACCCCCTCCTCTGAGGATTGTTCCGTACTTTATAGATCCCTGAGCTCTGGGCGGTGTTTCAGCCAGACGCTAGTTTGGCCCGCCCATGCCGCGCGTGTCTGGGTTTGGGAAGGTGGATGATGGCACAGCTTTCATAGCGAACGTTGGGATTTTGCCTCGAAAACGAGACTCCGGATACACGGGTAGACGGTGGTACGCTGTGGCCACTGAAATGAGGGTAGCAAGTGAGATAAATTTACCTCAGAAAAGGAGGAATAAAATAAAAGGGGAAAAATGATTTATGAATCCTAACTAACAGCCCATGGATCACAACGCACTCCCTGCTGTCCCGCTAGACCAAAGGTAGGATCTATCTGCACGTATATTAATGAATAACTGACTCAGGACAACTATTGTTGTATGCATACGATTCCGAGAACCGTAACTATATAATATATATATATATATATATGTATATATCAACGTGTGGATGGCGAGCACTCCCCCAATCTCCATTGGACATAGTCCTACACCGAAGTGTCACCTCCAATCCAGAGGCTTCAGCCCAGCGACTGTTGGACAAAGATTACATGTCAACATCAGTTAAACATCAAACGGAGCTGCCTATCCGGATTTTGGGCTTCTTTGCCCTCAGGATGCATACCGATGCACATCTCACCAGTGATGACCACATTCGTCGTTTTAACATCAGACGCACCTCCTGACTCATGGTGAGAATCGCTGCGGATTATCTCGCATGGTAAAATTACATAATCCGCAAAGAATTATGTCTTTGCGGATTATATGGTTTTACCGAGACATATAACCCATGGCTGCTCACCATAAGTCAGTCGTGCGTCTGACATTTAAACAACGAATGTGTCATCATTGGTTAGATATTTATTGGTATGCCATCCTGATGAGGGAAAACAAGGCCAAATTCAGGATGCCATGCAGTTTTAGTCATGGGGACTCATCCTATGGATGGGTCCAATTGTATGACCATGCATTCTGGCCCTTTGGAGTTAGGATGTTTGTTTGTTTGACCATGTGCTTCAGCCTTTGGCTGAGGGGTATCTGTATGCCAGCGGGACAGTCTTATTGGACTGTTTACTTTGGCCGTGAGGTCAAGGTGAGCATCCCCAGCTGTAGAAATGTTTGTTGTTTTTTGTGTTAAAAAAAAAAGGCGACTTCAAAAGAGGCAAAGAAGCCTGAAGTTCGGATAGATTGCTCTGTTTGATGTTTAACTGATGATGACCATTAATATTTGTCCGTTTGACAGTCGCCGGGTGGAGGCCTCTGGATTGAAGGTGACACTTTGGTGTAGGACTCTGTCCAATGGAGATCGAGGGAGTGCTCGTCACTTATGTTTTTGATTTACCTGCCGATCGCATTACGTGCTTTCTGGTTGAATGGTTTGCATTAGCGGGAACAATCGTCTGGTGGCAGACAGAGGGTTGTTTTTTGTGGATTGTGCGGTTTTACCATGTGAGACATAATCCGTGGCGATGCTCACCATAACAGTCAGGAGGTGTGTCTGTTAATATTGTTACGGCCTGGTACCGAGTGTATGATTAGGAGGTTAATCCTCATTTCTTATCGGAAGAACTGGACCTGGGCCACCGCTCACAATTAACTTTGTGGTATGGTGGGTTGCTTAACCACACATGCCAATCAGTTAACCACGAGTTCCAGTGCCACCGTCTAATTTGCCGTTTAACTCGAGGTCACATGGCCTCCTGACCGGGGAACGTGCCCCCGGCGATGCACCAATCTTATCTTGATTAGATCTTAAGTAAGGTGGCCGAGCGTTTACTGCTGGTGCATGCCGACTGACAGGTTAATTAGTTTTGGAATTACCTCCCAGTCTATCTAGGTTCAGACAATGCTGGATTAATGGAAGGAAATGCAAGCACGGACAGGTTGGAACGTTAACAAGGAATTTATTAAGAAAAAGAAATAAACTGAAGAACTTTTTAATTCCTTATGGTGTAAATGGATGAATGCAAATCGATCAAAATAATCTTAAATATAGAATTCAACAAGCATTTATGGACAAAGAGCAGATGCTTATCACTATGCCTTACTTAACAAATAAACACCAGACAGGAGGAAAAGAAATCTGGTCTCAGCTTATCAAGGCAGAAGTCGTCTTGCGTCGACCAAAATGACCCAAAATGTGTCAGCTTGCCTTGGTCCGCTGCCAGCGCCCTGCCTCGCCGTGCACCACTCGCAAACAGGCTCGAACACCAATGGACGTCATGTCGTCACCCCCAGGAACCAGAGGACGCAAGAGCCGGTAACTAGCACAACGAGCAGGAACGGTCCAACTGTCACCAATGGTCAGGAGCTATCAGGGGCTGTCAGCAAACATCAGGAAGGCGGTCCTCCTGTCCTTTTTTATCGGCGACCATTGTGGGCGGAGCTCAAGCAGACTTCAGCCAAATCCAGCTTGCCTATTGGCGCATCGCTGCACGTGACCTCCAACCGTAACCCCCGCGATCATTCCTTCCCCACCATCGAACAAGATAAAACTCCCAATTAACACAGGCCTGGTTACGACGCCATGTTCAGGGCACTGGACGAACGCCAAAAAGCAGCCATTTGCCGGAATTACCGAGCGACAACGTCAACGGCAACCATCAGCTCCCCGTTCATCCTGACACGAACAAGAGCCAGCCAGCGTCCAAGAGCTGTCGAACGTCGATGGAAAAAGGTGGATGCCTGAGGTAAATGATCCACAGCCATGTCTGACCATCAGAATAAACTGTCCAGAAAAAGCTTGTGGTGAGTTTAATCAAATGTCCTTTAATTCCAAAGGGTAAATAAATCATCTATTTCCAAGCCAATGTGTCCTGATGGAAAGGGGATAGAATGAGTCTACGTTGGGCTCATGGCTATCTCTCGCGTGCATGAACGCTGAATATCGCTCATGTGGAAAATGAATACTGGCGTAAAATCATACGTCATGAACGTGTTGTAATGAGGAAAAGGTCATCTCGTAAGAAAGAAAGGAACTTATTCTATACCCTTCAACGCATCAGAGCCAGAATCCCACCAGACAAGGGATGGGTCTATTCTGAATATGCATTGATGGAAATAACTAGGTCTGAGGACCTGGATGTTGTTTGCATTAGTCGGATCCGATTCTGAAATCCACAACAATACATATATGTGTGTGTTATGGTTGTGGGGTAGATGGAAGAATTTAATAGGAATATAGCGTTGTGTGGAGTTGCTTGGTCCGGTGGATATGTAGGAGGCATCTTGATGTGATGGGAACCTGTGAGCTTAAGTGTTATGTGTCACTACACGAGGGGGTGGTGTCGTGTTAATTAGCTAGATTTTAAGAATAAGCTACCCAGTATGTAATTGCCCCTCTGTGATGTTTTTTTTTAATATTTCAAGATCGGCAATATAGGTGGCAACACGTCCCTAAAGCCAGGTGTGCCGAGTGGATGGAGCCCCGCCTTCTCGGGTTTCGTGCGAGCAGGCCACGCCCCGGAGGCTGAAAATTGTTAGGGAGACGCCTAAAGAGGAAAGGACATGGAGGCTTCCGACTACTTAAGATGAAGATCGGCAGAACGCACGCACGAGATCAGTTGTGAAGAACGCATGAGGCAGAGTTGATTCGGAGAGAATCGGGAGGGGGAGTTCAGGGCTTGCGCATTTTTGGAGAGCCGTGATTAGAGTGGAGGCACAAGGGGCATTGTTTGGAGAGGCGACGGAGGAGGGTGAGCGCACGCGAGGACGACGACACGACCATTGATTTTGTGTCGAGGCGATTTGGCTCGCATGGTGAAGCAAGACGCTAGCCTTTGGCTCTTAGTTGAGTCATAAGAAACGGACCCGAGCCCGTGTATGTCATAAGTGCAGCTGCACTGGGGCTCTGAGCCTTGGTGTTGAGTGCGGCTCGCAGATTGCCTGGCGTACGTTTGTCCTGCTACGCGAGAAGCCCATTTTGCATGCATATGACGTGTTGTGGAAACGCCTCAATTCCAAGTTCCACAGGGAACCAGCTCTTGAGCCAAGCTAAGTACAAGAATACTTTGCCAACAAGGGGTTTTTCTTTTCATTTTTGTGTTTCCTTTGTCTGTATTTGATCTGTGCGAGAGGTGCCTTGACTTTTCGATTATATCATTACCTTTTGAATTATTGTCCTTTGCAAATATTTGTTTGTTTCATTAAATGTATACCTTTACAAAACTGTATCGGTGTATTCGCAGTGGAGGTTCGAGTGTAACCCCCCCCCCCCACCCCGTGCCCCGTCCCTCCGCCATTGCCCTTGAGCACGTGCTATATAATCTCGAAGGATCAACGTGTTGCCTCCCATTTAATAAGGAACCGCCTCAGCCATCCCAGGGCTAGTGGTGTTAACCGCCCGTCACCGCAATTTGGGTCGGGAGGGGGAGGGTGAACCTGGCCAGGCACCCTGCGACTATTGTATGTATATGTGTATGTATGCATGTCTGGTACTGGGGTTAAGATTAAATCCCGACCCCAAATTGGGCGGTCAACCGCCAGTCTGGATAACGAGAAGTTTTCCTTGGGAGACCGACACGTTGATCCTCGGATATTATAACGTGCGTGGGAGGGGTGGGCGCAATGCCGAGCAATGGAGGCAATGGGGAAGCACAGCACAGGGGCGTATATACTCTAACCCCACGACAATACACGGACACATCAACTTGAAATAATGCGAGATTTAATGAAAATAGACAAATACTTATAAGGACCAATAATTCAGAATGTAATCATACATGAGAAGTATATAAATCCTAAGTTGAGGGGCCTCTGCACACATTTTAAAATACGACAAGGGGAAAACAAAACAAAAGAATCTTCCTTATTCTGGCACTTAGCTTGGTCCAGAGATGGTCTTTGTGGAACTTGGAATCGAGGCGCTTCGTCCTGCTCGTGTCGATGCGCCACAAAATTGCGCCGGGCCGCTCTCTCACAGCGGGACATTGTGAGTGTATTCAACACCAAGGCTCACCGACTGTTGTGCAGCTCTTCGTCTGTCGCGCTTGCCGATATGCGGCACTCGCAGAATTGGTGCCGTCCCCTTCGGTGACATACATGAGGCTCAGATCTGTCTCTCACGACCCAAACAAGAGCCATTGGCCAGCATTCTTGCTCAGTGCGCAGCCAATTTGCCCCAGCATAAATACGAGAATTGTGCCGTCTTCTTCATGCATTGAAGGAAAAGCCAGCCGTAAAGCCCTGTTCTTGCAGGCATCTCCGAGCTACGTTCTCTCTCGACCGCGTACGTCCCTCACTCCGCACTGTGCATTCCTCCTCATCTTTTCTGACGTCACAACGAACAACTGTCCACCTCCGGGGCTGGCTTTCTCAACCAAACTTGAGAAGGCTGAGCCTCTCTGTTCGGCATGCCTGGCTCATTTGTTATCGTTGTGGTTATTGTTGAAAACTCACTTCTTTCATGGTTGCTTGGAAATGCAAAAATGTAGGAATAGTCACAGGGGGCAATCACATAATGGGGAACTTATCCATAATCCCTACCAATTAACACCGCACCACCACCCCCCCTCCCTCCTTGTGTGACATGTAACATTTTAAGCTCCGTCTCCCTACTTAAATTCCATGGATGTCTCCTACACGTCCACGGACCAAAAACTCCACTCAATCCGAACTTTCCTATGAAATTCCGCCATCTACCCGCATAACCATAACAATATATTATATGGGTAGAGGGAGAATTTCATCGCAAATGTAGGAATGTATAGAGTAGTGTGGGCTGTGGACGAGCAGGAGACATCTCCGATGTAATTTATGTTACCACACGGTGGGGGGGGGGGGCGGTGACGTGTTAATTAGGTAGGGATTAAGTCCAATTTCTCCCAGTATGTGATTGCCCCCGTGACCTTTTCTGATGTTTTTGCATTTACAAGACCGGCGAAAAAAAAAGGAATCACGTCCTTTAAAATGACAACAACAACAACCGAGCCAAACGTTCAGGCAGGCAAAAAACCCCGCTCCAGGATGACGAGCAAACCATGCCCCTGGGTGGATGATGGATGGGAGTGATGTCGAAGCGTTGGGGAGAGAGGAGAGTTGAGAGGTACATGATTGGAGGCAAAAAAGGATCTGCCTCACTGGCTTCCCCTCGACACTGTGAGAAGGCTGTATGATTCTTGTGTTCGTGTGCCGAGGCGAGTTTGTTCGCGCGCTGGAGCAAAATGCTAGCCATTGACTTCGACTAAGTCATGAAGCGTGTACCTTTCTGAGGAGGAAGGAAGAGCGTGCCTAGTGGCCTTATCACGGGCCTCATAAATCGTTCTCGTCGTATGGTCGAGGAGAAATATTGGAGCGATCGTGAGTGAATGGACCTGGTGCAAGAAGAGGAACGGTCAGCATATTCGCTCGTGAAAAGAAGCTGCACGGCGTTTTCTGAACCCTGGTGTTTAATACTGCCACACGGAATACCTCACGTACGTTTCCTGCCCAGAGAGCGGCTTTGGTACCGTTTTCGGGTGTGGTTTCCCGCGCATGACTACGCAGTTTTGACGACACCAGGTCCAAAAAGGATCATCTCTGAACGAGCTAAGTGCCAGAATAAAGGAGGCATTTTTCTTTTGTTTCATCTTTCCCCCTTGTCCGTTTGTTAACTGTGTTTTGAGGCGCCAGTCTTTCGGCTGTTAGATTACTTCATGTTTCATTACCTCGTGCTTTGATTTATTTTCATCAGTGCGCTTTGATTTATTCCTCTTATGAATGACTGATCTATGTTCATTAAACCCCTATTTATTAAGATTGCTTGTCTGTCTATTCGTTGTGGGTTCGGAGTGTATACCTTTGTCCTCCATCTGCTGCGCGTTGCCCTAATCTCCAGGCAACTTGGCTGTTCGGCTATCCGTCCAGTTCGGCGTTAACCGGCGTCGACACCGACTACCTAACTACATACATACATACATACATACATACATACATACATTACATACATATTTCAAGCATCATGTCACCAATCTTTCATTTTTTTTTTTGGTCTGGTGAGGAATACTACAAAATTTATTTTGTGATGGAGCATAGCAGTAAATTTACATTGATGTGTGTAGAATGAATATAATCTCTCACACACATGATCATGGCCTGTGGAAAAGTAGAGTGAGGTGATGGGTAATAAGATAATGAAACTTGCGATGGGCAGCAGGTCCACAGTTGGACACAACAAGGTAAAGAAAGAGGAAACGGTGGTAACGTACAAGTAAGAGGTTGGCTTAGGGAGGGATAATTGAGAATAGAAAAGATTGAGATTATGAATTAAGGTGTGCACCAAGCCTGAATTTGGGAGTTTTACCAGGATGGAGTTACTGCAACAAACAACTGGGGGAGCAGAGGAAGCTTGACCTGAGGAAGGGCCCACTGTCTGTGATGAGAGCAATAGATCTTGTGCTTTGGACTTAATAATGGAAGATTCTGATGATTTAAGAGCTTGATAGCCACAAAAACCAGGAGAAAACATGTGATTCGGTGGCACCACCCATAGTGAGAGCAGTATTCCATTGAGTTGTGGACAAAGGCCTTTTAAACTGAGATTTGTCCCACAAGGTTACTTTTTAAATATAAAGGTATGCACACCTCTTAAGCTTTCAAGCCTGGGTTTGAATCATGACCAAACGATAAGCTGTCATCCTGGTGGTCACAGGCCGGGTGATTTGTCTGTGCGCCGTCCCTCAGATGGACATAAACTGGGTATACCATCTTACCAGCATTAGTTGGTGGATGTTAAAATCCCACTATGTCTTTCACGAAGAGTGGGTGAGCTATCGCCGGCATTCAACGACACAGCTGCGCCCTGTTGAGAAATGATGCCAACCCACAGCCCAAGTGCTGCACACAAATGACCAACATGATCATCCAGTCTCTCGAGTTACTGTTCCTTTTGTCTTACCTGCAGGAAGAGGAGCTAAATCGAGTTGTGGAATTGAGGGAGCAGCACATCATAGCCCTGCGTAAACACAAAGATCTGCTTGAGATACCATTGTGAAAAACCAATGCTTTAAACACTAAACTGTCCCAGGCTCGTGAGAAGTTGGACCGCCAACAAGAGTAAGTTTTCATTTTAAAAAAATATTTTCTGTTCTTTCTTTCTTCTTTCTTCTTGAAGCCAGTATATTTTTTGCCTTATGGTTGTGATGCAGACTGCCACTCCAGGTGACTTCTTGTCATTGTTTTTAAATTTGTCTCAGTCTTGCTTTTCACCCTATTGCTCCTGCTAGGCTTATTGCTCAGCAGAGTTATCCATGAGTGTGTCCTGCAATGTTGCCACAAAGCTAACTCGTCTGCGTTTGAATCCCAAACCAGCTATAACTGTCATTCCAGTGTTTCACAGGCAGGGGTGATTCATCAATGTGTGTCGCATCCCTCAGAGATGGACGTTTAAACTGGGTGTCCCAACTGCCGGCACTAGTTGGTGGATGTTAAAGTTCCCGTGGTGTCCTTCGCAAAGAATAGGAGAGCTATTGCAGGACTAGAACAAATTACAAATTCCCTCCCTAACTACTCGGTTGAGCGTCAGGCCTGATCAGCCGGTTTGTAAAATGTTGGGCCCAAAAACCCTTTGGCCAACCTCACAGAAATGTGGGAATAATTTTGCCTGTTTGTGTCCTGCAATGATGATCGATGATCGATTTCCATAACGTCACTGGTTATTGATTGAATAAAAACATGCTTCAGTCTTTGCAGTGATTATAATAAGCAGTCAGTTTACCTGCTTGATCTTTAGCCTTTTTAATGATTGTGCAAATTGCTTTGCTACTTGTATAATAATGTCATTTACCTGAAATGCCCCCCTCTCCTCTCCAGATGGACCAAAGAATTGCATCGATCGAGAGTCTGCTGGGGTTCAAATTGCTTCACTTGTTCGGCTGAACATTTGTCTGTTGAGGCATTCACCCCCACTGGGCACCACCACAAAGCTGTGTTTATCATTAGAGAAAGATGGAGAGTCAGGGACATCACTGTAAGTGTCTTTTGTTTCTATTTAGTCATCTTGCTTGCATGCACCCACGCTCTGGTTGCCTGTATTTGGCCATAATACTTGAATACCCATTTTATGAGCTTGACTGACCAATTTCTCTTTTTTTTTTTATTTTTTCAGTCTGATAACACTACGTTGAATCTCTCCGATGTACATGTAAAGTTGGGGACCTGTGGTGTCCAGATATACCATCCGTGCTACTCACAGTGCTTCAGCAGCTAAGACAGCAGTGAGTTTGGAAAGTAGTGCTGCCTATTTTTATCACAACTTCTGTTTTATTCACAAACATACCCCCTCTCCATTTCCATCTATCCCTGAGATCTTTCCTTGTCCTTGGTTCTGCTCTCTGATCACTTGCCCCACCTCCTCGACCCCCAGGCAGGCATCCTGATCATGCTGTGGATTCCGATTTGATGAACTTTCCTTATTTCACTTGTTTTCATTGCATTATTAATTTTGATGTTTCATTCAAATAAACCTTTGGTTTTGTTTTCTGGTTGCTTGTTTAATTTAATTGGCAATATTGAATGCACCCCCCCCTCCCCAACCAGGATTTAATTTGTTTCATCATTTCCAAATACCAAAAAAAATCAGGGGTTTTGACTGCTCATGAAAGACGTCACACACACATTTTAATTTTTTTCCTACAGGTCTAAGGCTCATTAATGGAGCTGCCATACTGATAACAACATGGACATACTGATAACACAAACACTCAACATAGCCACTGAGCTTAGGGAAAGTACTGTCACTTCACAGGATATAATACTCTGGGTACCAGCGATGTCACAACAATCGTCTCCTGCTTTCTCACTGCACTCGGCAGGCATTTTCTCAGAAGGAATTTCCTTCCTCCCCCTCGATGCCAACCAATGGGATTGTCCATGCTCTTATCTTTTTAAATGATGATCGTTAAGCAAGGAAACGGCACGTACCATTTTTAGTCTTTGGATGAGCTCGGCCGGCATTTTGAATCGCTGACCTCCCAGACTCGGGTGGATGGCTCCACCAACATTACATGGGTGTGTTACATGCAGCTAAGATGCACAGGGTTTGACTTGATAACACAAACGCCCTTTGATCATTGGGAGATGTTGCCGACAAAAATTTTATATTTCTCAGTTGTACAGTAGAAAATCGATTACATTGCCTCCATAATACTACCTGGCTACAGGAGGCCTTGAGGTATGCACACTTGCTTCTAAGCTCTGGCCTTGGTTGAATCCCGACCCAGCTATAACCGATTCATCCCAGTGTTTTCATAGGCACGACTGAACCGTCCAAGACTGAAGCTCACAGACCTCTTTGGATTTGGGGACCTGCAGTAGCCAAATTATGAGTTGTGGCGGCAATGGGACAAAAGCAATCAGTTTGAAAGCCCAGGCTTTGACCAACAGAGACAGTCGGAGTATCTCAACTGACTTGAACGATATACTTTTCTTTAAATGTGCTTCTTAAAATTGCGATGCTAAAATTTTATATCAGTTTAGTATGCTTGATACAAAGTTGGTTGCGGATCTTTGGTCATGTGACTGGGCGAGACTGCAACTACAGATGCTGTTTTAAAGTGTTTTGTTCTATTATATTATATATATATAATTATATATTATTATTATTATAAGAACTAATTACGAAGGTTGAGAATATTTACATTCATCGGTTTGAAGTATTCATGATTTTCTCGGTGTTGTGATTTCGTTGATTAAGTCTGATTACAGTGTAGACCAGTGTTTCTCAAGGGGGCGTGGCAATATTTTCAGCCGTGGGCATGCAGATCAGAATTAATGGAATCAATATATTGATCGCTTTCATAGCTTTGCTATGAGTTCCCCTTCTTGGTTGACTCAAGCCATTTCTGGTGATTTATCTGACAGTACCAGAGCAATACCAAGAGGAGTTATGCCGAGTTGCAACAAGCGATGAGTCTGTGAAAACTCTTTTCAAGATCAAAGAATCATTTGATTATGGCTGTCTGCAGGAGAGTTGTAAAAGAAATACCCAAACTCGACTACTTTGGCAAGGGAAGTATTGATAAATTTCCATCATGTTATGTTAGTCGAATGTGCGATTTAGTGTTGTTACCGATTTGCTGCAAAGCTAGAGGAAATCGACAGCGAAATCACGAAACGTGGTGAATTTAAGGCTGAAACTGACAAAATTGGTTCCTCGAATCAAACAAATCTGCAGCCAGCGTTTCAAGGCAGGGCCTCCCATTGAAGTGAAATGTAGCAATTGCAAATAAAATTTGCAATAAAGTTTTAATAAAGCCTTTTGAATTACATATGTAGTATATACTGTAGTCTCCAAGTTCATGGTGGGGCGTACGATTTTTTTGAAAATTCAAAGTGATCAAAAAGGTGAGAAACACTGCGGTGTAGACAATTGGCCCACAAAGGCTTGCATGTCTTCACTGATTTACAAAGTATTTCTTTGTTTCAGGAAGTTTTCTTTTTAAAACATGTATCAAACTTTTGTGGGTCCTTAAACTGGAAATAATGCAACTGAAGTGATGGAAATACATAATCCAAATTGGAGAGCATTACGCTATTGAGAAAGTTCAAAAGATCGTTTACACGATAGAATTCTGGGATTATTTGGGTTATGTGAAGAAAGATTGGAACTTTTGCATTTGCGAGTCGATTCGAACATAGAAGAATGGTTAGAAGATCTTGTATTTGCCAATAAAAATGTTTATGGGGGTTTGTAGCATTACCTTTTTCTGAGTTTTATTTTCCCCAAATATCTGGTCAAAGAATCATAATTATTTTAAATTGATAAGAGCTAAATAAAGACATTTGGGAAAAAAAAACTTAAAATTCTCCCCCTTTTGATACATCTGCCTTGCTAATGTTTTTGAAGTTTGTTTCTAGGATTTAGAAATGGAATATAGATTTTTGTTTTCTTGTGAGAGCTGCCAATGGCTGAAATGGGCCAAGCCGTTCACGGGCCTCCATCGCAGATTAACACTCGATTAAAAAAATTTGTTCATTTGTTTGTAATTTATTACCCTTGCTGGAGGAAGGGTATCTGCGTTTGTCTTGTTTGTCCGCACAGAAACTTTGCGTTGTTCCTCACGACCGCCTTGTCTGATAGCAGAATTTCTTCACCATTAGGAAGCGACTACTCGTGGAATATTTTAATACATCATAGGTTCATGCTGTGGCAGCCATGTTGGAAAACTTTGCGACCTCGTAATCTGGAAAACCATCACCAAGGAAATCTATAATCCCCCGTTCAACTTCGTTGGTGGTGGGCGGGATAAAAAAAAAATGATGAAACTTTGCACATGGCAAGTATCATGGGGGAATTAATTTTTTTTTTATTTTTTTGTTAATGACGGCAGTGGTGCCTTCACTACGACCAAGAATTGCATATGTAGAACGGCTACATCTGATCAGTATGAATATTGAGGGTCATCTCGACGGAAAATGGTCCACAGATAAATAATTGACATGGATCTTCGTGATTCAGCAGCCATATTGTTTTGAAAAAAAAAAAAATCTCCAAAATGACTGGACAGATCGAGGGGAAACTTCACCACAAATGTTCCTCAATCCTTAGCGCCACCAGAGATATTCATGAATAATTGCAAGTCGGCATGGTTGCGCAGATATATTGGACTGAGCGAAAAATCTAAAAAAAAAATTATTATGGAACCACTTCATAAAATCCAATGTATACCTCATTTAATAACTATATTCTCTGTTGCTATCCTCAGACTTTGCATGAGATTGTACGTGAGCAAGGAAAACTCATTGGAAAACTCAAGAACTTTGTAACTGGAATTTTTTTTAATTTAATTTCCAGGCTTGTAACCTTATATTGAATTTCCGGACTTCTCCGGGGCGTGTTCACAACTTTATTTAGTTTCCGGACTTCTCCAGGCGTGTTCGCAACTTTATTTAATTTCCGACTTCTCCAGCGTGCGCTGTTCGCAAATTTATTTAGTTTTTCAGTGGAATTGGAGCTGAACAGCAGTTGCGAGTGGCTAAAAAAATAGTCTCTTGGATGTCTGCCGAGTCCGGTGTTCAGTATGGCCCATACAGTACACATACTTGCCTTCATCCTGCAGCATAGTCCTGACGAAAATCCACCTTCCTACATGATTTTTATTCCATTTCCCAGTTGAAAAAAGCATTATTTGTATTTATCAAACTAAGCAAGTTGCCCATTCCAGCACGGCCCATTTCCAAAACGAGGTAGGGATGGAAATGGCCAAAAATGCAAATGCGGATCTTCTTCATCGAGCCGGCCAAGCGTGGGAGCAGCAATTCACATTTATTGCCATATTTCTGATGCAATTTAAAATGATCTAATTGTGGCGAGAGCTCCATTTAAAACTGTTGTTGATGTATGTTCTTTTGATGCCTATATGGCGGTCCGTAATAAAAATTTTGTGTTGGTTGTCAAAGCAATTGCAAATTAAATGAGGAGGAAGCCATTGTGTGCTGCTTATGGTTGTACAGTAACAAACCACGCTGGTCCTCATCAAAGGAGAAGAGGAATCACATTTCATCAGTATTGAATTGGCTTCAACTACCAACATCCACAGTCAATTCGTTTGGGGCGTTTGCTTTTGCATTTTGTAACATTATAAGATGCCACAATAATATGTTATCTTCCCTAATCATTGATTAGCAGGATAACTTCTTATTATTTTCCAGTTTCTTTCCAAAATGGCTGAACCTACAAGCAAAAAGGAAAAATAATATATCGTTTGTGAAGTATTGGTAATTCTGTTTGACCTAAACAAAAGGCAGATGAGGAAAAAACGTCATCTGAGCATCGTTTCCACGTGTGCTGATGACTGAGAAGTGTTTTTGGTGACTCCTGAAGACATCGGGAGGTGCACTCTTCAGAGGTGCTAGGATCTCAGCAGTCATCTCTGCATATATCTCTCTT
>CM068964.1:52003724-52016068 GCA_035128595.1 Eptatretus atami
AACTGTAGGCTGTGAAACAAAAAAGTCCACAAGAAGAAGATAAAGAACAACAACGTGAGTAAGACTTAGAAATCCTCCACGAGGATCTAAAAATTCAGTTCCGGATCCGGATCTTCACTAAAGTTAAGCATTGCCGTCCTTGGCTGGTCAACTGCACACACAAAACATTTCAGAACGATTGCTTGAAAACTGTGGCCATAAATCGTGTGATGAACAAACAAACGTGACAGACCAACATACTTGGCAAAAAGAATTTTCACCAAGTAATGAGAAATGAAAGAGAACAAAATCAGAAGAATGAGGACATTCAGGTGGCATCGTGAGCATGTTTGAAAACATACAATTTGTCGCTTTCTAATCGATTCCTTTTACCCCCAAACTGCACAAACAGAAATACAACACAACATGGCCATGCTGCCAGGCTGTTAAGACGTCACCATATTCGGCAGTCATTGCGTACAAAACGTGTGGGATAAAGGTGAGATCTCAATGTTCACAATCCGGGTTGTACACATAGTTTTGTATTACGTGTATTAAATGGTTAACACTACTCCACACGTCACATTGCAAATCCCGTGTCATGGAAGAACAACACGTGTCGCTTTCTCTCGCCAATACCAGTCCATGAGAGGAGACGATGCGTTCGAGTCATTTAATGCACATGCCAGTGGGAGCAATTGGTTTCTCTGGAGAAAAAGAAAAAAAAGAAACATGACCCTTGCTGAATAAGTCAACAGGCATAGTGGGAAAAGAGGAGAGAGAGAGAGAGAGAGAGAGAGAGAGAGAGAGAGAGAGAGAGAGAGAGAGAGAGAGAAGAGAGATGGTTCCCATCACAACAAGATGCTCCTACATATCCAGGACAAGAACAACACAACGCTATATTCCCTATTAAATTTTTCATCTACCCACAACCATAACACACACATATATGTATTGTTGTGGATTTCAGAATCGGATCCGACTAATGCAAACAACATCCAGGTCCTCAGACCTAGTTATTTCCATAATGCATATTCAGAATAGACCCATCCTTGTCTGGTGGGATTCTGGCTCTGATGCGTTGAAGGGTAAGAATAAGTTCCTTTCTTTCTTACGAGATGACCTTTTCCTCATTACAACGTTCATGACGTATGATTTTACGCCAGTATTCATTTTCCACATGAGCGATATTCAGCGTTCATGCACGCGAGAGATAGCCATGAGCCCAACGTAGACTCATTCTATCCCCTTTCCATCAGGACACATTGCTTGGAAATAGAGATTTATTTACCCTTTGGAATTAAAGGACATTTGATTAAACTCACCACAAGCTTTTTCTGGACAGTTTATTCTGATGGTCAGACATGGCTGTGGATCATATTACCTCAGGCATCCACCTTTTTCCATCGACGTTCGACAGCTCTATGGACGCTGGCTGGCTCTTGTTCGTGTCAGGATGAACGGGGAGTGATGGTTGCCCGTTGACGTTGTCGCTCGGTAATTCCGGCAAATGGCTGCTTTTGGCGTTCGTCCAGTGCCCTGAACATGGCGTCGTAAGCCAGGCCTGTGTTAATTGGGAGTTTTATCTTGTTCGATGGTGGGGAAGGAATGATCAGGGGGTTGACGGTTGGAGGTCACGTGCAGCGATGCGCCAATAGGCAAGCTGGATTTGGCTGAAGTCTGCTTGAGGCTCCGCCAACAATGGTCGCCGATAAAAAAGGACAGGAGGACCGCCTTCCTGATGTTTGCTGACAGCCCCTGATAGTCCTGACCATTGGTGACAGTTGGACCGTTCCTGCTCGTTGTGCTAGTACCCGGCTCTTGGCGTCCCTGGTTCCTGGGGGTGTGACATGACGTCCATTGGTGTTGAGCCTGTTTGCGAGTGGGTGCACGGCGAGGCAGCGGCTGGCAGCGGACCAAGGCAAGCTGACACATTTTGGGTCATTTGGTGGACGCAAGACGACTTCTGCCTTGATAAGCTGAGACCAGATTTCTTTTCCTCCTGTCTGGTGTTTATTTGTTAAGTAAGGCATAGTGATAAGCATCTGCTCTTTGTCCATAAATGCTTGTTGAATTCTATATTTAAGATTATTTTGATCGATTTGCATTCATCCATTTACACCATAAGGAATTAAAAGTTCTTCAGTTTATTCTCTTTTTCTTAATAAATTCCTTGTTAACGTTTCAACCTGTCCGTGCTTGGCATTTCCTTCCATTAATCCAGCATTGTCTGAACCTAGATAGACTGGGAGGTAATTCCAAAACTAATTAACCTGTCAGTCGCATGCACCAGCAGTAAACGCTGCCACCTTACTTAAGATCTAATCAAGATAAGATTGGTGCATGCCGGGGGCACGTTCCCCGGTCAGGAGGCCATGTGACCTCGAGTTAAACGGCAAATTAGACGGTGGCACTGGAACTCGTGGTTAACTGATTGGCGTGTGTGGTTAAGCAACCACCATACACAAAGTTAATTGTGAGCGGTGGCCCCAGGTCCAGTTCTTCGATAAGAAATGAGGATTAACCTCCTAATCATACACTCGGTACCCTGGCCGTAACAATATTAACAGACACACCTCCTGACTGTTATGGTGAGCATCGCCACGGATTATGTCTCACATGGTAAAACCGCACAATCCACAAAAAACAACCCTCTGTCTGCCACCCAGACGATTGTTCCCGCTAATGCAAACCATTCAACCAGAAAGCACGTAATGCGATCGGCAGGTAAACAAAAACATAAGTGACGAGCACTCCTCGATCTCCATTGGACAGAGTCCTACACCAAAGTGTCACCTTCAATCCAGAGGCCTCCACCCGGCGACTGTCAAACGGACAAATATTAATGGTCATCATCAGTTAAACATCAAACAGAGCAATCTATCCGAACTTCAGGCTTCTTTGCCTCTTTTGAAGTCGCTTTTTTTTTTTTAACACAAAAAACAACAAACATTTCTACAGCTGGGGATGCTCACCTTGACCTCACGGCCAAAGTAAACAGTCCAATAAGACTGTCCCGCTGGCATACAGATACCCTCAGCCAAAGGCTGAAGCACATGGTCAAACAAACAAACATCCTAACTCCAAAGGGCCAGAATGCATGGTCATACAATTGGACCATCCATAGGAATGAGTCCCCATGACTAAAACTGCATGGCATCCTGATTTGGCCTTGTTTTCCCTCATCAGGATGGCATACCAATAAATACTAACCAATGATGACCACATTCGTTGTTTAAATGTCAGACGCACCGACTGACTTATGGTGAGCAGCCATGGGTTATATGTCTCGGTAAAACCATATAATCCGCAAAGAACATAATTCTTTGCGGATTATGTAATTTTACATGCGAGATAATCCGCAGCGATTCTCACCATGAGTCAGGAGGTGCGTCTGATGTTAAAACGACGAATGTGGTCATCACTGGTGAGATGTGCATCGGTATGCATCCTGAGGGCAAAGAAGCCCAAAATCCGGATAGGCAGCTCCGTTTGATGTTTAACTGATGTTGACATGTAATCTTTGTCCAACAGTCGCTGGGCTGAAGCCTCTGGATTGAGGTGACACTTCGGTGTAGGACTATGTCCAATGGAGATTGGGGGAGTGCTCGCCACTCCACGTTGATATATACATATATATATATATTATTTATATAGTTACGGTTCTCGGAATCGTATGCATACAACATATAGTTGTCCTGAGTCAGTTATTCCATTAATATACGTGCAGATAGATCCCTACCTTTGGTCTAGCGGGACAGCAGGGAGTGCGTTGTGATCCATGGGCTGTTAGTTAGGATTCATAATCATTTTCCCCTTTTATTTTATTCCTCCTTTTTTCTGAGGTAAATTTATCTCACTTGCTACCCTCATTTCAGTGGCCAGCGTACCACCGTCTACCCGCTGTATCCGGAGTCTCGTTTTCGAGGCAAAATCCCAACGTTCGCTATGAAAGCTGTGCCATCATCCACCTTCCCAACCCAGACACGCGCGGCATGGGCGGGCCAAATAGCGTCTGGCTGAAACACCGCCCAGAGCTCAGGGATCTATAAAGTACGGAACAATCCTCAGAGGAGGGGGTTGTTGTTGTAGATCGAAAGGAAGAAATTGGTGGTTGTTGGTATATTGAAGGAAGAAGTCGGTTGTTGTTGATTGAAAGGAAGAAGTTGGTGGGAGTTGGTTGAAAGAAGGTCGAAGGCGTGAGAAGTCGGTTGGAAAGTGGAGAATTGAAGGAGTTGTTGTGAAAGTGTTCCTGCGGCTTGGCTCTGCTACGTCTCACCTCGACGGCCCGCCTACTGTACTGGTCCCCGCTACACGTCCTTGACAAGCCTCTACCTGGTCCTGTCTACTGCTCCATTCTCAGCCTTGGACTCCGCTCTTCTCCACTCGGGCTCCTGCTACAGACACGATTACCACTCGTGTGGCTGTGGACCGAACTACACAACTTTTGTCGGTGCCGCACCACGGAGCACCCCTCCCCAAAACGCTCAGGTACCCAGAAACTGTAACCTCAACTCCTCCCTCGCTGGCTGCAAAAGTTCTTTCACAATTAGGTTTACTTTGAGTGAGTGTCTGAGTGTGTTGGCGCCTGTCCGTTAAGCAAGCCTGTATAAATTTTTTTTATTGTTGTGATTGTTGCGTTTATTAATCTCGCATCAAGTCTGCACTGTGTCTGCTTTTGTAAGTTGCTTGTATAATTGTCACACTCCACACCTCTCATCTTCCCTGCATTATATCCCCAATAAACCTTTTGTTGTGCCACATGCTTTCCTCGCTTATTGTAAATAAATAATAATTGTAGAAATGTTCCCAGCTTGCCTTTGTCTTTTCCTCCATTGGTCCAGTATGGTTCGGATCTAAGTTTAGCCAGGTCTTTATTACTAACAATCTGTTCCTTCCAGCGTAAGTCCTTGGCAGTGCCGCTCGGCTGCATCCGATCCAGAAAGGTGATCCGTAGTTGGTAGAGTGATCCGGTTCAGACAAGGGTACCGAGGGCATGGTTCCCCGGTGGTTAAACCGCGTGGTGTAATTAGGTAACCTGATTCGAGACAGGAGGACCCTAGGTCACGCGGTTGAGTTATTGGCGTCCACGTTGGTTAAGCGACCCGCCGCGTCAAGGAATTATCCGTGAGCGACGGTCTACAATTCCGGGGAGTCTGGTAGGAATCGACGTAGCTTTCCCCACCTAGTGGTCTTCTCACCCGACCACCGGCCCGCAACAATATATTAGTTATGGTTGTGGGGGTAGATGGAAGAGTTTAATGGGGAATGTAGGCAGTGTTGAGTTGCTTAGTCCGTGGACATGTAAGAAGCATCTTGATGTGAATAGGTGGGGAGCCTGTGAGCTCAAGTGTTGCGTGTCACCACACAAGGGGTGGTGCGGTGTTAATTGGCTTAGGGAGTAAGAATAAGTTCCTCAGTATGTGACTGCCTCTGATTTTTCTCTATGTTTCTATATTCCAAGATCGGCAACAAAAGGTGGGGAATGAGTCACTGAAACCACAACAAACGGCCAGGAAGCCCGCCTTCAAAAGTTGACAACAAACGAAGTCAGCCACGAAGGACGATTGATGGACGTGACGTCAGAAGCTAGCAGAGCAGGCAGAAGCCGCCTTCCTGGGTTTGGTGCAAGCGGGCCACGCCCCGGAGGTGGAGGATAAAATAAGACAGAGAGAAGTGGAGTGATGAAGGAGAACTTGCACATTTTGAGAGGATTATAGTGGCACATTTTGAGAGGTGAAAGAAAGGGAGCGCACAGGAGAGGTTGTGCATTTTAGGAGGAAGGAGTTGACTTGGCATTCTGAGAGAGCCGTGATCAGAGTGGAGGCACAAGGTGCATTGTTTGGAGAGGCAACAGCGGAGATTGAGCGCCACACCGCAGAGGATGACATGGCCATTGAATCTGTGTTGAGGCGGTTTAGCTCGTGTGTCGAAGTAAGACGCTGGCCTTTTGCTTCTGGTCGGGTCGATGAGGATGAGCGGAGCACCCCAAAGCAGTTACACTGGGGCTTTGAGCCTTTATGTAGAGTGCCGCTTGCGGATTGTCTAGTGTGCATTCGTCCGCTACGAGAGAAGGCCTCTTCCAGTTCCACAAGGGTCAGCTCTGGGCAAGCCAAGTAAAGCAAGAGTTTGGAAGGAGGGTTCTTCTTTTTAGTTTGTGTCCCTTTGTCTGGATTTGAGTCTGTGTGCGAGGCCTCGACTGTAGGATTTATTTCATATTATTATATTTCCTTTTGAATTATTCGTCCTTTGTGGATATTTTTATGTTCATTAAATGTATTCCTTTTCAGAGGTTGTATCTGTGCATCCGTTTCATTCCTGTGCTCCTCCGCCCACCGCCATTGCCCTCCACCATGCCTTCGAGCACGTGTTAAAATCTCCAAGGATCAACGTGTCCGCCTCCTATTAATAGGAACCGCTCGGCTGGCCGGGGGCTGTTGGTGTTAAACGCCCGTCACCACAAATTGGGTTGGGGGGTTAACCTGGGCGGGCCACCCCTTCTGGTCTTTTTAGGCAAAGCCCGCCCCCTTCAGGCTTTAAATCAGTCTGCATTTTGAATTACAAGCAGTAGGTACGTCTTTGCTTTATGCACGAAACCCAGGTTATTTATTTTTCCTACACAGAGCTGGCAGTTGCCTATACACCGCTCAAATAAAGGTATGCGTCAGAAGAACACATTACATGCTTGGAACAAGATAGTCTGTAGGGCGGGTACTCTGCTACGACTAAATGTAAACAAATGTTAAAAGCCATGGAGACCAAAGGAAGAAAGCTTAAACAGAGCTGAGAAACATCCTCTGAAACTGCCTTGAATTATTTGCTTCATTTTCAGGGTCATTCATAAGTTTCTGGTCAGTGGTAGAAGCATTTAAAGAAGATGCTAATAAAGTAAAGATGAAAGACAAATGGTTAAAAAAGAACCCTTAATTAAATAATGCACTTAAAATGCATTGTTCATCAAATCAAGTACCGGTATAGATCAATTTGTTCTCGCCATCCTAGTTAAGAGATTTTTTATCATATCTTTGAGAGATTGAGACTCATGGAAAAGCTGAAAGTTTCATATGTGAAAAAGAGCACATGTTGCCAGAACAGCTCGTCTTACCATTTTCATCTCCGAGTCTTCAGCTTCGGCCAATTTCTTCTGCAGGCAGTAAGGGCTCCATGTTAGTGGACACATTTGATAAAAAAAAACATTGCCGCAATAAGATTGCTTTATTATACAAGGGCCGGCAACAGCGAAACAGAGCAAAACACATTGGTTCATTTGAATAATGTGAGTCTCATCAGGAAGCTACTTCTTGCCTTTTCCTGCAGGCCATCCAGTTTCTGCGTGAGTGATGAGCGTAGGTCAGAAAGCTCAGTGAGCTGAGAGCCCAGGGAGTGAATAATCTTTTGGATTCGAGCTTCACCCTCTTGACAGGCAATCCAGGCTGCCTCATCACAGGCCATTGTGGCTTGGAACTCCATATCTGCTTCACAACATCATCTCAAGTCACACTATCAGCATTCTTCAAGCTACATACAGCAAGCAATCCAATCTGTTCAAGCCTCACCAGAATCATTTTCAACGACAGGCAGCTGGCCATCCTTAAGGTTAGCCAAGAGGTTCAGGGTTTGGTGATGGACGTACAGCTCCACAAAACGCTTATTTGCCTGCTCATCATCCACAGTGTGTAGCACCCTATGGTCACCCGCTGGTTCTCTGGTGGCTTTGCCAGCTCTTTCAGGAACAAGTCCACTTTTCTCAGGATCCTACACACCAAATACATTGGGATGCACTATGTATACTCTGGGTAAATCAACTTTACTGGTTGGTTGGAGGTTATGAGCCAAGGATAGAGAAAATGCATCAAAAGAAAGTCAGCAGGTTGGATAGAAAAAATGACATGAACAGGAAACAGAGTACTTGGCAAACGAGCAAATGCCAGGATGGAAATTAGCAAATAGTGGAGTTCCGCATCAATTGCTATTTGTAATTTATGCAAATTATCAAGAACAAGAGGCGAGGATTAAGAGAATGCAAGTTTAAGATGACGCTACGCTTCGGAATACAGTGTGAATAGTTTGGAAAAATTCAGGTACTGGTAAGCATCGGCGTTTTGGGGTCATAAGCTAGAAAATAGTTGATGGATTTTAATGTGAGCAAATGGAAGGTTAGAGGGGGGGTGGGGATGGGGTAAGAAAAGACAAGCTAGTAACAATGGCAGCAACAACCATGTTAATGAAGACATGTTGCAGAAAATGGGCCAAGAAAAATATTTGGAATAATTGTGGAAGTCAGTTGGGCAATGAGCGCCGTGTCAAGTTAGGCAACATAGTTCAGGATGTATTAAAAGTCTGAACCAAATGTTTAAATCAAAGGTTGAATGATTGCATCTGTAGAACTGTGTAACAAAGTCTGGTTCCAGTGGCTGGATCTGAATATAGTGTTCAGTATGGTCACCTCATTAAGGAAAGAATATGTAGCTGTCATACAGGTTTTTGTGTAGAGCATGTAGAATAGTTCCACGGTCGCGATGAAAAAACAGAACGGGCATTTTACATTTTGGTGAAGATTAGGTGGGGATATGATGGAGGTAGTCACAATATTAAGGAAACGTCTAGACATGCAAATACTACATATTAATTTGAAGTAGATGTGGGAAATAGGAATAGGAAGCAGAGTTTGAAGATAACAACACATCTGGCTCCTCATTCCCATTGTACACATCTGCCCACCCAGGTCGCACACGGTCCTCTCGGAACCTCATCTGGTCACCAGATTTCATTTAGCCCAATTGTGGAAAATCAAGTCCTGTGTCGTCTTCATTTTAGTCTTTTAAATCCTTCAATCACTACCTCATGCATTCACCAATGATCTCTTCTACACATGCCCAGTCTTTCCCATTCCGTTCCTCTCCAGGCCTTGTTACTCGTTATGTTATTCATCATTTCTTGTTTATGCCCACCGTTATCCTTTGCTCATCTGAAAACCTGCTAGCTTTTGTTATTGAACTCCTTCATAAAACTAGACCCTTTTATTTGGGGGGGGAGGTGATGGGAAAGAGGGCAAGAAGAGTACACAATTCCGATGTACCATACGCTGGGTGTTGGTCGTACCGAAGCAGTTTCTTGGTAAGAATTATACTGGATAGTTTGCCATTGCCTTCCCAGCGTTTGTCCATGCTTGATCCGAGTATCCTTTTAAATGCTGAGAATCAAGCAGGAAGGAGCACATACCTTTTAAATAAATACGTTTGGTACGACTCGGCTGGGTTTGAACCACCAACCTCCCAGACTCAGAGCGGACACAAGGGTAGACCAAACGCTTTCCATGCATGAAGATCTCTGGGAAACAGAGCAACGACTTCAAATGAAATAAATAAATAAATCGCTGTGACAATTGGTGAAACGAGATGGCACTTGGTGGAGAACATACCTCTGCCAGGTTGAATAGTTTACATTTGTATGCCACCGATAGGTCAGATCTGAATCCAGACCTAAACCAAAAATCGAATCGGCTTGTTCTGGTCACCTAACCAACTCATCCATCTTGTTTTGTCATCACTCGTCCAAAACCTTTTGAGTTAACATGCAACAGTTTTTGGCCCCTCTCAATGGTGAAGAATCCCTTAAAAAATTTTTTTTATTAGATTCAGATCTTCATAAAAATCGAATCAATTAGTCGAGTCACACACCAACATGATCACCAAGCTTAATCCTAATCCGTCCACAACTTTTTGATGCATCATGCAACACCGTTTTTAGTCCCACCTCTCAATGGTGAAGAATCGCTGAAAAATTAAATAATTCTCGTATCTGGATCTTCATCAAATCGAATCAATTCATCTCGTCACACACCCAACCTGTCCACCAAGTTTCATCCGAATCCATCCATAACCCTTTGAGATATTGTGCTATATATCGTTTTTTGGCCGTATCTCTCAATGGTGAAGAATCACTTTAACAAGCTCAAATGAGCGAAGATCCTCGTCCTCTTAATGATGACGTCATAAAAACGAATATGACGTCATTGTGATGTATCAGGTTTGCGATAAATAATTATCTGTGCTAATGCCCGGCTTGATTCCCAAACAAAATTCAAACAGCTTGCCTAGTTTTGGAGATAATGGTATAGGCGATTTCCATTAGCGGCGATATTATGACGTCAACTTTTTTTCTAGGAAGAATTTCCAAAATCGGAGATGGTTACTGCCTGCGCATGGGCTTTCTGCATATACATGGCAAGTTTCACGAAGATCCGATGAAAACTCTGGTTGTGAAACAAAAAATGTCAAAAAATAGGAATGACATCATAAAAATTGATATGATGTCTAGTGATGTATCATATGTGCGGTAATTAACCTCCGCCATCGAAGATGGACGGAGGTTACTGTTTTCACCCCTGTCTGTTTGTGAACAGTATTACGGAAAAACTCCTGGACGGATTTCGACGAAACTTGGTGGGGGGATTAGGTATGGTCCAAGGATCATGCCATTAGATTTTGGACTTGGTCCAAAGTCCAATACGGCCGCTATGGCGGCCATTTTGAAAAAATATTTGAATTTTTGTTTTGTGCATTTCTACATGTTTTAAGTGATTTCCAACCAAAAAAAAATTTGTTAGAGCAAAAAAACCCAGAAAATTTTGCAACTTTTTTTTCAAAAATTTCGATTTTATTTGAAAATATTTGAATTTTTTTTTTTTTGCATTTCTACATGTTTTAAGTGATTTCCACCCCCTAAAAAAAATTTGTTCGAGAAAAAAAAACAAATTTTGCAACTTTTTTTTTTCAAAAAAATTTCAATTTTTTTTTTTGGCATTTCTACATGCGCGTCGATCTAGTTTAGTTTATTCAATCGTGGTTCAGTAGAGTCTGATCCGTTTTGACCTACAATGAATAGGATATCAGGTTCACTTAAGTGACCAGCAGTATTGGCGGCGGAGGTTTTGCACTCTACCGAGTGCTCCCCTCTAGTTCATCTCTTCTAATGCCCTGTTCGATTCCCACAAAGAGAATTCAAAAAGCTTGCAGAGTTTGAGATAATTTTTAGGCGATTTCCATTAGCGGAGTATTTTGACGTCATAACTTTTTTTCTCGGAGGAATTTTCAAAATTGGAGATCGTTACTGTCTGCGCAGGGTATTTTTACATATATATGCCAAGTTTCAGGAAGTTTCGATGAAAACTGTAGGCTGTGAAACAAAAAGTCCACAAGAAGAAGATAAAGAACAACAACGTGAGTAAGACTTAGAAATCCTCCACGAGGATCTAAAAATTCAGTTCCGGATCCGGATCTTCACTAAAGTTAAGCATTGCCGTCCTTGCTGGTCAACTGCACACACAAAACATTTCAGAACGATTGCTTGAAAACTGTGGCCATAAATCGTGTGATGAAACAAACAAACGTGACAGACCAACATACTTGGCAAAAAGAATTTTCACCAAGTAATGAGAAATGAAAGAGAACAAAATCAGAAGAATGAGGACATTCAGGTGGCATCGTGAGCATGTTTGAAAACATACAATTTGTCGCTTTCTAATCGATTCCTTTTCCCCCAAACTGCACAACAGAAATACAACACAACATGGCCATGCTGCCAGGCTGTTAAGACGTCACCATATTCGGCAGTCATTGCGTACAAAACGTGTGGGATAAAGGTGAGATCTCAATGTTCACAATCCGGGTTGTACACATAGTTTTGTATTACGTGTATTAAATGGTTAACACTACTCCACACGTCACATTGCAAATCCCGTGTCATGGAAGAACAACACGTGTCGCTTTCTCTCGCCAATACCAGTCCATGAGAGGAGACGATGCGTTCGAGTCATTTAATGCACATGCCAGTGGGAGCAATTGGTTTCTCTGGAGAAAAAGAAAAAAAAGAAACATGACCCTTGCTGAATAAGTCAACAGGCATAGTGGGAAAAGAGGAGAGAGAGAGAGAGAGAGAGAGAGAGAGAGAGAGGAGAGAGAGAGAGGAGAGAGAAGAGAGAGAGAGAGGAGAGAGAGAGAAGAGAGCGCGAGAGCGCGAGAGAGAGAGAGAGAGCGCGAGAGAGGAGAGAGAGCGCGAGAGAGCGCGAGAGAGCGAGAGGAGCGCGAGAGAGCGCGAGAGAGGCGAGAGAGAGCGAGAGAGAGCGAGAGAGAGCGACAGAGAGCGAGAGAGAGCGAGAGAGAGAGGCGAGAGAGAGCGGAGAGAGCGAGAGAGAGCGAGAGAGAGCGAGAGAGAGCAGAGAGAGAGCGGGAGAGGAGAGCGAGAGAGAGCGAGAGAGAAGAGAGCAGGAGAGCGAGAAGAGAGAGAGCGAGAGAGAGCGAGAGAGAGCGAGAGAAAGAAGAGCGAGAGAGAGCGAGAGAGAGGCGAGAGAGAGCGAGAGAGAC
>CM068964.1:52017953-52043628 GCA_035128595.1 Eptatretus atami
CCAACCGAAATCACAACACGATCATGAATACTTCCACGATGGGATTGGCTAATATTTCTCATACTCGTAATTAGTTCTTATATTACTATATATATATATATATATTTATTATATATATATATAATATATATTATAGAACAAAACACTTTAATTACAGCAGTCTGTAGTGCAGTCTCTGCCCAGATCACATGACCAAGATTCCTTCAACAATTTGTATTCAAGCAACTAGAAACGCTATATAAATTTTAGCATCTGCAAATTTTAGAAGAAATTTAGAAAGTTATATCGTTCATGTCAGTTTTGAGAATAACTCCCCTGTCTCTGTTGGTCAAGCCTGGTGGCTTTCAATGATGCTTCCATTGCCGCACAACTATTAATATTGGCTACTGCAGGTCCCCAACAAAGAGGTTCTGTGACTTCAGTCTTGGAAGGTTCAGTCCGTGCCTATGAACACATGGGATGATTTTATGCTGGGTCGGGATTTAAACCAGGCCAGAACGCTTAGAAGCAGTGTTGACACTACCTTCAAGGCCATCCTGAGCCAGGGTTAAGTATTATATGGAGTGCATGTTAATCGATTTTCTCTGTACATGTAGAAATATTAACATTTTTTTCGAAAGAATCCACCCAATGATCAAAAGGGGCGTTTGTGTTATCAAGTCAACCTGTGGTTATTCTTAGGTGCATGTAACCACACCTCATCGAATGGTTGGAGCCATTCCCCGAGTCTTGACGAGGTCGCGATTTCAAAATGCCGCCGAGTTCATCCAAGACTTAAAATTGGTCACGTGCCGTTTCCTTGCTTAACGATTTCTCATCATTTAAAAAGTAAGAGCATGGACAATCCCCATTGTTGGCATCGAGGGGGAGGAGGAATTCTTCTAGAAAATTGCCTGCGAGTGCAGTGAAGCAAGGAGACGATTGTTGTGAACATCGCTTGGTACCCGGTATTATATTCCTGTGAAGTTGGCCAGTTTACTTTCCCTTAGGCTCAGTGGCTATGTTGAGTGTTTGTGTTCTCAGTATTCCATGTTGTTATGTATGGCCTCCATTATTGAGGCTTCAGACCTTGTAGGAAAAATAAATTGGGTGTGTGACGCTTTTCATGAGCTCAACCCTGATTTTTTTTCGGGTTTGCAAATGTGAACAAAATTCAATCCTGGTTGGGGAGGGGGGGGGGGGTGCATTCAAATTTGCCATTAATTAAACAAGCAACCAGAACAAACCCAAGTTTTTGAATGAAACATCAAAATTAATTAATGCAATGAAACAGTGAAATAGGAAAGTTCATCAAATCGAGAATCACAGCATTCAGGTGCCTGCCTGTGGGGGTCGAGGAGGTGGGGCACAGTGGATCAGAGGCAGAACCAAGGGAACAAGGGGAGGGGGAAGATTCAGGGATAGATTGGAATGAGAGGAGGGGTATGTTGTGGATAACAGAAGTGTGATAAATAGCAGCATACTTTCAACACTCACTGCTTTCATCTTAGTGCTTGAAGCACTGTGAGTAGCACTGGATGTATTTTCTGGACCACAGGGTCCCACATTTACATGTACATCGGAGAGATTTCAACGTAGTGTTATCAGACTGAAAATAAAAATAAAAAGATGAAAATTTTGGGTCAGTCAAGTCATCAATGGGTATTCAGTATTATGGCCAATTACAGGCAACCAGAGCGTGGGTGGCATGCAAGCAAGATGACTTAATTGGAAACAAACACTTCAGTTGATGTCCTGGCCTCTCCCATCTTTCTCTATGATAAACAGCTTTGTGGTGGTGCCCAGTGGGGTTGAATGCCTCAACAGACAAATGTTCAGCCGAACAAGTGAGCATTTGAACCCCAGCAGACTTCTCGGATGCGATTTGCAATCTTTGGTCCAATTTCTGGAGAGGAGAGGGGGGCATCAGGTAATGACATTATTATACAAGGTAGCAAAGCAATTTGCACAATCATTAAAAAGCTATAAGATAAGCAGGTAACTACTTGTTATTATAATCCTTGCAAGACTGACCAGGCATGTTTTTTCCAATCAATAACAGTTGACGTTTATGGAATCGATCATCGGATATCATTGCAGGGACACAAAACAGGCAAAATTGATTTCCCACTTTCTGTGAGGTTGGCCAAAGGGTTTTTGGGCACATTTTTTCAAACGGCTGACAGGCCTTACGCTCAACCGGTAGTTAGGGAGGGAATTTGTATTTTGTTCTAGGTGCTGCAATAGCTCTCTATTCTTTCGAGACACCACGGGACTTTAACATCCACCAATCAGTGCCAGGCAGTTGGGACCCAGTTTTACGTCCTCTCTGGAGGGATGCGACACCATTGATGAATAACCCTGCGTTGAAAACACTGGGATGAGTTATAGCTGGTTTGGGATTCAAACGCGACGAGTTGTTTGTTGGCAAACATTTGAGGACACATCATGGTACTTGTGGAGCCATAAGCTAGCAGGAGCAATAGGGTGAAAAGCCAAGACTAGGACATTTAAACAATGACAAGAAGTCCCTGGAGTGGCAGTCTGCATTTCACAACCATAGTGCAAAAATATACTGCTTCAAGAGGAAAAGAACGAAAGACCAGAAAATATTTTTTTTTTTAAAATGACCACTTTACTCTGTTTGGCGGTTCCAATTCTTCACGCAGCCTGGGACAGTTTGTGTTTAAAGCATTGGTTTTCACAATGGCTATCATCAAGCAAGAAATCTTTGTGTTTCGCAGGGCTATGATGTGTGCTCCCTCATTCCACAACTCGATTTAGTCCTTTTCCTGCAGGTAAGACAAAAGGACAACAGTAACTCGGGAGATCTGGATCATCATGTTGTCATTTGCTTGTGCGCACTTGGGCTGTTGGGTTGGTTCATTTTCAAGTTGGCGAGCTGTGTCGTTGATGCCGGCGGATAGTCACCCCATCTTTCGTGGAAAGACATTAGTGGGTCTTTAACATTCCAAATAATGTTGGTCAGATGGTTACCAGTTTAAGTTCATTGAGGGACGGCGCCAGGCAATCCGGCTTTGACCCTACCAGATGACAGCTTATCGTTTAATTGGTCATGATTAAACCAGGCTGAAGTTAGGAAAGTGTATGCATACCTTTTTATATTTTTAAAAGTCCTTGGGACAAAAACTCAGTTTTTTAAAAGGCTTTTGTCCACACTCAATGGAAATACTGCTCTTTCACTATGGGGTGGTTTAGCCACCGATCACCATGTTTCTCTGGTTTTTGTGGCATTCAAGCTTTAACATCATAGAATCTTCCATTATTTAGTCCAAAGCACAAGATCTATTGCTCTCTCACAGGACAGTGGGGCCCTTCTAGGTCAAGCTTCACCTTTGCTCCTCCCCAGCTTTTGTTGCAGTACTCATCTGGGGTTAAACTCCAATTCAAGCTGCGTTGAACCTATCCCATATTCTCATTTTTTCTATTCTAATTATCCCTCCTAAGCCAACCCTTTTACTTGTAGTTACCGTTCCTCTTTTCCTTTACTGGTTGTTGTCAACTGTGGGACTGCTGCCCCCACGAAGTATTATTTATTACCATCAACCTCACGCTTCTTTTCCACAGGCCAATGATTCATGTAGTGAGATATTATTTATTTACACCACATCAATGTAAATTTCTTTGCTATGCTCCATCCACAAATAAATTTGTAGTATCTCACCAGCCAAAAAAAATGAAAGATGGGTGACCAATGATGCTTGAATATGATATGATATGTATGGTATGTATGTATGTATGTATGTATTTGTATTGTAATAGGTGTCGGTCAGACGCGGTAACGCCGATGGAGGTAGAGGCGAACGAGTTGCCTGGAGATTAGGGCACGCGCAGCAGATGGAGGCAAAGGTTACACTCGAACCACAACGAATTAGACAGACAAGCATCTTAATAATAGGGTAATGAATGATCAGGTATCATAAGGGAATAAAAATCAAGGGCAATGATGAAAATACATCAAAGACGAAGTATGAAATGAAGTAATCTACAGCCGAGACGCAGGCGCCTCAAAACAAGTTCAACGGACGGGGAAAGATGAAACAAAAGAAAAATGCCTCTTTTTCTGGCACTATAGCTATCAGCTTCAGAGATGATCCTTTTTGGACCTTGGTTGTCAGTCAAAATGCGTAGACTGCGGGAAACCAACCCGAAACGGTACCAGCGCTCTTGGGCAGGGACGTGAGGTATGGTGGGCCGAAAACACAGGGTCAGAACCCGCGGGTTCTTTTCACGAGCGATATGTGACCGTTCCCGCACCAGGTCCATTCACACGATACGCCATATTTCTCCTCGACCGATACGACGAGAACGATTTTATTGAGGCCCCGTGATTAAGGCACTAGGCACGCTCTTCTTCCCTCTGCGAAGTTACACGCTTCATGACTTGTCGAAGTCATGGCTTAGCAATTTTGCTCCAGCGGCGCGAACAAACTCGCCTCGGCCCGAACACAGAATCATACAGCCTTCTCTTCACAGTGTTCCGAGGGGGAAGCCAGTGAGGCAGATCCTTTTTGCCTCCAATCATGATACCTTCAACTCTCCTTTCTCCCCCAACTTCTGCAATTCACTCCCAAATCCATCATCACCCCAGGGGGGCATGGTTTGCTCGTCCTTCCTGGAGCGGGGGTTTTTGCCTAGCCTGGAACGTTGGCTCGGTTTTGTTGTTGTTGTCTTTTAAGGCGTGATTCCTTTTTTTCGCCGGTCTTGTAAATGCAAAAACATTCAGAAAAGTGTCACGGGGGCAATCAACATCTGGGAGGAATTGATTAATCCCTACCTAATTAAAACGTCCACCGCCCCCCCCCCCCACGTGTTTGGTAACATAAATTACTCGGCATGTCTCCTGCTCGTACACAGCCCACACTTACTCTTACATTCCTACATTTGCGATGATGAAATTTCTCCCTCTTACCCAATATAATATATTGTTATGGGTTTATGGGGTAGGATGGCGGAATTTCATAGGAAAGTTTCGGATTGAGTGGAGTGATCTTGGGTCCGTGGGACGTGTTAGGATACATTCTCGATGGAATTAAGTAGGGAGCGGAGCTTAAATGTCATGTCACCACAGGAGGGAGGGGGGGGGGGGTGGTGTGTCGGTGTTAATTTAGGTAGGGTTATGCATTAGTTCCCCATTATGTGATTGCCCCCTGTAGACCTATTCCTAAATTTTTGCTTCCAAGCCAACATTGAAAGAATGAGTTTTCACAATACCACAACGATAAAAATGAGCCAGGCATGCCGAACAGAGGGCTCAGCTTCTTCAAGTTTGGTGGATGAGAAATCCGCCGGGAGGTGGGACAGTTGTTCGTTGTGACCCGTCGTTCAGAAAGATGAGGGGAAATTCGCACAAGTGCGGAGTGGAGGGACGTACAGCCGGTTCGAGAAGAGAACGGTAGCTCGGAGCTTGGCCTGCAAGAACAGGCTTTTACGGCTGGTTTCCTTTACAATGCATGAAGAAGACGGCACAATTTCGTATTTATTGCTGGGGCAAAATTGGCTTGCGCACTGGGCAAGATGCTGGCCAATGGCTTATGTTTGGGTTCCAGTGAAGAGGGACGACTCTGAGCTCCATGTATGTCCGAGGGCGGCACCATTCTGAGAGTGCCGCATCATCCGCAAGCGCGACAGACGAAGAAGCTGCACAACAGTCGGTGGGCTTGGTAGTTGATACCATTCACAATTGTTCCCGCTGTGAGAGAGCGGCCCGGCCGCTTTTTTGTGCGCAATCGGACACGAGAGGCGGAAGCCGCCTGATATCCAAGTGTCCACAAAGACCATCTTCTGGACCAGCTAAGTGCCAGAATAAGAAGATTTTTTGTTTTGTTTTCCCCTTGTCAGTTTTAATTGATGTGAGAGGGCCTCAAATTTCAGGATTTATTATATTTCATGTTATTGATTACATTCTGAATTATTGTCCCTTATAAATATTTGTTATTCATTAAATCTTCGCATTTTTTCAAGTTGATGTGTCCGTGTATTTTGTCGTGGGGTTAGAGTATATACGCCTTGTGCTGTCTTTCCCCATGCCTCCATTGCCTCGGCCATTGCGCCCCACCACTCCCACGCAGTTATAATATCAGGTTTCAACGTCGTTCGTTCTCCAAGGAAACTTCTCGGTTATCAGAATGGCGGTTACCGCCCATTTGGCGGTCGGGGATTTAATCTTAACCACCGTACCCGACATGATACATCACATATACATAAGTCGGCCAGGGGTCTAGGTCGCCTGGCCCATTGTTACCCTCCCCCTCCCCGACCCAAATTGCGGGTGACGGGCGGTTAACCACCCTAGCCCTGGGATGGCGCTGAGCGGTTCTATTATTAATGGGAGGCAAACCTTGATCCTCGGAGTTATAGCACATGTGCTCAAAGGTGCAATGGCGGAGGACGGGGCCACGGCGGTGGGGGGGAGGGGGGGTTTCACCTCGAACCCCTGCGAATCACCGTCATTTCTTGAAGGCTATACCATTTTAATGGAAAACAAACAAATATTTGGCAAGGACAAATAATTCAAGTTTAAATGATATAATTCCAAAAGTCCAAGGCACTCTCGCACAGACTCAAATACAGACAAAGGAAACATAAAATGAAAAGAAAACCCTTGTTGCAAGTATTCTGTGTACTAGCTTGGCTCAGAGGCTGGTCCCTGTGGAACTTGGAATGAGGCGTTTCACAACAAGCTATAGCATGCAAAATGAGGCGTTCTCGCGTATGCGGAACAAACGTACGCCAGGCAATCTGCGGAGCCGCACTCAACACCAAGTCAGAGCCCCAGTGCAGCTTCTTTGACATTACACGGAGGCTTCGGGGTCCGTTCTTATGACTCAACGTAGAGCCAAAGGCTAGGTCTTAGCTACCATGTCGAGCCAAATCGCTCGACACAAAATCATGGCTCGTGTCGGTCGTCCTCGCGCGTGCGCTCACCCTCCTCCGTCGCCTCTCCAAACAATGCCCTTGTGCCTCCACTCCTAATCACGGCTCTCCAAAAATGCGCAAGGCTCCTGAACCCCCCCTCCGATTTCTTCCCGAATCAAACTCTGCCTCATGCGTTTCCTCACACTGTCTCCGTGCGTGCGTTCTTACGATCTCTCATCTTAAGTAAGTCGGAAGCCTCCATGTCTCTTCCTCTTTGGCGTCTCCCTAACAATTTTTCAGCCTCCGGGGCTGGCCTGCTCGCACGAAACCCGAGAAGGCGGGCTCCATCACTCGCACACCTAGGCTTTAGACGTGTTCCACCTATATTGCGATCTTTTGAAATATTATAAAAACACATCAAGCAGCGGGCAATTACATACTGGGTAAGCTTATTCTTAAAATTTAGCTATTAACACGACAACCCACCTCTGTGTAGTGACACATAACACTTAAGTCTCAACAGGTTCCCCATACATCAAGATGCCTCCTACATACCACGGACCAGCACACTCCCACACAACGCTAATTTCTCCTATTAAATTCTCCATCTTACCCCCAAACATAACACACACACTATATGTAATGTTGTGGATTTCAGAATCGGATTCGACAATGCAAACAACATCAGGTCCTCAACCTAGTTATTTCATCAATGCAATTCAGAATAGACCATCCCCTGTCTCGTGGAGTTTGGTCTTGATAGCGTTTGAAAGGGTATAGAATAAGTTCCCTTTATCTTTCTTACGAAGATGACCTTTTCCTCATTACAACACGTTCATGACGTATGATTTTTACGCCAGTATTTCATTTTCCACATGAGCGACTATTCACTTGATGCACGCGAGAATAGCCATGAGCCAACGATAGACTCATTCTTATCCCTTCCATCAGGACACATTTGGCTTAGGAAAGATGACATTATTTACCCTTTGGAATTAAAGGACATTTGATTTAACACTCACCACACAGCTTTTCTGGACACGTTTATTCTGATGGTTCAGACATGGCTGATTGGGATCATTTTACCTCAGGCATCCACCTTTTTCATCGACGTGCGAAGCTTAGGACGACTGGCTGGCTCTTCGTTCGTGTCAGGATGAACGGGGAGGTGATGGTTGCCGTCTGACGTCTTGTCGCTCGGTAATTCCGGCAAATGGCTGCTTTTTGCGTTCCGTCCAGTGCCTGCAACCATGGCAGTTCGTAAGCAGGCCTTGTTAATTGGAGTTTATCATTGTCGATGGTGGGGAGAAGAATGATCCGGGACAGGTTAAGCGGTTGAGAGGTCACGCAGCGATGCAGCCAATAGGGCAAGCTGTGAATTTGCCTGAAGTCTGCTTGTGAGGCTCCGGCCACAATTGGTGCCGATAAAAAAGGACAGGAGGACGCCTTCCTGATGTTTGCTGGACAGCCCTGATAGCTCCTGCATGGTGGGTGACAGATTGGACCGTTCCTGCTCGTGTGCTTAGGTACCGGCTTTGGCGTCCCTTGGTTCCCTGGGTGAGGACATGACGTTCATTGGTATGTTGGCCTGTTTGCGAGTGGTGTGCAGGCGAGGCAGGGCACTGCAGCGGGACAAGGCAAGCTGACACATTATTGGGTCATTTTTGGTCGACGCAAGACGACTTCTGCCTTGATAATAGCTGAGACCAGATTTACTTTTCTCTTCTTGGTGTTTATTTGTAGTAAAGGCATATGATAAGATCTGCCTCTTGTCCATAAATGCTTTGATTGAATTCTATATTTAAGATTATTTTTGCTCAGATTTGCAATTCATCCATTTACACCTAAAGGACATTTAAAAAGTTCTTCAGTTTATTTCTTTTTCTATAAATTCCTTTGTTAACGTTTTCACACCTGTCCGTGCTTCGGCATTATCCTTTCCATTAATCGAGCATTTGTCTGACCTAGATAGACTGGAGGTAATTCCAAAACTAATTACCGTCAGTCGCATGCACAGCAGTAAACGCTCGGCCACCTTACTTAAGGATCTAATTCAAGATAAGATTGGCATCTTCCGCCGGGGGCCAGTTCCCCGGTCAGGAGGCCATTCGTCGAACTACGAGTAAACGGCAATTAGACGTGGGCACTGGAAACTCGTGGTTATAACTGATTGGCTGTGTGTGGTTAAGCAACCCACCATTTACCCACAACAGTATATTGTGAGCGGTGGCCCAGGTCCAGTTCTTCCGATAAGAAATGGGATTAACCTCTAATCATTACACTCGATACCAGGCCGTAACAAAATTAACAGACACACACTCCTGACTGTTATGGGTGGAGCATCAGCCACAGGATTATGTCTCACATGTAGAAACCGCACGAATCCACAAAAAACAACCCTCTTCTGCACCAGGACGATTTGTTCCCAGCTAAATGCAAACAATTCAACCAGAAAGACGCTAATGCGATCGGCAGGTTAAATTCAAAACATAAGATGACGAGCACTCCCTCGATCTATTGGACAGGTCCTACACCAAAGTGTCACCTTCAATCGAGCCTCCACCCGGCGACTGTCAAACGGAACAATGATCTACATGGTCACATCAGTTAAACATCAAACAGAGCAATCTATCGAACTTTCAGGCTCTTGCCTGTCTTTTGAAGTCGCCTTTTTTTTTTTAAACAAAAAACAAACAAACATTCTCTAACCAGCTGGGAGATGCTCACCTTGAACCTCACGGCCAAAGTAAACCAGTCCAATAAGACTGTTCCCGCTTGCTACAGATACCTCAGCCCAAGCGGAAGCACATGGTCAACACAAACAAACATCCTAATCCACGGGCCAGATGCAGTGGTATTATACAATTGGACCCATCCATAGGAATGAGTCCCCATGACTAAAACTGCCATGGCATTCCTTGAATTTGCCTTGTTTTCCCTCATCCAGGATGGCATACCATAAATATTCAACAATGATGACCACATTCGTTGTTTAAATGTCAGACGCACCGACTGACTATGGTGAGCGCCAGGGTTATATGATCTCGGTAAACAGTATAATCGCAAAGAACATATTCTTTGCGGAATTTATGTAATTTTACCATTGCGAGATAATCCGCAGCGATTCTCACCATGAGTCAGGAGGCTGGGTCTGATGTTTTAAAACGACGAATGTGGTCATCATCGGTAGATGTGATCGGTATGCCATCCTGAGGGGCAAAGAAGCCCAAAATCCGGATGGCAGCTCCGTCTTGATGTTTAACTGATTGCTGACCATTGTAATCTATTGTTTCAACATCGCGGGCTGAAGCCCTGGATGGAGGAGACCTTCGGTGTTAGACTATGTACCAATGGAGGATTGGGGGAGTGCTCGCCACTCCACACGTTGATATATACTATATATATATATATTTATATAGTTAGCGTTTTCGGAATCGTATGCATACAACAATATAGTTGTCCCGAGCTCAGTTATTCCATTTAATATTACGTGCAGATAGATCCTACTTTGGTTAGCGGGAATGGCAGGGTTGCGTATGTGATCCATGGGCTGTTATTAGGTTCATAAATCTTTTTCCCCTTTTATTTTTTATTCCCTCCTTTTTCTGAGGTAAATTTCTCACTTTGCTACCCTCATTCAGTGGCCAAGCGTACCACCGATTACCCGCTGTATCCGGAGTCTCCGTTTTCGAGGCAAATCCCCAACGTTCGCTATGAAAGCTGTGCCATCATCCACTTCCCAAACCCAAGACACGCGCGGCAGGGCGGGCCAAACTAGCGTCTGGCTGACAAAAACACGCCCAGAGCTCAGATCTATAATACGACAATCCTCAGAGGAGGGGTTTGTGGTAGATCGAAAGGAAAGAAATTGGTGTTGTTGAGTATATTAAGGAGAAGTCGGTTGTTGTTGATTGAAAGGAATTAAGTTGGTGGGAGTTGTTGAAATGTAAGGTCGAAGCGTGAGAAGCAGTCGGTTGGAAGTTGGAGAATGAAGGAGTGTTTTGTGAAGTGTTCCTGCGGCTTGGCTCTGCCTGACGTCTCACCTCGACGGCCCGCCTACTTGTACTGGTCCCCCTAACACGTCCTTGACCAAGCCTTTACTGGTCTGTTCTACTGCTCCTTTCTCAGGCCTTGGACTCCGCTCTCTCATCGGGCTTCCTGCTACAGACACATTACCTCTGTGGCTTTTTGTGGACGAAGCCTACAAACAACTTTTGTCGGGTGCCGCACCACGGAGCACCCTCCCCCAAACGCTCAAGGTACCCAGAAATGTTAACCTCAATCCCTCCCTCGTCTGGCTTGCAAAGTATCCTTTCACAATTAGGTTTACTTTGAGTGGGTGTTGAGTGTGTTGGGGCCGTTCCGTTAAGCAAGCCTGTATATAGATTTTTTATTGTTGTTGATTGTGCGTTTATTATCTCGCATTCAAGTCTGCCACCTGTCCTTGCGTTTTGGTAAGTTGCTTGAATAATTGTCACACTCCACACCTCTATCTTTCCCTTGCATTATATCCATAACCTTTTTGTTGTTCACTGCTCTTTCCCTCGCTTATTTGTAAATAAATAATAATGGTAGAATGTTCCCAGCTTGCCTTTAGTCTTTTCCTCATTGGGTTCCGTATTGCTTCGGATCTAAGTTTAGCCAGGCTTTTATTGTTACTACATACTGTTCCTTCCCAGCCGGTAATGTCCTTGCAGTTGCCAGCTCTGGTGCATCCAGACTCCAGAAAGGTGATCGTTAGTGGTAGAGTGATACCGGTTCAGACAAAGAGTCGAGGGCATGGTTCCCCTGGTGTTACGCGTGTGAATTAAGGTAACCTGATCTCGAGACAGGAGGGCCCTAGGTCACGCGGTTGAGTTATTTGGCGTTCCACGGCATTGGTTAAGCGGACCGCCCGTCAGGATTATCCGTGGCGACGGTCTACAATTCCGGGGAGTCTGGTAGGGAATTCGAACGTAGCTTTCCACCTAGGGTCTTCTCACCCGACCACCGGCCCGCAAAATATATTAGTTATGGTTGTGGCGGTTAGATGGAAGGTTAATGGGGAATTGTGTAGCAAGTGTTGAGTTGCTAGTCCGATGTGGACATGTAAGAAGCATCTTGATGTGAATAGGAATTGGGGGCCTGTTGAGCTCAAGTGTTTGCGTGTCACCCCCCCCCCCCACACAAGGTGGTGCCGGTGTTTTAATTGGCTTAGGAGTAGATAAGGATTCCTCAGTATCGTGGACTAGACCCTTGAATATTTAATTCTCTATGTTCTATATTCCAAGATCAGGCAACAAAAGGTGGGGAATGAAGTTCACTGAACCACAACAAACGGCCAGGAAGGCCCCGCTTTAAGTTTGACAACAACGATACGCCACGAAGGACGATTGATGGACGATTGACGTCAGAGACTAGCAGAGAAGGCAGAAAGCCCGCCTTCCTGGTTTGGTGCAAGCGCGGCCACGCCCCGGAGTGGAGGATAAATAAGGACAGAAAAGTGGAGTGATGAAGGGAGAATGCACATTTTGAGAGGATTATAGTGCGGCACATTTTGAGAAGGTGAAAGAAGGTGAGCGACACAGGAGAGTTGTGCTATTTTAGGAGGAAGGAGCTGTTACTTGGCATTCTGGAGAGCCGTGATTCAGCAGTGAGTGGCACAGTGCATGTTTGGAGAGGCAAACAGCGGAGATGAGCGCACACCGCAGAGGATGACATGGCCATTTGAATCTGTGTTTGAGGCGGGTTTAGCTCGATGCTGTGTCGACGTAAGACGCTGGCCTTTTGCTTCTTGGATCGGAGCTCGATAGGATCGAGCGCAGCACCAAGCCAGTTACCACTGCGGCTTTGGCCTTATGTATGTCCGCTTTGGGATTGTCTAGTGTGCATTCTCCGTCCCGCTCGAGGAGAAGTTGCCTTCGTTCCAGTTCCACAAGGTGTCAGCTCTGGGCAAAGCCAAGTAAGCAAGAGTTTGAAGGAGGTTTCTTTTTTGTTGTTGTCCCCTTGTGTGGATTGAGTCTGTTGCGAGGCCTCGACTGCTAGGATTTATTTTTTTCATTTGATTATTATATTGCCTTTTGAATTATCGTCCTTTAGTGGATATTAGTTATTTCATTAAAATGTATGCACATTATCATAGAGATAATGTATCTGTCCATCCGTTTCATTCCCTGTCTCCTCCGCCCAGCCGCCATTGCCCTCCACCATGCGCTTCGACGTGTTAAATCTCCAAGGATCACGTGTCCGCTCCTATTATAAGAACCGCTCGGCTGGCCGGGGGCTGTTGAGTGTTAACGCCCGTCACCACAATTGGGGGGGGATTACCTGCGGGGGCACCCCTTCTGGTCTTTTTAGGCAGAAAGCCCGGCCCTATAGATTTAAATCAGTCTGCATTTTTGATTACAGCAGTAGTTACGTCTATTAGCTTATATGCACGAGAACCCAGGTTATTTATTTCTACACCAGAGCTGGCCAGTTGCCTAACTAACCGCTAAATAAAGGGTCATGCGTCAGAAGAACACAAACTACATGCATGAACAAGCATAGTTGTAGGCAGGGATACTCTGCTTACGACAAAAATGTCAAACAATGTTAAGCAATGAGCGCCAGGAAGGAAAAGTTAGAAAGCAAAGCGAGTGATGAAACATCCCTGAAACCTGCCTTGAATATTTGCTTCTTTTAGGGTCATCATAAAGTTTTTGGGTCAATGGTAGAGCATTTTTAAAGAGATGCCTAATAAAAGTTAAAAGATGAAAGACCAAATGAGTTAAAGATAAACCTTAATTAAATAATGCACTTAAATGCATTGTCATCAAATCAAGTACCGGTATAGATCAATTTGTTCGTCGCATCCTAGTTAAGAGACTGTATTTCAGTATACTTTGCAGAGATTGACGACTCGGAAAAGCTGAAGTTCCTTCAATATGTGAACAAAAGGCACAATGTTTGCCAGAAACAGCTCGTCTTACCATTTTCATCTCCGAGATCTTCAGCTTCGGCCATTTTCTTCTGCAGTCAGTAAGGGCTCCATGTTAGTGACAACATTGCATATAAAAAACATTTAAGCCGCAATAAAGATCTTGCTTTATTTATACAAGGCGACGCAACAGCGACGAACAGAGAGACAAACACATGGTTCATTCTTGATAATGTGAAGTCTCATCAGGAGCTTACTTCTTGCCTTTCCTGAGGCATCCAGTTTCTGACGTGAAGTGATGAAGCGATTAGGTCGAAAGCTCAGAGTGATGAGAGCCCAGGGAGTGAAATAATCTATTTGGATTCGAAGCTTCACCCTCTTGACAGGCAATCCGGCTGCCTCACTACACAAGGCCATAGGTGGCTTGGAACTCACATTATCTGCTTCACAAATCACTCAAGTCACACTAAATCAGCAATTCTTTCAACGATACATACAGCAGTCCATCCCAATCTGTTCAAGCCTCACCAGAATCATTTTCAACGACAGGCAGCTGGCCAATTCCTAAGGTTAGCCAAGAGGATTCAGGGTTTGGTGATGGGACGACACGTCCACAAAACGCATATATTTGCCTGCTCATCACCACAGTGTTGTGCCACCTATGTCACCCGCTGGTTCCTCTGGTGGCTTTGCACAGCTCTTTCAGGAAACAAGGGTCCACTTTTCTCAGAATCCTACACACCAAATACATTGGGATGGCTTACCTTTTTTTAATTTTTTTATTTTACAATGTATATCTGAGCGTAACATCAACTTTACTGGTTGGTTTGAGGAGGTATGAGCAAGAGTAAGGAGAAAAAATGCATCAAAGGAAAAGTCAGACAGGTTGGATAGAAAAAAGTGACTATGAAACAGGGAAACAGAGTTAACATTGGCAAACGAGCAATGCCAGGATGGAAATTAGCAATAGTGAGAGATTCCCATCAATTGCTATTTGTAATATTGCAAATTATCCAAGAAAAGAGCGAGATTAGAGAATGCAAATTTACAGATGACGCTTAACGCTTCGGAAATACAGATGTGAATAGTTTGGAAAATATCAGGTACTGGTAAAGCATCGGCGTTGTGGGGTCATAAGCTAGAAAATATTAATGGTTTTAAATAAGATGAGCCAACAATGGAATGGTTAAGGGGTGGGATGGGAGGGTGTAAGAAGACAAGCTGAGTAACAAGGCAGCAACACCATGTTAATGAAGACATGTATGCAGAATGAGACCAGAAAAATTATTTATGGATAATTGTGGAAAGTCAGGTGAGGCAAAAATGAGCGCCGAATGATCAATTAGGCAACATAGTTCAGGATGTAGTATAAAAGCTGAACCAAATGTGTTAAATCAAAGGTTGAATGATTGCATCCTTGAGACTCTGATGTAAACAAAGTCTGTTCACAGATAGGCTGGATCAACTGAGAATATCAGTGTTCGTATTAGGTACACCTCATTAAGGAAAGATATATGATAGCTGGTCATAAGGTTTTCTGGTAGAGATGCATAGAATAGATTCCACAGGATCGCGATGAAAAAAACAGAACGGGGCATTTTACATTTTGGTGAAGATTAGGTGGGATACTGATGGACGGTTAGTCACAATATTAGGAACGCTTAGACATCAAATACTACATTATTAATTTAAGAATAGAATGCATAGGGGAAATAGAATAGAGCGAGTTAGAACGATCAACAACACATCTGGCTCCTCATTCAATGACACATCGGCACACCCAGGTCGCACACGAGTCTCTCGGGAACCCATTCTGTCACCAGTATTCATTTAGCAACCAAATGTGGAAATCAAGTCCCTGTGTCGTCTTCTTTTAGATTTTTTAATCCCTTCAATCACCACCTACATGCATTCACCAATGTCTCTTCATAACCATGCCCAGTCTTTCCATTCCGTTCCCTCTACAGGCCCTTGTTTTACCGTTATGTAATTTCATCAAATATTCTATGTTAACATAGTGCCACACGTTATCCTTCGCCTCATCTTTGAAAACTGCTAGTTTAGATTATTGAACTCTTCTCAAACTAGACCACTTTTTATTTGGGGGGGGAGGTGATGGGAAAGAGGGCAGAATAGAGTACACCAATTTCCGATACTGTCACATACGCTTATGGGGTTTGGTTTACGTACCGAAGCAGTTTTCTTGTAAGAATTATACTGGCGATAGTTTGCCATTGCCTTCCCAGCGTTTGTCCATGCTTGATCCGAGTATCCTTTTAAATGACTTGAGATCAGCAAGGAGAGCAACATACCTTTAAATTAAATACGTTGGTACGACTCGCTGGGTTTTTGAACCAACCACCTCCAGATCAGAGCGACACAAGGTAGACCAAACGCTTTCCATGCATGAGATCTTGGGAACAGAGCAGCACCGACTTCATGCAAAAAATAAATAAATAAATCGCTGTTGACATTGGTGTGAAACGGAGATGGCACTTGAGTCGAGAAATACTCTGCCAGCGGTTGAATAGTCTACTTTTGTATGCCACCGCTAGGTCAGATCTGAATTCCAGACCTAACAAAATCGGATCGGCTGTTTCTGGTCACCTAACCAACTCATCCATTCTTGTTTTGTCATCACTCGTCCAAACACCGTTTGATAAAACATCGCAACAGTTTGGCCCTCTACAATGCGTGAAGAATCCCTTAAAAAATTTTTTTATTAGATTCGATCTTCTAAAAATCGAATCATTAGTCCGAGTCCACACCCAACATGCATCACCAAGCCTTAATCTAATCCGTACCACAATTTTGATGCATTCATGCAACACCGTTTTTGTTCCAACCTCTCATGGTGAAGAAATTCGCTGAAAAAATAAATATTCTTCAGTATGCGGATCTTCATCAAATCGACATCAATATCATCTACGTCCACAACCACACCTGTCCACAAGTTTCATTCCGAAATCCATCCATAAACCCTTTGATATTGTGCTATATATCGTATTTTTGCCGTATCCTCAATGGTGAAGAATCACTATTAACAAGACTCCAATGCGACGAAGATCCTCTCCTACTTAATGAGTGAACGTCAAAACGAATATGCGATCATTGTGATGTATCAGGTTTGCGAATAAATAATTATCTGCTGCATAAAATGCCGCGTTGATTCCCGCAAACAAATTCAAACAGCTTGCTAGTTTTTGGAGATAATGGTATAGGCGATTTTTCCATTAGCAAGGCGATATTTGATGACGTCAACTTTTTTTTCTAGGAAGAATTCCAAATCGGAGATGGTTACGCTGCGCATGGCTTTCTGCAATACATGCAAGTTTCACGAAGATCCAGATGAAACTCTGGGTTGTTGAAACAACAAAATGTCAAAAAATAGGAATGACATCATAAAATTGATATTGATGTCTAGTGATGTATCATATGGCGGGTAATTACCCTCCGCCATCGAAGCATGGACGGAGGTTTACTGTTTTCACCCTGTCTGTTTTGGAACAGTTATTCGGAAAACTCTGGACGATTTCGACGGAAACTTGTGGGGATTAGGTATGTCCAAGGATCATGCATTTACAGATTTTGGACTTGGTCCAAAGTCCAATACGGCCGCTTATGGCGGCCATTTTTGAAAAAATATTTTTTGAATTTTAGTTTTTTGCATTTCTACATGTTTAAGTGATTTCCAACCAAAAAATATTGTTAGAGCAAAAAAAACCAGAAATTATGCAACTGTTTTTTCAAAAATTTCGATTTATTTTGAAATATTTGAATTTTTTTTTTTTGCATTCTACAATGGTTTTAAGATGATTTCCAACCCCTAAAAAAAATTGTTCTGACGAAAAAAAAAAACAATTTTGGCACTTTTTTTTCAAAAAATTTTCAGATTTTTTTTTTGGCATTTTCTAGCATGCGCGCTCGATCATGTTTAGTTTATTCAATCGTGGATGTTAGTAAGAGTTGATATCCGGTTTCATTGCTACACCTATAACAGATAAGGCATATCAGGTTCACTTAAATGACCAGCACATCACTGTTATTGGCGGCGAGTTTTGCCACTCTAAACCCGCAGTGCTCACTCCCTTCATAAGTTCATATCTTCATGAATGCACTGTTCGATTCCACACCAGAAGAGAATTCGCAAAAGCTTGCAGAGTTCGAAGATTAATTTTTAGAGCGATTCCATTAGCGAAAAACTATTCTTGACTCATAACTTGTCTTTCTATATCTCGAGAAAGGAACTTTATAAAAACTTGGAGACATCTTACTGTCTGCGCAGGGTATTTTACTAATATAGCACAAGCTATAACGGAGAACGCTTCTGATTGAACAACTAGATAAGCGACTTGAAACAAAAAAAAGAGTCACAGAAGAGCAAGATAAAAACACACAACAGTAGAGAGCAGTATTACACCTTAGAAAACTCCTACGAGAATCTAAAATTCAATTCCGGATCCGGATCTTCCTAAAGTTAAAGCATTGCGTCCTTTACGGCTGTGTCAAACTGCACAGCACAAACATTTTCAGAACGATTGCTGTTAAAACTGTGGCCATAATCGCTAAACCCCTGTGAACGCCAAACACAAACGTGCACAGAACAACCATACTCGGCCACAAAGAGATTTCTTCACCCGATACTGTAAAATGAGAAAAACTGAAACGAGCACATGAACTTACGAAAGCAAACACGACACATCAGAGCTAACCGCAATGGCATCCCAGAGTGCGGCGATGATTGAAAAAAAAGACAGATAAATTTACGACTACTCTAATCGATTATCCATCTTAAACCAACACGCCAAACAGAAGGATACAGAACACAACAATTGGCCATTGCTGACCAGGATGTTAAGACGTCACCATATTCGGCAAGTCATTCGCGTACAAAACGGTGGGATAAAGGTGAGATCTCATGTTCACAATCCGGGTTGTACACATTTTTGTATTACGTGTATTAAATGGTTAAACTACTCCACACTGGTCCACCTACCTATTGCAAAATCCCGTGTCATGGAAGAACAACACGTGTCGCTTTCATCTGCCATACCAGTCCATGAGAGGAGACATGCGTTCGAGTCATTTATGCACATGCCGTGGAGACAATTGGTTTCTCTTGGAGAAAAAGAAAAAAAGAAACTGACCCTTGCTGAATAAGTCCAAAGGCATAGTGGGAAAAGAGCGAGAGAGGGGAGAGAGGAGAGAGAAGAGAGAGGAGAGAAAGGAGAGATGAAGTGATGGAGAGGAGGGAGAAGAGAGAGAGAGAGAGCAGAGAGCGCAGAGAGCGCAGAGAGAAGAGAGAGGCGCGAGAGAGGAGGAGAGCGCGATGACGAGCGCGAGAGAGCGCTGAGAGAGCGCGAAGAGCGCGAGAGAGCGAGAGAGAGCGAGAGAGAGCGAAGAGAGAGCGACAGAGAGCGGAGAGAGCGAGAGGGCGAGAGGGAGCGAGAGAGAGACGAGAGCAGAGCGACGAGACGAGCGAGACGAGAGCGAGTAGAGCAGATGAGAGATGGGACAGAGAGCGGAGAGAGCGAGAGAGAGACGAGCGAGAGAGAGAGCCGAGAGAGACGAGAGCGGAGAAGACGAGAGAGAGAGCGGGGAGCGGCGAGAGCGAGAGCACTGATAGAGCGACGAAGAGAGCTGGAGAGAGGCTGAAGAGCATGGAGAGGAGAGAGAGAAGAAGAGAGAGAGAGAGAGAGGAGAGAGCCACAAAGCACGACAAGGGACCACCACCCAAAAGGAGCAACGTGGGAAATGGTACATGGGGTTTACACAAGTTCACATTACGATCAGTCTCTCGAGCAGCATTCCCGCTTCATTAATCAATTGGATGTCATTAAAACTGCACAAAGTACACGTACACACATGCACGTACACTCACAAAGTAAATTGTTACACGCACGATACAATCACAAAGTACATGTACATGCACGTTACAATCACAAAGTACATGTACACACACTGCGCGTACACTCAACAAAGAAATGTACACGCAACGTACAATCACAAAGTACACGTCACACACATAGCGCGTACACTCACAAAGTAAATGTACACGCACGTACAAATCACAAAAGTCAGGAGGACATTAACAGAAGTAAAGACCACCATGATTTTAAAAGAATTTATATTTATTGAAACATTTGAAGTACATTGATCCATTTTAATACAAACACTAGTATTTTGTAGATTTGCCCATTTTGCAGATTTCAACGCTTTTACACTTCAGGTCGAAGAGAACTAACGAGTTCTGAAATTTTCTCTTGTGGATTTCTGCCACGCGGTTCACTCAAACGGGGTTAGTGATTCTGCCCGTGATGTTTGTTTTTGTGGACTTTTTCCACAACATCTCGATCCAATATGGCCCAGAGGTAATTCAATGGGATTCATGTCAGGAGACTGACTTGCCATGGAAGTCACTTGATCCCATTTCTGTCCTGCCATTATTTGGTCGTTTTTGCAGCTGTGGCATGGAGCTCCATCTTCCTATGAACAAGAGTTATAGTGTTTGACCATCAGACCAGTGGAGAAGACGGGGAGAAGTCCATACTCAAGGATAGAAATGTATATCGTAGAGTTGATGTTGCCAACACACTCCACAAGCTCTGCGACCAACCAGCGCTCCAGATGCTCCCCACACATCACTGAAAAAACCACCGTGTGGACAGTGGCTGCAATCAGATTGAGAGAGAACTCTGACGGCGAGAAGTCTTCCAGACCAAACGCTGGCCACTGTCAGAAAGTCGAGCCAAATTGGGGACTCAATCTTCTGAATAAAATGAAGTTTGCCAAAACTCCAAGGGTCTGACGTCCATTCTTCAGCTGACTTTTTCTCCTTTTGAATGTTGCGTTGGTCTGAAGAGAGTTCTCCGAGCAAGCTCTCCATAGTAGCCCAGTTGATGAAGTACCGCACGGCATTCTTGAGCTAACTTGACCTCCTCCCCCTGCACATCTCTGCCTGTGCTACGGAGGAGGTTTCTCAATGGACTGCATTTGACAGCCGAGACACCTTTCTGAGGGCCCAGATCGACCAGAAGGGAAGCTGTGGCATTCCTTGGACTTCGCTGTCGTGAATTGCAAATCACCTGATGTGACCGTAGAAAGCGTGAATATCCAATGGTTCTAAGCTATCTGACCTCCAGCGATTACACCTTCTGATTGGCCACACAATTCGACTCTTGAAATACGAAAAGGTCGTGATGCTCCTGTTGATTCGGCATCGTTAATGTGCGTACAAAACTCCAGGAAATTCGTTTCTGGCAAATAATAAGTCGAATATCAGCAAAAAATCAGAGTAAAACTTTGTTATATAAGATGAATGATTAACTAATAATCAAATTTATTGATGGGTTAATTATTATTTGTAATATAATTATTCTTATTATTCTATATTTGATGTTGTCTATTTTGTACTTCTTGTCAGTGTCTCTGTACCACGTACACACACCACACGTACGTACACGTACCGTACTACACATCGTATTCACGTACACGTACACACACGTTACAAACATGTATCACGTCATCAAACACGTACACGTATACAAACACACTTCACGCTACAACACACGTACACGTCACACTCACACACACTGCAAATCGACGCCACGTTCACACACGCACACGTACACACACGCATCTATCTGGTGTACACACACGCAACGTACACACACGCACACGTACAACACGCACACCGTACACACACCCCACGTACACACACACGCCAGTCTACCACGGCACCGCACACGTAACTTCACGCGTAAACACACGTCGTACACGTAACACACGCGTTACACGTACACACGCGTACACGTACAATCTCGAGTTCAGACTAAACCTTCATTCACCCTCTCACTGAACTACACTGCGTCTCACGACGCGAGCAGCACACAAATCCCACAACCAATCAGTCACCAGACCACACAAACTAAACACCTTAACCCGCCATTACAAACATAAAACACCTTAAACCAACAGCCGCCGACGCCTGGGCCCTTTGTATTCCCACGGCCACACGAACAACTCACGGACTAAGCAGCGTTTCAGCGGGTACCGCCATTTCCTGGAATTCAAACCGTCGGCTCAACGCTGATTGGTCGGTATTTAGCCGTACGTCATTTGACGTCATATTTCTGGAGTTCACTCATATCCTGCCTCCCATTTAAAAACCTCTGTATTTAAGACACAAAAACGCTTTTTATTTTTTAAATAATTATAATTATAGTCGGTGGTCGGTTGGTGTTCAAATGTGAAGCTCGTCTTCGGGTTACAAAAAGGACTCCTTCAAAATCATCTTTGTTGCACGTCCAACGTTTCAAGAAGACGAAAACTACAATAATCTATCTATAATTCCAGCAATCTTGTGTGTGTGTGTTGTGTGTGTGTGTGTGTGTGTGTGTGTGTGTGTGTGTGTGTGTGTGTTGTGTGTGAGTTGAGTGACCGCTGTTTCTCGACAACCACTGGTCCGATCTAATTTGAAACTTGCCAGCTATATGCTGGGGACCTGAGGATGTGCCTTTTCAAGGTTTGATATTAATCGGACAAGTGGTTCCAAGTTATGCCATTTATTTACCAAACAAAGACAAGACACGTTGTTGCGTGGCGTGCCGATGGGAAGGGAACCTCAGCCAGCGCTCCCATTACGTGTTACAACGTACGGGCTTCCGATAGTGATGACTTCGTGTATTCTAATAATTTCTCGTTTCTTATCGCATTTATAGATAAACACAATGCCGCAAGTTATGATCGTTTTCATATTAGACGGTGCATAAATTCGGTAACATCAGAGTGAGCTGGTATGCTCTGAACCAGGAAGTAATTGTTTTTTCTTTTCTCTCTCGTCTCTTCTCTTTTTGTTTTTCCTTGCGATGACATTGCGAAAAGGCAAAATACGTTGGCGCTAATTGAATATTTGGGATTAAAACTAAATTGCGATAATCGTAACTGCGAATAATAGCGAACTTCCGGCACGCACGTACGGGCACGTGAGAGCGAAGAAACGGCCTGTGTGGTTGTTGTTTCTTGCTCGCGGTTGAATATATTATTTATAATTTTTTTTTTTTTCCGGGCACGTACTAGTAATAATAACTAGCCGAACCCGTCACAGACGGATTCCGTTCATTCCACCACCTCCACCAGCTCACCCACACTCGAGGGACATGGACTGGACAGGGCGTGCTTTGCCCCGCCTACTCATCCCCCGCCTTCAATTTGCTTACCCCCGCCAAAAATTTAATTACCCGCGCCCCGCTCTTCACGCCCCCCCCCACGTCTCTTGATTCCCCGCCCCACTTGCCCCCGCCCCTGTCCACCCTCACGCTCAACCCCGCCTAATTACCCCAGCCCCCGCCCACTCATCCCCCGCCCCATTTCCCCCCCGCTCCCGCTTTCAATTTGCTTACCCCGCCCAAAAATGTAATTACCCCGGCCCCGCCCCCCGTCTCTTGATTCCCCGCCCCACTTGCCCCCGCCCCCTCTCACACTCAACCCTGCCTAATTCACCCCAGCCCCGCCCCATCCCCCCCGTCTCCTTCAATTTGCTTACCCCGCCCAAAAATTTGCTTACCTTGCCCCCCGTCTCTTCATCCCCCGCCCCCACCTCTTCACTCCTCGCCCCCGTCTCAATGAAAAGTGTTTATCTGCTTCAGAGTTGAAAGTTGACTATTGCCACTATGTGCGATGCACTCTTACAGGTACGAAGTTTCTTCAGTCAGTCAAGTCCGATAAAAACGTGACGCGACCGCTAGGAGGAGCACAAAATTGGTCCTTCAGTATTAATATATAGATTATACACTTCTTTTACGGTGCTTAGAAATTGTACGTGAGGCAGCCGGGAACGAGAGTTTCGTGACGTCAGCAATTCCTCCGCACACGCGGCCACGTGAAGAGTGATCGTCATTTTTGTGGCGCGCAGCATGCGGCTGCTGATTGCATCGTTTCTGGGAGCGCAGCTGTGCCGCTGATGCAGTGCCCCCCCTGTTTCCAGTAACCTGGTACTCATTTTGCCCCACCAAGGAAGGATGACAGGCTGAGCTGATAAGTCCCACGTGGTGTGATGACTGATGACTCGACAGGCTTCGAACTCAAGACCTAACCCCGAACATCACAGGACAGCCACCTTACCGTTAAACAAACACCACGCTTCACATTTGGAGTAAAAGCGGAGGACGTGTCCATTCACGATCGTTGAAACAGAAAACTAGAATGGCACTTGGTAGAGCGAATACCCCCCCCCCCCAGGCTGAACAGTTCACGTTTTGTATCCACTGGCCAGCCAGATCTGCATCTAGACCTGAACCAAATTCTAATCAGCTTGGTCTTGTCACCTAACCAACTCATCCAGCAAGTTTTGTCATAACTCGTCCACAACTTTTTGAAATATCGTGCCAAATATATCGTTCTTGGCCCCATCTCTCAAAGGTGAAGAATCGTTGAAAAAAATATATATTCAATTCTCGTATCTGGATCCGGATCTTCACCAAAATGAAATCGATTTGTTCTTGTCACACACCCAACATGTCCACCAAGTTTCGTCCAAATCCATGCTGTTAGGGTTAGATAATCCAACTTTTTGAGACATCATGCTATATGTCGTTTTTGGCCCCATCTCTCAATGGTGAAGAATCACTTTAAAAATTCTAATATCCAGATCTGGAACTTAAAAATATAACCAGATCCGGAGATATTTTCATGATTTTAACCGAGTATCAAAGAAGTGGTGGTTTGTGTAAAAGTATCTTGACAAGAGGATCCCACACAGATGCCACTTTTCGTCTTCTTTCATATGCAGCACATGGCTGCGAGTGGCATCATTGACTGAAGGGGGCATGGGTGTGCCACTGATGCAGTGCCCCCTGTAGGTTAGAACAGGAATTTGGTCACAGCGCAGGCTACAATTCACCGACTCTTGGCGCAGGACACCGTGAGATCTTTAACGTCCAGCAACGAATGCTTGCAGACGGATGGGACGCTCAGTTTCATGTCCATCCCAAGGATGGCACACGCATTGATGCCTCGCTGCAACTCTTATACTTGGCAGCATATGGTGAGTGTGCTGTGGCAGGATGAGTTTGCGAGTGCATTCTGCAGGTGCAGTGCAATAGTGTCACACAAGGCTGACGGGACGGGGGAGAACTCCAACTCCATAAGACAGAACCAATCGCACAAGCAGCTCTACCCTGCCTAGAGAGCAGCTTCTTCTACATTACTGAAAATATCATGTCGGAGAATGCCGAGTATTTCACCACCACAGTTGACACAGCTGTTAAATTTAATCAATGAGTTACACAAGATATCAGTACTGGATAACTACCAAAGACAACTTCAACTGTTTGAATTTTTCCAATCGATGTTTGTTTCCCAGCATTTTATTGCACCATAAAAGTAACTTGACCAAGTAATTTGCCCACCAGTGCCTGGGTAATGCCAAGGGCATGTTGCAGCTGGGCGTGTGCTGCATCTTTCTCAGAGTAGTAAAAACACCTCATATTCACAAACAGTTCCCTTCGTCACAGAAGCGAGTTTTTTTGCATTTTTGAAGTTCTGAATATTATATCAAAGCAAACAGAAGAGTCCAATCTGACGTCATTTTACTTTCAATGGCCGCTGCTGCTCTCACACAGACATTTGGCAATTCTTCTTTCTTCTCTCTCCTCTCCTCTCTTTAAATTCCAAGCCATGAGTGGTAGTTCAGCATCAAAACTGCATAGCGATATTTTATTATCATAAAAATGCCACAAATGCCAAAAGGATGACGAGAAAAGGATGCCCGTTTGGGAATAGAAAGTAGAAAACCAGCTTCCTGATAGTTATCGATATTATCAACTCCTAGTAACATATTTATTAACATTTATTTGAGATATAACTGGATGGTAATATGTTGCAATGTGAAGCAACAGGAAAGCAGGGAGGGTGGGGGGG
>CM068964.1:52047207-52064301 GCA_035128595.1 Eptatretus atami
TGGGGATGGGCCAGGCATCTGCCTGGGGGATGGCCAGACTTTGGCCCCTGAAGTACCGATGGAAAGTGGACGTATCGACACGCTGCTCCGGCGCATGCTCCCATACCTGACCTGACCTCTGTTACCCAGATTCAAAAATTAAATAATTTTGGCTGCTAGACCAAGTGTCCAATTAGGTTCAAATTTAAAACATATATTCCCTATCACGACTAGATCATAATTGTGAAGTTTGATGTTGATTGATGAAGCAGCTCAAGAGAAGGAATTTTTAAAAGATTTTTGCTCAATCCAAAATGGCTGCCAGACCATGTGACTTATTAATTAATCATGAATACCCTGGTATCCCCAAGGCTTGTGGAACATTTGCGTGAAGTCTCCCCTTGATCTGTCCAGCCATTCTGGAGAAGAAGATTTTTTATGTAGGTTTTAGGGTAAATCCAATATGGCTGCCAAACCATACGACCTATGACATCATATTTGTGAACCTTTTGTTCCTCATGGATAGGTGGTCATCGGTGTAAAGTTTCGCCTTGATCTGTTCAGCCATTTCAGAGAAGAATATTTTTGAAGGCTTGTTTTTTTTTAAAAAAAACAATATGGCGGCCAAATCACGTGACTAATGATGTCATCATTTTTTTCTGTAGACCAATTTATCCCAAGGTGGCCCTCAAAAATGTTCGTACCAATCGGATGTAGCGTTCTACATATGAAATTATGACGTCATAACGAAGACATCGATGACATCATAAAAAGTTACACTTATTCCCCATGAGGAGTACTTGCCGTGTGCCAAGTTTCAAATTTTTTCCTTGGCGCAGTTTCAGAGATAGAAAGGTCCAAAGTTTTTCCGTATTTCCAACATGCCTGCCACACCACATGACCTATGACGTCATAATTATAATTTAAACATTTGACATGAGTAGTCTCTCCAATGGTGAAAATTTTGCCTCAATCCAACAAGCGGTTGCAGAAAAAAGCCAGTAAAGTTTGCGGTGAAAACAATACGACAAATAAACCAATGTCACCGCAGGGTGACCCGTATCTTGCCAAAGGTGACCACGTGTGACTTCTTTAAGGTCACACTGAGGTGAACAGAGCTGCTATCCACAGGAGCGACTCCTTGAGGAATATCTGCTACGAGAGATTCCGATGAGAATCGTTCTACAGAGTAACCATGAAAATATGTGTTTGCCTCATAAGTCACAAATGACGTGATAATGTCTCAAGCTTGACATATTTAGAAGCACTCATCGAGGTGTTCAATTTGAGGTATACACGATATGGTTCCTAAAACTTGAAATTTGACCTTGGGGTCAAATATGTTTGACCTCAGGCGCTAACCATGAAGGTCAAGGCAATCGCCACCAAATAATCAGCTGAGCGCCAGACCATATACTACATTCCCATAAAGTTTGGAGACGATTCGATTAAAATTCTCTAAAAAATAAGGGTTTCGTCGACTCCCTGATTTGCGACAAAGTGACCTTGACTTTGACCTTACCTACCTTCAATTTTATGCGCTGAAAGGGACCTCTATAGGCCTCTGATATGAGAAGTTACAAAAATTTCCAATGATATTTTTTCCAATTTCCATCATTTCCAATGATGTTTTTTCCCAAGGAAATTTCCAATTTCCTTGGGAAAAAACAGCTTTCAAACCCTTGGGAAACAGCTGTTTCCCTCGGGAAAATTCAAACCTTGGGCATAGGTTGCGTGCCAGGATGTGCAGCTTCGTGCCTGCAGTATCAGGTCCCCAGCCATCAATTGTGACGTACATATCAAACGAAGAAGAAGAATTGTGACGCCCCTCTCTCTCGCCCCCCCACTCTCCCCCCCTCTCTCCCCCTTCCTGTCCCCCTCCTCTCTCTCACCCCCTCTATCCCCTCTCTCCCTCCTCTCTTGCCCCCTCCTCTTCCCCCTCCTCTGTCCCCTCCTCTCTCTGCCCCCCTCCTCTCCCTCTCTCGCCCTTCTCTCTTCGCCCCCTCTCTCCCCCCTCCTCTCTCGCCCTCTCTCTGTAATGTATTCACAAATGTCTACCAAGCACAACGATTAATTCAACAAAAAAAAACAAAAAACATACAAGCTGACTAACATATCTTGCAAAAACTTCGTTTTGGCAAGATAACAAGTCCAAATGCATTACCTTCTCCTCCGGCGAGGGTAACAAGTTGAGGTACATTCAAGGTACACCACTCCCATGCTAAATAAATAAATAACAGCTCCTCCAGCACGTGGGATTGCCGGGGCGCCTTCGGTGCCTGGCGATGCCGCCTTGCAGCACATGGAGATGGAATTGGGAGGGAGCAGTGTACAATAATTGATCGCTTCATGGATTATTTGCATAATTAAAATAAATAAATAATAATCATAAAATAATTAATTCCTTAATCATTTGGCTAATAGCATACCTAAACCACCACTGTTTCATCCGAATCTGTAACTTTTGAAAATTAAGTAATTCATCGAAAAATTAAATAATTAACCGATTAATCAATAAATCAAAAATACCCTTTATAGCCAAATCACTTGTTCACTATTTTGTCCAAATATCAGCTTCCTAGCTCAAAAGGTGGTGATATTGCCCAGATGAGAGAAAATAAATAAGGAATTAATAAATCTACTAGTGCGGGCCCAGGCAAAAGTAAGTAGGTGCAGACGTTTCTGTGTGTTTGTTTTTTGCCAGGATTTGTTGCAGCTTTCGTGACCTGCAGTACAGGTCCCCACCATCCAATTTTGTGACGAATTAAATTAAATCAAACGAAGAAGAAGAAGAATTGTGACGCCCCCTCTCTCTCGCCCCCCCACTCTCCCCCCCCCCCCCCCTCCCCCCTCTCCCCCTTCCCGTCCCCTCCTCTCTCACCCCCTCTATCCCCTCTCTCCCCTCCTCTCTTGCCCCCCTCCTTCCCCCCTCCTCTGTCCCCTCCTTCTCTTGCCCCCCCTCTCACTCCCCTCTCTCGCCCTTTCTCTCTCGCCCCCTCTCTCCCCCCCTCCTCTCTCGCCCCTCTCTCTGTAAATGTATTCACAAATGTCTACCAAGCACAACGATTAATCCAACCTTGGGAAAAAACAGCTTTCAAACCCTTGGGAAACAGCTGTTCCCTCGGAAAATTCAAACCTTGGGATTAATTAATAACTTGAATAATAATCAAACCTTGGGATATAATAATTAAATAAATTAATAATTAAATAAGAATCAAACCTTGGATTAATTAATTAATTCAAACCTTGGATAAAACAGCTTTCAAACCTTGGAAACACTTGGGAAACAGCTGAAATGGATGAGGAAGAACGATATCAAACTTTGAAAAGGCACATAATCAGGTCCCCAGTGTCGATTGTGACGTCATACCAACGAAGAAAAAGATTGTGACGTCAATCGTGCCAAAAATAAAATAAACAATGTCACCCGTAGGGTGATCCGTATCTTCCAAAAGGTGACCACGGTGTGACTTCTTAAGGTCACACTGAGGTGACAGAGCTGCTATCCACCAGGACGACTCCTTGAGGAATATCTGCCTACGAGAGATTCCGATGAGAATCGTTCTACAAGAGTAACCATGAAAATATGCGTTTGCCTCATAACGTCACCAAATCACGTCATAATGTCTCAAGCTTGATATTCTAGAAAGCACTCATCGAGAGGGTTCAATTTGAGGTACTACACGATATGGTTCCTAAAACTTGAAAATTTGACCTTGGGGTCAAATATGTTTGACCTTAGGCGTTAACCATGAAGGTCAAGGCCAATCGCCACCAAAAATTAATCAGCTGAGCGCCAGACCATGAACTAGTATTCCCATGAAGTTTGAAGACGATCCGATCAAAATTACTCAAAAAAAATAAGGGTTTTGTCGATTCCCCCTGATTTGCGACAGTGACCTTGACCTTTGACCTTGACCTTCAAAATTTTATGGCCTGAAAGGGACCTCCATAGGCCTCTGATATGCGAAGTTACACAAAATTTCCAATGAAACTGTGGTCTGCAGAATTTTTTTTCGTGATTACAGACAAACAAACAAACAAACAAACAAAAAAAAAAATTAAAAAATAAAACATACAGACTGACTAACATATCTTGGAAAAACTTCGTTTTGGCAATAGATAAAAAACATTAATTGTGAACGTCATTCGTGAGGTATAGCACCGTGTCCTGTCATTGCCCGTAGGGGGGGCCCGTAGGCGGGCCCGTAGTGCGTAAACGACGACTGGATTGGGGCATTATTTCAATTAGATGGACCAACCGTATCATAAATGCCATAATTGGGAAACATACTCAGGTCCCAGCGTCAATTGTGACGTCATATCAAACGAAGAAGAATTGTATTGCCCCCTCTCTCTCGCCCCTCGCTCTGCCTTCCTTTCTCCCCCTCCTCTCTCGCCCCCACTCTCATCCTCCCCTCTCCCTCCCCCTCTCTCGCAGATATTTGGTCGACAGATAAATGGCCGTAACTTGGGAACCGCTCGTCCGATTAATATCAAACCTCGAAAAGGCACATCCGCGGGTCCCCAGCAATATTCCTGGCAAGATTCAATCAGATCGGACCGTCAATCGTGCAAAAAAATAAAAATAATAAATAAATACATAAACATTAATTGTGACGTCATTCGTGACGTCATAGCACCGTGTCTTGTCATTGGTCGACAGATAAATGGCCGTAACTTGGGAACTGCTTATCCGATTAATATCAAACCTTGAAAAGGCACATCCGCGGGTCCCAGCAATATTCCTGCAAGTTTCAATCAGATCGGACCGTCAATCGTGCAAAAAAAAAAATAATAATAATAAAAAATAAATAAACATTAATTGTGACTCATTCGTGACGTCAATAGCACCGTTCTTGTCATTGTCGACAAGATAAATGGCCGTAACTTGGAACCGCTCGTTCCATTAATATCAAACCATGAAAGGCACATCCGGGTCCCCAGCAATATTCTGGCAAGTTTCAATCAGATCGACCGTCAATCGTGCAAAAAAAAAAAAAATATAATAAATAATAAAATAAACATTAATTGTGACGTCATCGATGACGTCATAGCACCGTGTCTTTGTCATTGGTCGACAGATAAATGGCCGTAACTTGGGAACCGCTCGTCGATTAATATCAAACCATGAAAAGGCACAATCCGCGGCCCCGCAATATTCCTGGCAAGTTTCAATCGATCGGAACGGTGGTCGTCTGGTTATTAATAATTGGGAAAAATTGGCATGATAAGGTGAGAAGGTGGAACGACACCTTCAGCTGCCATATATACACCTTTCAACACTGAAAAAGCAATAAAATGGCCGTAACTTGGAACCGCTCGTCCGATCGACATCAAACCTCGAAAAGGCACATCCGCGGGTCCCCGGCAATATTCCTGACAAGTTTCAATGAGATCGGACCAGCAGTCGTCGAGAAACGGCGGTTGCAGACAGACAAACAGACAGACAAACAGACAGACAAACAGACAGACAGACAAACAGACACACACACAGAGATTGCTGGAATTATAGATAGATAATAATGAAGTAATTAATCAATTGATTGATTAATCAAAAAAAAAACAATACCGTTTTTGCCAAAGCACATATATTTCAGCTTCCAAGCACAAATGATGGCTGAGATATCGCCCAGACAAACAAGAAATAAAGAAAACAAGCCGGTAGGCGACAAGGGATTCGCTAGGATCGAAGCGCTGGATACGATGCTTTTCATTCTGACTGATCCACCGACGAAGATTCATTGCCAAGACGTATTGGTTCACATACAATTGTTCTCTGCCTGGCAAGATTTTTCCTATTGCGTTTTGCCAACTGGCACTCCTCATAAAAAATGACGGTAAATAGACACCCTATTTTTGAAGGACTAACCATTTGAAAAATAATCGGTTTGCTGGTTTTGTGCTGTGGAGCCTCGTGTTGCGACACACACACACACACACACACACACACACACACACACACACCACACACACACACACACACACACACCCAACACCACACACGCACGCACGCACGCACGCACGCACGCACGCCGCACACACGCACGCAACGCACACACACACGGCAAAACCCGATAAACTTCTCTCAATGCTTTGTTTGACTACACTCCTGAGCCACACACAATATTTCATAAGCCACGCCCACTTTCCTACGCCACTCCCACTTTAAATAATAAATAATTGGAGGTGGTGTGTGGGTCGTGGAATCGTTTTCGGTAAATAAATAAATAATTGGAGGTGGTGTGTGGGTCTTGATCGTTTTCGTAAATATAGATAATTGAAGGTGGTGTGTGGATCGTGGAATCGTTTACGGAAAATAAATAAATAATTGGAGTGGAGTGTGGGTCGTGGAATCGTTTCGGTAATAAATAAATAATTGAAGTGGTGTGTGGATTGTGGATTGTTTTCGGTAAATAAATAAATAAATAATTGAAGGTGGTGTGTGGGTCGTGGATCGTTTTCGGTAAATAAATAAACATATTGTTACGGTTGTGAAATTCGCATTACACCATAAAGGCCCGTAGGTGAGATATCTCTAAGTACATGTGTAGTTAGCCCAAACCGTGGTATAGAGGGAATTTATGTGATTCATCCGGGCTGCGACGCTTTGAGTTAGCCATTTTTTCTGTTCTATCTTTATTTTGAACCAACCACGTCTCAACGCCCATCACGAAACACCACGCACCGCCACCATCTACGCTCCCACATCATCGCACACCCCACTCCCACGGCACCATACCCATCAACCCTCACCACCGAAACCCTCCACCACCTTCACCTCTCTCCTTCTACGGCATTCCGCACCACCTGTGAACACTGAACGTCGGGCTGTCTCGGGCCCGTTCGACGTTGGTGCCGAACGCACCGAGCCGCGAGCGCAAATGGCGGCCTTTCCGAGGGAAAACTCGGATCAAGAACGCTTCACGCCCACTTCCCCTCCGTCCAATTAGCGAGCGCGGGGCGCTTGGCCCCGCTCCAGGCGCGTGTGTGTGAAATCGTATATGCAAATTCTAGGATCAGGGGAGATTCACGCCCCTTTCCTCCGACAAATGGGCGAGCGTGGCTCCGCCCCGCGAGGTCATCCTGATCCGAAATATTGCATATTAGCTGTTCCTGCCAGCCTAAATAAAAGGCGAGCGCAAGGCGAATGAACGAGTGGTTGCTGAGGAGTTGGGTTCTGCAGTCGGCTGAGGAGAGTGTCGTCCAGTTGGGTTCTGGAGTCACCGAGAGAGTGTCATCGGGAGAGTCGGGCGAGGGAGAGCGGTGAACTGCGGGCAAGGGAGCTCGGGTCCGAGGCAGGAAGGACGGCGGTCCGGCGACGAGGTCGCGGTGTGGGATCGCTCGTCGTGGGACCCAAGCCAGCCAGCCACTCCCCTCCCCAGGGCATCAACAATCTCCCTTTCCCCGCGCTGAGATAGTGCAAAAGGGGCCCCATTCCCCCCCCACCCACACGTGGTGCCAACGAAACCCGCCAAGGAGCACGGAATCGGGGCACAGCCGTGCGGCCACATTTGCGGCTCGCCCGCCAACGCGTCACGAGGACGCGGGTAGGACCCCTCGTCTCGCGGGCCTGGCCGCTCCTCTAGGTCCTGCGCCATTTGGCTCCGGGCCTGTCTGCCTCCTTGTCTTTGAGGGTGGCTTCTTTCCTTGGCTTTTGTGTAAATGTGTGTTGGCGCCGTCTGTAAAGTAGAACTGTATAAGTGTAGCCGTGTGTACGCGTATTCGGTGTTAACTCTTTCTTTGCTTTATATGTGCATTTTGACTGTATGGCTGTATATACGTGCTTTCCGTGTGTCGCGTAATAAAATGTGCATTGTGTGAACTGTTTTCCCGTTTCGCTTCGTCTTTTCTTTAATTGAATCTCCATCCTGCTTCACGTAAGGGGTTCGTAGTGGCTTAATACGCCCGGCAATTAATCGGAACCGTCGAGGCCGACGATAACACCGCTCGGTTATCACTGTAGCACGGAACGGACCGCTTAAGCGGTTCGTATCCGAAGTGGCCTGTGGCGTGGTACGATCGCCCGGTCGACCACTCGCGCAGGTACTTAGGTAGATCGAATTTGGCGAGCAACCCTATCCTGCGCGGGTGGGCAATGGCACGATCGTGGTGAGGTTTAAACCCCCACCCGTGACTAGCTCCCGGCGTTGGTCCGAGAGGGTCACGACTGAATTGTCGTCCGGTGGGCGACGTGCCGCGGTTCGAGTCACGTGGCCGTTCGCACGCCGGCGGGCGCGAATTCGCAACATATTATTAGAAATCCACAAAGACAGAAATGCCGGTGATTCCATTTATTTTGGATCCTTTTCACTTGGTCAATAACGTTTGGATCGAGGAGAGATCGAAGGTGGAAACGACGGTGTAGTTCCTTACAAACACTGTATACACACCTTAAATGACAGTAAATAGACACCCGATTTTTGAAGGGCTACCATTTGAAAAATAAAATCTCAATCAAAAAATCGGCTCGAGTAAAATTTTCTAAATATCTCGAAGTGTTTAATTCCAAAGTCTTGTTTCTCTACATTCAACACTATAGATCAAGTATTGAAAATACTGTACGCGGTTTTTCGGCCGCTGCACAGCAACGGGTGGTTGCTAGGCAACGAAATTCAAACGCGCACATTCCCAGTATATATTCCACCTGTTGGCAAAGTTTCATCGAAATCGGTTCGCTGGTTCGTGCTGTGGAGCCTCGCGTTGCAACACACACACACACACACACACACACACACACACACACACACACACACACACAGACACCGGAAAACCCGACAATAAGGGATATCTCATATATAGCGATCCAATAATTGGAGTGGTTTGAGGAGAATCGTTACGGAAAATAAATAAATAATTGGAGGCGGAGTGTGGTCGTGGAATCGTTTTCGTAATAAATAAATAATTGGAAGGTGTGGTGTGCGGTGGGGGATCGTTTTCAGTAAATATAGATAAATAATTGGAGGTGGTGTGTGGGTCGTGGAATCGTTTTCAGTAAATAAATAAATAATTGAAGGTGGTTGTGGATCGTGGCATTGTTTTCGGTAAATAAATAAATAATTGAAGGTGGTGTGTGGGTCGTGGAATCGTTTTCGGTAAATAAATAAACATATTATTAGAAATCCACAAAGACAGAAATGCCGGTGATTCCATTTATTTTGGATCCTTTTCACTTTGGTCAATAACGTTTGGATCGAGGAGAGATCGAAGGTGGAACGACGGTGTAGTTCCTTACAAACACTGTATACACACCTTAAATGACGGTAAATAGACACCCGATTTTTGAAGGACTACCATTTGAAAAATAAAACCTCAATCAAAAATCGGCTCGAGTAAAATTTTCTAAATATCTCGAAGTGTTTAATTCCGAAGTCTCGTTTCTCTACATTCAAAACTGAAGGACAAGTATTGAAAATACTGTACGCGGTCTTTCGGCCGCTGCACAGCAACGGGTGGTTGCGAGGCAACGAAATTCAAACGCGCACATTCCCAGTATATATTCCACCTTTTGGCAAAGTTTCATCGAAATTGGTTCGCTGGTTCGTGCTGTGGAGCCTCGCGTTGCAGACACACATACACACACACACACACACACACACACACACACACAGCCGGAAAACCCGACAATAAGGGATATCTCATATACAGCGAATCCAATAAACAAATGGAGTAAAAACTGAGTACTCTCTTCCTTCGGTGCCAGGCGATGACATCATGCATCGCCTGTATATGGAATTGGGAAGGAGCGATGTAAAACAAATGAGGTCCGAAGAGGTGGAAGAGGCTGCAGCATGCCTGTCTGGAGGATGAGAGATATCACAACAGAGAGTGGAGTCATTAGCAAATGGATAAACAGGATTCTCCAGAGTCAGAGAGATCACTGATGAAGATCATGAAGAGTTGAGTTGACCTTGAATGCCATAGGCAGACTGTTTGGAGAGCAAGACAGGATGCCAGACTGCATCAAAAGCACAAGATATGTCCAGAGAGATGGCCCTAATCTCATTTGTGACATTGAGGGCCCCCACCATTGTTGGGTGAGAAGCAGCATGTCGAAGGGGGAATGACCTAGTCTGAAACCAATTTGGTGATCTGAGATGACGTTGTTAGAGAAAAGGAAGGATTTCATATCAACTTTACCACTTTTGCTGGATATTTCAAGTGTTAGTTACTCTGATGAAACTAGTCACGGAAATTACTGTAAGTTGTACTAAATTTTTAGATACCGCATATTTGTTGTATCAGAGGTATTACATTCGAAATATTCAAATCAGTTCATAGTTGTCATAAAATTGTCTGATTAAAATTCACATTGTCCGAAGATTTAAACATATTTAAGGTTCGGTGACATGACACAGGAAAAGGGTCTTTTAATAGTTTTGCAAAATATTCATCACAGCATACCCATTGGTACAGAAGGTTCCCCCACTCCTCAGGCCTCCTCCAGAGCACAAGGCAGCGGTTCTTTCCTTTGTCCTGCCATTCCACATTGCCTGAAAGCAGAGGATCAGTTCACATGGCAATATTACTTATGGAGGCATCACACTTGTGCATGTCCCAAACTCAAAACTTACATTCCACAATCACTACAGAACATTAAATACATTTCAGACAGTTACTGGGAGGGAAGGGTAAGGTAAGATGGTGTAATGGTTAAGTGTCTGCTCTGAGTCTGGGAGGTTGGCGGTTCGAAGAGCTTGAGTCATAGCAAAGACTTTAAAAATGGTACATGCTGCTTCCTTGCTTGATGGTCAGAATTTCAAAGATTAGAGCACAGATAAACAACCATATGTTTGTAATAGTAGTGCAGGCTTTGATGGGCCGAATGGCCTCCTCTGGTGTCGAAGTTCCTTGTAAGGAAACTCATATTTCAAGGTAAGATGTTGACCGAAGTTGGAGGTGACATGCTTTCACTGGTTTCGACCACGAGGATAAGTTGGGGGGGGGGGGGGAAGGGAGAGGGGAGAAGGGAGAACAGAGGTGCACCAATGCTATCCCAGATCAACAGTTGTTGGTCTCTTACCCCCAGCAAGCTGGTACTCATTTTGCCACCCTCAAAAGGAGGACAGGTTGAGTTAACCCATTTCGTAATATTTTTGCACAGCTGGGGTTTCAACTCAGCACCCCAATATCTGAAGAAAACTGCCTTAACTGTTAAATCACCATCAGGCTTGGGAGCAAAAGGAAAGGGGGTAATAAAAAACAAAAACAAGAAGTGATAAAGTGAAGGTGTAGTGGATTTCAAAGATGGACAAAGGTGAATGAAAAATATATATATATTATGACAACAACTGACCTTTTTTTCTTAATTCCTCAAGGACGATAATGACAACTTCCGATGGAAGCTTTCCTGTGCATTTGTCAAGGAAATTTCATGAATAATACAAATTTATGACGTTAATACTGTATTAATGCAATGTCTTTATTGTTACATTCCACAAATCCCAGCAATGTGAAATTAAAAAAAAAATCTGCTTCTTTGTGTGCTGGAGGATGCGGAACACAAATTTGTGAATTGTGAAGCGCAAAAGGCCTGACAGCTATCCCAGGATACTCTGGATCTGTCGATTGTTAAATAAGACACTCTCTTGTGCTTCCTGGAGGTCCAGTGTGTAGAGGCGATGATGCCGACAATAGTCCAATACAAGGGAACACCAAGCAGCCAGCTGCTTTTGTCGGGTCTCCATGTTGGGTTGAAGACTGAAAGGCCAAAAGGTGAGAACTAGAGCAACTACGTATTATAAAAACAATACAGAGCATTGAACAATGCAAAGTACAGTGCCTATAGAAAGTGTACACCCCTTTCAAAATTTTCACCTTTTGTTGCCTTCTGGCCTGGAATTAAATAGCATTAAATCAGACTTTTCCCACCTTTACTTACACATCGTAACCTCCAACTTTCAAGTGAAAAACGAATTCTACAAATTTTATAAAACTAATTAAAAATACAAAACTAGACTATCTTGGTTGGATGTGTCTACCCATCTTATAATAGCAATTGTAAATTAACTCAGGTGTAACCAATCATTCAAAAAAAAATCACACACACCAAGTTAATTGGGCTCCACCTGTGTTAAATTGTCGTGATTCTGATCATTTCAGAAAAAAAAATCAGCTGTTTCTGGAGGTTTCCTCTGCTGGGTAGTGCATTTCACAGCAAAGACTCAACCATGAGCACCAAGGAGCTTTCAAAAGACCTCTGAGATAAAGTTGTGAAAAGGCACTGATCAGGGGATGGGTATAAAAATATTTCAAAGGCCTTGAATATCCCTTGGAGCACAGTCAAGGCAATCATTAAGAAATGGAAGGTGTACGGTATCACCAAGACCCTGCCCAGATCAGGCCATCCCTCCAAACTGTATGATCAAGCAAGGAGGAGACAATCAGAGAGGCCACTGGCAACTTTGAAACAGCTACATGCCTTTATGGCAAAGACTGGTCACTGTGCATGTGACAAAAATATCACAAGCACTCCACAAGTCTGGCCTGTATGGTAGGGTGGCAAGGAAGCCATTACTCAAAAAAAGCCCACCTTGAGTACCACTTGAGGTATACAAAAAAACACTGGAGATTCAGAAGCCAGGTGGCAAAAAGTTTTGTGGTCTGACAAAACCAAGATGGAACTTTTTGGCCTAAATGCAAAATGTTACATTTGGCGCAAACCCAACACAGTACATCACCCAAAGAACACCCTCCCGACTGTGACGCATGGTGGTGGCAGCATCATGTTATGGGGATTTTTCTCATCAGCAAGGACTGGGGCACTTATCAGGATAGAAGGGAAAATGGATGGAGCAAAATACAGAAAAATACCAGAGGAAAACCTGCTGCCCTCTGCAGAAAGCTGAAATTTGAACGGGAGTTCACATTTCAGCATGACGATGACCCAAAACACCCAGCCAAAGCTACACTGGAATGGCGAAGGAACAAAAAGATAAATGTCCTTGAGTGGGCTCAGTCAGAGCCCCAACCTAAATCCTATTGAAAATCTGTGGCATGACTTGAAGATTGCAGTCCATCAATGCTCCCCATGAAACTTGAATGAGTTTGAACAGTTTTGTCCAGAGGAATGGGAAAATATTGCCCAATCAAGGTGTGATTTAATGCAATTTCATTCCAGGCTATCAGGCAACAAAAGGTGAAAAATTTGAAAGGGGGTGTGAACTTTCTATAGGCACTGTATGTCTCTGCGACCCCTTATAATAAAAATAATAATAATTAAATAATCTAAGTACTCCTTCCTTAAGATAAATAGGACATCCAAACACCTCAAATAAACAATTTGCTAAATTTTCTATTTTACATATTAAATTATTAATGCTTTGTTTGTTTCACCCAAACATTTTTTTTAATTCTATTTTTACAGTGATCAAAAACAAGATGAGGCTTGCATATTCAATGCAGAGAGTTTCAAAAGTCAGGAATCATAGGAAATATTTTTAATTATGATTTTTTTTTTTGAGACTATGCCTTTGTGGTGGGTAGGACAATGTGGACTGATAGAATGGACCCCACGTCATCTGGAATCATGACTTTTTTTTTCTTTGGGGACACCTGAAATCAGTGGTTTATACCACAATAACTCATGCTATTAAAGAACAAAAGATTGAAATCAGAATCAAATGTGCTAAAATTGATGCATCAATGTTAAGAAACCAACATAAAATAATTGATGTGTTTACAGGTCAGTGGCTCGCAATTTGCATCGTAAAATATGAAATATGGTGTCCATCTGTCTAACTACGATACTGTTGTAATTTCGCGCCCCGCCGGCGTGCGAACGACCGCGTGTAACCAATAGCGGCCGCTTCGCCCACCGAAATGCAATTCAGTCGTGACTTTCCGGATCAACGCCGAAAACGAGTCACGGGTGTGTTCCAAGACACCACAACCTTGTCCGTACTCTACCCACGCGCTACAGGGTCCGATGCCGAATAATCGATTTACCTAATTATTCGCGCGGGTAGATTACCGAGAGATTGTACACGCCACAGGTCGACTCCGGACACGAACCGCTTAAGCGGTTCGTTCCGTGCTGCAGGGATAACCGAGCGGATTATCATCGACCTTGACGGTTCAGATTAATTACCAGCTGTTAAACCCACTATTAATCCCTTACGTGTAGCGATAGTGGAGATTCAACAAAAGGAAGGACGCAGCGAAACGGGGAACAATTGGACAAGCACATTTATTCACGGAAGCACGGAAGGCACGTATATTCAGTATAAACAAAGGAACAAAAGCAATACACGTATACGTTTTAGCAAAGAAAAACACAAGCAAAGAACCAACGCAGATCTACAACGCGAATAAGGCAATTCACACGGCAACACTTAAAACAGTTCTACTTCTCAAGACTGGTGCACCCACAGACATTTCACAAAACCCCAAAAGAAAAGGAAGTCCGACTTCCCTGAGCGCGTCGTCCAGCCCTTGGCGACCGCAATCCGAGTCCCTCCGGCGTGGTCACCTGGGCTCGTGCCTCGCGCCTGCACGTGTCGTCCGCCCGACAGCTCGGCGGGGTTTGGGGGAATGGGCCGGTTCTCCGCGCTACTCTGGTGCGGACGGGGGGGGGGGGGAATGGCAGGCGCTCCGTCCCACTAGCGGGGTCTCGGGACTGCACGCCGACTCCGATCGACCCTCCGACCAGGAACAATCACCAGGGACCAGGTTCGACGACCCGTGGCAATTCGACGACTGCGCCAATTGCACGACCTTCACCGACCATGACCAGCCCTGAACGAACGAACAGAACCTCAACCTCTTCCTCGAACGAACGAACCATAAGCAGGGACTCTCCAAACAACTCTCCACAATTCTCATTCAGGGACAACCGACCAGGGACTCTCCAACAACTCTCGACAATTCTCATTCAGGGACAACCGACCAGGGACTCTCCACGCCACAGCCTTTTGTAGGTTGGGCTCCGCCTTCGCTCCGCCCCGTTCTTGGCTCCTCCTTCCTTCGAGATGTTCCAGAAATGCCTCGAAGGGGGGCGTTCCTCTCCCCGGCAGCGCCACCCCTCCCTTTTCACTCAGTACGACGAGGGAAGGAAGATTCGGCGGGAGATAGTTTGCGCGGGGTTTGGGCGGGAGATCTTGGCGGAGATATTTAAGCGGGAGTTTTGGCGGGAGATCTTGGCGGGAGATATTTAAGCGGGAGTTTTGGCGGGAGATGCCCTTCGCACCCTTGTTGCTGCTGCCACTCCGCTCCTTTTCTCTCGTCCGCGGAGATCGTGACCGCACGGTGCTCGTTGAATGGAGAGTGGCGAAGATGGTGGTAGCGTATTTGTGGACAGGTGGCGTCGTGGTGTGAATGGCGTGATTGTTGGCGTCGTGTAGTGAATGGCGTTATCGTTGAGATGTTGGTCGTGGCGATGTTCATTGTTGTTCTTGCACCAAAATAACGACAGCAAAAGAAAAACGACTATCTCAAAGAGTCGCAGCCCGAATGAATCACACATATTCCCTCTAAACAACGGGTTTGGGCTAACTACACATGAACTTATCGATATATCTCACCTGAGGACCCTTTATGGTGTATTGCGAATTTCCACAGCTGTAACACTACATTGGATTGTTACTTATCCAATTTTAACCAAACTCGACAGGGAGACTCGGGGTCACGGGACAGAGGCTGTAGCTACTTCATTTTCTCCCCCTACCCGAAGGGATTTTACACCTTGGAGGATATACCTGTTAAGGTGTATAAATAGCTGACCATAGCATTGCATGGGGGCACATGACTGGAAGTAAAAATTATGATAACCACAAATAATTCAGTTAATTCTGTCCAACATATGATTACCTTTTTAAACAGTTGCTGTGCTGCTGTTAACACTAAACCGAAACAAATTTGGAGAAAACCTGACACCCTTGAGGCATTCTATGCTTCTCCCGTCCAACATAGACAATCGGATCCAAGCAGTCTCAACTTGTTAGGTAGGCTTCTAGGTAGGCCGCCAAGTAGGCCGCTAGCTATGCCGCAATGATCGTTAGCTAATAAAGGTGCTTAAAATGAGTCTTCACGCCTGAATGATGTATCCCATTGCCTGTCCGATTTTTTTCTGGCAATCACATTATATGTGGACTGTGTATGGATTGTTTATTACTTGCATCTTGGGGTCTCGTATGCAATTTCTCCTGGCCATAGCTTCAAATGTGACATGTGATATTTGCCCCCCCCCCCGAAACGCATGCGGGCCAAATTGTGATCTTTATTCAATGCATAACCCCACACCTAACGGTCACTAGCATTGTTGAATACTCTCCGGAGGGGAATTTGGAGATCTTGGACGTATACGTGTATATTTACACACGGGTAGTGTATAGACTGAGTCGCTGGTCCGCAAAATCTACTGGAAGTAAAATGTATTTTCACCACAAATTAATCAATTCCGTCCGATGATAATGGAATAATAATAATGATGATAATGGCATATAATAATATTAACTGGAACTGCCACTTATAACTGCGAGCAGTTTTGCCAGGTCCCAAACGACACCTGTTTCAATGGCGATGCCATCCCACACCACCCGTTCTAATTATGACGTCATCCTATGATGACGTCATCCCATGACTCCGTGTCTTTCTCTCAACTATCTTTCTCATGTTGAGTCGATCCGAAGAACTGTCACTTGTAACTGCTAGCAGTGCTTTCTACGTGGGCCTTCATAAAACTGTGAGCCACAAAGTTGGATAAGTATGACGTCAGAGTTAACATGGTTTGGCAGCCAGGTTGGATTGAGGAAAAACAATTTAAAACATTTTTCTCTGGAACCACTTCACAGCTTCATACGAAACTTCAAATATATTATCCACTAGCCGTGTGGAAAAAGGTTTCATAACAATGACATCATAGCTGACATGGTTTTGCAACCATATTGGATTGAAGGAAAACCCTTAAAAATCCCTTTCTGTGAAACCACTTAACTGATGATGTTTTAGTTATCAAACTTTTATCCCCATGGGTACGTGATGATTATACTTAACGTTTCGCATCGATTGGTTCAGTGGTTTGACAGAAGAGGATTTTAAAATGTTTAAGCTTTAATCCAATATAGCTGACACTGGGTGTGCGCTGCCGCTCGCCACGTCGCCACAGGGCGAATCCCC
>CM068964.1:52079654-52097117 GCA_035128595.1 Eptatretus atami
TACGGGCACGCACTAGTAGTGTATAAAACGACGAACAAACGATGCTTGCTGTTTGTAAATACCAGTAAACAGTAAATACCTCCCACCTGTGACACACGGGACGTGTTCCGTTAGCAAGCGGCTTGATTACCATTCGCCAAGCGGCTTGCTTGATGCTCAAGCAAGCACTCTAGCGGAACTGAGTGCTCGGTACCGCTTAACAATATGGCGGGCTCCATGCAAACGATGCCGTCGTGTTACTCGAACAAATGCTGCCCGAGCCGTCGTTTTCAGCTTTACTCGATCTTCTTGCGAAGACAACTTCCCCAAACGTACTGATTGCGTTAACAGCGGCTACAGAGGCTGCCGTGTGAAGAGTGAAATCAATCAATCAATGGGAGTCACAATAGGAAGCCCCCTCTTCCCACGAAGCTCATCTATGGACCTTACACTGCCTATTATGGAGAGGGGTGGATGGGTTTTGAATGTTTGTAGATTTTGAAGAATTAGGATGAAAAGTAGAAGTAACTAGAACGGCACTCGGTGGAGCACGTACCTCCTCCAGGCTGAACAATTTACGTTTTGTATCCCATTAATAGGCCGGATCTGAATTCGGACCTGAACCAAAATCGAATCAGCCTGTTCTTGTCACATACCCAACTCATCCACCAAGTTTCGTCCAAATCCGTTTATAACTTTTTGAGGTATTAACTCACGGACAGATAAATTATCAGACAAAACAGGGGTGAAACATAACCTCCGTCCGTCCACCTTAAATGGTGGAAGTAATTCCGATACATCTCGCGACAACGTCCATCCTTTGGGACCATACTCTGTGCAGAGCGTTGGTGCTGCATAAGCAGTCTCCTTGGCTATTGGACACAATCCTGGACAGGTCGCTACTCCGACACAGGATACCAGCATGCTGGCACTCATTTTTGCCGATCTCGGAAGGATGACAGGCAGAGTCAACCCCACCTGGTATTAATTCAACAGCCGAGTGGGATTTGAACTCAGGATCCTTGGATCCCAAGCCCACCACCCTAACCATGAAGCCAGCACCAGGCATGTTCAGTACTCCCCACTCCAGGTAGGGAGATATTTAGTTTTCCTGTCTTTCTTTCTTTCTTTCTTTCGAACAATTACAATGGAACACCATTCCTTCATATCCGAGCCAATACAGTACTCTCCAAATTTAGCAGAGCAATACTTTGATCCAATACACCCAGATCCATATTGTTTTTTTTGTTTGTTTTTTTTGCTTTGACTCCAGTTTCAAGTTTAAGGCATCAAAGGTGAAACCCTAAAATCACATTTTTGCCTTGTCATTTCCTTGTATTCAAGTCTATGGAGATGAGATTTGACACAAACAAGGATGCGGAGAAGAGATCTTCGGACTGGAGTCATTTAAAGGATTGTACAGGGCTCAAAACTCGAAATTGGTCGTAAGTTAAGGTTTTTGCCTACCGTGCCTCTATTTAAATGAACCCAGACAATAGTAAGCAAAATAACGTCTTTTGACAGCTGGTACAGATTGTAGAAGACAGGCATTAGTTTGGTGCTTTTCATTAGATTCCACAGGACGTCAAACGTCAAAAGGGGATTCAATATTTAGGTTTCTGTCCTGACAAACATTTATATTGTCGTGTTCAGGGGGGTTAACACCGACGGATAGCCGAACGGTTCTACTTGGAGGTGAACAGCCGGGTTCCTTGGAGATTATGGTGCGCGTGGGATGGAGGGCGGCAAAGGCTTTTACCAGAATTGGAGGCACACAGTTTTTCCTCGAACCCACAACGAATAGACAAACACTGTAAATTTAACAAACGATGGTTTAATGAACATAAATAAACGATTGATCATGAAAATAATTCAAAGCGTGAGGTAATGAAACGTGAGGTAAACTGAAACCTAATTTGAGACGTCTCCGCTCAGTCACAAAAACAGACATGGGAAAGATAAAAATAAAAGAAAATCCTCCCTTTCTTCCGGCACTTAGCTGTGTGTTCAGACCTGACCTTTTAGGAGCTTGGTGATCCTCGAAACCGCGTAGCCATCGCGCGGGAAGACGCACCCAAAATGGTGCCAAGTTGTTCTCTGTGTTCACGTATGTGAGGTGATTCGCGTGGACGGTCTTCCTTCGTTAGGGCCCACAACCCGCCGTACAGTTTCTTCTCACGATCGAGATTGCCACACCGCTCCTCCCTCAGCACCAGGTCCACTCACAGAAAAGGGGCACCGCCTTTCTCCTTGAACATACAACGGGACGATTGCTGAGGCTCAGAGATAAGGCCAAGAAACGCGCTCTTCTTCTCCTTCTCTTCTCCTCAGAAACCTACAAACTTCATGACCCAGTCGAACAGTCAATGGCTCGCGTCTTATTTCAGTACGTGAACGAATTCACACCAGCACGAACAACGAGAATCGCTGCCTTCTTGATCGTCTCGAGGAGAAGCCAGAGAGGTCCTATATCTTCTGACCGCCGTCTCCACACTCGATTATTCTCCCTCTGATGTCACACCGACCAATCGTGAACCTCTGGGGTGTGGCCTACCGGTTACCATTCTTGGGGGCGGGGTTTAGCCTGCAGATTGTGTTCGGACTCCATCAGCAGCCGGTTGACCGTTATTATCCCGCCCCCCGGAGGGAGGGAGCGGGATATTGTAATTGTCCGGTTTGTTTGTCTGTTTTGTTTGCTTTGTTTGTCTGTTTCTGTTAGCAACTTTACGGCAAAACGGCTTTAGCAAACACTATCAAATTTAATCCACAGGTGGGCAATGAACCTCGGACGACCCCATTAACTTTTGGGTCCAATTGGATCAAAGGTCAAGGTCAAGGTCACAAAAAGATCAAAATCGTTTTTCGCTCATAACTTCGTCAAAATGATCTGATTTACTTCAAACTAAGCTTATAGTGAACCTTATTCTATTTGTCACTTATAATCCTACCCATTCCTATAGTGAAAAATGCATATTTGTGAAGTTCGGTAGGGTCCGAAGTTTTGGGGGTCATGGTCATCGGTCAAAATTACAAATTTTCCATTAAAACTAAACATGGTTACGAAAATACAACTTTACGGGAAAACGGTGCCGGCTCAAACACTGTCAAATTGTATCCACAGGTGGGTAATGAAAATCTAGAGTCAAAATCGTTTTACGATCAGAACGTTTTCATTTATTTGTTATTTAATATCTTGTTGAACAAATAAACATAACACAGAATATAAATTGAAAGAATATTTCATTTTTTATTAACAAACACAAATAACAAACGTTCTCAATACTATATTACATATAGTACATACCTATAATATGGACTGTAATATAGTAACTGTGAAAGTGAAATTATTATTTATAGTATGGACACGGTTAGCTGTAAACTAGTGGCCAAGTATATCTTAAGTTAATATTGTTTATTGGCTTTCATTTGACACCATGACCTTCGACCTTACGTGGCCTTGAAAGGTCAAAATCATTTTTCTGTCATAACTTCGTCAAAAATGGGTTAATTGACTTCAAACTAAGACTAAAGTATTCCTTATTCTATTCCTTATAATCAACATTAAGGTTAAGGATGTATCAAATTTAAATTTGATCCCCAAAATAACTTTATGCCTTTAATGGGTGGGATTTGTTGTGCCTGGCACCACTTGTTGTAATTGTTGTTGTTGTTGTTGTTGTTGTTGTAAAACGTGGTCTTTTATGGCTGGCTTTGTAAATGCAAAAACGTAGGAAAAAATCACGGGACAATCACATACTGGGAGAACTAGCCTTAGACCCTACCTCGTTAACACAGCACCACCCCTCCCCCCCCATGTGGTGACATGTAACAACTTAAGCTCACAGTTTCCCTGCTTACATTACGTCGAGATGTCTCCTACTCGTCCACGGACCATGCTATACTGTACAATCCTACCTTTTATGAAATTCCTCCATCTACTCCACAAACAACAATATATAACCAATGCAAACAAGACTTGCACAAAAAATAACTCACCACACCACCTGGAGACTAATGCAGGTAGACACAATTGTTTGGTGTTCTCTTCAATTTTACAGTGATCAAAGGTCAACATCGGGCAGGATTTTTTTTGTATACATAGTTGTGGCTTGTGGAAGAGCTAGTACGAGTACACTTAAACGGATCAGGGTGTAACAGGAAAAAGGAACATTGAGAGAGGGGGGAAACATCATCAACAGAGTTGAAGTCTAAGATTGAGACAGACTTGGACAAACAATGGGTGTGGGGAGGAATGAAGGGCAGGAGAGGATGCAAGGGATGGACAAGATGGATAGAGAAGGAAACTCTCAGGAGGGAAAACTGGAAATTGGGGTTGGGTAGAGTTTGCAAGCGTAGAAAAGATCATGGTTTTGGATTGGGGGTGATCTAAGATGGTGGTGAATAGCTGTCTTGAAGACCTGGAGGGAAGAGTGAGATTGAAGAGAATGTGAAAGTTGGTTCCACATGCAGGAGAAAAAAAGAAGAGAAGTGAATGAGTGGAGGTGGGAAGTGATCCTGGACTTGGGTAGTTTTCACTGGAAGGGGGTTGATGATGAACAGTGTGTGCCCTGCAGAAACCTTGGGGGATGAAGCACAGAAAGAGCAGAGGGTGCAATACCAGAAAGTAGGTGGAAGATGACAGAGAGACCACCAACATGTCTGCGATGGGGGAGTGATAGGTCCATAGACTTAACTTGAGCTTCATTGTGGGAGATTCCAATGCTCTTGAAGGCCTTGGTTTCCATGGTGTCAAGCTGAGCAAGATGTGAGGCAGGTCAGCCAGCCCGGAGGGGGAGCAGTACTCAATCAAGCTGCGGATGAAGGCCTTGTTGGTGTGTAGAAGTTCAGGTGTACCAAGGCAGGACTTTGTACGACGGAGGATGCCCTTTGGAGGCCAACTTTGAAATGTGGTTTACCCAAGAAAGATCATGATTGGTTATTGAACAATGAAGGATTTTGGCCTGTTGAGCTTTTATATTTCGACTGACCCAGAACAGACCTCACCACAGCCTATGCAGATGAAATCTGGTAAACAGAAAAGGAGTCATTCTGCTGTTTTGTGTCACTGTGTACCACAATGAGCATGGACAAAAGAAAGAAAGCCAGAGAATTGCCTGAGGAGGTCAGACACAAGATTGTAGTCAAGCCTGGACAATCTCAAGGCTTCAAGTCCACCTCCAGAGACATTGATGTTCCTGTATCCACCGTACGTAATGTTATCAGGAAGTTTAAGGCCCATGGCACTGTAGCCAACTTCCCTGGACGTGGCTGCAAGAGAAAACTTGATCGAAGATTGCAGCGAAGGATTGTTTGAATGGTGGAGAAAGCACCTCGATCAACTGCCAAACAGATTCAAGCTGACCTTCAGACACAAGGTACGACAGTTTCCACTCGCACCATCCGTTGCCAACTCGATGAAAGGGGGTTCTATGGTAGGAGACCCAAGAGGACCCCACTGCTGAGAGAGACATAAGAAAACCCGACTGGAGTTTGCCAAAACACACCGGAACAAGCCAAAATACTTCTGGGAGAATGTCCTGTGGACAGATGAGACCAAATTCGAGCTTTTTGGAAAAGCACATCATCTCTATGTTTACAGAACACAAAATGAAGACTTCAAAGAAAAGAACACCTTCCCTACAGTCAAACATGGAGGAGGTTCAGTGATGTTTTGGGGTTTCTGTGCTGCCTCTAGCACTGGGTATCTTGAATGTGTGCATGGCATCATGAAATCAGGAGATTACCAAGGTATTTTGGAGCACAATATTCAACCCAGTGTCAGAAAGCTGGGACTCCCTCGAAGGTCATGGGTCTTGCAGCAGGACAATGACCCCAAACACACTTCAAAAAGCACCCAGAGTATGGTTCAAGACAAAATGCTGGACTGTTCTGAAGTGGCCAGCAATGAGTCCAGATCTAAATCCTATTGAACACCTGTAGGGAGATCTGAAAACAGCAGTTGGGAGAAGGCACCCTTCAAATCTGGGAGAACTGGAGCAGTTTGCACAAGAAGAGTGGGTTAAACTGCCAGTAGAGATGTGTGGGAAGCTCATTCGTGGCTATAGGAAGTGCTTGACTGCAGTTATTTTGTCCAATTCCTGTGCTACCAAATACTAAGTCTTGGGTGTCAATAATTTTATCAATGCCATTTCTTTTTATTTTCTGATTTAAAAGGATATATTAAGTTTTGAATAAAAAACGAAGGTTCTGTAAAATTAACGGTGAAATAAAGAATTGTGGAGAAGAAATACTTTTGTCAATTTCAACTTATTTTTGGAGAAAATTGTGAGTTATTTGAAAAATGTGCAACGGTGCCAATACTTTGGCCACAACTGTACTAGCCCTTTTCTGAATATTTTCAGACGTTTTAAGAATCCCAACCTCATTAAAAGTTAAAGAAAAAAATACTGTGCACAAAGACCCAAAACCCCATAAAAGGATTCATTTTTTTATGGCTGTCGCATTTCTGGTCCTGTGTATCTCTGTTCTGTCATGTTGTTTGTGTGATTACCATTTGTTTCCTTGAGAAGTCTTCAATGAGCTCCAAGCAAAGAGGACTAAGTGAGTGTACCAATTTTGGCTGAGCAATAGTAGCTGTTTATAGTAGAAATAGTCGGTTGACTGGCCACCATCTTGCGACTCCATGAACACAATGTTAAACCAGTGTGTTGCTCAGTTGAGAGGATTGGTAAGGTTTTGTGATTACCAATGACCAATTGATCGGTGCAGTTTATATTTGCGAAGATCAGCATTATGAGGATCTAAGAGAAACATTCTTCACCTTATGACTTTCCTGTTGGCAGAAGATGGCAGAAAATGGTGGAAGATGGCGGTGGTGCCAATCTCAATGTCTGAAACTTGTCCCACCCATTTACCTCTCCAGTACATAGAGGTTATTGGAAGTCCCCCCCCCTCCCTTCCGCCTCCCCTTAGCCCCACCCCCAATATTTGCCATCAACATATAAGGTCACGCAGGAAGTGTCATCGGCTTAAACAGCTCCATTCCAATACAGTGTGAAGATTTTCAAAAATAGGCCGATGTCAGAAAATGGTTATTTCTAAAAACCTTTTTTACAGACTCGCTGCTGTAAAGGAAGGTATATAAAGTATCCTGGGGCTACAAAATATCTGATGGAACACCATTGCCATTTTCAATTCTCGAGTGAATGATGTGAATCTCTGAAAGTACAGCATTTACTTGAGACAACATCCAATGCTTCCAACAAAAGGATCACTTTTCAAACTTTCAGTCCATTGTGCATGTGCATGGAGGTGGTCCAACTTCAAGTTAAAGATGAGGGCAAATATGCACAGGTTAAAGACCTCAACATTACAATCCGTTACCATTTTGCACAAATCAACTTTTTGATTAAACATTTCATCTCAACAAATACTGCAGTCATGTCTATTAAACAATACATTCTGTATCAAATTTTAGGTGCACAAGCAGTCAAGCATTCTCCTAACACTGTACCTCTTCCACCATCGCCCACCATGAGATACATAAATAATATATTTATGAGATATGTCCGTCATTGTCATGTGAGTAATTTAACGCTCTGAATCGAGTGGGAAATATTTTTTGGACATAAAATCTTGGTTCATGAAGAGTGAAGTGACAGAGTTTAAAAAGTCCACATATTGAAAATGGGACTCATTTTAGAGTAACCTGCAAAGGGATGGAATAACAGAAATAGAGGAGGGGGGAAACTAACCTGTAACATAGGGTTGGGGTGGGTAGGGGTAATGGGGGTCGAAAAGATGATGGGAAGGGATGGGTGATAACAGGAGATGTTGGTACAACGATTGCTGGAGGCTACGGTGGGAAGAGGTTTTTTTTGGTTTACATGATCGAGGCTCATGGAAGAGCTAGAGCAGAATGTAAGTGAACAAAATGGAAATGGGGAAACACCAACGGTAGAGTAGAGTTCAGAGTGAGATCAAGGGGAGGGGAGAAGGACACATGGGGGTAAATAAACTGCACATAGGCTGAAACACAACACAAACAAGAAGGGGAAGGTGGGAATGAAACAGAAAAGGAACAAACCAACCTTGCAGTTCCACAAACGGGAGAAAAAATGGAACAAAAGAGTGGAGGTGGTGGTAAACATAGATTTATGGAGTTTAATTAGGAGCGAGTTACTGGAAGAATGTGTGCGTTCTGGAAGAACTGGGGGAAGGTTATATGGTTGAAATTGGCAGAGGCAAGCCTCAATGTGTGGAGTTTTAGATACCTTAGATTACAGGAAACGGCTATGAAGCGGATCCATCAAACAGAGAAGTACCCACATTGAGCTACCGCCAAAGGTCTCTTCGGTTGAGTAGTTCTCATTTTTCAAGGAATAATTTGGAACAACAGATGAGGCCCAATCTGTGGATTGCTTTGGAGGTTAGCTTCACTTTGTGGTCAGCCCATGAGTGGTCATGGCTGATGTTGATTCCTGGAAGTTCAAGAGACCAGCTATTTCAGCGACTGAGTTAAAATGAATAGGTGGTTTTGTTTTGACAATCCTTCCAGAGTGACAGATTGATAGTGAGATTGGTTAGGATTGAAAGACATGTTCCATTTGTCAGACCAGCATTTACTCAATTCCATATCAGCAGAGTAAAACTGCTGTCTGTGGAATGTGTACGTACTGTGGAGTCATCTGCAAAAAACAAAAGATGGTGCATTTGAATGCAAAGTAATTTATTTGATCTCTGGAATACATCTATTCCTAATTGTCAAGTCGGCCCTGATTATAAGTATTATACAAGTGCGTGATCTGTCTTGTAAACAGTTAGCTATGAGATGATGAAGTGTGTATTTCTGCCATTCGTGGACACAACATGGCTGCTTCCACATAAATTACTGGGAGGTTTACCGGAGTTTCATTTGCTACTTAATGATGCATCTTGTGAGATTAGGACAAGATGCATCATTTAAAAAGTTGAGGAAAAAAACTGATAATGATCCGAACTAATAATTGTGAGTTTTTGAAACTTTAATTTTGCTTCATTTTTCAAACTTGAAAAAATGTGTGTTGGGTATCGGGTATCGGGTATAAGCCACCTTAGCTCAGTAAATTAAAAGTATGACCCATCCATTTTCTGTGTTTACTTGGAATGATTGTAGTTTAGAAAGTGATATTGCTGAGACACCTCTTCTTTCATCCTGTATAATGATACACTGTTAAGCTGATTTGCCGTGGAGGACAACCTGATTCCCATCCATTTGGTGTGTGCGCAGTGAAGGCTGGTGGGAAACGCATTGTGCAGAAACACGTTCCCAGCGTTCCACCTGCTCCACCAACTCCTTCCAGTGATGATGAGGAATACGTAACGGAAGCGTAAGATGCACAACATTCGGGAGAGACAATATTGTCAAAAGAGATAAATTAATGAATTTTTAGTCCATCTTTTCATGTTAATAATTTGCTCAACATTGTCTAAGTCCTGATCTTTTCTGTGTCCGAGCTCCTCCACAAGCCTAGACCATGTATATATATATATATATATATATATATATATATATATATATATATATATATATATATTATTATATTATATATATATATTTATATATTATATATATATATTATATATATATTATATATATAATATATATATATATATTATTATTATAATATATATATCTATATATATATATATATATATATTATATATATATATATATATATATATATATATATATATTATATATATATTATATATATATATATATATATATATATATATATATAAGAAAAAACATAACCTTTCTGAAGCACACCCGATTCATACCAGAAACCAATTGCTTTAGAAACAGCCACGAGTACAAAGGGACCACGATGCTCATATGCTGCTGAAGTTAAGAGTTAAAACCTACTGTACCTCCTCCTGATCAATAAGGTAATGTGTTCCCGAGCAGGATGTCTTGAGTTCATATGTTCCAGGCATACCTAAGTTGATCAAAGTGTCAGTTTTAATTTTTTTTTCACATTTCAAGGTCATGGTTGGTCTCCACTGGCTTGTTAAATCACTGGGTGCGTAGCTCCCACTTGTGCACTGATACCACCATTTATAACACGGAGTCATGGCCGACGATTTACTGACTGTATTAACGATTGTTCGGAACAGAATACCTTTTTAACCCGGGCACTTCCTGTCAGTATTTTGTATAAAACTTGCTTTTCGCACCACCACGCAATATGAAACACTTCATGTTATCCGTCAATCGCTTATCTTCAACATAGCTCACTCAACCCCCCCCCCCCCCGCCTGACCTAGCCCCCTTTTTTCCCATTGAAACAATGCCCTGACATCCGCATATTCGAGATTCACGGCAGTTTTCAGGAACATATCCCCTGCGAATGTCAGGGATTTACTGTGTACTAGCGGAGTTCCCGCCATTTGGGCGATCTTCTTCCAAGCATGCAACACGTTCTTCTGACACAAACCTTTTTTTGGCTCGTGCAATCGGCAACTGACAGCTGCCTCGATCGTTCCTGAAAATAAAATAAAAAAACCCCGAGTTATATTCATGAAGCAAAAACATACCGACTGCTTATAATTCAAAATACGTCACAGCATTGGAAAACATGGGGACAGGAAAACTGCACTGTAAATGGTGGTGACTTGTAATACCCTCCCCCACCTGGAGTGGCGCTACACGATACACATTTACATAGAGCATTTACATTCTTCCCCCATCTCTCCCCAAGACCACCAGTGAATATAAAAACACCCCTATGCACTAATTGGGGTCATGCTGATCCGATGTAGCATGTCTGGATGTAATCGGCCCAGAACTGTAGAAGGAGTAGCACGACAAACAAACTCGCACACAATCACACAAACACCGGTATATATGTACTTATATACACTAGCAGAGTACCCCGATCTTGATCCAAGCATGCAACACGTTCTCCTGACGCATACCTTTATTTGGGGGCGGTGTATAGGCAACTATGCCTGATGTTGGCTTAACGGTTAGGGTGGTGGGCTTTGGATCCTAGGGTCCTGAGTTCAAATCCCGCTCTGATGTTGAATTAATACCAGGTGGGGTTAACTCGACCTGTCATCCTCTGAGGTCGGCAAAATGAGTGCCAGCATGCTGGTGTACTGTGTCGGAGTGGCGACGCGTCCAGGATTGTGCCCAGGAGCCAAGAAGACTGCTTAAGCAGCACCAACGCTCTGCACAGAGTATGGTCCCAATCTCCTCCAATCTCCTCTCCTCCTCCTCTATAGGCAACTGGCAAGCTTTGTATCGGCAAAATAATAATAAATAAATAAAACCCTGGTTACGTGCATGAAACAAAAACAAACCTACTGCTTATAATTCAAAACACCTCACTTCACTTGAAAACGTGGGGACAGGAATCAAATTGCGATTTACTCACTGTCCGTGCATCCGACGTACTGTAAACGGTGGAGACTTGTAATACCCTTACTCTCTCACCGTGACTTGTAATGGTGCTACACAATACCTATTTACAGAGAGATTTTGCTTTCCCTTATCCTACCATCCAAAACCCTGCTGAATGAGGAGTCTGGGCCACTGGGATTACTGGTTTCCTGGGTCAAAACGAAGATCCAGGCTTTCAGTGACATCTTCGATGCTGTTATCCTGTCTGTACCTGTTTGTGGTGAGGATGTTGATTCACTTACCTTGGCAGTGATATTCATGTCTCTGCTGGCTGTGAGCCAGAGGTCAATAGACATCAGTGTCGAGCCTGGGGAGTCATGGATTCACTGTGCCTGTGTGCTGTCAGTACCTGTGCGGGAGGACGAAAGTCCGAGTCTTCAGGTCATTGGTGCTTCCAGTCTTACTCTGTGGATGTGAGACTTGGTCTTTGACCAGGGATCTGAGATGGAGACTTAATTCCTTTGGTACCAGGTCTCTTCGAAGAATTCTTGGCTTTTGCTTGTTGGACTTTGTGTCTCACGAGCGGTTGCTGAGAGAGACTCAAATGAGATTTGTTACCTGCATCGTCCGTGAGTGTCAGCTGCGGCTGTACTGGCACTTGTGGCTCATTTTCCTGACGCTGATCCTGTCACCAGATTATCTCAGCGAGGAGGCCTTCTGAGTGGAGGAGGCCAACGGGCCAACCACGTGCTTCGTGGTTGCAGCAGGTTGATCGGCATCTCAAGGAGATGGGGATGGGCCAGGATCTGCCTGGGGGATGGCCAGACGGAGGCCCTGAAGTACTGGCAGAAAGTGTACGCAGCGACGCGCTGCTCCGTCGCATTTCCCATACCTGACCTGAGCTGACCCAAACCAAAAGACAAATTGTGGGAAACATTGCAGAATGCTTGCAACAACTTCCCAATGAAATTTCTCCAGAAATTGCAGGAACACATCGCACGCACGCACGCGACGCACGCACGCACGCACGCACGCACGCACGCACGCACGCACGCACGCACACACAACACACCACACACACACACACACACACTCTCATGTGCAGCCTGTGGCTGCTGGTTGCATCATTGGTTCAGGATATGGCTTTGCCTTTGATGCAGTGCCCTGTTGCCAGCACGCTGGTACTCATTTCACCAACCTCGGAAGGATGACAGGCTGAATCAACCCCATCTGGTGTTAATTTAGTGGCCAACAGGGCTCAAACTCAGGACCCATAACCGCTAAGCCAATGCCAGGCTTAATTGTAGGAAAGCATTCCAAAACAGATATCTCCTATTTTGCCTGAAAAAGGTGTCACATGAAATATTGAAATTTCATTCATTAATATTGTAAAATACAATTCATTTTTGTTTCTTTAATTAAACATGATCATTTTAACACCTTTTTTAATCTCAAAATATGGTTTTTATCCTCTATGAGATCATCCTCTATGAGTCTGGGAGGTCGGGGGTCAAACCATGTCCGAGTCATCCCAAAAACTTTAAAAAATAGTACGTGCTGCTTCTTTGCTCAATGCTCAGCATTAAAAAAAGGATGGACTACGGACAAACAACGCTGGGAAGGCAATGGCATACCACCCAGTATAACCCTTGCCAAGAAACTGCTTCAGCAACACCAACGCTCTGTGAAGAATATGGTACATGAAAAAAAAAATTAAAAACAGGAAAGGCTCTTCCGACCCGCACTGTACTGCATAATGTGTTCCTTCTGCATAAAAATAAATAAAATTGACATGAGAGTAAAAATGAGTATTCAGATTGGGCCTGAGTTGATATACCAGTGCGATGACAGAAGAGCACATTCAGTTCGTCAGAAATGATAAGGGAGAAGGTATGTTGGTCCTATTGCATTATAGGAAGGAACTCTACACTCGGATTCAATGATGTTGACACCACAACGGTGGTAACGTGTTAAAGCAACACCTGATTTATCAAATGTTTCTTTCTGCATTCTCAATTTTTTTCAAACTCCTTTAGTTAAGAAAAGCATTGTATTCAGAGAACAATTGTCCTATTGTTACCTCTGCTCTCTTTGGCTAACAATAAAAGCCACTGTTGGAAGACAAGCAAACCTTGATATTATGCTTTGACATCCCCCCCTCCCTCGCCACCCTATAACACTTGTACACCATCTACTTTTACTCTAGTAAGAAGGCAGTATAAATTTGGATTATAAACAATGATATCTGAACACAAGCAAATTGGATAACCTGATGAACATCCCCTCATGAGGATGGCTCGCTCAGGGCTGGCAGGGTCGTTTCGAGTTATGTTTACTCACCTTTGAGTTGCTGAGTTTGTTTTTAATGTATGCCCAGCTATGAACTGTCATCCTGGTGTTTCGCATGCAGGGCGATAAATCAATGAGTGTGCCATCCATCAGTAGCACGTTAAGCTCGATGACCCGTCTTCCACGATGTTGGTGGACGTTAAATATCCCACGGTGTCTTTCATGAAGAGTATCGCTGACATCCGAAATGTTCTAAATTCCTGCCACCTCCAGTCGACGTCAGACCTGGTCAGGAGGTTTGCGAACTATTTGGACCAAAACGTTCCCTAGCCGACCCCACAAGAATGTGGGAATAATTGGGAGCATTAAAGACAGTGGAAATTGTAAAGAATGGGATGGCTTGTTTATGGTAAGTCAATCTCTTGTTCCCTGCTGTTATTACAGCAAATGGTCATTCCACTCAGATGCATTTCTGAGAAGTGTAACTAAGACCAAGTTGTATTATGCATGACATTTGTTTAAGATGTGAAGATGAATAGTCGTTGCTCTGGCTCTGCACTATTACATCATTATCATCATGATATTATGACAACTTGGGAGTTGCGAGTGAATAAAGCACCCGTTACTTGCAGCCTTGAGTAATAATATAACTTGAAAAGTGATGATTAAAGAGCTACATGAAGACAAACTCGCAATGTTCGTAAATTATGGAGGTTGATTAAATTGGATACATTTTAAAAGTTTTTCTTCAAACATAATTTTGTGCTAGCAAAAGTGGAAGGGGTTCAGTAGAAAAGAAAAATGGAAATTATCTTCGGGAAATAACTCTAATATCGTCTCTTTGGCCTTTTTCCCCCCTCAACGTGTCTGCAGTCCACCAAAGTTGCCTATGGTGGTGTCTGGGGTAGTGACAAAGGTAAAGTAAAGAAGCAATGAGAGATTCTTGTTTGTTTGTGTTTTTTATTTCTGAAAGAGAAATGAGTTATATTACATGTCCATGTTCATTCATTGTATAATAATATCATGGAACTATGATTGCTGTCAATTGTGATGAGCTTGCTAAGGGCCCTGTCACACCTTGACGTTTTAGCCAGCAATGGCAACGTATAAAAAATGTATTAAAACGTCGGCGTACGCTGAAATTTTGATGTTTTTTTTTAAAGTTTTGGACGTATTCATCACGAGTTGGACGTATGCATAACATATTAGTAACGTACACAGAACGTTTTAATCATATATAGATAACTTAGACCAACGAATGATTAGCGTGTTGTCGGCGTTCACAACCTATGCCCAACGATAGTCTAACGTATGCATAGCACGCTGCACGTATCGCCGACGATCACGTGGCGTAGCCTATTAAAAAGCTGCCGCACGCCGATTTAAATCATAACCGCCTGAGAATTGGAAGTGTCAACATCGCAGTCCACCCTTGACGATTTAGCCAGCGTATGCCGACCTCTGAAAAATTTGTCTAAAACGCTGGCACACGTCGAATACGTTATGGGTAAGTTGTGTATACGTTAAGAGCACGCTGAAAAACACTGCCATACATCGTAATACGCCTTGTACGTCGTGAAATTTCAAGCATGCTGAAAATTTTACGACGTACTCGCCGTATGGCTCACACGTTCCGCTACGCTGGGAATAAGTTGTAGGCACGTTACGCGATCGTTGACACACATCGACACAAGTTCCTTGTAAGTTACTCATAAGTCGAAACACGTCGAGGTAATGTTTAGCATACCCGGAACTTATTTTCTCCGTCAAGGCACATTTTTTTTTTTTTCTCCTTGGCTCCGTGAAGGCACGTGACGAAATATCTGAAGTTGTGTTGTTGTTGTTGTTTTTTTATTTTTTTATTATTATTATTTTTTTTAGTCTATCACGAATTTTAAAATATATTCGAACATTTGCTTTTAAGTTTCGACGTAGACGTGACAATATCCTCAAACAGAAAATATTCACAGAGGAGGAACTAAGAATAAGACATGAGCAAACTGAAGAGGCAATCGGACGTGACGTAACAGCACGTGACGAAATATCGGAAGTTGGTGTTGGTTTTTTTTTTTTTTTAAAACGCTGCCAATACGCCATAATACGGTAGCTGTAAATTTGAACACGTTCAGTAAGTTATGTGGTCGTCCGGAAGACGTCAATCAAATACGTCTACATACGTCAATATGCGTTGGAGGTACGTTACTCATAGATTCAAAGCACGTTACTCAGGTTAGAAATAAGTTTTGGGTACGCTAAGCATTACCTCGACGTGTTTCGACTTATGAGTAACTTACAAGTAACGTGTGTCGACGTGTGCCAACGATCGCATAACGTGCCTCGACGTGTTGTCAACGATCGTGTAACGTGCCTACAAACACGTTACTCATAGGTTATAAATAAGTTTCGGGTACGCTAATCATTACCTCGACGTGTTCGACTTATGAGTAACTTACAAGTAACGTGTGTCAACGATCGCATAACGTGCCTACGACTTATTCCCAGCGTATGCGGAACGTGTGAGCCATACGCCGGCATACGTCGTAAAATTTCAAGCATGCTAAAATTTGCGGACAACCGCAAAGTACAATGATTAAAGCCAGCATACTACGACGTATGGCAGTGTTTTTCAGCGTGCTCTTAACGTATACACAACTTACCCATAACGTATCGACGTGTGCCGGCGTTTTAGACAAATTTTTCATAAATCGGCATACGCTGGCTAAATCGTCAAGGTGTGACAGCCCCTTTACCAACTTGGTGTTTCACATGCAGGGCTATACGAGGGTTTGTTTTAGCTCTCATACGAGCCTCGACAGTGTATACAAAAACAAAACAAAAACATATTTCGCTGAGCATTTGCATCCAGATTAGTGAACTAGAATGGCACTCGGTAGAGCACATCCCCCCACCAGGCTGAACAGTTTAAGTTTTTTTTTTACACCTGATAGGCCAGATCTGGATCCGGACCTGAAACAAAATCTAATCGGCTTGTTCTTGTCACCTACCAACTCATCCACCAAGTTTTGTCATATATCCATCACTTTTTAACTATCAATATATATATATATATATATATATATATATATATATCTGTCAATAGTGAAGAATCACTCTCAATGGTGCTCACACAAAAACAGACAAACAGACTTGGGTGAAAACATAACCTCCATCCACCTTCGGTGGCGGAGGTAATTATTATTAAATCTATGAGGTTCATTATAATTGGAGAAAGGGTGATAATTTTACATCACCCTTTCAATATAACATACTGTATGGGAAATGGCCTCAGCTCAAGGGCCTAGAGGAATTGATAGTTTAATTAACTTATTGAGATATTTCCTATTATATGTTCAGATTCACTATTGTGTCACATCCCCAATTAGCAATGCCAGAGACTGATTATAGCCCCTTGTCATCCCTCTGATCCTGAGGAAATTTCACTTTTACATATCTATTCTTTCACCAATTATTTTCTTATGTTTTTGTTAAACCTCCCCCTATAGGATAGGGGGAGGCTTATAGCTGTTGTAGGGTTTGTTTCTACAATTAATGCCCCAATTTAAAATGGTACCCCAGAGTTTCTTAGACCCCTATAGGTACTAAATCATCATTTGGAATTTTATCCCTTTTTCTGCCAATGTATGCCAATGACTTTTGGAATTAAATTTTGCATCAATAATGGGAAAACAAAGTATGTGTGGTTGACATATTTTGACATTGACCTAATTTTAAGGTCATGATCCAATTATAGACATTAATATTTTCACTATAACGAAGATTTGTCTGATCAGACCGAAATTGTCCTCTCTGGATAGCCTAGATTAAGGCGTATTTACGCTTAATTTACA
>CM068964.1:52101776-52133002 GCA_035128595.1 Eptatretus atami
ATATATATATATATATACACTGTATGCTGTATAGTATATTCTATCTCTCTATAATATACAAAAAGAGACAGAGTCTATGTTTGTCATGGGTAATCTCAGCTATTGCCATGAATAGGAAGTATTCCTTGACAACATGGCGGAATTCATTGTTTGGTGCATGTTTTTAGCAACTTCAATGAAGAAAAAATTCACCAGACATCGTTTTTGGGCGACCTTTTTTGTGCACCATTCGGAGATGCAATAAGGGAATCGAAACTATCTATTAATTACATACAATTGAAATGTACCTTTTGGATGTTTACACCGTTTCAACCTTTGGACCTGTTTTAGATGTTTTCAGACCCCTTTAAACCCCTTCGACCCTCTTCAGACCTTTAGATCTTTAATGCATAAAATGCATCCACCCTCAGGGTTCGGGGGGGGGGGGGGGGGGGGGCGGTGACTCCTTAGACCCCTCACCAATTTAGACCTTTACACCATTTAGACACCTTAAACCCTTTAAAGACCCTTTACACCACTATACCCCTTCATCCTTCACACCCATTTAGACCTTTACACCATTTGGACAAATTAGACCCTTCGATGCTTTAAAACCCGTTGGACCCTTTAAACCACTTAGACCCTTTAATTGCATGTTCATCTCGAGGCACCGAAGCGAGTACACCAGTTACCCGGAGGATGTCATGATAGAGAGATTTACGGACAATAATATTCCTCGTTTGTTGTTTTACAGGTGAAACCAGAATATGACAGGAGGCAGAAGGATATTTAATAAGTAATATTTAATAATCCCTACTGTCTACCTTTAAAATACTAATAGCAATTAAAAGAAAACCAAAATGATTTTCCCAAGAATCCCCAAAGTAATGGAGTACAAATGTCACAGATTTCAATGCAGCTTTGAATTAACTCACAACTTTCGAGGTGGCAACTTATCCTAGGTAACCAGTTTGTAAAATAAACTTCAGCAAGTTACAAATGGGCGAAGGATCGGCTGTGAACACATTCAAAAGGACCTTGTCCAGTTGGTGCATACAGGAATTTGACCGGCCAGTCGCATTGCAAAAAGTCCTCAGAGGATGAGGTTGGTATCACTGAAGTATGTCGATGAATCTGATTCTACAGCTCGAGTTGAATGATGTTGAATTTGAAACTGCATGCTGTTAAGAACCATGCATACGAGCAACAAGTGAAGAGGGAGTGAAGGAACATTCAGGCTGCCATCTCGATGCAGCCAGTGAGGAGATGCCCGTTTTGAAGTCGTCTCCGAGACAACTGCAGGGCAGCAGATTTGATGAGTAGACCAGCCAGTAGGTAAGAATTACCAGCTTATCGTGGACTGAAGTTGGTTCTTCAGTCAGGTCTTTGAAGTCGTGGAACCAGTCCCGGTTCGCATGCAGTACTCTCGATTCCCTCTTTATTGGGTGAGCCTGTTTCAGAATGAAATCTGCCACAAAACATGCAGCACACGGCCGTTCGTCCTCTCGGTTCACATGTCTTCCTCCTGCTGTTTGAGGCACTCCGTGGGTAATTTATGTCTCTTGCACAAGGTCAGTGACGGGTGGGGCCAAGTGCTGACAGGCCCTCTCATCTCTCAAGCTTTTTTCATTCCAAAGTCCATTGCAGAGGTCTTTAACCATGGTTTGGTTCAGTGTGCCCCAACCACAAACTACCTTGGACAGTAAACAGCTTTCTTCAAAGTGCATTTATCAAGCCACTTGGACATCATAGCCCAAACACCCTTTCTTCTATCAACACTAAATTCCTTTAAATGAAAACATTTTTAACTTTCACACACAGCTCCAGTTGACTGCCTTTAACACAGTATATCCACCTTCACCACATTTCAATTAACTTTCACCAACAAAACAATTGTATTTTATACTAGTCTGTAACACCTTCTCCGCCTTCTAAGAAAGAAAGTTTGAACAAAGCAAGAACTTTCTTACCTTTTACATAAAGTCTGAACAACCAAAAAATTCCACAGCTACGAGTAGCATTTAGAAATACAAAAAAACCCAGCCTCTCCTCCTTAATACTTCCAAACTGACTATAAGAACAATTCCAGAGTCATTCAGATCTTGACAGAGCATCTGCAATTACATTGTCCTTACCTTTGATGTGTTTAATTTCCAAGTTGAATTCTTAGAAAGACAAGTTCCATCTCATCAATCTCTGATTTTTAGCTCAACTAGAACGTAGTTCCGGCGAGCGTATAGGATGGCGCGTCGTCCGTCCGTCAGTCCGTCCATCCCTCCACAAACACTTACAACTTCTCTGAAACTACACACATGATTTTGATGAAACTTGACCACAACCTTCATCACCCAATATGTACCAAAGTTTGTTCACGGCATTAAAATAATCTGGGTCTAAAGGGGTGTAAAGGGTGATTTCCCTCCAAAATATGCATTTGCTTTCTTCTTCCAGTTTCCCCCCAAAATAGGTATTTTCTCTCTTCTCAGAAACCACACACACAATTTCGATGAAACTTGACCACAACCTTCATCACCCGTGATGTACCACAGTTTGTTCATGGCATTAAAAAAAATCCATAGGTATTTACTTTCTTCACCGTTACATATTTTGTGGGTCATCCACGCCTCCCAGTGGTTCCCTGGTTTTCTTATCCAGCCTCTCCCAGGTGAGCACCCAGGGGGTATTGCCCCTATTTTTATTCTTAATTTTATAATGGAAAGTTAAAGGATTGTGAGCTGTGAGAACTACCACTGGAAAAATAGTTATACTCAGTTCTCCTTCAAACTGCTGCAAAGCTCACAGAAAAGCAAGGGTCTCTTTTTCTACTGTTGATTAGTTATTTTGGTGTTTGTTACACTTCGTTGAGTAATAGCATACAGGGTGATCAATGCCTGCAGCAGCATCCTGTAGCAAAACAACTCCAGCCCCCCGCATCGCTTGCATCTACTGCCAATTTGAAGTTTTTCTGAAAATTTGGTCTGGCAATAACTGGAAAACTCATAAGTATAGCTTTAATTTTATTAAATGTAGCCTGACAATTGCCATCCCTTACAAATTTTGCCATTAATCAAAGGGATGCAATGTCAGACAAATTTATATAAAATCTTTGATACTATCCAGCCATAACCAGAAATCTCATCAGTTCCTTTTTACCTTGAGGTGCTGTCAAGCTATCATTTGCTTCCACCTTTGCTTTTACTGGCTGAACCTGACTGACCCATAACATGACCGAAGAACACTCACTACCTGTGCTTTAGCAAATTCAGATTTTACCAGATTCACAGTCAATTTGGCCTCAATCTGTCTCACAAAGAAAACACGAATTATCTTAAGGTGATCATCCCAATTCATGGAATGAATGATGACATCGTTAATGCATGTTTAAACCCCCTCAAGATCTACGATAACACCCGAGGAAAGTATACATTCTAGAAAGAGAAGCAGTTGAGGTGTAAGCGACCTCTTGGTACCTGGTGCGGTCGTCGGACCTACGCAACTCAATCACGAAGGAGGGCGGAGGATGGAAGAAAACTGGGGTGTCTATGGTGTGTTAGTCCGAGGTGCAAATGTGATGCAGATGAGGTGCAGGAGAGGAAGTGGGAAGAGGTGCAAGTCAGTGATGCATCCACAGTGGACGAGACAACATATGGGAAAGGAAGATGCATGAGAAGATAGCTTAACGGGGCGTGGAAGAGAGTCTGTAAATGTGTTTTAATGATGATTGCTGCGGAACGCAGCGAGAGCTGAGCACGGGTGACCCGGTGATGACACGGCCATGACCCGGCAATGACCTGGCAACTCCTCGGCAATGACTCAGTGCTGCTTGCCTGACTCGTTCTCGCACTGCCCTCTGGGCTTGGCTCTTGTTCGGCTTCAAAAGACAAGACGACGACGACGATGATGCTCGGCTGGGAAAGACAACACAACCAAAAGATAAAGACCCTGATTCACTCTCTGTGTCTCTTTTTACAGAGCCCGGGCAAAGGATGAGTCAACAATCGGATCAAAAGACCCTGTAGGCATTTCCGTGTCCCTATTTGCATCCAGACGCCACCTTGAGAAGTAGCCCCATCCCATCAGACTCTGGAACCGAAAATGGCCTCAATTGCTCCCACGCTCAGCCACGTAATGGAGCTCCATGATTTTTTTGGGAGCACTCTCCGACCACGGACGTGCACTCGACTCCACTTAAGCGCTGTTATTTAGCAAAGCGCCAGAGCTATCCAGTCGTCGCTGAATGAGACCCAGTACACACTTGCGCTTCGAGCCACACGTCCAAGTGTTCTGACTCGCAGGCACCTGCTATGTTCCCCGTTCCCCAACATCTCTAATGACTATCACATGAGCGTCTTGGGAACCGACGGCAGTTGTGGTGAGGTGGGGGAAACGCTGTGCCATCTGTGGTAAGGTTGTTAAAGTCTTGGGAGTGGTTGAAGCGATTGTGGTGATGAGGTTGAAGTGGTTTGTCATGGTTGTGGCATTTGTGGTGATTGCGTTTGTCGAGCGTATGTTATTGTGGTGATTTTCAAGAGGTGTTGTGGGGATCATGGTGAGGGTTGTAGTGTCACGGTGAGCATGGTGAGGGTCTAAGGTGAGGTGTCGGTTGGTTAACAATGGTTGTAGTGTCACGGTGAGCATGGTGAGGGTCTAAGCCCTAAGGTGAGGTGTCGGTTGGTTAACAATGGCGTGCAGTTTGAACGGGGCCGCTGCAGTCTATCTTCATGACGCTCCACAGGTAATATCACTGGTATGGCATGCATGCATGACAGGGCTCGTGGTTATTTTTTGTGAATACCAAGTCGAGGCTCATGTAAGAGCTAACACAGAATAGTGGGGCAGATAACAGCAATTTTTGAGAGGAATCGTGCAAATGATGATACAAGCATCAAATTTGGCACATTTGTTCTCCAGGGATTCTAATCAAATCTGTCTGATTGGCCATTTGAAAATCCAAAATTTGAAAAGAAAAAAAAAAAACTTCAAAAAAGTCAAGATCACGAATCAATGTTGGATGGCTGAGATTGGTGAATGTTTCAGAAACATCATCAAAGACGTTCCAAGTCTGCCATGCAGTTTTCTTCCCTTTACCGCGGAAGGCAGACACGACGTCACATCCAGTGAACACATGGAAGTATGGGATCCCTCTAGCTTTCTCAGGCCCTATTGCGGAAACTACCTCATGGACTTGAATCCATCGGCCTTGGCTCCTTGGCCAAAGGCAATCCACATGTTTCAAGACCTAGTTCCTGTAAGGATGGCAGTACAGATATTGCTATGACTAGTACGTCCGTGTCATTAACCTTAATGATAATGGACTTGCTACCATCCGTCGTTGCATCCCTGGCGTGTACAAATATTCGAGTGTCAGCTTCTTCATGACAACATGGAGACACAGCATCCAGTGACTTCCTTGTGTTGCTAATGGCATCTTCTCCTTTTGTGACAATGACTGTGCTTGTCGTCTGCGCTTCACACATCTTTTCCGCAACGAAGTGAAACAGCTCAGTCTTGTTGCTGTCATCTCGAAGAAAGCTTCTCCAGTTACTTGGTCTTATTGGTTCCTGTCACTCTTCTTCGATTCCTTGCCGCCTTTTCGACCTTGTCTCGGACTTCAGACTTGACTTCTTGTACACATCAAACACTATGTCCACCCTCTTCGTACCTGCACCATAGGATTCCACCTTTGGGATGATGTCTTCTTTAGCATAGTCATCAAAAATCTTTGAAGTGCGTGGAGGTAGGGCATTGATAAGTGCTGAGCCATCAATGATGACTGCATCTCCCCTTGGTTCTCTGTCTGGGATGTTCACTTGCGCTTCAAGAATTTCAGCCAGCTGTGACTTCAAATTTTTTGAAGTTTTTTTTTTTTTTCAAATTTTTCAAAATTTGGATTTTCAAATGCCAATCGGGCAGATTTGATCAGAAAGCCCTGCAGAACAGAAATGCCAAATTTGATGCTTGTATCATAATTTGTACGATTTTTCTACTATCTACTACACTCGAACATATAACAAGGCAGGAGACAATAGTGGCGGGAAAGGAAGCACAAAATAGTGCGGAACAAAGACAATGGGATATCTGTGGAAGGAGGGGGATTGGCAGGGTACAGGGCTAAACAACAAGATGGTACTACAGGGACTTTCAGGAAGGAAAACAGGGAATTTGAAGGAGGTTGGTTTGGGTTGATTAACAGGGTAGAAAAGATCATGGTTTTGGATGGGGAAGATATAAGATGGCGGTGAACAGCTGTTTGAAGACCTGGAGGGAAGAGTAGGATTGAAGAGAGGGTGGGAGTTTGTTCCAGAGCGGGAAAAAAGACGAATGAAAGAGTGAAGTTGAGTAGTGATTCTTGATCTTGGCAGTTTCACCAGAAGGGTTTTTTTTGGCAGACCTTGAGTTTCTGCGGAAATATAGGGGGGGGGGGACAGATCAAGACAGAGTGGGGTGTGGGGGGGGGCAAGGCCTGAGAGGAGACGGTAGAAGACAGAAAGACCACCAACCTGCTTCCGGTGAGAGAGTGAGAGACCCAAAGACTCAGCTTCATCATGAGAGATACCAATGATACTCAAAGCCATGGTTTCCACAGTGTGAAGTTGAGCTTGGTGTGAGCAGGAGCACCACCCAGAGGGAGGGGGGAGCAGTACTCCATCAGGCTGTGGATGAAAGTTTTGTAGGTGGTTAGAAGCTCAGGTGTGCCAAGAAAGGACTTTGCACAATGTAGGATACCCAGTCGGCGACTGGCTTTGGAGGCCATCTTGGAGATGTGGCTTTCCCATGAAAGGTCATGGCAGATAATGAGGCCCAAACGCTTTTATGAAAGGACTTCTTCAAGAGGATTGATGAGAAAGTAGATGGGGTTGGTCGGGGGGGGGCGGGGAGTTCCAGACGGTCCTTGTGAGATTTGTCAGGATCGATAAACATGTTCCAAGTGTTTGACCAGCTTGTGATTTTATCCAGGTCTGCAGAGAGTGATGAGGCTGCTGCCTGCTGATCAGAGGGATGAAAGATGGTACAGCAGAGTGTGAACTCATCAAAGAGATAAAGAGGATATTCCAGGGTCTGTCGTTGTGTAAAATAAAGTGAATAAAATAAAACAAGTGAAAGAATAGGGGGATTGAAGACCTAACTAAAGGTCCAACGCAACATATCTTGTCCCATTTACCCACTAGGCATAATGGAAGGACGAACTGAACGAATACTAACAAAATAACTGTCTAAGGACCGCTATATGTTGGGTGCCATTGCTTTGAGTGAGTGCCGGCTTCTCAGATCCACAACAAAAGAGGAACAAATGTTTCACACATATGATGTCATGGATCACATGGTCTGGCAGCCATATTGGATTGATCGAAAATCTTAAAAGAATTATTTTTCTTGAACCGCTTCATCAAACGACTTGAAACTTCACAGTTATGATCTCGTCCTGGTGGGGAATATATGTTTTAAATTTCAACCCGATCGGATGTATGGTGTGGAAGCCAGAATTATTTCTTTTTTTGATCTGGGTTCTTTTTTAATTAAATTTTATCTTTTCAATAAGGCTCACTTGGCTGTGCCTGGATGGGTTTGAGGGTACAGGAGTAGCAGCTGAAATGGAAATCCTATCCAGGTTCCTCCTGATGACTTCATCTTTGCTTTTTGTTTGTTTGGGGTCCTTCTGATGACTCCAATGCTCGACTGTACCTATTTGGTCTCCCATTTGAATTTAATTTAATTTACTTTAATCCCATTCTGAATTCAATTGAATAACAATCAGGGTCAGGTGTCCGATCAAAACAGGGTTCCATCAAAGTGGGACGTCTTGGTACCCGGTCATCACTGACAGCAGTTATAAAGTGGCAGTTCTAATTATGTCCATTATTAATTATGTAACACACCAGTACAAAATACACCACACAAAAGTCCTGGCAAGGGCCTGCAATCCCCGATTGCTCTTTTTCTTATTCTCAGTTGTGATAGCTCTTCATATGGCATTGGGTGTGCGTTGTGGCAAACAAATGGAACTGGTAATCTCCAGCCTGTTGTGTATGCATTACGAACCCTATCTGACACTGAAAGCCGCTCTACTCAAGTAGAACGAGAGAGCGTAGTGTGTGGGCTGGGGCACCCTGAAGATGTACCAATATGTCTTTGAAGACATATTACCATTGAGACTGATCACAAACCCTTGTTCGGTCTCCTGGGAGAAACCAGAGGCCATTGGCCCACATCATCTGGTCGTGTACAACGTTGGGCGTTGACCTTTGCCGGTTATGAGTTCATTGGTTTACGCCCACTAAGGAAATGGACTATGTTGACGCACTCAGTCGCTTACCCTTCCCGTAACCATCCCAAACCTCCGCATTTTGGCGATATCATTCATCTCATGGCTAACGTCATTCACGATGAGGTGCCTGTAACCACTAAGCAGATTGCTTGTGCTTCCAATAGCAATCCATATTTGTCACAAATTAAACGTTGTGTTACATCAGGTGATTGGGAATCATAACCGGAAGGGGCGAAACCGTACCTTATCCGGAAGGATGGGCTCTCTATTGATGCAGACTGCCTGCTTTGGGGTGGCTGAGTGGTTCCCATCATGTGCTGCCTTTTTTGGCTGCTGGTTGCATCATTGGTTAGGGGCGCAGCTATGCCGCTGATGCAGTGCCCCTATGACCAGTATGCTGGTGCTCATTTCGCTGACCACGGAATGATGACAGGCTGAGTCAACCCCCTGGTGTTAATTCAGTGGCCAACGGGGCTCGAACTCAGGACCCTAGGATCCCAAGCCCCCACCCTAACTGCTAAGCCAACACCAGGCTGTAGCTGAGTGGTAATTCTGCATAAACCCCACGGGAAAATTATTATTGAACTACAGAATGCTCATCCAGGCATAGTCACCATGAAGACTATTGCCCGAGCCTATGGTTGGTGGCCTGGACAGTGACATCGAGTCCAGTGCACACCATTGTTACACTTGTCAAGCCCATGCCAAGACACTGCCACTGCCTCCATTGGCCATGTGGTGGTCGTGGCCATCAAACGTATGGTCCAGACTACACATCGACCATGCTGGTCCATTTCAAGGGAAGCTCTTCCTTATCGTAGTTGATGCCCACTCCAAATGGATTGAAGCTCTCGTGGTGCCATCCTCATCCTCTGCTGTAACAATTGAAGCTCTACGTACCATGTTCGTGCAACATTGTGTTCCAAACTCCATTGTATCAGATAATGGATCTTCATTGACCGAGGGATGACCGAACGGCCGCGGGGCCGAAGGTAAGACGGATGGGGTCAAGCAGGGACTTGTTGGAAGGATGTTTGATGGAGGGGAGATTATTGGTGGACCGTTGAAAAGGGCCGATGGGGTAAAGAAGGGATGATTGAAAGTAGGAGAGGGATTGAACAGAATGATGGTGTAAAGGAAGAAAGTTTAAAAGTAATGGAGGGATTAAACCCCACCTCCTTCTTTCAACAATCTCTCCTTTAGGCCTAAGTCACATTTGCTCTACGGCGAGGATACGGCGGCCGTACGCCCTCTGATTGCAGAAAGTGCGGTGGCCTCAGGGTGGCCCTACGCCGTTTGTATTCTTACAGGCCGTAGGCTCTTATCAATGAAAAATGAATTTTGCCCTAAAAACCGAATACATTTTAAAAAACCGAACACACGTACGTTCATGTTTGTTCACGCGTCTCCCCCACCTGTTCGAGCCGCATCTTCGCGCTTTGTTCATCCAGTTCGTCGGTGGAAGTGTGAAGAGTCCTCGTGAAAGCATCTCTCGTGTGTCGATCGCTACTTTTACCTCCTTTTCACCTTGATTTGTGGTGTTTTTATTTTTTATTTAACTCATCTTGTGTTTTAATTAATAACAAAAAGCAATCCGATCACGTGGGTGACGGACTGTCGGGCAAGGATTTAATTTCACAGAAAAACCGGTTGTAATATGAAATATCCATGATTACCTCAGCCCGATGCGTTTGATGAAAGTGATTGTGGTTCTGGGGGATCATGTTTGATGAGCTGCCCTGGGGGCAGCGTGCTCGCAGAGTGCGCGAGCGATCGGAACCCAGGCCGGAGCTCGAGCCTGTGTGGACCTTAGGATTGGTGATTGTACCAGTTTAATACAATACACCGCCACCGAAGGTCATTTACTCATCTTATTTTACCTTAAACATGGGGAATTTCAGTTGAAAGTGTCTTGAAAGTGGGTTTTCTTGGGGTCCAGGAACGGATTAATTCACTCCATTATTTCTTATTGGGAAAATAGTTTGGGAATCGAACTTTTTGCAATCCGAACAGCCTCCTGGAACAAATTCAATTCGGATTCTGGGGGCACCACGTACTGGTATGTTCCGAACTGTTATATTTTATTTTCAGTAAAAAAAGAACTGGTATATATACCCACTCGTTACCGTCCGTCTGGCCGCACGTTCGCCTTAGGGCTGCGGTCCGCTTGCGGCATTGAGGCTCTTGAAAATTATATGGCCGCCGCAGGGCGCCCTAGGCTAAGGTACCGTGCGACATCAAATCAAAGACCGTACGGCAACCCACGTTTTCGGTCTCACAATTTTTAAATACGCGTGCGGCTCCCCAAAAATAAAACATATGTGACTGCTACATTGTGTGACCGTGAAAATACTGCGGCCGCCGTATAATTGCTAGTGCCATAGATTTTTGGAGACCCCACGGCCGCCGTGGCAAATGTGACTTAGGCCTTACCCCATCGGTCCATTTCCCCACCCTCTCCTGCTTTCAACAATCCCTCCTCCACACCATCGGTCTTACCTTCAACCCCGCAGCCGTCCCTCGGCCCGTCTGCATCTGTGTCCATTGCCATCCCCTTTGTGCATTGTTTAATTGGACACATTCGGTCCATCTGTGGTCCTTAATCCGTCGAACCGATCTGATTACCTTCACCGCATGGGGCTGTGTCCATTCTCACCTGCATGTCTGTGGCACGATGTGCAACGCTTTTCTCGTACATGGTGGGCTGCGGCACATCTCGCAGGCAGGACACAGTGAAGAACAGCACAGTGAACGCTTGTGCGCAAGGGAGCGATCAGGGGCTCTCGTCGTGGTCTTGGGTGCGTGAAGGGAGGGGTGGAGGCTGCATTGAAAGTTCCCTGAGACAGTGGCATTACCCACAAGCTGCTTCGTGGACCCACCCACATCGGATGCGCACCGATAAGAAAGAGGCTTGCAAGAGCCGAGACGGCGAAAGCTGTATGAGGAGGAAGAAGATGGGAGTGGTGGGGAGAAAATCAGATCGAGAGAGGGAAAAGAAGCTGAAGAGTGGATGGACAGATGCCAAGAAGCTTGTCCAGTGAGGAGCTGAGTGTGTGGAGGGAGGGAGCCCATGGTGTGGAGGAGGGAAGTATAAAAAGTCCAGAACGCAGTTTGGTTCATGGGGAGCTGCTGGACATGGGGGCTCAGCAGAAACGGAGTGAGCTGCTTACCGTTGCATATTTTGCATGCCGGCGAGGACTTGCCTACTTGGTCTGGATGCCTCCGGAAAGCAGCTGCACGTACCATCACCCATCTTCCCCATCGTTCTCCCCATTACACAGTATATTTGGACGAGCACAGCCCCGTTGTGCTGTGTGAGGTTAGGGAAGGAGTCAACACCACACTCCGTACTTTTTTCTTCTCAAGTTCATCTTCTTGTCTTCTTCTCCCCAGATAAATAATGGCCATGTGTTCTGTGTAAATAAGATTGTGTAAGAATAAGTGTTATATATAAATCTGTTCTTTTGTGCCTTTTGCTTTCTTGTCTCTATTATTACTTGCTTTTAAATGATTGCTTGCGTGTGTAAATAAATAAGTGTTCGTTGTTTTTCCAATCTGTCTCGATTGTCCTTTTCTTCATAGGTACGACACAGTGTACTGGTATAGTTAGACTGGAAGTTGTACCCCACCTGATTTGCTCTGTCAGCTGGTGCTGCACTTTCTGTTCTGCTTGGCAGATCATCAGGTGCAGTGGCGAGGCCGTGGCCTCTAGTTAGGTTGCCGTGGCCTCTAGTTAGGTTGCCGCGCCAAGAGAAAGGTATCGCGGAAACATCGAAGCGTAACCCTGCTCAGCCGGTCGTCTAAGTCAAGCAGCTATGGCTGTGTAAGAACTACAGCCCGTTGGACCATTGAGATATCTGCAGTCCGCGGACTCAGGACCAGGTGTTCGGGAGACACTGAAGTGCTTCCCCTCGTGGCGAGCCCCGAACCCCGGGCCGTAACAATATTGTCGCGGGTCTGGCGGATAAGTTAATCCCCCCAAACCAATTGTGGTGGACGGGTGGTTAACACCAGCCAGCCCGGATAGCCGAGCGATTTTCCGTAGGAGGCGGACACGTTGATCCACAGAGGTTATAATGTGTGTGGGAGGAACAATCGGCACTGGCGGAGCGATGGAACAGATGGAAGCACAGATGGATAGCACAGCACAAGGGATTCACACTCGAACCCACGACAAATACACGGACAGAGCAACTTAAAATAAACGTGGGAATTTAATGACAATATAAATATTTACAAGGGTAATTTAAAATGTAATAATAATGTGAGGTAATTAAGGTCTAAAGTTGAGGCACCTCCACACACAGACAAGAGGGAAACAAAATAAAAGAAAATTCTCCCTTTATTCTGGCACTTAGCTTGTCCAGAGACGGTCTCTGTGGAAGTTTCGAATCAAAGTATTTCATCCTGCACTGGTAGTCGCACCCAAAAATGGCGCCGAGCCGCTCTCTCGCAGCAGGAATCGTACGTGAGGTAATTCGTGAGCGGTATTCAACACCAGGGCTCAGAGACCACCGTGCAGCTTCTTCGTCGATCGCGCTTGCTGATCCGCGGAACTCTGCAGAATGGAACCGTCTCTTCAGTGATATACATGAGGCTTCGAGGTCAGTCTCTCACGACCCAACCGAGAGCCATTGGCCAGCGTGTTGCTCCACCACACGAGCTAATTTGCCTCAGCACCAACACGAGAATTGCGCCATCATCTTCATGCGTCGAAGGAAAGCCATTTCATCGTGCTGAGAGGACAGAAAAGCGAGATCCTCAGTCCCAGTCACGTTCCTGGTACAGCCACTCAAAGCAACCGGCCCAGCGCCCTTCACTTCGGACTCCTCCGTCAAGAGCCCACAACCCTCCACTTTAACTGCAGTCCACCAAGGGATGGGCTTGGAGGAACGCAATTCACAAATTTCCCTGTACGCAGGATGAGAATCACTTGACCAAGGTGATGCTCTTTCCCCTCACAGATTCCTCACACATAGGCCTCCTTCCCACCCTCAGCACACGTACAGTTTCACACCTCAACTCCCTGAACAGCTCAGCTTTGCCATTAAGCCTGGCCTGTGACTCTGTCAATGGTATCCAGTGTCCCTTGAGACAAAATTCTTCTTCACCCTCAGGTGAGTTTCAGGACATCCACCGGCAACACAAGGAGGTAGTCTTAAAGGCACTCCACAACTCTTCAGGATTCCAAAGCACCCAGACCGCCAAAATCCCCACTCAGCCGTTCGCAAACTACGCAACCGCCCTCTCATCCTTGAGCTTGCCAACATCAAGCCGAGGCTGGGATGGTACCATTCTCCCAGAGTTGCTACAACAAGCCTGTGGTCGTTATTGAGGAACTGAGCACTCCGTAGACCCGACAGTTCTGGATCATCCTCCAGTGACCATCAATGAGTACATGGTCAATCTCCTTTGCCACATGACCATCGTGGATACCAAGTCCAGCGATGAGCCTGTGGGTGCTGAAACCATGAACCAGCCACCCAAAGTCCACGACTTCTTCCAAAGTCAAATATTTAGTGCTATTCTGTTTTAACAGTTCCAGATCCATAGAGATCGACACATGTCTCATCACCATCCCTATCAGTGGAGTCGATGCATTGAAATCCCCAGACCAGAAGAGTATCTCCCCTGGGGCACTGATCAACCACAGACTGAAGAATGGGGCATAGAAATGCGTCCTTCACGGTGAGATCACTCGCCTCAGTCGGAGCACATTCAGAGACTGGGGAAGCGACACCCAAGGAGTGACGAATGATTCCTCTCATAATACACTCGTTGACCGGTGTTACCTCAATTATCATGGGAGTCAGCTTATTGGACACAGCTGCAGCAACTCCTTGGGCATGGTAACCATCACAGGGCCAGAATAATAGTTAATGCAACCACCTGCCATTATCTCGCCACGATCCGTTCTCCGAACCTCCAATACCGCTGTTCAAACGCTGGAGCTCAGATGATAACAGAGACGGGTGATCATCTTCTCTTATGGATAGGACATTCCAGGCACCCACCCAAAGGGACTGCCTCAGGTTAATCCAAGGAGACTGCCATCTGGGGGACAATACCTCAGCACCACTCCCCCACATACCACCGCAATCTGACCCAAGAAGTTTACCCCATGCTTTTCCTCCTATCAAAGAATGGGAGTCCCGAAGGCTTTGCCAAATCCCATCATCCGGTTAGCTGTCCTACGAAGGACAGCATCACAGGAGGTACTCCCATGGAGTGCTTTTCAGTTTTCTTTGCGTTTTGCGGAATGAAGTGTTTTCCGGTGGCTGGAGTGCAAATCCTGCCACCAACCTGCTAAAAAAAAAGTTACCCAACTGCAGGAGGACGTCCGCAGACACGGTTGGGCACTAGATATGGGTGGCCATTGGCTCACAAGGAGCTCCTCTGCCCTTTGTCAGGTTTTGTTTTTAATCCTGCTGGGTGTCCATATCCAAACACCCAAAGGGGCTTGTGTGCTTTGGGGTAAGATCTTTCTTTGTGACACTTTTTGCGATGCAAGTAACCATTTTGCCTGTAAATATGTGTCCTTTTGGGTGTTATAAACTTTCTAAACTGCCCGATCATCTTTTCTCCATTGGTTAGACACTAGCGTGTGAATCATAGATGGGAGTTCTGCCCTGTGTTTTGCTGAAGTTAATCACTAGCCAACGTCCCACTTCTGTTATCACTCGGCCGTTCTTGATTGACAGTGGTGGGGTGTTGAGAGCACAGTTCCCCATCTGGAGTTATTGATTTGCTGGCAAGGTAACGCAGGAATTGGACGTGAGGATGCTTCCTAAATTAATCGTCTGACAGTGTCCCTGGTTGCTTTGCAACCCATTGTGCCACAAGTTATCTGCGGCTCGTCGGCTTCAGGGTCAAAGGTCAGGGAGTGAGTCTGCGAAGCCCCTTGGGACTTGGATCGGTGAATCTGTAACAATATCATCCACTAGCCATGGGGAAAAAAAGGTTTCAAAACAATGACGTCATAGGTCACGTGGTTTGGCAGCCATATTGTATTGAAGGAAAACCTCACTGATGTGGAGCTCCTGATCTGCCAAGTTTCAATTTTTTTCCTTTGAGCAATTCCAGAGAAGACGTCCAAAGTTTTTTTCTTTTTTCCCACATGGCTGCCATACCACATTTCATAGTTGTGATTAAAAAATATTCCAAAGGTCGGCGCTCCTATGTTGAAAATTTCATGTCAATCACTTGAGCAGTTACGGAGAAAACAAATTAAAAGTGAATAAACAGTGAAAATGTCTGGCGGAAAAATAATAATAATAAAAGAAAATGAACAATCAGAGATTGTAGACCCTCGCCAGGAATTATTTTATGTAGTTTTGTGTGGCGTGTTATGTAATAAAGAAGAGACATAATTAGAACTGCCACTTTAAAACTGCTGGCAGTGATGACCAATATGGCTGCCAAACCATGTGACCTATCAATTATTCCTTAAACTTGTACACCCAAGGTCTGGGGAACATTTGTGTGAAGTTTCCCCTCGATCTGTCCAGCCGTTCTGGAAAAGAAGATTTTTAGAGGTTTTTGGGTAAATCCAATATGGCTGTCAAACCGTGACCTATGACATCATGTTTGAACCTTTTGTTCCTCATGGATCGGCAGTTATACGTGTAAAGTTTGGCCTCGATCTGTTCAGCCACTTCAGAGAAGAAGATTTTTGAAGGTTAAAAAAAACAAATCACGAGACCAATGACGTCATCAAAATGTTTTTGTTGACAATTTTATCCCTAGATGACCCTGAAATTTTCATACTGATCAGATGTAGCATTCTACATCTGCAATTATGATGTCATAACGAAGGAACCTATGACATCATTAAAAATCTTTTTTTAAGAAATCACACATTCCTCATGAGTACTTGCTGTGTGCCAAGTTTCAATTTTTTCCTCGGTGCAGTTTCAGAGATACAGAGGTCCAAAGTTTTTCCAACATGGCTGCGACACCACAATTATCATTAAAATATTCCGCATGAGTAGTCGCACCTATGGTGAATATTTCGTCAATCCGACAAGCAGTTGGAGAAAAACACAAAAGTTCTGTGCAGACAAACAAACAAACGGACCCAAATGCAATACCCTCTCCTTCGGTGAGGTCAATTAATCTGAACAAAAACAATAGGGTATCCTTCGGTACCGTAATTAATATTGAGTAACAATGCATATCAGGATTATGTTTGTGTTCATTCTTAGGAATGATTTAAAAAACTAGCAATATTCACGATGCTTGTGCATATTTGTATTCGTTTTTAATAGATTCTCCGAATACAGTACAACACAATCATTTTGAATGAACGCAACACTTATGTAGTTGTACCAAGACTACTCATGGTTCATGTCAATGCAAAAGTGATTGTAACCAAGACCCCCAAGAACAAAACGCAACTGAGCTGTGCTGAATGGACATAATCTTTTTATGCAGTAAAACTTATGCAACCAACCCATTGTCGAGTTATAATTCAACCATGAGAAAGTGGAATGTGTAAAAAGTCATAAATGAAGTTGCAAGTTTATTTCATACAAGAAGGTGAAGTTTATAAAATATCAAATGCTATTTTGTGTCCACATATTGGTGACAAAAGTTACATGCAATTAACTAGATGTCTTCTCATTGCAGGTATTCAGATTTTTAAATTTATTATTTAAACCAACCAGAGGAGGGAATGGTGAGAGTAGGACAAACAAGAGGAAGAACAAAAACAGCAGCATGTCTCCTTCATTCATCCTTCCCCTGACTCTGGTAGTATCTGGCTAAAACATCCCAGGCCTCTGGCACCATAAAACCCTGTGGAGGAGTTTGGCCACTACGTGCCAAGGCCCGCATCCGTGTGCCGGAGATGAACTCAAAATCTTCCTTCCTGTGCACGGGAAAGGATAGAAAAGGTTGGGGTGATTGGTGGGTTATAACGAGAGACAGCAACTGATAAGTGGTTTGTAAACATTTCCCACACATTGAAAGCACAAACAAATTAACATTTCATTTCAGGAGGATGAGGAATATTGTTGGTTTCATTCTGTAACCAAAATAGGCCGTCACCTCTCTGGCTCGTAGAAAGCCATGCGGCGGTTGCACCGGTCGTAAGCTGCGACACGAAATGGCAACACTTCGAGGCGGGTGAGGCCCGGTGCCATTGCAAGTACACGGGCACCATGGGTTGGGTCGTAGAGATCGCCGTGGCCTTGTTCTGGATGGGGCATGCCGGCGGGATCTCGGCCTACAATGTAGAAATTCGCACCGGCAATCATTCGGGCACGGCAATGCCACTGAACCTGGGGTGGAAGAGGAATAAAACGAAGGGCATGAACACATTTTTGTTGCCTTGGAAAATATGCTTAAACTGGTTCACAAAAGCCAAGTATGAAGCAGGAATCATCATCCCCAAAATGGATGTTTGAGGTTTTAAAAACACAACAAAGGGTGTCAAAAAGGGTGAAATTTTGCTCATGTGCTCAGCTGGAAAAAAAAAACACTGAAAGAAAGGAGTTACACGTACTACTATTTCTTCAACAGCCCAAATTATTGTCATCATTTTGTGGAGTCAGCTGGGAGAAATTATTTCAGCCTATGTCTTTCAAGAGCCAAGCCAGGCCTGGCATTTTCCTGAAAGAGATTTGGGCAGGAATTTGCAATTTGTTCAGGCTACCGGCCAAAACTCACCTTCTCTTCGCAAACGACACCAGTAATAAATCTACTGCAATAAATAAATAGAGGCCAAAGTGAAGGGCTTGTAGAAACAGAGTGGCTTTATGTCTTGTTTTGGGCAATTTCCATTAAAAAATAAAAATAAAAATAAAAACCAGGCTGAATGTTCATTGGAGGGAGGAAACACCAATCAGACATTTATACTTATAGTGGGTTCGGGAATAAAACCAACTCAAATCTTAATAAACAACAAAATGAAAAAAAATTTAAAAAACCTCCCTCCTATGTCACCTCAGTGGGACCAGCATAGAGCATTGGGGAAGGAAACACAGCCAATAAGGTGGATGAATGATCAAGTCCTCCATCTGTTCCTTCAGCTGCCAGAACAGCTGCGTGCTGCTGCAGGCGAATGGCTAATGGGACATCATCTGCCTTGGTCCAGCCACCCAGCGGGTGCAGCAGCAGCAAAGGCCTAGTGTATCCACGTTGAATGAGTGAACGTCGCGTTTCTGCCATGAGCAGAGCATGTCCCTGGTGCACAGGGTTTCGCAGCTGGAATGCAAAGACTGCATCTGAGGGTAAATGTGGAACGAAGGAGGGAGAACTTTGATGTAATGAGACGTAAAATAACAAGGCTAAGCATTTTCTGATGTTCTCCCTTTTTCTACTCTCCATGTAGAGCAGAGAATGGAAGAATTAGATAAAGGCACCTGCATTTGCTTCACGACACTTGGCGCGGATCTCCAGAGGGGTAAGGCGGTACTCGTCGACACCATCTCCCCACTGGATCCTGCCCAGCACCTCCAAGTCACCACCCATTAGCCAATCGCCACTTTCCATAACCATCTGGAGACATATAGGCGCGAAGATCACTAAACACCAATGTACAAAATGGATTGGCAAAGACCCAAAATTATCTGCTTTGCCTTGCGGTTAAGTGCATGCCAACTAAAATAAAGAGATGAAAAGGCAGACAATTCCCTGCAATTCAATTTGGCATTGGAATGTTTCCCCCCTTTATGTGGTTGCAACACAACAGCCATGACGGTTCTGGGATGTCTAACTTTCATTCATGGTATTGCAAAATTATAAATCATCCGAGAAAAAGTTTTGCTGCCTCAAGATGATTAGCATTAACGTTTTTTTCAGTAAATATTGATCATGGTAATTGGCATATGACAAAGCACAACAAAAATTATATTTCTGCGCAAAGCACCTTGATGTGAGGATGTTTTGCATTGGTTGTACCCCAGACACGAGCAACTCGTTCCTCCTTGCGATGGGCAAATATTTCCGGGTTACGAAGGATTGCAAGTGGACGATCCTCAAACCACAGAGCTACGGCCTGCTGGCCTGCTAGTCGCTCCTTGTCAGCCAAAGAAATTGGGAGTACAATAGGAATGGACAGGTTTGTCACTCTGTCTGCAAAGGGTGGCAAGAAGCAAGACAAAAGTAGTAATCCATTAGTGTGTAAGCTCACAGTGAAAAGGGATGAAGTGGGAGACGAGGATTTGGTTCAAAATCTGCATCGTAAACTCGGGTAGGGAATGAGGGTGTGTTGAAAAGTACTACCCCCTATTCTTTATCTCCAAAACAGGTAAAGATATTCAAATGAAACAAAGCACAGTCCGCACAAAGATTCTTCCCCCCACTGGTGCAAAGTTTCATGATTCTGACACTAGATGTCTGTGCTACGTCAGTTAAGAAGGCAGAAGGCAACACGATGTTGCACGATGTTGCAACTGCTGTGAAGCGCTGGAGATGAGAGTATGGATGACTGACTGGAGATGGGATGGTTAGAGATGAGTGGGGTGCAACATTACGATCCTGAGAGCAAGAGACAGTCAATGGAGTACTCCCTCAAAGGATCACTAGCCCCAACTTGGCTCCATTGGAATTTCATCTCCTCGCCAAACTTAAAGAACACCCATCTTTGTTTGCATCTGTCCGTTTCATTCGAATATCTTCACTTGTTTTGGAGCAAAAAAAAAAGAGGCGGCATTACTTTTCAACACGCCCTTGTAAGTAAACTACAAATAAACGTAAAAAAGAGGCAGAGAGCAAGATTCTCGCCATCACATACTGTCCAGAAGACAGCCAAAGTGGAGAGCTTGTAGATACTGGCGTTCCCTCATGAAACCGGCAGAGGTGTAGCCCAGCCTTCGCTCAACACCTGTAACCACTGAACGTCCAGCTTGAAAGAGGCAAAAAAAAACACGATGAAAGGATATGAGGAATTGACTGTAGATAACGATGAGAAACTAGAACGGCATTCGCTAAAGCACATACCTCTGCCAGGCTTTACAGTTTACGTTTTGTTTCCCACCAATAGGCCAGATTTGGATCCGGACCTGAACCAACATCAAATTGGCTTATTCTTGTCACCTAAACAACTCATACGTCAAGTTTTATCACAACTCATCCACAACTTTTTGAAATATGTTATATATCGTTTTTTTGGCCCCATCTCTCAAAGGTGAAGACTCACCAAAAATATTTAAAAATTATTTTATCCGGATCTTCACCAAAATCAAAATGATTCATCCTCGTCACACACCCAACCTCTCCACCATGAGTTTTTTTTTTTTTAATATTTTTTTGAATTTTTTTTTTGTAACCTTGTCGGCTGTGTGAGAGTTACACAGAACCACAGCAAGGGGGCTTGAGACAAGAGGGGCGGGAGTGGGAAGGACAAAACAGTGGGAACAGAGACATTAGGAGATCTGTGGAAGGAGAGGGATGGGCGGGAACATGGGAATACAAGATGGACATTACAGGGACTTTCAGGAAGGAAAGCAGGGAATTTGAAGGAGGTGGGCTTGGGTGGATGAACGGGGGTAGACAAGATCGAGGATTTGGATGGGGGATGATAAGAGGTGGTGGTGAACAGCTGTTTGAAGGCCTGGAGGAAGAATGGGATTGAATAGAGTGAGGGAGTTTATTCCAAAGGTGGGGGAAAAAGAGAATGAGAGTGAAGGTGAGCAGTGATTCATGATTTGGTAGTTTTACCAGAAGGGGTTGTTGGCAGACCTTGAGCGCCCTGCAGAAATGTGGTGGGGACAAATCGCAGAGAGAGCGGAGGGGGGGGGGGCGGAGACTGGAGAGGAGACGGTAGAAGACAGAAAGACCACCGACCTGTCTGCGGTGAGAGAGTGAGAGACCCAATGCTTCATACAAATACGTCCATAACCTTTTAAGACATTGTGCTGTATAGTCTATCAATTTTGGCCTGATCTCTCAATGGTGAAGAATCACTGAAAAAATTTTTAGTGTCAGGAAACAGATCCAGGTCTTCACCGAAATCAAATTTTGGCCTAGTCACACAACTCAAATTCTCCACCAAACTTCATCTGAACCTGTCCACAACTTTTTGAAATATCCTGTTCACAGACAGATAAAGACAGACAGACAGGAGTCCACCTTCGGTGGCAGAGGTAATAAAATCGGACCTCCACTTGGTACTGTACATGTATTTCATAAAGACAAACTTTTTCATGACTCAATATGTTGCATTCATAAGTGAAGGAGGATGGTTGATAAGTGTGTGCACAATGTTTTGAGAATATCTAACAACTCTATCTACTGTAATAAATCGAGGTTGTGTTGCTGTAGCTATGTCAGCAATATTCACTCGTCGATTTGTCGAGACAATGATTTGTTTTACCAATTGGGTGCGCCAGTTTTTCCCTTCACTCGTCGATTGGTTGTGGCACAGACCAATTGGGTGTGCCCCTTTTTCCCAGCAACATTATTTATGTGTATTGCTATCACGTCTATCCACATCAGCAAACAACGGTCCATCTAGGTGGTGCAGCAAATCACACGCTTTCCTCATTTTCATATTCCTCACCTTGTGACTATCCTAATGATTATTATATTGACTGCGGTGCCGTCTTTGACAATTTCATGTTTCGTTGACTCCCTGGACAATATGTGGCCATCCACGTTCGGTGGGCCGACACATACACTCCTGACCGGAGGGAGAGGGTGTCCGCCAATTCTATTAATACAGTTATACCTGTTTCACACTGCACACTGCGTACCCCAGGGTATTCTTACCTGGGGGTGGAGGGGATTTCTTCCCCTTGAGGGTTCTTTACCCTTCCATCCCTTTCACATCAGTTTCACGAACTCCCTGGTTTGCCGAACGTGGGACAAGCTTTCCCGGGGTATTTCAGTGCTTTTTCAAACTATACATCTGTGATTACCATCCTGTGAATTGGACCCACAATGCTCTGCTTTACAGTGGCCACATTCGCAGTACCGTCACAACATAGAAAATGGCACCAGTTCCCAAAGCTACACTTGCAGTTTTTCTCTTGATTTTTAAGATTTTGCGACGAAGGAGGTGGTGGCCCAGTCAGATTAGACGATGCTGGCAACAGCTTCAAATATTAAAAATACTTAAGAGCACTGCTTGAGGCTTTTAAAGCCAGCAGCAATTTGTTGTTGCGCTTGTGTTGTCCGTGGCTTTGGCGATAACATACTACATGTTGACTGAGCGCCAGTAAACAATTCTTTTGAACCTTGACCACACACTATTACGTAAACCTTTACCCACAGATAAGTAAACCCCGCTCATTTCACAATGCATCTAATACCTCCGAGATAACTCTGGTTCTGAGCGGGGTTAAAATACCCTGGGGTATCAAGCCCTAAAAATTCCTTTCTCCGTGGGAACAAAGGTGTCGTGTGAAAGCTCTGAATTTGCGGAGGTAGCGATGGGGTAGAATCGGATTTACCTCCGACATATTGTCGTGTGAAAGGGGTATTACAGATCAAATTTAACTAACCTTTGATATGTATAGCTGCGGAAGAGCTCTTGCCTCGAGCAACTTTTCATCAAGCTGGTTCTCTGAGACAAAGAGTTCCCGAACCTCTTCGATGGCAGCTCTCGGCACGATGTCCTAAAACAAGAACATAAAACACTCAAACAACAACAACTAAAGTTTGACGGTCATTTTCCAATTTTTTCAGGGGGTTGGTCAAACGATGGTGATCTATCCATTGTGTCAGTTTTATACAAACCCAAACATTCCATATCTTTCTTGACATTTTCAATCCATGACCTTTTGCACATCCTCTCCGCTTTCTTACTTCTACCAAGACCTTGATTGCTTTCTTTACAGCTTCATCTTCTGACCTGTCACACCTGATCATAGTCATACCAACCAACTCTTCTCTTCCTCGGGTCTGATTCACCAGTATTGATTTTTAAAATCTATTCCTGATTTCTGAATACAGACATTCATCAATTGCATCATCCTCATCAGTTATTTCCATTATGTTTACATCTTCGATCCACATTGTCCACGTTTTGCTTCCAGACATCAATACCGGTAAGATACGGGCTTTATCAACTCTAACCTTGACAGTGAGAGTTTATAAAGCCTGCATCAATTTTCAAGTCAGGTCAGTCTCTCAAATGCCACTGGTAACATGTAACCAAGTGCTACCTGCCGCTTGGTTGGGCAGTCGGTGACGAAACCGACTACCCTCACTGGCTCGCCAGTGGGGAGGGTGACTGTGATACCTTGCAGGATGAAAAACAACACCTGTTAAAGGGCAGATGAGCTCCCATCGGGAGCCAATGGCCATCCAGTAGGGAGATGGTGCATCCTAAAAAACACCCTTCCGGATGGACCGGTTCTTTAGGTAGTAAGTTGTAGACAGCAACCACCCAGGGAAGTACTACCGTTCTGACTTAGGAGCGTTAAATGCGGTGCCTGGAAACATTTTATACCCTCAGTGTCAAGATTGCTGATCTTACTTTCTGTCTCTGGGCTAGCTGTTTTCTCTTTCTCACAAACAAACATCATACACTTTTCTTTTTCATTTTCACTCCATACCTCTACATTCTCTCTTTCCTCTCATTTCCTCATAAACCTCCAATTAAATATGATAAAGTCCCTCCCAAGACCCTTGCCTTTTGAATCAACGTGACTTTTAAAAATTAATTTCACCAACATTCACGGTCTCTCTTCGAATAGTACCTCTTAATATCCTGCTTCTCTCAGAAACCCAAGCAACATGATGTTCTCCTTAATCCTTTTAACATTTTGACCGACAATCTTCACTCACGATTCCGCTTCAAAGGAGGAGTCTGTGCCTATTCCAACGTCAACACACCTGTTGTATGCCTTGTGGACCTTGAATCTCGAAAACTTTGTCATTTGGCTTTGGATTTGACTCTCAACCATCACTATTTTTCTGTTTCACTTCCTGCTCTTCTAATTCGGCAAACCTTATAACTTTCTTTGACTAACTTAATTCCTGTCATGAGGCCATGGTATCCTCACACCCTCGAGCAGAATTCCTCTATTTAGGAGACTCCAATGTACACCACAGGGAGTGGTTGAAATCTTCGTAATGACTGGACTGGCCTTCTATTCTTACTTTCTTCTAAATTCTATTCTTCTATGGAACTTCTACTCTTACTTTCCCTGGGAAGACTACTGCCTCTCCTTGGGCAATGCCTCCATTTCTGCTGAACATGTAGCTGAAATTATTGTTGCAGGAATAGAGTCTTATATCCCCTTCTCTTTCAAGTCTATCTCTCCTACCAATTATTATTGGTTCAATAATTCCTGCTCTGCGGCCATTCCTGCAAGGGATGTGGCGTATCGGACATGGAAAAACTCTTCTTCCTCCGACTGGCATTCAGCTTTCCGACTGCATCTGCCAGAAATCATTGCAAACGTGTTATTAATGAAGCAAATCATTCCTTTATTCAAAATATATGTGACAACCTCTCATCTTCTTCCACGAACAGACTTTTCTGGTCCTTAGCTAAAAGTATCCTTCCCTTTCCTCCGCTCTTCCATTCCAACGATACGATCGCCGTCTCCCGACTGATAAAGCAATTATTTATGCTTCTCTTTTCTCCTCCATTTCCACATTGGATGACTCAAACACTCCAACTCCCCTGATGTACCCCTTACCAATCCTATGCCCCTCCCTATAATCCCTTTTCATGCAGGTCAAAAAAGTACTCCTCTCTGGACACAAGATGGCATTTCTCCTCGTGTCTTGAAGGAATGTGCTTCTGAACTTGCACCCGTGCTTGCTCTTTTGTTTCGTTTTTGTACAAAAACCCAAACTTTTCCTATTTCCTGGAAATATGCCTCAGTACAGCCTATTTTAAAGACAGGTGATCATTCAAATCCTTCCAACGACTGTCATATTGCTCTGACTTGTACTATTTCCAAAGTCTTTGAATTTCTTTTCCCCATTTGGGGAATCCTTTATTATAGGCCTTTATCTCAAAAGCCTTTGACAGAATTAGCATCGGGGTCTGATATCTAAGCTTCCCTCTTTTGGCTTTCCTCCTTCACTCTGCTCTCTCGTATCGAGCTTTTTCTCCGACCATTTTATCTCTGTAATTGTTGATGGTTAAACAACTCCCTCCTTCCTTATAAACAGTGGTGTCACTCAGGGTTCTGTCTCGTCTCCAACACTCTTCCTTCTTTTTATCAATGACCACCTTTTTTCTACACATAACCAAATGCACTCGTATGCTGATGACTCAACATTACATTCCTCCATGTTTTTCCCATCTGCTCCATCTTCCCTCACTCGATCTACATCTCGTTTCATCACAGCCACCACTTTAAATTCGGATTTGGACAAGATTTCCCAGTGGGGCAAATGTAATGAAGTTAAGTTTAATGCTTCTAAAACTCAATTTCATCCCGTGTCTCATTAAAACTCCTCTCAACTCTCCAATCTCCTTTGGAAGCTACATAATTACACCATGTAATACAATAAACCTACTAGGTATCACTCTAACTTCAAATTTATCCTGGAATCCACGCATTAGGCAAATAGCTAAGTCTGCCTCGAAGAAACTAAGAGTCCTGTTCAGATGTCGAAGATTCTTCTCCTCTGAACAGTTGCTTCAACTATATAAAGGATCGATTCATCCTTGCATACGGTACTGCTCTCACATCTAGGGAGGTTCTAGCTCCACGTACTTGATGGACAGAATTGAATACAAAGTAATCCGACTTGTCAACTCTCCAAATCTGACCTCAAAACTCGACCTGCCTGGATTACGCCGCAAAGTTGTCTCTCTTTCTCTTTTATATCGATATTACTTCAGTTTCTGCTCCCGAGAACATGCTGCTTGTGTACCTCCGCCATTAGCGAGACCACAAAATACTCGACAAGCCACGACATCACATGATTAGTGCATGCCCATTGGCAACTCAAGGTTGGGCCGTTATGATGTTTGTTGCTTCCCGTTCACTGCCAAACTCTGGAACTCTTTACCTTCTCATGTCTTTCCAAACACGTGTGACCTTCCCTTTTTCAAAAAGCAGATTTTTCACTTCCTCAAAAACTCTCGGACGATTCTCTCTTTCTTCACTTTTCTATCATTGCAGCTCTTTCATTTAAAGCCTGGCCTCGATGAGGACAAGTCCATGACCGACGCCTTCAACATAAAAAATAATAATCTCAAAACAGATGAAAAATCTATTACTCGATTTAAACCCTTGAGAAAACTTAACTATGCAATTTATGACACACTCACAATAGTTACAATTGTGGCCAGAACATCTGGCTGTCTCAGTGATTTAATGTTCACATAACACCAACATTTCGGAATAGCAATCGTCCATCAACTTATGTGCCAACAAGATAACTCAAAGCTAGTGGACTGGGCTCAAGAGCTCTCGGAAGAGGTTGATGCCCGACCCAACTCGAAACGATCATCTTGATGCTATGAAGGCAGGACGTTGCATCAATGAGCACGCAGTCCTGAGGGGGCATTAAGTCGGCTGTCCCAGCTGCTCGCATTCCATCGTGAACATTACAGAACCCACGGTGCCTTTTGAAAAGAGTAGGCCACTTTGTGCTGGAAACCTGACCAAGTTCCAAATGTCAGGCCAAGTCAGCGAGTTTGTGAAAACTGTGCCAATTCACATGCTCTATGGATCCATGTCTTCATGATGTTGGAAACAATTGTTGACAAAAAATAAAAGCTGTTGACTCCAATGAATGTGAAATTGCCAAAGACTAAGATGAATCATGAGTTAATCAGATTTGATCCATAAGCAGTACAAGTTTCAGCAAGCCAAATGTGCACATCACAAGGTTGCTGTATTTCTGAATGTTCCATAACTCAGTAAGTGACAGGCACTGCATTGTACAACATCCTCTCACTCTGCAGTTCTTACCACACACCTTGTCCTGCAGCATTTCAAAGACCTGATCCAGGCTCTCAGCGATACTCGATTGTCCGGTTTTCAACACCAGGTCAGAAGCTTCAGGCTTTTCATAGTTCGAATCAATTCCCGTAAAACCTTGGAAAAAGGTTGGGGGTGAGGAAGAAGGATAAGGAAAGCGTGAAGGAAAAAGTGGATGTTTTTTGACCAACTAGAATAAAGGGTAGAAAAGATTTTAGAAATATCACGTGTTAAGTGGTAAAGGTGGGATGGCTGTTTGCACCGATCACCGATCCCTTATCAGCAAAAACAGAAATCGAATCACATCCGTTGAAAGCACGCATCAGAGATCTGCAGAATTCCTGGTTTGAAATTTGAGGATGCAATTTTGACAAAAGGCTTGATTTTTCCAAATTGATTTTCATTATCCTGGTCTTTGACCCCTTGCCCAATTTCATGTGCGCATCTGCAAGCAGATAACTGTGCCCAAGAAGTAATATGAAGACATCTGTACGTACCATCAGCATGAATAAGTGTTGGGCCATTTGTGCGTTTTACATGGAGAATCATGTGTGTATCAGCCTCTACCTGTGAACACTCCAACTCAGGAACAATATCACATCCTTGTTTTGTTATTCTCCAGCAGGTGCTGCCCTCTATCACATACACTGCCCACCCCCCACCCCCCCAAGCTTGGTGTGAACTGGATTTTTCCATTCAATAACAAGAAACTTCACAATTTGTCTTATTTGACTGAATCGCCATTAACTTTTTCCAAAACTTTATCGGATACATTGGGAGAATATTCTTGTATCTTACACCCTCAAAACTTACACCTGCTTTTTTGGCTTGCTTAGGATTCTTTATGGACACATCCGGAGAAACGTCAAAAACTACGTGAACACTTCTGCTGACCTGACTTGTGCATATCTGCAAAACTGTTTCAGCTAATGTGTGAAACATTTATCCACTAGGAGGTTGAAACTTCTGAAGCACCACCATTCCATCAAATATGCTTGTTGCATGCCGAGGAGAGTGGTCTGCTGGAAGAGTTCCTTTTTCCAATAGCTGTAGAAGCTCGTCTTTGTTTGTCTTCCTTGTAAAACGCCATATGCGTCAGAAAAGGCCCACAGAAGTGGACCTAACGGATAACAGAACACCATCAGGTCAATTTTTCTAAACTGCATCAATGGAGCCATTCGCACGAATGACGTACGGTCCATTCTCAAAGGGATAAGTGAATCCTCCTGTCGGACCTTGACAACTTTCTTTAACTGCTTGAAGGTTTTGAGTCTCGTCTTCTTCAGTGGGTTGAAAAAAATCTTCTGGTACAGAATGACGACGACCCGTCATCAACTTCATAATATATGCATCCATTCACATTTCCTTTGCAGTGAGTAAATCTTCCGTGACTGTGGGAGAAGCAACAATCCCTGCTGGTAATAATCCAACCAACTCTTCCCCTTCCCAGGGACTGATGAAAACATCTAGAACATCGATAACTTTCTCAGCAGCAAGTTCCAGCTTAAATACACTTTGAACGATACACTTTGAATGAACATTTTTCATTTGGTTCGGTGGAATGAGTATTCTTAGCTAGTAGCCGAGTTGGTTCGTGGGCACGTATTATTTAGAGTGCAAGGGATTTTATCATTGTTCATTATTGACTGATATTTACTTAGCGAAAAATATTTTTTGCCAAGTATGTTGGTCTGGAGTCTTTGGCTGTCTGTCTGTCTCACAATTTTTGGCCACAGTTTTCAAGCAATCGTTCTGAAATTTTGTGAATGTGTAGTTGACCAGCAAAGGACAGCAACGCTCAATTTTGGTGAAGATCCGAATCTTGATCTGAGAATTTTTTTAGGTGATTCTTCACCATTTAGAGATCGGGCCAAAAACGATATATAGCACAATATCTCAAAGGGTTATGGATGGATTCACACGAAACTTGGTGGACAGGTTGGGAGTGTCACGAGGAAGAATCGATTCAATTTTGGTGAAGATCCGAATCCAGATATGAATACGAGAATTATTTAATTTTTAACTGATTCTTCACCATTGAGAGATGGGGCTAAAAAACAATATTTCATGATATCTCAAAAGGTTATGGATGGATTCCGCAGAAACTTGGTAGACAGGTTGGGTGTGTGAAATGGACTAATTGATTCAATATTGGTCAAAATCTGGATTTGAGAATTTTTCAAGTAATCCTTCACCATTGAGAGATGGAGCCCAAAACGATGTAGAGCACAATATCTTGAGAGGTTAGGGAAGGATTCCAGAGAAATTTTGTGGACTGGCTGGGTGTGTGTGAAAAGGACTAATTGATTCAATTTTGGTTAAGATTCAAATCCGGATACGATAATTTTTCGTAACTGATTCTTCACCATTGAGAGATGGGGACAAAAACCTATGTATTCTCCAAAAGTTGTGGACTACTTGTGACAAAACGAGGTGGAAGAGTTGGTTGGGTGACAAGAACAAGCCGATTCGATTTTGGTTAAGGTCCGGATTCAGATCCGACCTATCAGGGTCATACAAATTGTAAACTATTCAGCCTGGCAGAGGTATGCGCTCTGAGTGCCGTTCCCTTTCGCCAAGTGTCACTCTGAGTGATTTTTCATTGTGATTGTCCTGTTCCTTCCTTGTGCCATTATTGTTCTTAAATTAGACTTGATCTCAGGTGAATTTTGTTTGTCGTGGTGGCTTCATCTGGTGGTTTGTATTCAGTCCCATTAAGGGTTGATTGGTCGCGGTCTCCATGCCACTACATAAGATATCACATCACGTGACTCAGGTTTGCTCAGTCTCATCATATCAGTCACCTGATCGCCTATCGGCATAGGTCTTTCTGGTTCGGCGGTTCCACTGGTCAAATCCGACTCGGAACAGTTGAATCACCTGACCTCTACGGTCACTTTGACGTGACTCACGGGATTTGAACTGGGCAACCGAAAGAGACTGACAACTGCAACAATATAAATAAGAATAGTGAAGAACAACTGGAATGCAAGTCAACGGATCAAGAGACAAGTTTAACTTCTAGCACAATCCTCCATTTTGATCCCCTTTCTGCATCCAAGTGGTATCCCACTGCCGCACCGTCAGTGTGTCCCGGTTTACCCTCTCCCCTCATTCTTCCATAAGCCTAGACTTTTATATATAAAAAGGCATTATGCGATTTACGAGTTACACACGCCTAAGAGCAGTGAAGTAATATGGAACTAGATATATGCGATCATATATCTAGTGATCGCCAAGGGTAAGCCTTCCCCGATCAGGGACTTACCCTTGGCCCATAATCCAATGATGGCCATATTTTTTTCGGACCACCATCCGACCTTGATCTTCAACATTTATGGATAAAATGTAAATTAAGACCAGAGTTGGTGTCAAAGCCACCGGGCGTAGTGGCGTGCGCCTGTAATCCGGCTACTCGGAGGCTTGGGTTGGAGGATCGCTTGAGGACGGGAGCTCTGCGCTGGGCCGTGCTGAGAGGGTGTAGGGCAGCCCGGAATCATGGCGAAACCCAATCCTTATCCCTGTGTCTTAAGAGGCGACCAGGGTTGCGTCAGGAAGGGCATCTGGCGTAAAACTATGCCAAATCAGTATGCGGCATAACGGATGATCCGTGTGACGACCCCTAATGGGAGCAGCCGAAAGAGAACAACAACAGTTGGTGTCAAAGCCACCCAGTGCTCACCTGTTTATACATTTATCGTTTTTAAAGACTAGTCCAAAAATTTTTTTTAAAGCATGCAGTGAAGTCTTGATCAAATAATTTTAAAGCAATATATGTATTTGTAATTGTAATCAGTAAAAAATTGTGGTAGATAAAAACATGAGAAAGGAAATAACTTGCACCAAAAACTTTAACATTTCACGCTCACGCTGATGCTGACGCTCATGCCGGGGGTATCGCTATAGCTCTCTGTCTTCAACAGGCGAGCTAAAAATGTGTCCCGATCTACAATCTACCCATAAAACTCAGCATCATGAAAATCGGAAGAAAATTATTCAAGTTATGATCAAAAAAGTGTTTTTTGTTTATCAAGTCACAATCCAAAAAAAACTAAGTCAAACACACAAATTAACTAGAGGGTGAGCACTCGGTAGAGTGCAAAACCTCCGCTGCCAATACTGCTGGGTCACTTAAGTGA
>CM068964.1:52133027-52143562 GCA_035128595.1 Eptatretus atami
GTTTGTGAACAGTATTACGGAAAAACTCTGGACGGATTTCGACGAAACTTGGTGGGGGGATTAGGTATGGTCCAAGGATCATGCCATTAGATTTTGGACTTGGTCCAAAGTCCAATATGGCCGCTATGGCGGCCATTTTGAAAAAATATTTGAATTTTTGTTTTTGCATTTCTACATGCTTTAAAGTGATTTCCAACCAAAAAAAAATAAATTTGTTAGAGAAAAAAAATTTTGCACCTTTTTTTCAAAAAAATTTTGATTTTATTTGAAAAATATTTGAATTTTTTTTTTTTTGCATTTCTACATGTTTTAAGTGATTTCCAACCCCCAAAAAAATTTGTTGGAGAAAAAAAACAAATTTTGTACCTTTTTTTTCAAAAAATTTCGATTTTATTTGACAAATTTGAATTCTTTTTGCATTTCTACATGTTTTAAGTGATTTCCAACCCCCCCCCCCCCCAAAAAAAAATTATTGGAGAAAAAAAAAACAAATTTTGCACCTTTTTTTTCAAAAAATTCAATTTTTTTTTTTGGCATTTCTACATGCGCGTCGATCTAGTTTAGTTTATTCAATCGTGGTTCAGTAGAGTCTGATCCGTTTTGACCTACAATGAATAGGATATCAGGTTCACTTAAGTGACCCAGCAGTATTGCAGCGGAGGTTTTGCACTCTACCGAGTGCTCACCCTCTAGTTAATTTGTGTGTTTGACTTAGTTTTTTTTGGATTGTGACTTGATAAACAAAAAACACTTTTTTGATCATAACTTGAATAATTTTCTTCCGATTTTCATGATGCTGAGTTTTATGGGTAGATTGTAGATCAGGACACATTTTTAGCTCGCCTGTTCGAAGAACAGAGAGCTATAGCGATACCCCGGCATGAGCGTCAGCATCAGCGTGAGCGGTGAAAATGTTAAAGTTTTTGGTGCAAGTTATTTCCTTTCTCATGTTTTATCTACCACACTATTTTTTACTGATTACAATATACAAATACATATATTGCTTTAAAATTATTTTGATCAGACTTCACTGCAATGCTTTATAAAAAAATTTTGGACTAGTCTTTTAAAAACGATAAATGTTAAACAGGTGAGCACTGGGTGGCTTTGACACCAACTGTTGTTGTTCGTCTTTCGGCTGCTCCCATTAGGGGTCGTCACAGCGGATCATCCGTTATGATCCGCATACTGATTTGGCATAGGTTTTACGCCAGATGCCCTTCCTGACGCAACCCTGGTCGCCTCTTAAGACACAGGGATAAGGATTGGGTTTCGCCATGATTCCGGGCTGCCCTACACCCTCTCAGCACGGCCCAGCGCAGAGCTCCTCCTCAAGCGATCCTCCAACCCAAGCCTCCGAGTAGCCGGTTACAGGCGCACGCCACTACGCCCGGTGGCTTTGACACCAACTCTGGTCTTAATTTACATTTTATCCATAAATGTTGAAGATCAAGGTCGGATGGTGGTCCGAAAAAAATATGGCCATCATTGGATTATGGGCCAAGGGTAAGTCCCTGATCGGGGAAGGCTTACCCTTGGCGATCACTAGATATATGATCGCATATATCTAGTTCCATATTACTTCACTGCTCTTAGGCGTGTGTAACTCGTAAATCGCATAATGCCTTTTTATATATAAAAGTCTAGGCTTATGGAAGAATGAGGGGAGAGGGTAAACCGGGACACACTGACGGTGCGGCAGTGGGATACCACTTGGATGCAGAAAGGGGATCAAAATGGAGGATTGTGCTAGAAGTTAAACTTGTCTCTTGATCCGTTGCATTCCAGTTGTTCTTCACTATTCTTATTTATATTGTTGCAGTTTGTCAGTCTCTTTCGGTTGCCCAGTTCAAATCCCGTGAGTCACGTCAAAGTGACCGTAGAGGTCAGGTGATTCAACTGTTCCGAGTCGGATTTGACCAGTGGAACCGCCGAACCAGAAAGACCTATGCCGATAGGCGATCAGGTGACTGATATGATGAGACTGAGCAACCTGAGTCACGTGATGTGATATCTTATGTAGTGGCATGGAGACCGCGACCAATCAACCCTTAATGGGACTGAATACAAACCACCAGATGAAGCCACCACGACAAACAAAATTCACCTGAGATCAAGTCTAATTTAAGAACAATAATGGCACAAGGAAGGAACAGGACAATCACAATGAAAAATCACTCAGAGTGACACTTGGCGAAAGGGAACGGCACTCAGAGCGCATACCTCTGCCAGGCTGAATAGTTTACAATTTGTATGACCCTGATAGGTCGGATCTGAATCCGGACCTTAACCAAAATCGAATCGGCTTGTTCTTGTCACCCAACCAACTCTTCCACCTCGTTTTGTCACAAGTAGTCCACAACTTTTGGAGAATACATAGGTTTTTGTCCCCATCTCTCAATGGTGAAGAATCAGTTACGAAAAATTATCGTATCCGGATTTGAATCTTAACCAAAATTGAATCAATTAGTCCTTTTCACACACACCCAGCCAGTCCACAAAATTTCTCTGGAATCCTCCCTAACCTCTCAAGATATTGTGCTCTACATCGTTTTGGGCTCCATCTCTCAATGGTGAAGGATTACTTGAAAAATTCTCAAATCCAGATTTTGACCAATATTGAATCAATTAGTCCATTTCACACACCCAACCTGTCTACCAAGTTTCTGCGGAATCCATCCATAACCTTTTGAGATATCATGAAATATTGTTTTTTAGCCCCATCTCTCAATGGTGAAGATCAGTTAAAATTAAATAATTCTCGTATTCATATCTGGATTCGGATCTTCACCAAAATTGAATCGATTCTTCCTCGTGACACTCCCAACCTGTCCACCAAGTTTCGTGTGAATCCATCCATAACCCTTTGAGATATTGTGCTATATATCGTTTTGGCCCGATCTCTAAATGGTGAAGAATCACCTAAAAAAATTCTCAGATCAAGATTCGGATCTTCACCAAAATTGAGCGTTGCTGTCCTTTGCTGGTCAACTACACATTCACAAAATTTCAGAACGATTGCTTGAAAACTGTGGCCAAAAATTGTGAGACAGACAGACAGCCAAAGACTCCAGACCAACATACTTGGCAAAAATATTTTTCGCTAAGTAAATATCAGTCAATAATGAACAATGATAAACCCTTGCACTCTAAATAATACGTGGCCACGAACCAACTCGGCTACTAGCTAAGAATACTCATTCCACCGAACAAATGAAAAATGTTCATTCAAGTGTACGTTCAAAGTGTATTTAAGCTGGAACTTGCTGCTGAGAAAGTTATCGATGTTCTAGATGTTTTCATCAGTCCTGGGAAGGGGAAGAGTTGGTTGGATTATTACCAGCAGGGATTGTTGCTTCTCCCACAGTCACGGAAGATTTACTCACTGCAAAGGAAATGTGAATGGATGCATATATTATGAAGTTGATGAGGGTCGTCGTATTCTGTACCAGAAGATTTTTTTCAACCCACTGAAGAAGACGAGACTCAAAACCTTCAAGCAGTTAAAGAAAGTTGTCAAGGTCCGACAGGAGGATTCACTTATCCCTTTGAGAATGGACCGTACGTCATTCGTGCGAATGGCTCCATTGATGCAGTTTAGAAAAATTGACCTGAGGTGTTCTGTTATCCGTTAGGTCCACTTCTGTGGGCCTTTTCTGACGCATATGGCGTTTTACAAGGAAGACAAACAAAGAGAGCTTCTACAGCTATTGGAAAAAGGAACTCTTCCAGCAGACACTCTCCTCGGCATGCAACAAGCATATTTGATGGAATGGTGGTGCTTCAGAAGTTTCAACCTCCTAGTGGATAAATGTTTCACACATTAGCTGAAACAGTTTTGCAGATATGCACAAGTCAGGTCAGCAGAAGTGTTCACTAGTTTTTGACGTTTCTCCGGATGTGTCCATAAAGAATCCTAAGCAAGCCAAAAAACAGGTGTAAGTTTTGAGGGTGTAAGATACAAGAATATTCTCCCAATGTATCCGATAAAGTTTTGGAAAAAGTTAATGGCGATTCAGTCAAATAAGACAAATTGTGAAGTTTCTTGTTATTGAATGGAAAAATCCAGTTCACAGCCAAGCTTGGGGGGGGGGGGGGGGGGGTGGGCAGTGTATGTGATAGAGGGCAGCACCTGCTGGAGAATAACAAAACAAGGATGTGATATTGTTCCTGAGTTGGAGTGTTCACAGGTAGAGGCTGATACACACATGATTCTCCATGTAAAACGCACAAATGGCCCAACACTTATTCATGCTGATGTACGTACAGATGTCTTCATATACTTCTTGGGCACAGTTATCTGCTTGCAGATGCGCACATGAAATTGGGCAAGGGGTCAAAGACCAGGATAATGAAAATCAATTTGGAAAAATCAAGCCTTTTGTCAAAATTGCATCCTCAAATTTCAAACCAGGAATTCTGCAGATCTCTGATGCGTGCTTTCAACGGATGTGATTCGATTTCTGTTTTTGCTGATAAGGGATCGGTGATCGGTGCAAACAGCCATCCCACCTTTACCACTTAACACGTGATATTTCTAAAATCTTTCTACCCTTTATTCTAGTTGGTCAAAAAACATCCACTTTTTCCTTCACGCTTTCCTTATCCTTCTCCTCACCCCCAACCTTTTTCCAAGGTTTTACGGGAATTGATTCGAACTATGAAAAGCCTGAAGCTTCTGACCTGGTGTTGAAAACCGGACAATCGAGTATCGCTGAGAGCCTGGATCAGGTCTTTGAAATGCTGCAGGACAAGGTGTGTGGTAAGAACTGCAGAGTGAGAGGATGTTGTACAATGCAGTGCCTGTCACTTACTGAGTTATGGAACATTCAGAAATACAGCAACCTTGTGATGTGCACATTTGGCTTGCTGAAACTTGTACTGCTTATGGATCAAATCTGATTAACTCATGATTCATCTTAGTCTTTGGCAATTTCACATTCATTGGAGTCAACAGCTTTTATTTTTTGTCAACAATTGTTTCCAACATCATGAAGACATGGATCCATAGAGCATGTGAATTGGCACAGTTTTCACAAAACTCGCTGACTTGGCCTGACATTTGGAACTTGGTCAGGTTTCCAGCACAAAGTGGCCTCTCTTTCAAAAGGCACCGTGGGTTCGTAATGTTCACGATGGAATGCGAGCAGCTGGGACAGCCGACTTAATGCCCCTCAGGACTGCGTGCTCATTGATGCAACGTCCTGCCTTCATAGCATCAAGATGATCGTTTCGAGTTGGGTCGGGCATCAACTCTTCGAGAGCTCTTGAGCCCAGTCCACTAGCTTTGAGTTATCTTGTTGGCACATAAGTTGATGGATGATTGCTATTCCGAAATGTGGTGTTATGTGAACATTAAATCACTGAGACAGCCAGATGTTCTGGCCCAAATTGTAACTATTGTGAGTGTGTCATAAATTGCATAGTTAAGTTTTCTCAAGGGTTTAAATCGAGTAATAGATTTTTCATCTGTTTTGAGATTATTATTTTTTATGTTGAAGGCGTATCTCTCTCTTTCAAACAAACAAACAGACAGGGGTGAAAACAGTAACCTCCGTCCATCTTCGATGGCGGAGGTTAAATATCGGATGGACAACATCAGTGCATGTAGGCTATTATGTTGCAAGAACATATTGGAAGGCCAAGCGGTCTTAGATTCCGCATTGGCAAAATTGAGCGATGACCAAAAACACGTTTTTTTTTTCCAGACCAGCATTTCACCTTAACCTTTAACTCGGAGGGGGTATGGCGTAAATCAAGTGTAAATGCGCCTTGCTCTAGGCTAATGAGGGCAATTTTGTTCCGATCGGATAAACTTTAGTCAAGTCATGGTGAAAAAGTTGAAATGTCCAATTGTCATGACCTTAATAACTAGGTCAAGGTCAAAAATGTCACTCACATACTTTTTATAGTCGCATTATTGATGCAAACTTTTATTCAGAAAGTTCCAGCCGACTCCGTGATACAGCTCGGAAATTTGGAGTGTTGAGAACAGGAAGAAAAAATGAAAAAAATGAAAATACTTTTCTAAATGGTAGTTTAGTACACTTGGGGGTAAAAGAAACGATGTGGTACCATTACAAAATTGAGCGCCAATTGTAGAAACAAACCCTGCAACAATAAGCCTTCTCCTATCCTATAGGGGGAGGTTTAATAAATACTCGTTTCAAACTCATTTAAATTGGCACACAAGCACAAACTACTCTGAACTAAAATGGGCTTTCACAGTCTCTGCACATCATTAGTGCAATGAGTGGCTGAATCACTCACGAGGAAGCACACATTCACTCAGCAGAAAACCACAGTCAAAACGTATCATTAATTTGGGGAGAGATAACCATGGTGCATCACCGCAGACCACCACACAACGTAGATAGGTGTAGAACTGAAGCCACCTTCATTGGTTAATGACCTCACCTTTTATTTCTCCTGCCCGGGCTCTTTTGTAGAGACCCTTTACATCTCTTTGCTCACAAACAGACAAAGGCGCATCAACAAATATCTCAAAAAATGGCAGTCCAGTTGCCTGATGAATGCTTCTGGCATTGATCCGGTCCTGTGAGGGAAAAACCCCGTTAAGCTCTGTCAAAAACAAAAACAATATAGCCTAGCTCAGCCATATTATTCTTGCCTCCAAGTGCAGAAACCAATAACTAGATGGTTCAGAGATGTACATGACAAAAATAAAAAGACCAATGCCGTTCTGATGGGGGTTCCAAACAGGAGGTGCTGCATAGCGAGGCATGTTTGCATCAGAAACATTAGGCTGGGTATTCTGCCCACAACTGTTTGGTTATATCTCACATGCTTATACAATTTCAGAAGAAATTTGGTGAGTTCAAAACAAACAAACAACAACAAAACAAAAAAAGATGAAGAAAGCCTCACTCGAACCACTTCACAACTGTATAATATTATTTGCATGCTATGATGAGGTTCAGATGTTCTTTGCATGCTATGACGAGGTTCAGATGAAGCAAAAGCAATGGCATATTGCCCACAAAAACGTGCATGAGAAGCAACAAAAAATGGCTTAAATTGTAAGTTTTGGAGGTGTGAAGACATGCCAATGAGCCTGGAGCTCATGCAACAGCAAGGATACATGTACTGTACATGGCACAGAGCAACGGAGGAGATAAAAGCAGGTATTTGGTTCACAGCATTTTAGCAACCCGCAAACATTTGTTTCAAACTTTCATTATCGAGAAATCAGAATTTCAATCCTCTTTCTCGGCCCAAGGCTATAGACAGTCTCGTAAACATGCCTGACCTAACCTGAGCGAAAGGTGAGATGAAAGAAGATAGGCAGACGAGGCCTGCATCGGCGAAGAGGCGTGCCACCTCAGCCACTCTACGGATGTTCTCTTGACGATCGAGGGGTGAAAAGCCAAGATTCCTGCATAGCCCAAACCTCACGTTGTCTCCATCCAAGGAATAGCAAGGAATTCCCAAAGATACCAACATCTCCTCCAAGGCAAAGGCGATGGTGGTTTTACCTGCTCCAGAGAGCCCTGCGGACAGAGACGGACATGGATGTGTGGAGAAACGTTTTACTTGGAAGAATTAAAAGGGAAAACAAATAATTTAGAGCTCAGGTGATGATGGAAAGGGAAAGCAGCTTAAATTTAAATTACAAACTTCTCAACTCAAAACTTTTCCTACCTGTTAACAACACAGACATTTTAATGAACTATAAAGGCAAAATTAATTTATGAACAATGAATAGACCGACTGGCTTGCACACATAATAAATAAATTCTTCTTCCAATCCTTGCCTTTATGACAGTTGGAATGCAGATCATAAAAATTACCCCCGTGTGGGGGTGACGGTCATCTCTATAATGTTTTTTACTCTCATAATCGATTAACCGTTGCCAGATATCTCCTAAAATGACAGACGAGATAGGTTTTGAAAATGGCGACTTTCACAACTTTTGTGACCTCGTGACCTTGACCCTGACCTCGAATCCGGGAAAAAAATATGTCGTTGGGTATCACTCATCGACCTCTACCCACATACCAAATTTCATCAAGATCGGAAGTAAAAAGTTTTCTTTGTACCGGGAGGTGTTTTTGACCATCTTCCAGGTTACGTGGCGGCCAAACGGGAAGGAAATTAAAAAATCTGTCCGGTTAGATACAAGATAATATTTTTTACTATCATAATCAATAAACAGTTGCCGAATATCTTGTAGAATGGCAGACTTGATAGGTTTTGAAAATGGCGATTTTTATAACTTACGTGACCTCGTGACCTCGTCCCTGACCTTGAACCCGGACAAAAGTTATATCGTTGTGCAACACTCATCGACCTCTACCCACATACTAAGTTTCATCAAGATCGGAAAGAAAAATTGTTGACGGACGTACGGACGGACGGACGGACATTTGGTCCGGCTTTATTAGGTCATCTCGGTAGAGATGACCTAAAAAGGTGGATATCCCTTTGCAAAAGCATACACAAAGAGCATTCAAAATGTTACACGATCGAGTTAGTCACAACAGCCCAAGCCGTGTAAACGTCTTTTTGTTTTCTTTCTCAATATAACAATCCTGCAGGTCACATACTCTCAAGGCAAATACTTTTGAAAGAACCTCAGGGCGTTCACGACGGGTCAAGAAACATTTCAAGGCTACAACCAATCCTGGACAGATCACCACTCCACTGACAAAGTGGAAGGGATTTGCAATTTGTTTTTGTTCAAGGTTCCGGCGATAACTCGCCTCCTCTTGGTGAAAGATGCGGCACGATCTTTAACATCCAAGAACGACCAATGCTGCCAGCCCAGCTTAACGTCTAAGTGACAAACAGCACACACATTGATGTCTCACCCTACAACCGAAATACCAGGGTGGCAGTTTATAGCTGGATCAAGATTCCAACCCAGACTTGACATCTCATCTAAAGAGGGGTGTGCATACCACTAAGCTATCCTTCCAACCCTGCCCCCCCCGCCCCAACCACCATTTTTTATTTTTTCAATGTACAAGTATCTTCAATTAGTAATAAAATATAGATGCATTTTTTATTTATACACACATCTTATTATTACTTTTCATGGAGGATCTCTCCTCCGTCAAATTTTGAAATGTCCCCATAACGACAGAGGGCTTAGGATCCCTTTGTTTATAAAACACATCTGGCAGTTATCAGCAACTGTCAAGTTTCCTCATTTCTTATACTCGAGCTGAACACAAAACCTCGACAAAGCAGGACCATAATGGTGGCTCTGTAATGAGCAAAACGCAACATAAAGATTCCTTGCGACTCTGTGCTGAATTATGTCAACAGATATTGGAAGTGCAAATGTAGTGTAGCAATCGTACAAATACAACAATTGAGTAAGTAAACAGTGTGTTGTGCAATCAAACAGTGCATCGCCCAACGAGGGTTGAACAGTGGAATAGTATAACAATCATGCAAGTAAACAGCCCATCTGTGAGTATTGAGGTCGTGCCAAGTGTACGGAATCGGATTCGTGGAAATGCAGTGGGCCGAAGAGGTGACCAAAACTAAATCAAGCGATTGCAAAATAGTTCATAAACAAGGGCAGCAGTCTTATTCATAACTCATAAAACCACAATTGTATTTTTTCGAATTTCAAGGCAATTGACCTTTTTGATTTTTTTCCCCATTTTAGTAGAGAGCTTACAATGCTGAGATCCCAGCTTCCTACGCAAACACTTAATTACATCCAGAAACCTAAGGTGGACGGAGGTTATGTATTCAGCCTTCTTTGTTTGTCTGTGAACAGGATATCTCAAAAAGCTATGGAGGGATTCGGACAAAGCTTGGTGGACTGGTTGGGTGCATGGCAAGTTCAAATTGATTCGATTTTGGTGAAGATCCATATGTGAATTTTTTTTTAACCCTTTGAACCCTCACGGCCATTTTACCAGCCGCTATTCAAACTCCCATATACCCGAGCGACCGGATTTTTCTCCAGAGAGGCTAGGGTGGAGGAAGCGAAAGCCCAAGGAGCTCAGGGTTGAAAAGGTTAAGTGATTCTCCACCATCAAAAGATATACATATACATACTGTTACGAATTTCGGTCCGCCCGGCGTGCGATCGGCCACGTAACTCAAATTCGCCCACCGGACGCGAACAATTCAGTCGTGACCTCCGTGGAACTATCGCCAGGAGCTAGTCACGGGTGGGTCTTTCGACCCCACCACAATCGTGCCAATCGGCCACCCGCGCAGAATAGGGTTGTTCGCCAAACTCGACCTACCTAAGTACCTGCGAGGGTAGTTAACTGGGCGATCGTACCTCGTCGCTGGCGGGCCTAGGACACGAACCGCTTAAGCGGTCCGTTCCGTGCTTCAGTGATAACCGAGCGGTGTTATCGCCGGGGCCCCGAGGATGATTATTTACCGGTGCTTACACCCTTCTACCAATTCCTTCCTGATGCAAGATGGAACTTTCAAACAAAGGAAAGACGCAACGAATGGAAACAGTTCGACAAGTACATTTATTTCACACACACACACACACACACACACGCAAGCACGTATTCACATCTCTTATCTATTT
>CM068964.1:52145954-52161235 GCA_035128595.1 Eptatretus atami
TGGTTTGTTTTGTTTTGTTTTGTTTTTTGAGTTGTTGGGGTCGCATGTCGTTTGAGAATGGCGGTGAAGCGATGTTTGCGGGATGGAGTTCTGGAGGTAAAGAGGCGAAGGGTGGCGTGTTTGAGTTTGTTGGGGATTATTGGTCCAAAATAAGATAGAAAAAAAAGGGCTAACTCAAAGGATCGCAGCCCGAATGAAACACGAAATTCCCCTCTAAACAACGTGTGGGAAAATCTAACTACACAACTTATGCTTATGCGTCTAACTGATCTAAGTCCTTCTGGTGTTGTTGACAAATTTCGCACAGCTCGTAACAAATGTTACTGTGAGCCATGTGTCAATGATCATGTTGTCCTTTTTTATCAACTTGGCTGAGACCCCTTCAATGCTGAAGGAAACTGAGAGACTTATTACTTAAATTAGGTGTCATTTACATCTACTGACTTGTGTACACAATACCTATTTTACCCCGAAATTTGTTTACTCACGTTATGGACATGTTAAAGTTACATTAATTACCTATTATCTTTTTCAATATCAATGTACCGATTGGAAAGAGTGTAGAATCTGAAATACTGTACTGTCTTCTCCATTCCAAACATGTCAACCCCCCCCCAAAAAAAAACTCCTAACCACCTCACCCATTCTTGTTTACTGAGCATAATTACCAAAACCACATTTTTGGGGGGGCCTAACGGTGGGTATAAAGGAACCTCATCTCAGATCAATTCGTACCGGTTTATTGTGGTTAGAGGGGTTTCGTGACAGTTCTAATCATCCCCAATATATCAGAGACTTGTCCAGCTTTGTGATTTTATCTTATCTTTGGATGCTTTGGACTAAATACTGAATGCATTCAGTTTAGAGATGATGAAGATGTAAAAGAATCATAAGAGAATGGCATAATCATCTCAAGAATTCCTACACATAATCTTCATAAAGAATTACATGAATTGACAGGCAAGCGCAACATGGAGCGGCGGCATACTTAAGATGGAAACAAGTTTCATTAACATTTACCTTCCTCTCTCAAATTTATTTTTGGAATAAAAAGCCACATCAATTTGAACTACCTCTTTGTATTATAATGCTATGATAATATGAAAGTCCACATGCACAGATTTCTTCAGCTTGACTTATAAAATGTGTAAGATCAATAAAGAAAAATATCTTTTGTGAAAGAACAATAGGATTGTTTTTATAATTTCATTCCAGCAGATGAATTTCTTGCTTTAAAGCCATTTAATACCACCACATCGAACTGATAGGGATGTGGAAATGCTGTAAATGAATTTTTTTATGCACTGACTACTGGGGAGTTTATCAACTGGCTGTGAAATTGCTTACTAAGGAGAAAGAACATTTTATTAATATACTGTACAATACTGCTGTTGTTTTGTTTTTGTACAGACCAGCTTTCTGGCCTATCTCCTGGCAAGTTTAAGAACAGCGTGGGCTGGCAAAAGCTCTGGGTGTCTTTCTGTAACTTTTGCCTTTTCTTTTACAGAGCCATCAGGTATGGTGGAGAACAGGGTGCCTAAAATTGCATGTTAAAATGATTTCAAAGAATCTGTTTTTAAAATTGTGGTTGAACGGTCTGTCTGTCTGTGTTTCCAATCTAAGAAATGAGTCTGGTTGGTAGATTTCCACGGAACACCCCTTGCTGATAGGTTGAGTGTCAACAAGATAGCTAATTGAAGTGTGTCACTCTGAGCTGTCTCGTTACCTTCGCCACCGAAAGGTGAAAGAAGGTTGTGTTTTCACCCCCTGTTGTCCGTTGTTTGTCTGTGACAGGATATCTCAAAAAGTTATGGGGATGGCTCAACCAAAACCTTTGAGGAGAGGTTTGGGTGTGTGAAAAGATGAATTTGATTTGATTTGGGTGAAGATCCGGATCTGGACATGTCCTATCATTTTTAAGTGATTCTTCAACATTGAGAGAGAAGGCCATAAAAGGATGTATCCGTATATCTCAAAAGTTATGGACAGATTCAGGAGAACTTGGTGGGGAGGTTCGGTGTGTGACGAGGATGATTGATAGATTTTGGTGAGTGATCCAGATGCGAAATTTTTTTAATTCCGAAGTATATCTTCAGCATTGAGAGATAAGAGCCAAACCGATATATAACATATATTTAAAACGTTCTGAAGATTTTTGGACGAACCTTTGTGGACAGGTTAGGAGTGGAGACAGGACTAATCGATGAGAGTTTCGGTGAGGATCGGATCCAGATACAAGAATTTTCAGTGATTCTTCACATTGAGAAATAGGGCAAACCGATATATAGGCACAATTCTCAAAAAGATGTGGATGGGTATGACAAACTTTAATGATGAGATGGTACTTGACAAGAACAAGCGGATTTGATTTGGTTCAGGTCTGGTGCAAAACTGTCCGGCTATCAGTGGAGTACAAAAAAAACCGTAAACTGTTCAGCTGGCAAGACGTATGCGCTCTAGCAACGTGCCGTTCTAGTTTTAGATTTGTCCCCTGTGGAGTCAAATAGAATAAAAATTGCATTGTGAATGCATAAAATAGAGTACGGGACCACTCTTTAACATGCGTTCCGAAAACCAGCCTGCATTCAGCTTATGGATGTCAGGTATTTAGGTATTTTGGGGTCGAAAAGAGTATTGTTTTAGCGAGGTAAGTAACCAGAAACGTATTAGGGGTCATTCTTATTAATCCTTGTGCAAATATGGCAATTCTTGATCTCACCCATCCAAAACCCTTTCGATTTAATTAATTAATTCTCTTTTTAATTAATTAATTTTAGCAAACAAATATTGCCATTTTTTTCCACCTATTACAATTCTTATCCTCAACATAATCTCTTGTGTTATCTTGCTCCTCAACACAGTTGTTATGGCTTTCACCACTGTAAATCAAGATGCCCTGAACATGCTGAATGCAATGCCAGGCAAAAAGATCCATCTCCACCCAACCACATCTTTCCATGTTCCATTATGTCATCACATTGCTAAAAATATTTCAGAGTCCTTTTTAACAGAATTTTTGGGCTCTCACAGATCATTTTATAAACTCTCCTGTCAGGGCATGGCAGTTTTGGCCCCATTCTTATTCCTAATTTATCAACGATCTCTCTGACTGGAAACATCCTTTATTTGTTGATGAATAAATATTGCTGGATGACTGGCATCCTTTGCCATTACATCCTCATTACTTCAGATGGGAGAACAGCAGGCCTCTTCATCTATTCAGGACTTGATGAATCACAAGCTGGTCCAAACACTTGGCCTGATGTCTTTCAAATCTGATGAATCTCTCACTCTCACCTTCTCCTAAAGGACCATCTGGCAACCCTCACATCTACGTTCTTCACAATCCTCTGAAGATAGTTCAGTCACTCAAGCTCAGCGCAACAGCCACGCCCCAAAATTATGCAGAAAGCGCCACATGCTGCATTCGAATAAATAAATAAAAGGCACGAAAACTCTTGGTCCTTCTATCAGCATTATCTTTCTTGTGCAAACCAATTCAAAGTTGGATCCAAAGTCAGTTGCTTGACTGGGCATCCTCCATCATGCAAAGTCCTTCCTTTTGACACCTGAACTCTTAATCCACCGCAAGGCTTTCATTCAGAGCTTGATAGGTACTCTTCTCACCTCTGAGCTGATCAGCCCTTTTTTTTTTTTTTTACCTCACACCTTGCTTCAGCTGACCCATTGAAACAAGGACTTCAAGATCATTGGAATCTCCAGTGATGAAGCGGGTCTATGCCTATCACTTTGCATCACGACAATTCGGTGGTCTCCTTCTACGCCTCATTTCTGATCCTCCACCAGGGTTCTGCAAGCCGCACGTCATCTACCAGCAACCCCTTCTTGTGAACTCCAATCCCAGAATCACTGCTCACCTCCACTCATTCGTTCCTTTTTTGTTTTCCCACTGTGAACATCCACATTCTCTTCATCTCATTAATTCCCCTCCAGTTCATCCAAACAGATGTTCACCACCTCAGCTCAAACTCCCATTCAAATCCATGAATCTTTTATACACCCATTAGCTCTCCCCATTTCCCCTCATTTGTAATTTCCAGTTTTGTCTTTGAGAGAGTTTGCTTCTGTGTCCATCTGTCCACCCCCTGATTCCTCCTCCTACCCCTCTTCTTACCGCATTCCTTGGTTTGTCCATCTCCGTCTATTTTGTCCCTTGCTCTGCTGTTGGTGTCCCCCCCAAAGCTTTCTGCTGTTCTTTTGTGCGGTTGCATACTGATCTGTTTATGTTCCAGATTTTCCCTGAAGCCTTGACTTTGTATCAACAAATATTTATCATGTTTGCAGCAGCCCCTAAAATGGGGTTATGCTCATCTCTATGGAAACGCGAGACAAACTTAATCCCATTTCATACTTCAAGGAACAATCTGCTAGTTTTGATCCACTATACAGTATAGACAAAGCATCCATGTCAACGATCATTCAACGAGACATAGCAACGTGTGGATTGAATCCAAACTCTCAGTCCATTATTGCATGGTCCAGACTCTTCTCATTCACGACACATGATCCATCTGAAGGTTTGCCATATGGAAGTGCTGTTAATGACTTTTACTTCTTTGAGGGTATCAACTGCACACTTTTCTCACATTAAAAAACTTCATAAGTTTTTAATAGCGAGTCCTGGTGCTCCATCGACCACTCATTGGTGATAGTGATGGGCGGTTGTGTACAAAGGGTAATTCCATGCGGCCTTCACTGGAAGCCCACAGCCCCAAGTAAAGCAGCCGCTCTTACTGGATTCCAACAAATATTGAGTAACAGAAGAAATGTAAATAATTGTCTGCATTGTGCAAGTTGAGAGCAAGTTGTATTAAGTGCCAAGTTCAAGTGACAGGTGAGTATAAGGGGTCCTGTTGGGTCGATCTTGTTTGATTGGTTTTAAGTGTGGGGTAATAACCGGCACAGGTATAGGTAATGTTCCTGTGGAGGGGCATGGATGGTTTGTTCAGATGGATGGATAATGGTTGGTGGGTCAATTGAGATGTTATTGTTGTGCCATTGTTGTAAAGGGATGGTGGTAATGTGTTGTAAAAAATTCTGAGATGTTTTAAAGATGGAGGTGACGTTTTAAAACAGTTATTGTAGTTGCCTGGTATATATTTTGTGTCTGAGAGGGGTGGGGTGATTGGACAAGTGGTGACATGGTTGTCCTCACATTCGAGTGGCATCATGAAGTGTGTGCTTCTGTTATCAAGGTGGTGTTGGAAGAGGAAATATTTTGCTTTGGTATGGGAGATTGTTTATGTCATAAGTTGGGTCAGCCTGTGATGGTTTCTGTGTAAATTTTTTGTATCATTTGAGTTTTAACTTCATCCATATTTTTTGGGATATGGTAGGAGTCCAACTTGGCTAGTATAGTTAATGGGTTTGGATAACTTTTTGTAAATTGTGGTTTGGGAATTCTTTTTGTTGATCAAACTTGTTATGGTTACAATTTTAGCATGTTGAGTTTTTTGAATCGACTTTAGCTGGAATTTCTGGACTGTTTAGTGGAGGTCATGTGACGGTTCACATGTGGTTTCCAAGTATTTCAGGGGTTTTTCAATTTGGAGTGAGTTGTTGGTTTACAAAGTGGCCACAAAGTCTATGCGCACGCAGTTAGAATTGAGTTGAATTTATCCTGTATGCTTTCCCTCATTCTCAGCACAAATTTGAATTTTTCTTCCATGTTCTTCTGGACATCTTCTCCTGTTGAGGTTGGAGGTCAAAAAGGGCATCCCTGACAGCTGTTTTGAGGTCGTCACTGTTTGTTAGGTGGAGATGGAGAAATTCTTTCACAATGCCCCGAAGCGAGTTGTCACATGTTAAGTCAGATTTGAGGAGGCACACTGTCCCAGATCACCATCCAATCCATTGTCGACTGAATTCGTCATCGAGACATTCTCTAACTGTGAGAGCATAATGTGTTGGTGCATCATCTTGTTGCGAATAACTGAAGATAGCAGGATACTGATTCTTGGAACATTTTCCTTTCTCTTGTGGCTTTTGGAACCACCAAAATAATCTATTTATAATTGGCACTCACATAAACACTCGCTCCTTTTCCTGCCAAAGATATTAATAAGAAATATCATCATTTTTAAACTTGTTGCTGTACATCAACCAAGCCCCAGATATGACTTCCCATCGGTGTCAAGAGCACAGAGTTCTAGTTCGAATGCCACACATCTACGACCTTCAGCCTTTCAGGGCCCATATCCTGGGGTTTTTGCAATGCGAACGATGTCCATCTCACAAAGAAGTCTAAAGCGTGTCACACCCTTGATGATTTAGCCAGCGTATGCCGATTTATGAAAAATTAGTCTAAAACGCTGGCACACGTCGAATACGTTATGGGTAACGTTTTTGTATGACGTTAAGAGCACGAAAAACACTGCATCGTCGTAGTACGCTGGCTTTAAACGTGTACTTTTGGGTTGTCCTCACATTTTGCATGCTTGAAATTTTCACGACGTAGTGCCGGCGGAATGACTCACACGTTCGCTACGCTGGCATAAGTTTGTAGGCAACGTTATGCGATCGTTGAACACGTCGACACACGTTTATTGTAAGTACTCATAAGTCAACACGTGCAGGTAATGTTTTAGTACCCGAAACTTTATTTCTAACTATGATAACGTGCTTGGGAATTATTTGTAAAGCATGTCCTACGCACAAATAGTATAAGACGTATTTGACGTCTTCAGGACGCCACAGGAACTTAATGAACGTGTTTCTAACTTACCAGATACGTATATGGCGTATTGGCAGGATTCGGGGAAATTGGTATATAAAAAGGGGCTTAGCAGAGGAACCCGCTTTTTTTTAGACTTCGTGGTGAGTACATGTATGCAATTCCGAGAGATGGAGGATAATGGCAACGCTGAGACGACAATACCTACCTGTCCTCGAAATGCAAGCATGACCTCATCGAGTTGACACTGGCAACCAGTTGCGTTGCAATAGAGCGGGAGAAGAAGACGTGAACGGAGGAGAAGGACTGGGTGGAGGCATGGATCGGGAGGCGACGTCATTACGGCATATATGACCAGCTCAATGGTGGAACTCCGGAACGAGGACATGCACCTCTAACTTCCTGCGAATGCCCCACGATGTTCGACGAGCTGCTAGCCAGAGTGGGTCCAAGGATAACCAAGCATTATTATTAAATCATTTCATAGTCAGGGGAAGCGATTTAACTCGTTCAAATGGAAACGATTTCAATTGACGAGCACCAGCGTCCATAAACAATAGCGAGTTGACAGGCATTTATTTAAAGTGAAGTTGCAGCCTTATGATAGAAAACCTTACGTAATCGTGCGACGATACGCTGCCCACGCTTGCAATATGTGAGACTATCGTTGGGCTAGTTGTGGAGCCTAAACCGCTAATCAATCCGTTGGTAAACTTATGTATATTAGTTTTATCGAAAGCGTCTGTGTATTATCGTAATTTGCATTTGTCCATAGTCGTTTTTTGAATACTTTTCAAAAATGAAACAAAAAATAGTTCATCGTGGGACATGAGAAAAAAAATTAGCCGAAAAGAACATCCGAACAATGTGCAAAAGAAGTGTAGGCGAAGATGAAAGTGGTGGAGGTCTCCTATCGTGGAGGCAACGGGATCCATCATCACCCACACCCTCCCCATCAAGCTCACCTACTACTATCTCGCATGGACATACTACTACTACCAATACTACTACTCGATACTACTAACTACTACTGACCACTACTACTACTACTACTACTGACATTTCGACATCTACTCAACTTGGAGTCTGGAACACTGACGGGTTTCCTCTTGTGAAGGCCCATTTGTATCTACAATTCCCCTAAACGCTGCAATACGCCATTATACGGTAGATGTATGTTAGAAACCCGTTCAGTACGTTCCTGTGGTCGTCCGGAATGACGTCAATCAAAATTCGTTTAATGAAGACAATGTGCGTTTTGAGATACGTTACACAATAGGTTTCAAAGCACGTACTCATAGGTTCAAGGCACGTTCACTCTAGGTTTAAAAATTAAGTTTCGGGTATGCTAAAGATTACTCGACGTGTTTCGACTTTGGTAACTTACAAGTAACGGTGTGTCCGATGTGTGTCACGATCCGGAGCGTGCAGAGAACGTATGCGACTTCGTGAAGGCCGTACGTCGTAAAATTTTCAGCCTGCTTGAAATTTCACGACGTACTAGACGTACCACGGAATATGACTGCCATACTTCCCTCCGTTTTTCAGCGTGCTCCTAATGTATACACACTTACCCATACCGTATCGACTGTGTGCCAGCGTTTTCACACATTTTTCATAGGTTGGTATAAACGCTGGCTAATCGTCAGGTGTGACTGCGATGTGAACTTCCAAATTTTCAGGCGGTTATGATTTAAATCGGCATGCGGCAGGTTTATTACAGGCTACCCACGAGTTCGTCGGCGATACGTGCAGCGCCTATGCTAAGTTAAAACTATCGTTGGCCACAGGTTGTGAATGCCGACAACAGCTTTAAGCATTCGTTGGTATAAGTTAATCTTATAACAAACGAAACGTTCTGTGCCTCCGTTACTAATATGTTATGCCATACGACCAAACACGTTATGAATACGACCAAAAACTCTAAAAAAAACCTCAAAACTTCAGCGTTACGCCAACGTTTTACATTACATTTTATGCGTTGCCATTGCTGGCTAAAACGTCAAGGTTGTGACAGCGCCCTTACTCAGGGTTAATCCTCTAATCCATCTTACTAACAACTGAAATGAGCTAAGATCCCGTCCTCTGAATGATGTCATAAAAAACGAATTGACGTCATTAGCGATGTTCCAGGTTTTGCCGATAATTTCTCTGTGCTAATGCCCGGCTTGATTCCGCAAACAAATCAAACGCTTGCCTATTTCGAGATAATGGTATAGGCGATTTCCATTTAGAGCGATAAGTCACTTTTTTCTAGGAGATTCTCCAAAATGGAGATGGTTACTGCCTGCGCGTGGGCTTTTCTGGATATACCTGGCAATTTCACGAGATCCGATGAAAACTCTGGGTTGTGAAACAAAAAAATGTCAAAAAAGGAATGACGTCATAAGTTGATATGACGTCATAGTGAGTTCATATGTGCGGTAATTTCATCTTCTGCTAATGCCTCGTTCGATTCCCGCAAACAGAATCAAAAAGCTTGCCTAGTTTTCCGGAGATAATTTTTTTTAGGCGATTTCCATTCGCGGAGATGTTTTTTGACCATCATAACTTTTTTTCTCGGAGAATTTCAAAATCGGAGATGGTTACTGTCTGCGCAGGGTATTTTTACATACATATGGCCAAGTTTCAGGAAGTTTCGATGAAAATGTAGGCTGTGAAAACAAAAAGTCCACAAGAACACGTGAGTAAGATTAGAGATCCTCCACGAGGATTCTAAAAACATAAAAATAGGACACTGGACCTGGAGCTTATCTGGGCCCCGATCTAATGTTCTATCCAAATTTGGTGTCATTCTAACTGGTGCTTTCTGGAAGACAGAAAGTTTTTTGAAGGCATTTAAACAAGTCCGCCATTTTGACCAATTGCGGTCATGTGGATCGGCACGACTTCCACATTGAACACAGGACCCTGTCCTAATGTTGTATCCAAATTTGTAGCACCTGAATGGTGGGTCTGGAGAAGAAGATTTTACAGACTTAACACGCAATTTTCCCAAAATTGACTAACTCGGCCATTTTGACATCATTTCGGTAGTGATCGCATGACCTCCGCATGTAACATGCCCTACCTGGCCTCATGTTGTTGTCCAAATTTGGTAGCATTTCTAACTGGTGGGTATGAGGAGAAGATTTTTGAAGAAATTTACTAAGTCTGAAACATTTTGACCTACTTAAAATCATGTGGACCGAACGAGCTTTGGCAATCCCGATACCAGTCAGAGAGGAACGTTGTGCCAATTTCAGCCGGATCAACCAAGCAGTTGGGTCGAAGAAGTCGAAAAGGAGACGGAACGGAATACGATGACGATACTTATCTGGAGTTCCAATTCCAGACATAAGCAAACGCAGTGCAGCCAAACATAATCGAACCACTGAGCTATTAGACCACTGTCGATTCTCAACAAATACATGATACACCATAAAACAGGTGTACCTGTGTCTTGGAAGGTGTGCCCACACAGCACTGGCTGCGATTCTGGACACATTAATATACCAAAATAAGTTGAGCGAATTGGTCTCATTATACAGTCAAAATCGAAATTTATATTTCATCAAAGTGGACAGTGTTAGGACCCAGGGGGCACTAGCTTGTAGGTAAAGAAGATGAGGACGGTTTTAAGGCGGGTTTTCAGTAAGAGAGTGGTTAATGCATGGAATGATTCCTCTGGAAAGGTAGTGGACGGTGGCAGCTGTGGATAGGTTTAAATGTGACTATGATAGATACCTGAAATAATGAGAAATAGAGGGGTAGTGGGATATAGGTATGGCTTGGTAGGTAGCCCTGTGTGTGGTAGGTGATGAATACTGGGTTAGTGCAGTGCGGATGTTGGGCCGATTGGCCTCCTCCTGCACCAAGCTCATTGTGTTATCCTTGTGGTTCCAAGATCTCGAAAATGCGTTCACGTAGAGTTTAACTCACCAATGTCTTTCCAAAGTTACTTTTGGGACTGGAACCTCATGGAAACTAAACTACAAAAATTTCATCCGAAGGGTCAATTAAATACTTATTTTATTTGGAATCCCCACCTCCGCCACTCGCGGCTTCCAAAGCCAATTTGTATTGGATAGTCATGATAATGAGCAATATATACCAGTCCAATACGGTATCAATCATAAGGTGAACTGGCAATTGCCGTTGCCCCACACAGATTCTAAACGGGTAGGGATGAGGGAAACGGCAAAACATGCAAATGGCGTCTTCCTGATCGAGCCTGCAAGTTTGGGAGCAACAATTCACATTTATTGCCCATCTGACACAATTTGAATGCATTGGGGTCTGTAACTAAAAAAAGTGTTGGTGTCAAAGCAAGTAACCAATTGCAAATGATCGTAGATAAACCTCAATACACCAAAAACTATCGTTTTGGTTGTTTACCTTTACTTACAACGTTTTTTAAAAGTTTTTAACAGTGACTAAGCTCATGGAAGAACTTATAACATCATGACGGCCATGACAAGGCATCAGTAGACATCGTTGTAACTTTGACATATTATAAGGACATTCCTAAGACATGGACAAGCAGTATGACATATGGGAAATGAGGGAGACAGGACTACATGCATATGAAAGTGTACATCCCTTATCAAAATTTTCACCTTTTGTTTTGCTATAGCCTGGATTAAATTACATTTAAATCAGACTTTTTTCCACATCGATCCCACACCATTACCAAGTGAGAAACAAATTCTACAAATTTCAGAAATTAATTGAAAATACAAAACTAGATACCTTGTTTTGATAGTGTCACCCCCCTTATAATAGGGATTGTAAATTAGCTCAGGTGTAACCAATCACCCTTCAAAATTAACATCCAGTTAAATGGCCTCCACTGTGTTAAATTGTAGTGATTTCTGATTATGTCCAGAAATAAAATCAACTGTTCCTGTAGGTTTCCTCTCTTGGGTAGTGCATTTACAGTGAAGACTCAACCATGCGCACCAGGAGCTTCAAAAGACCTCCGGGATAAGTTTGGAAACGTCACAGATAGGGGATTGGTCAAATATTTTAAAGTGCTTGAATATCCCTTGGAGCACAGTCAAGACAATCATTAAGAAGTGGACGGCATACCGGTGCCACCAAGACCTGTCTAGATCAGGCCGTCCTCAGACTGGATGACCAAGCCAAGGAGGAGACTGATCAGAGAGGCCACCAGAGCCGATTGCAACTTCTGACAGAGCTACATCTTTATGGTAAAGACTGGTCACTGTTGTGCATGTGACAGCAATATCCCAAGCACTCCACAAGTCTGTCCTGTAGGTCAGGGTGACAAGAAGGAAGCCATTACGCAAAAAAGCCCACTTGAGTATGTTTGAGGTGTGCAACATAACCACTCCAGAGATTCGTGAAGCCATGTGGCAAAAAAGTTGTGGTCCTGACGAAAACCAAGATGGAACTTTTTTGGCATAATGCAAAACGTTACGTTTTGCCACAAACCAACACAGAGACATCACCCAGAAGAACACCATCCCAACTGTGGAAGCATTGTGTGGCAGTATCATGTTATGGGGTTGTTTCTCATGAGGCAGGGAGTGGGGCACTTATCAGGTAGAAGGGATAATGGATGGAGCAAAATACAGAAAATCCTCGAGAAACCTACTGCCTCTGCAGAAGCCTGAAATTTGGGGCGGAATTCAAACCTTTCATTATGACAATAACCGAAGCACACAGCCAAAGCTACCCTGGAGTGGCTAAGGTACAAAAATAATAAATATCCTTGAGTGTCAGTAGAGCCCGACCAAAATCAAATCGAAATTGCTGTGCACGCTTGAAGAGTGCTGTCCATCAACACTCCCCACACCATTTTGAACAGTTTTGTACAGAGAATGGGCGAATTTGCCCAATCAAGGTGTGCAAAGTTGGTAGAGACCATCCCAACAGCTACAGCTGTACTTGCCTATCACAGGTGCTCCCAAGTATAACTCATGATACGGTGGACACTTATCCAACAAGATATTGTAGTTTTGTATTTTTAATTAATTTTCTGAAATTTGTAGAATTTCTTTCTCAATTGGAAGTTGTGGGATACGATGTGAAATAAAGGTGGAAAAGTCTGATTAAATGTAATTTAATTCCAGGTTACAAAGCAACAAAAGGGGAAAATTTTGAAAGGTGCTCTAGACTTCTATACAGCACTGTAATTAATGCAAGAAGGAGGTGATTACGAGGGATTTAACTGAGATGTTTAAGATAACTGAAGGTATGGACAAGATAAGTAAGGAGGAGTTTTTCAGAGAAGTGGACAGTGATAGGACCAGGGGTTGTGACTTGAGTAATGAAGAGAGCAGTTGGGATCAATAATCCAGGCAAGGTCATTCTCTAAAGTCTAAGGAGTAATTAATGCCATGGAATGATTTCCAAGTAAGGTAGGAGCAGCAGAAAGAGTAGATGGCTTAAATTGGAATTAGGTTGCCCAGAAGTATTGGAGATAGTGTGGTAGAGGGATGGTTGGCAGGACTTGACAGGTGATGTGTAGTTGTGTGTGGATAGGTGATATTATTGGGGTGTCAGTGGTAAGCATGCAGGCATGATGGGCCGAATGGTTCCCTCTTTGCCACAAAGTCCTTGTTAGTATTTTTTTTGGTGTTACGAGCCAACGGTTCAACAAAGGGATCACCAACAAGGCCAACTATAACTTCACAATTGTAGCAGCCCCTCACTTCAACCCTTGCCCTCCCCATCCTCTTTCTGCCATATCCCTTCACTCCAGCACAACACCCTGCCAATGTCTGACATCCACCTTCCACAACTCTTCACCTCCTCTCCTTATACCACATCAGTTATGCGTCAAACCCAAAATGCTAAATCTTCACCCAATCTCTCCGATCTCTCCTTCACGACTTCACGTTTTTTCAAAAGCAACGGGTACAATACATGCTTCGGGTAGATGCAATGAAAATCTTGGGATTTGAGCTTGGATTTCATTGGGAGGATCCTCAGCGCAATGACGGTGGTGTGGGTTGTTGTCGGGCGAGGAGATTATGGGACAAAGAAAGGTGTCTGGAGAGAGTTTGTCCAAGTTTCCCAAATGATCACAATGAAGTTTGTCGATACTGGGGCTTTCATCCAGGTTGAACTCAAATCTCACTTTTAAAAAAAAATTCCTGCAGTCAAAGGTTTTAGCAACCAACCTGAGTTCAGGCGAGTTGTAAAGGAACTTTTTAAACATAACCGTAAGTAAAACCCAAGTCACGTTTGCACATGGAAGGTGTTGTGTCTTTGTGAAACATCTTACCGGGTTTGTGACAAATCCACATTACAGACTAGAATAGCACAGGGTTAGAGCGCACCTTCACCTGCTGAACAGGTTCACATTTTGTATCCCATGATTAGGCCGAATCCGGGATTCGGGACCCAAACCAAAACGAATCGGCTTGTTTGTCCCCTAAGAACTCGTCCAATCAAGTTTTGTCCACAATCCTCCACAACTTTTTGAGATATCCTGCTAAAAAACCGACAGACAGGGGTGAATACATAACTTCCGTCGACCTTTGGTGACGGAGGTAATGAATCCTCAAACTGCTGTGAAAGAAAGATCATGATGTTTCGACAAACTGGACAGAATTATCATCATAACATCGTCCAATGACCCAGACCTCTTGACAGGAACGTCTCTGCTGCAAACAGTTTCTTGGCACAGCTGTCATGCTGGTAGTTTCCATTGCTCCCAGCAGTTAGTTGGGGCAGGAAGTTGTGATTTGTTCAGGATGTGGCGATACTCACCCCACTCCCGTGAAATACACAACGGGATCTTTAACGTCCAACGGAACACGTTCCACGTGAAAACCAGGGTGGGGGTTTACAGCTGGTCCAAGATTCAAGTCCCAGGCTTCGACAGCTCAGAGGCCAGTTGTGCTTCTCTCAGCTATCAAATCGCCCCTCTCTCATTCATGAATTAGTCAAGTGATGCTAATATAATAACTTACAAAGTGATCAAATTGTGACCCTCCAGTCAAAATCCAGTCGGAAGTTTGCAAAAATTAATATGAGTTATTGGGTTTATGAAAGCCATAAATAAAGCATCACAACGGTGTATTATAGCATGGTTGGTCCGTCACAAACTGACCGAGATATCTTACGATGAAGTTTTACAACACACGTTATTGGGAAAATCTAAATACCGGAATTAGGCTTCTGGAGTTTGTTGTTGTTATATGTTGTTATATATATAATATAGTATGTTGTTCGTCTTTTGCTGCTCCCATGTAGGGGGTCGCCACAAGCGGATCATCCGTTATGATCCGCATACTGATTTGGCAAGGTGTTACGCCAGATGCCCTTCCTGACGAACCTGGTCGCCTCTTACGACACAGGGTAGGATTGGTTTCCGCCATGACTTCCGGGCTGCCCTAACCCTCTTCATAGCGGGCCAGTGCAAAGAATTCCGTCCTAAGCGATCCTCCAACCCAAGCCTCCGAGTAGCCGGAGTTACAGGCGCTCTTATCGTCATAACTGATCTAAGGACCCTTTATGGTGTATTGCGAATTTCCACAGCCGTAACAATACATATATATATATAGCTCTGGAAAAAATTAAGAGACCACTGCAAAATTATCAGTTTTTCTAGTTTTACTATTTATAGGTATGT
>CM068964.1:52162901-52175455 GCA_035128595.1 Eptatretus atami
TCTTTCGTTTGTCTGTGAACAGCGATATCTCAAAAAGCTATGGAGGGATTCGGACATAAGCTTGTGACTGGTTGGCCCGTGCATGGTGCAAGTTCAAATTGATTCTGATTATGTTGAAGATCCATATGTGATTTTTTTACCCTTGAATCCCTTCACCGGTCTTATTTTCAAGCCCGCTATTTTCAAACTCCCCATATACCCGAGCGGACCGGGATTTTCTCCAAATAGAGGATTGGGTGGAGTGAGCGAAAGCCAAGGAGCTCAGACGGTTGAAAAGGTTTAAGTGGATTCTCCTCCATCAAAAGATTATTACATATACATACTGATTACGAATTATCAGGTCGCCGCGGCGTGCGATCGGCCACGTACTCAAATCTGCGAACCGCGTCGCCCATCTCGGAGCGGACCAATTTCAGTCGTGACCCCTCGCTGGAACTATCGCCAGGAGCTAGCACGGTGGTGTCTTTCGACCCCACCAACAATCGCTGCCAATCGGGCCACCGCGCAATAGGCGTTCGTTCGCCCAAACTCGACCTACCTAAGTACCTGCCTGAGTGGTTAGTTAAACTGGGCGATCGTTACCTCGTCAGCTGTGCCGGCCTAGGATCACTGAACCGCTTTTAAGCGGTCCGTTCCGTGCTCAGTGATAAACCGAGCGTGTATCGCCGGCCAAGACGGAGTGGATTATTTACCGGGTGCTTAACACCCTTCTACCAATTCCTTCCATTGATGCAGATGGAACTTTCAACATAAGGAAAGGACGCAACGAAATTGGGAAACAGTTCGATCAAGTACATTTATTTCATCATCCACACACACACACACACACACACACACACACACATTCACACACACCACACACACACACACACACACACGGCAAGCAGTTATTCACAGCCATCAGTAAGAATGCAATATTTAAACAGTCATAAGCAATGAAAGCAAAGAATTATTAACCGACTACAAGCCAAAGGTTTATTACATGGCACTTAACAGTTCTTACTTTACAAGACACGGCGCCACAACACGCATTTCACACAAAAGCCAAAAGGAAAAGACCCCCTCAAAAGGCAAGGCGAGTCAGACTGGGCCCCGTGGGCCTATATGCGCATGTCTGGAGACCTGAGATGAGCGGCAGGTCCCACAGACCGAAGGGTCCTTACCCGTTGCCCTCGGTGGCGTGTGATGGCCGGGCCAAGCCGCAATGTCAGTCGTAGCTGCGCCTGGCTCGTGCCCCGCGTGGTCGAGCGAGCTCTTCTCCGGCGCTCCCCGCTGCCTTTCCCGCTCGTGCTTCGAGCTCCGTTCTCCCGACGTCGACTGCCCTGCCAAGACACTGCAGGACTTGACTTCATTCTCCCGACACTCCGCCGCTGCCACTTCCTCACTGCTCCATTTGGTTCTCTGCCGACCGTAAATGCCGCAACTTGATTTGGTCCTGCCGTTACGTTATAACACTGCTACACGCCTCCGACTGTGACTTCCTCTTGTGACTTCCCAGCCGATGTATGACTCGCACGCCAGAGGGACGGGTGTTAAGTTTGAATCTTCCCGCCACCGAGTACCTGCGCGCGTTGGCTCGCAGGCCTAACTAAGCCGAGGGGAGGGGTAGATATAGGTAAATTTCTGGATCACAGCGGAGTTCGAGGCGGGGCTTAATGCCACCCCGATGCTCAGTCCTTGGATGGATGAATAAGGGGGCGTAAGCCTTCCTGATCCGTTTCGGGGCGAAAAGAACGCATTCACAGCGGGGTTTTGAGGGGGGCTACACTACCGCTGCTCGTCATTGGGGATGAAAATGGGGCGTGAGGAAGCCTTCCTGTATACCGCTAATTTCGGGGCGAAAGGAAACGCAATTCACAAGCCATGCACGACGTGTGGTAGAAAGGTGGGAAGGTGGTGGGTGAGTTTGGTTGTACGGCGGGTGTCGTTGTGAGAATGGCATGAACGATGTTTGCGAGGATGGACGTTGTGGAGGTAAAGAAGGCGAAGGGTGGTGGTGTTCTTGAGTTGTTTGGGGGATTATTGGTCCAAAATTAATTGACAGAGAAAGAAAACAACGGCTATCTCAAAGGATTCGCAGCCCGCGGTGAACACGGAAATTCCCTTAAACAACGGTGGGGAAATCTAACTACACAATTACTTATCGTCTATAACTGATCTAAAGGAACCCTTTATGGTGTATTGCGAGATTTCCACAGCCGTAACAATACATATATATATATAGCTCTGGTAAAAATTAACGAGACGACATGCAAAAATTATCAGTTTTTCTAGTTTTTACTATTTATAGGATATCGTGTTTGAGTATAAATGATGAACATTTTTGTTTATTCTATAAACTACTGACAAATTTCTCCAAATTCCGAATAAATATTGTCATTTGAGAGCATTATTTCAGAAAATGGACAACTGGTCAAAATAACAACAAAGATTCAGTGTTTTCAGACACTCAATAATAAAACAAAAACAAAGTATCATATTCAGTTTTAAAAAACAACAATACTTTAATGTTATTACTAGGAAGAGTTCAGAATCAATATTTGTGAATAACCCTGATTTTTCATCACAGGCTTTCATGCGTCTTGGCATCTACCACCAGTCTTTCACATTGCTGTTGGGTGTTTATGCCACTCCTGGTCATCAAAAATTCAAGCAGCTCGGCTTTGTTTTGATGGCTTTGTGCCATCCATCTTTCTCTTAATCACATTCCAGAGGTATTCAATGCGGGTTCAGGTCCTGGAGATTGGGTTGGTCATGACAGCGGGTCTTGATCTGATGGTCCTCCATCCACACTTGATTGACCTGGACGTGTGTGGCATGGAGCATTGTCCTGGCTATGAAAACCAATTCCTCAGCAGTTGGGGAACATTGTCAGAGGCAGGAGGAAGCATAGTTGTTTTCCAGGACAACCTGTCGTGGCTTTGATTCACCGAGTCCTTCACAAAGACAAAATCTGCCTTGATTCCAGCCTTGCGAAGGCACCCCCAGATCATCACTGATCTCCACCAAATTTCCACAGTGGGGTGGCGAGACACTGTGGGCTTGTAGGCCTCTCCAGGTCTCCGTCTAACCCAGGGCATTCCTACCTGCGTACGCGGCCACATGCGGCCTCCTATGTACACGGTTTATGCGTCCCGCGTGCCATACTTAGTTTCATTACTAATGCGGCACGCATATCTAGCAATTTGTCAGGGCATATAGATCAAAGCGTTCTGTATTTTATTATGGTCTTTTATTCATATTACGAACACGTGTTTTTTAACACGATTATTCATTTATTCATATTCGTATGGCAAGAAAATATATTCAGCATTTAATTTTTGTTTAAATTTCGCACATTAAATTATATATTTATTATTCGGATTTAGGTCACGTCCTTTTTTGGTGCGCGCTCGCCCCTCACCCAACTTTGGTTTTGTGTTGGCCCTCCCGCCAAACAAGGTTGGGAGACCATGATCTCATCTAGACGACCAGGTGTTGGGCAATAGCTGAAATTTGGCTATCAAGGAACGATGATTACTCCAGTCCCCTACGGTCCAATCCTTTGCGCTGATCCAGCCTGGATATCAATTATGTAGTATGAATGGCATTTTTCTAGCTTGCAAGACATTAGGCCGCCCTATAGGAGCCTGTTTCGACCGTCCTCCCAGCCACTTACAGTGCAAGTTTGACCATTCGTTTTATCGTCACTTGTATGTCATCCTACAGTTGGTGAATTCAATGAGTGGCGTCATCCTGGTCAGGGTAAAGTCGTTTCTCCTCTGCCAGTCTTGTAGCTTTGTGTCCCCAATGTCTGCCTGCTTGAACCTTGTTTTATTGATCCAGCCGTCTTTTGAAATTTTAGGATGTAGCATTACGTGGCTTACTTGATCCCTCTGCAGTAAGCCAGAATTGAACCTTCATATTTCCTCACTAACTTTTCGTTTTCAACTCTTTTGTCAAATGGTCAATAGTTTATTTTTTGAGTACCTACTAGCACTGTTTTTGCCATCCCAGCTGGCTATTAAATGAAACGTGTGAATGCCACAGCCAGTCGGTTTTAATACTTTTCCTTGTTAAATAAGATTCGTTCAAGGTGATCACTAATCAGTACCTCACCAAGTAGAATGAGGTGTTGCCTGGTGGTTGGAATTCAACAGACAACTGAATGGAATGGCTGCCATACATGTAGAGATTCTGATTCCTACTAAATTTTTTGAGTGGTCTCTTATTTTTTCATACGAGATTATATATATATTGTTGCGCAATTCGCGCCCGCCGGCGTTGCGATCGCCACGTGACTCGAATCGCGACCGCCTCGCACCGGACGGACAATTCTGTCGTGACCCTCTCGGACTAACGCCGGGATCCAGTCACGGGTGGGCCTTTCGGGCCTCACCCACGATCGTGCCAATCGGCCACCCGCGTGGGATAGGGTTGTTCGCCAACTCGACCTACCTAAGTACCACGCGCGATGGTAAACCGGCGACCGCACCTCGCCGCAGGTCGACTTCGGCGATACGGGCCGCTTTAAGCGACCCGTTCCGTGCTATCGGGATAACGAGCGCGGTGTTATCGCGCCTCGACGGGGTTCCTGATTACTTATGGGCGCCCCCGCGCCCACTACGTACCTTTACGTAAAACAGATGGAGACCCAACGAAGGGAAGGACCAGCGAAACGGGGAACAATTCACAAAAGCACGTTTAATTCACACAAATAGCCACATCATAAGACAGCAAGTATTCAAGCAAACAATAATAATTAAAAGAAATGCACATATATCAAATAAAGAAGAGAACGACAAAAGCAACGATGACGCAGAGCTACAACGAATACGTCGACACACGGACACTTAAAAATTATCTACTTACAAGACATGGCGCCGACACACACGTTCACACAGAAACCCAAAAGAAATGAGGAAGTCGCGACTTCCCTGCGTCTAAGTCCTTGGCGACCGTCCTCTGCCGTGGTCTCGAGCTTCTCCGCTCACTCGACGCGAACCTCCGGCGTGCTTCGTGCCTGCCCGTGCTGGCCCCTCGACGCCACGGACGAGCACCGACGAACAGGAGAGAGAGCACACGCCGAACCAGAGAGCGCCCGAAGAGCGCCGAACCAGAGAGCGCCGAAAGAGCGCCGAACCAGAAAGAGCGCCGAAGAGCGCCAACCCAGAGAGAGAGAGCGACGCAACCAAGAGAGAGAGCGAACGCCGAACCAAGGAGAGACGAACGCGACAGAGAAGCGACCCGAACCAAGAGAAGCCGAAGAGCGCCGAACCAGAGAGAGCCCGAAAGAGCCCGAACCAGAGAGAGAGAGAACCTCCTGCGCCTCTGACTCTTATACCCCCGGCGCCCCGCCCCGCTGCCCCGCCCGTTCGTGGCTCCACCCTCCTTCGAGAGGGTTCTGGAACAGGGGCGTTCCCTCACCCCGACCGCCTCACACTGTCCATCCGCCAATCGGCGGCGAGCTGCCCTCCCTCTCTTCTCTCCTCCAAGCGCGGAGAAGCCAGACGGAAAAACAGGCCGTAAAACGTGCGCATCCTCCTGCTAGCGCTGCGGAGATCGTAGCCGCACGGAGCCTGTTGAACGGCGAGGGGGCGAAGATGTGTGGCTGCTGTGATGGTGGGGGGTGGCGCGGTTGTTGAGAAGCGGCGTTGTGGTTGGTGGTGGTTGTTCAATTAAAGAAAGGACAGAAAAACGGCTATCTCGAAGGATCGCAGCCCGAATGATCACATTAATTCCCTCTAAACAATGGTTTGGGCTAACTACACATGTACTTCAGAAATATATCTCACCTACGGGACCTGAATGGTGTAATGCGAATTTCCCACAGCCGTAACACTACCCCCTCCCCTTTTTACAGACTCGTCCCGAGTCCGTCAAATTATCGTGTGCCATCATGTGTTAGTTCTTTCCCCTAGTACGTTTTTACCTACGGAGAGCCCTGAGTGCGACATTCATGGAATTCGTGTCCCAAAATAAATAACCTGAGGGCTGAGTAACTAACTAAACAAACTCACTCATACAGACGACTTAAATAAAATTGCCGGCGATAGACAGACATGCCGGGGGCGCACTCGTATTTTACAATACACAACTTATCCTTAACCTTATAAATTTACACTACTCCATGGCCCGGCATCAATGGACTCTGCAGGAAAAGAAGGAGAGTCAATGGTCACCGGCGCACAGGACGCCACTTGCAGGCCCGTGTTGTAGCTGCCAACAGGACAGTTCCTGCAGCTTGGCAAACTGTTGCTTGATCCTGGCGCACATGGCAATGAACAAGGGGGGCAAAGCCAAACTGAACGGGGGCAAAATGACGATGTGGGCAGTGGGCATGGGCAAAAGCAAAGGCAGGCAGGCAAGGCATAGGCAAGGCCGCTGTAGCAAACTCAGCCGGCAGATGGACTGGCCGGCACAGGCCTTGAAGCAACACAAGCCGTCGAACGATCCGGCCGGCACAGGCCTTGCAGTAAAACAACAGCCAGCCGATGAAGTTGGCGGCCTCTTGCCAGCAGTGCAGGTTGGTGGAGGAGTGCGGTGGTGCTGGCCACTCGGAAGGCGGGCTCGGACCTACCCTACGGTCTCCCTCCCACCTATTGCCTTTGCCTGTCACTGTCCATACCCACCCTTAATTTGTAAAAACCAATTAGCCCAAACTTATTTTTTTGTTTTTTTATTTTCACCCTCTTCCCCACTATAAATCGTCCCCTAACCCCCTTTATCGTCCTTGTTCGGCTAACCTATCGTCTCCTAGCCTACTCCCACCCCTACGTTCCCTTCCCGGAGGGGAATAAGGAGAGCTAGCGTCCCGTGTCGAGGCCCAACCAAGCCTCAAGATGGCCTCCCCAGACTTCAGCGATCTCTAACCCAAAGTGGTTCCAGCGGCCCACAACGAGAGCGAAGGATGGATGGTGCGGAGGGTACACTTCCTAATCTACCCTAACCATTTAACTGTTAAACTACCCGGGGCTTTCAACAAGCGCCTCTCGCTATATCTTATTGGTTCTTAACAACCCAGATTCCCGTCGCCTGTGTTGGTGTCCCTCAAATTTCGGGCCTCGCCCTCCAATTTTTCCCTCGTGCCCTTGCACGGTTTCGTGGCTGGGACGCGTGGCTCCCCTTGGCAGGCACGGACCTCTGCCAGTTCCCCTACGGATGGCACCCCCGGGCACTACACTGCCTCCGACCTACCAGCTCCCTAAACACCGGGAGTGCCCCCATGGCAACTCCCTGAAACGCACACGTGGCAGGCTGGGCGCCCCGGGCCCCTTTCCGAGGGTCATCCGTAGCCCACGACACTGCCCACGCGGCTAACGGCGCTCCGGGCCCCCGCACCAAGCGGGCGCACCGTGCCCACTACGCTAACCGGCCCCCCATGGGCCCTTGGCCTACCACGGCCGACTAGCCCGGTGCCGGTACCCACTCAGCGATACTCACCGTTCGCAGCCACGCCCCAGCCCATCAACAGGGCTCCTGCACCCCTCCAAACAGTTTCGAGCCTACACTACCCACCAACAGCAAAACGACCTCCATTTTTCAGTTTAACTAACCCAGCTAACTCCACTCTACACTTGACCCCCGGGTCCCTTGGCGGGAGTCACCCTCCCCCATCACTCATCGCACATGCATTCCCATTCGGCTCCAATACACTCAGACCCGCTGGCCTCACCCACTCATCATGTACTCACCTCACACTCTTCAACACACAACCGCTGAATCCTGCCATCCTTCTAACTGCCTCCCCTAACTACCTCGTGCTCCACGTCGGTCCCCTTAATTAACTACAGGCACGTTCCTTTTAACACTACGTAGCTAAGCTACGTCCCCTCACACATCCACAGTCTGTCTCTGTCCTCCAAATAAAAAAATCATTTCCCCTCCTAAATCTGACTACAATCCCTCTAACTAATCCATTCCACGGACTCCATGAGGACTTACCCCTTCCCATAGAAGTCGGTCTGGCTAAGCTAACCCTTCCCCCTAACTAGTGTCATCCTGTTGCCTGGCAAGGGGGTCTTTTCACCTGCCCGGGAATCCTGTTCACCCGAAAGCGAGGCTTGCTTTTGTTAATTTTTTTTTTTTTTTTTTGCCAAATTCGCGCAGCACCACGCGGCAACCGCAGCTCGCGCACTTTGCACCTTGCCCGTGACTCATGCAGCTGCACGTGTACCTCGTCCCTCTTGGACGGTACCATCCGGCCGGGATTCACCCCCCCCGCGGATTCCAACCCTACGTGCAGCCATGACGTCACCCTGCGCACCCCCAAAAGCAAACCTCGCACTCCGAGCCCCACGCGAACACATGTGCTTGCCCGTTTGGAGCTTAACACACGCTCGCGTGGAGAACCCATCCGGTCAAATCGTATCCTGCCTACAATTTGTCCGTCCGCGGATCGGCAACATCCACCGCTGGCGTTTCCGGACCGGGCTTCACTCCCGCAAGCGAGCACGTGGGGGTCTCGTGCGTTGCACAGCACGGACGCGCGCTCTGCTGCTGGTGAACCCGGCACGGTCCCCACAACAGCTACGGCCGCTACCCGGCTTCTGTTCCCTCTGTCGCCGTCGTCGCCATTCAACCCACGCACACCTGCGTGTTACGACGCACAGACTCCATCTCCAACACACTCACATTCACACCGGGAGACGCGGCTCATGCTCACGCATGCCGACGACATCTCCCTTACACACGCTGTCCCTCTCCTTACACTCGGCCGCTCACTCACTCGTGCATTTCCCTCACACAAACCATACCACTCACAGACGCGGGGGCACTCGCCCGCGGTGGCTCATCCCACAGGGGTTCACACACGCGTGCTGTTTCCCTCGCACATGTGGCCCTGCCACCTGCGTGCCCCTTGAACACACGGCGTGCTGGAAGCATGCCCTCCGGCACACTCGCAAACACACCACTCACACACGGGTCTCTTCCATACACGGGGGCTCATCCATACACGGGGTCGCACTCACCCTTGCACCACACACACCGGGACAACCACAACGGGATTTGTGCCACCACAAGGGGTTCGGGCCTCTATACCCCCCAAGCTCTCCGTGCACCCGTCCACAGCACTCGCCTCCTCGAACTCGCTTGGCACGACCGAACCCACCTGGTCGTGATTCGCTTCAAGGGGCATACTCCCTCCCCTCGTTCCTGGAGCAGCCATCCACTGCTCACACCGGGTCTCCACACGCTCCGCGAGCTCACCCCATTATCCTCCACTACTTCTGTGTGTGTGTGTTCTGTCCTTTTAACTCCGTCATTATCATGCAGTCTCTCCTCTATTTTCTCTTTCTTCCGGCTTCTCTATACATTTATTAGTTCTGTTCTTTTCTGGAGTTTTTCCATCTCTCTGATTTCAATTTTACCTCTCTCTTCAGTTCATTAATTTCAAACTCGTATAGTTTTTGTTTTCTCTCCCACTCTTCCTCATGCTCCCATTTTCCAATCTCATCGTTTCTTTCAATTGGCTCATTTCCTTCCTGTGTTTCATTCGCTGTTCTCTCATTACCCTTCCTTGCTTCCTCTCCTGTCCTTCCTTTCTCCATCATGGTTTGCTTCATTTGGTTAATCTCCTTTTTGTTGTTTCATTTGCTGCTGTCTCATTACTCTTCCTTGTTTTCTTCTCCTGCCCTTCCTTCTGCAGTTTCATGGTTTTCTTCATTGTTAATTTCCCTTTTGTGTTTCATTTCGCCGTTCTTTGTCTACCTCCTCACACTCCAGCCTCGCCTTTTCTTTCAATTGGTCAACCTCGGCTTTCATGTTCTTTTTGTTTTCTATCCCATTGTTCCTCTCGTTCTTCCCTCTCCAATCTCGTTGTGTCCTTCAATCTCCTGATTTCTCCTTCCTGCTTCATATCCTTGCTCCTTCAACTTCTCGTATTCCAACCTATTTTTTCGTTTTGTCGTTCAGTTTCAAATTCATATTCTTTCAGTTTTTTATTCCACTGTCTTTCTGTTCTCATTCTGTAATCTCGTTATTTCTTTCAACTGACAGATTTCTTTCTCCTGTTCATTCCTTGTTCTTTCAGTACTCTTTTCTGTTCCTCATTCTTAATCTGGCCTTTGCTTCCAGCTGTTCGATTTGTACAGTGTGGTTCTTTAACATTTCGTTTTCCGTTCTCTTCTTTCCTCTTTTAACACTCTCAGTTCGTTTTGTAGTTCCGTCTTTGTTTTGGTTGTTCTGTAACTCAGAAGCTTTCTTTTCTAATTCCTTTCTCATCTCTACACCTCTTTTCCATTCTTCCTTCCTCGTTTTATCTATACTCTTGCCATTTCCCTGATTCTCGCCCACTCAGGTTCAATTTGGTTGAGAGTCCACGCCCCGTGTCGTGCCATTCGTTGCGCCATTCGCCGAGCCTGAAATAGCCGCTTGCTCCGTTCTGCGATGAGGGGCGATGCTCCGCCGCCATTATGCGATCCAGTTTGCCGGCCAAGTCCGTGTCTCAGAATATCGGGTTGAGCTCCCCGGTGGATTACAATTACAAGCAGTACCATCCCGGGCCATGGATCCTACATTACTACACACATACATTTCTACCCCGGCACCGCTCGCCTGAGACGCCATCTTATTCCACATAAGGGGTTAATTTAGCTCGCTCGTAATTTGGAGGGAATCAGGGGTCGCTTCTCTCACCCCTGGACCGATTCCCTTGAATTTAGCTGGAGCCAAGAGAGTCCGTTTTCCCGCTCTCTGACACCAGTGTTGCGAATTCGCGCCCGCCGGCGTGCGATCGGCCACGTGACTCGAATCTCCGACCGCCTCGCCCCCACGACGACAATTCTGTCGTGACCCTCTCGGACTAACGCCGGGATCCAGTCACGGTGGGCCTTTCGGCCTCACCACGATCGTGCCAATCGGCCACCCGCGTGGGATAGGGTTTTCGCCAAACTCGACTTACCTAAGTACCCACGCGGATGGTAAACCGGGCGACCGCACCTCGCCGCAGGTCGACTTCGGATACGGGCCGCTTAAGCGACCCGTTCCGTGCTATCGGGATAACAGAGCGGTGTTATCGTCGGCCTCGACGGTTCCTGATTACTTATCGGGCGCCCCCGCACCCACTACGTACCCTTTACGTAAAACAAGATGGAGACCCAACGAAGGAAGGACGCAGCGAAACGGGGAAACAATTCAACAAAAGCACGTTATTTCACACAAATAGCACACATAAGACAGCAAGTATTCACAGCAACAATAATAATTAAAGAAATGCACATATATCAAATAAAAGAAGGAACGACAAAAGCAACGATGACGCAGAGCTACAACCGAATACGTGACACACGGACCACTTAAAACAATACTACTTTACAAGACATGGCGCCGACACACACGTTCACACAGAAACCAAAAGAAAATGAGGAAGTCGCGACTTCCCTGCGTTCAAGTCCTTGGCGACCGTCCTCTGCCGTGGTCTCGAGCTCTCTCCGCTCCACTTGACGCGAGATACTCCGGCGTGCTTCGTGCCTGCCCGTGCTGGCCCTCGACGCCACGGACCGAGCACCGACGAACAGAGAGAAGCACACGCCGAACCCAGAGAGCGCCGAAGAGCGCCGAACCAGAGAGCGCCCGAAGAGCGCCGAACCAGAGGAGAGCGCCCGGAAGAGCGCCGAACGAGAGGCCCGAAGAGCGCCGAACCAGAGAGAGAGAAGCGAACGCCGAACCAAGAGAGAGAAGCGAACCCGAACCAAGAGAGAGCCCGAAGAGCGCCGAACCAGAGAGAGAGAACCTCCTGCGCCTCTGACTCTTATACCCCCGGCGCCCCGCCCGCTGCCCCGCCCCGTTCGTGGCTCCACCCTCCTTCAGAGGGTTCTGGAACAGGGGCGTTCCCTCACCCCGACCGCCTCACACTGTCCATCCGCCAATCGGCGGCGAGCTGCCCTCCCCTCGCTCCTCTCCTCCAAGCGCGGAGAAGCCAGACGGGGAAAAACAGGCCGTAAAAACGTGCGCATCCTCCTGCTAGCGCTGCGGAGATCGTAGCCGCACGGAGCCTGTTGACGGCGAGGGGGCGAAGATGTGGCTGCGTGGATGGTGGGGGGTGGCGCGGTTGTTGAGAAGCGGCGTTGTGGTTGGTGGTGGTTGTTTCAAATTAAAGAAAGGACAGAAAAAACGGCTATCTCGAAGGATCAGCCCGAATGAATCACATTAATTCCCTCTAAACATTGGTTTGGGCTAACTACACATGTACTTCAGAAATATATCTCACCTACGGGACCTGAATGGTGTAATGCGAATTTCCACAGCCGTAACAATATGTACAAATATATAAGCTGAGTTCCAATGTCCTTTACAGGAACGAGGGCTCTGCGCTGCCAATGCTCACGCGTCATCGTTTCCTCGCAGCGGCGCCGCACGTGCTGGCCTCCATGAGGGCCCACCTCAGTGAAGGCGCACGTGGCTCAGATTTACCTCAGGAATAATCAGACGAAAAGAAGAGGAGGGATGAAATGAAGAAAAAATGATGTAAGCAAACCTAGCTATGAGATCATCGCAATGCACGCCCTTGTCCCGCTAGACAAAAGGAAAGGGACTGTCTACACGTATAATAATGGAATAACTGTCTTGGGACC
>CM068964.1:52184035-52198221 GCA_035128595.1 Eptatretus atami
CCTCTCTGGAAAGGGAAGGGTGATCACCAGGACTGAAACAACTACTGAGGGGTGACGCTGCTCTCAGTGCCAGGCAAGGTCTTTGCTCGGATAATTATTGATGGGGTTCGCCACCATCTGCTTGAGCACCAGCGTCCAGAGCAGTCAGGCTTTACACCAACAAGGTCAATGATTGACCGTATCCTTGCTCTTCGTGTCCTCACCGAACGCAGGCGAGACTTTCGGCAGGGGCTCCTTGCACCCAATGTTGATCTCTGTAAAGCGTTTGATTCAGTGAATCGGGATGCCCTCTGGAGGATTCTTGGTCTCCACGGGGTGCCGCCAAAACGGATCAATCTGATGTCTGAACTATACTCTGGTACTGAGAGTGCTGTGAGATGTAGTGATACCATCTCTGACTTATTTACAGTGGTTAGTGGAGTTTGTCAGGTGTGGGTTGTGGCTCCCATACTTTTCAGCACTTGTATGGACTGGATTCTGGGGAGGATGTCGGAGAGATCGAGTTGCGGTGCATCATTTGGGAATGTTAAGATCTCTGACCTTGATTTCGCAGATGATGCAGTCATCTTTGCGGTGACTCTAGATGTCCTTTTGGGGGCCCTCGAGGTGCTGAATGAGGAGTCGGAGCCGCTGGCATTACGGGTTTATTGGGTCAAAACTAAGATCCAGGCTTTCAATGACATCTTGGATGCTGCTTTCCTGTCTGTACCTGTTTGTGGTGAGGATGTTGAGGTCACGGAGAGATTCACTTACCTTGGCGGTGATATTCATGTCTCTACTGGCTGTGAGCCAGAGGTCAACAAACGTCTGGGTTGGGCCTGGGGAGTGATCGATTCACTGGATCATGGGGTGTGGCGCTGCCGGTACTTGTGTGGGAGGACGAAAGTCCAAGTCTTCAGGTCCTTGGTGCTTCTAGTCTTGCTCTGTGGATGTGAGACTTGAACTCTGACCAGGGATGTGAGACAGAGACTTAATTCCGTTGGTACTAGGTCTCTTCGGAGAATCCTTGGCTCTCACTGGTCGGACTTTGTGTCTAACGAGTGGTTGCTGAGAGACTCAAATGAGATTTGTTCTCTGCATTGTCCGTGAGTGTCAGCTGCGCTGTATGGACACGTGGCTCATTTTCCTGACGCTGATCCTGCTCACCAGTTTCTCTCAGCAAGGGATCCTCGTGAGTGGAGGAGCCCAATGGGCCAACCCGGTGCCTCGTGGTGGCAGCAGGTTGATAAGCATCTCATGGAGATGGGGATGGGCCAGGCATGTGCCTGGGGGGTGGCCAGACGGAGGCCCTTGGAGTACCAGCGGAAAGTGGACACAGTGACGCGCTGCTCTGGCACATGCTCCCATACCTGACCCGATGGTAACAGTTGCAGTGTGAACACCAGTTCAGCCTTGAGGAGAGGGTGATAACAGGGTTCGGACAAAACAAAAAGACGAGATGGATTACTTTGAACATACATTCCATTTACCACAGGATCATGAGATTCTCAAAACACCCAGGCTGTTTTTTATGTTGTTAGTTAGACAGACAACAAAAGCCAATGATTATTTAATTCTTGGATGTTTGCTTCAGTAGCATTCCGAAATTATTTACTTTCTGCGAGACAATGAGGCGCTAGCAAAGCGTTCTTCTCTTCAGCAGCTGGGCAGTTTCATTTTAACATTGGAGATGCCAGTCTTGGATATTAACCGGGCGTAGTGGCGTGCGCCTGTAATCCGGCTACTCGGAGGCTTGGGTTGGAGGATCGCTTGAGGACGGGAACTCTGCGCTGGGCCGCGCTATGAGAGGGTGTAGGGCAGCCCGGAATCATGGCGAAACCCAATCCTTATCCCTGTGTCGTAAGAGGCGACCAGGGTTGCGTCAGGAAGGGCATCCAGCGTAAAACCTGTGCCAAATCAGTATGCGGATCATAACGGATGATCCGCTGTGGCGACCCCTAACGGGAGCAGCCGAAAGAATAAGAAGAAGAAGATACCAGTCTTGGATATATGTATTTCAGCGAGAGGAAAGCACATAAGATTTAGTAAGATACAATTCTATTTTACTTGTATAATCATTATATCACTATGGAGGTCAAAAGACTGTCGGGGAAAAGGGAAATTTTACTGACAGTCAATTTGACTCCAGTACAAAAGTAACACCTTATTTTATACTGTGTTCAATTAAAAGCAACAAGTGAATATGATTGAGAATACATGAATATAATTATTTTCTCTTCCACAGTTACATTTATCCAAGATATGAAGCACAGCGTGGCAAACTTTCAATTGTTCCTCAGGTGAATCTATGTCACAGAAGGTCATCGACGATTTTGACAACAGAGCCAGCCTCGAGGAAATGTCCAAGAACGGGACACATGACACATCAGCTCCTCCAGTGCAGTCTCGGAACCTGGCATGTCCATAGCGGACCAGGCATAAACACAAATCCCACGGAATGGGGTGACAATGCCACCAAATTTCATTGAATGCTTCGCGAGTGGGATCTGAGAAAAGGCCTGAGACAAATCTGATACTTAGCGGAGCAACCCGTAATGGTGCGGAGAGTGGACTTCACACGTGGCATGAATGATGGTTGCGGTTTGTTGTATCGGCCAACATCCGTGAACCCAGTGACAAGTCAGGATCCACCACCAAAAGTCAGGCTTTTCAATGAGGAACGTGGGGTTAACATGCAGTCCACCGACATCGGCGTCTTCAGGTTCAGGTTTGACGTCTTCAGGTTCAACGAACATGCCGACAGCTCATCAAACTTGGCCTGCAGGTCGGCGAGGTGCAATGGGTCATACCGGGAGAGATAACCCTTGCGCTGTCGGGATTGAGTTGGGCCAATATTGCCAATGGAACGAATGTACCCGACAGCGCCATTATAACCGATGATTTTAGGGTCAAAAACAGGCGAACTTGCCCTGATATCCATTGCCAGGACGTTGTCAGGAACAACACAGATAGTGTCAGCACAGGCATGAGGTGAAGGTGGTAGTGCACACTCAGGCAACACCGGAGAGGTGGGGGGCTCGCAGCCTCAGGGATTAGGGAAGCATTCGCAATGCCAAAATGGGAATATCACTTGATAGTGATGGGACTTGTAGTACAGTTAGGAATGTGAATGTGGCCGCATACACTGTGCATGATGTCGGGTTGAGGCCACACCTGCATGGGCGACGGGTCTCGTGTACACCAGAGATCTCAGACTGGATTCAATGGCGATGTCGGAACATATCATGGTGCTGGGGATATCTGAAAGGGTTTCAAAGAACTCGCTGGGCCATAGCATGGTTGTCATTGCTGAAGAGGCAAGAGTGTAGATTAACTTGTGTGCAGCGGATTGAAAACACCCCACTTGTCCTAAAGGACGGATCACCATACATGCACTGATGCAAATGAGACGCCTTGCGGGGCGAATAATAATGTAATTTTGAGACAAGAACAAAGTTCTGTGAGGACGTCAACATCGAGGTCTGAAACAATCAAGGCACCTCATGCCAAAATGTTTCTCAGCCCTGTTGAGATCATGGGTTTCACCGACGACATCCAGAGAGGTCATACCATCTGCTTGGTAAGGCCTAAGTCACATTGCTCTACGGCGAGGATACGGCGGCCGTACGCCTCTTGAATTGACAGAAACGTACGGCGGCCGCAGAGTTTCTGCGGTGGCCTCAGGGTGGCCCTACGCCGTTTGGCTATCTTTTACAGGCCGTAGGGGTTGCCGTGGAATTATAACGCGGAGTTATAACTTTTTTCATTTCTACGTTCGCCGTAGCAATTCGACAAGCCGAAAAAAAAAACGGTAAAAAAATATATAAAATTAACCCACTCTTACCGTCCGTCTGGCCGCACGTTCACCTTAGGCCCCCTGCGGTCGCCTTGCAGGCACCTTGAGGCTACCTTGCGTCTGCCTTGAAAATTCTATGGCCACCGCAGGCCCCGTTAAGGTCACCGTGCGACATCAAATCAAAGACCGTACGGCAACCCACGTTTTTGGTCTCCACATTTTCTAAATACGCCTGCGGCTCCCCGAAAAATAAAAACATATGTGACTGCTACATTGTGTGACCGTGGAAATACTGCGGCCGCCGTATAATTGCTAGTGGCCGTAGATTTTGGAGACCCACGGCCGCCGTGGCAAATGTGACTTAGCCTAAGCATGCTGTGTACTTTTTGAGACTGAGAGGCTGATATGGTGAGCCAAAGTCTCACAACGAAGTTTAGTGTCTAGCGTGAGGGGTATAACATGGTTAGTGTAACAGGCGAATAGAATGGGTGAGCGGTTGCTATACAAACGCCTTGCAGAAATATATGGGTGGCTGATAGTAGTGTCCAGAGGTGACGAAGGCTCATCGTAGTCGTCAAGGCCACTATCAGGACAGTCATCATAGTGGTCCCAGCCACAGATTTGATGAATGCTGGAGAAGAATACCTTGTCCGAAGTTGGGAGGAACCGACTTTGGAAATGATTGTCAGGGTGACCTGCCTCCTTGCATAAGGGGCAGCATGGAGGTAATTGTTTGCCAGGTGGCTGTGATGAAGATCGATATGACCGCTGCTGGTGTTTGGAGAGGGTTTGATAAGATGATTTAGTTACAGCTGATCTCATGACCTTGGCATCAGCCACAGAAGCAATATCAGCAAGGAGTGAATCCATGGCTGGTGATATCTCAGGTTTGATTGAAGTTAATGGTTGAGACCTCAACTCAGTCCCATAACGTTGTTTGACCAGTTGGGGCAGATCTGGGTGAATCAAGCGAAGCCATGTTAACCCAATAAGGATTTCTAGCATTGGAGATAACTCCTCATCGATTGATGTTGACTCACCATGATGGATTTATTGGGATATCTGTTCTTAACAGGGTATCACCGATGACTGTAGTGAGTCGCTGAAACAAATCCTCAAGACATTTGTCACTCCCAAAGGGTATGGAATCAAAGTCGAGGAAATGAGCTCCCGATGGCTGGAAACCAAAGTGCAGCCGAATGGCCTGCCAGAGTGAAGCCAGTGAGGTGGAGATCTTTACAATTGCGGATCTTCAGATCACGGGACAAAAACTGGCAATTCGTCCAAGCATTAGCTCGAGATGAGTTACCTTGTGTTGTGCTGTCTGGCCATTCTGAGTCTCAGCACCATCGTTAGCAAAGTCACCAAGTGGGGAAATATCAGATTTCCATTCTGAGTCTCAGCACCATCGTTAGCAAAGACACCAAGTGGGGAAATATCAGATTTCCCAACCCAGTTGATACCATCCAAAAGGAAGGGGTAACGTTCGAATCCAATGACAACACGTACAATATGTTCTGTCGCCAACTTTTGAATGATGTTGTCGTCTCATTTTCGAGAGAATACTGTTTTGGTGTGTGACTGAAAGCCGCCATCTTCGGACGTTGTTGTTTCAATCCCTGTGAAATTGACGGGATCACAATGTCGGTCCTTTCGCCGACGCTGACCCGCCGGGTTTAATTCGGAAACTGTAGTGAAAAGGCGTGAGATGAAACTCTGCCACCACGTCAGCACTAGTAATGAGAGATGCCACACAGTCAGGCTCAAATCCAATCGGATCTCATGCGGACAACGCACAGCACTTGGTCAAGGTGGAGGCTGGATATCCGAATGCTCGAGAGCGCCCCCTATACGTGCATATCAACACAACAACCAGGCCAGTCTGGCGCATGCACAGTCAAGCGAGCCTTACAAAAAACAAACCACAGTGGCACTCGGTGGATCGAGTTTACCTCCACCAGGCTCAACAGCTTACGTTTTGTATCCCATTGATGGGTCGGATCTGGATTCGGACCTGAGCCAAAATCGAATCGGCTTGCTGGCTTGTTCTTGTCACCTACCCAACTCATCCACCTAGTTTCATTCGAATCCATCCACAACTTTTTGAGATATTTTATTCACAAACAAACAGACAGACAGGGGTGAAAACATAACCTCCTTCACCTTCGGTGGTGGAGGTAAAAAAACAAACAAACAAGTGAAAACATAACCTCGACCACCTTTTGTGGCAGAGTTAAATATGAGCAATTATTTCCCAAAATGATTTTTTTTCTAAAAGTAATATTTTTGGGTGGTGGCCATAGCTTCGTGATTAAAAACAGCTGTATATCAATGAAATTCTTCTTTGCCTTTTCCCCATTCTTAGAATTCCAACAACAACAACAACAACAAAAAAGCAGCTACAAACAACGTAACAAAAAGTGTGGCTGGTGCCCACGAGTTTGCTAGCCATTTTATAGAAACCGAGTGCGTGCCCGTAGCGTTGCAAAAAAAAAGAAGAAAAAAAAGAATTGTGACGTCAATTGTGACGTCATAGCACCGTGTCCTGTTATTGGTTTGGTAATAATGGCCATAACTTGGAACCACTTTCCGATTAATCGCGAACGTAGTGAGCTTCATACTCAACGCGTGCACGTGAGAGAATAGGAAACAACAACAACAACAACAAAACCAATACCCTGACAATTGGAATCCGTGTCGTCGGTTGACCCTTTTGCTTCGGTTTTGTCAGGGGAATGATGCGTCCCGGGAGATTAGAAGGGCAATCGTCCGTCGGAGACATAGACCAATCTCAGACATGGTGTATATTTCCTCCACTGATTTTAATAAAGATATCTCCGACATAGCAATCCGACATCCGACATAGCAAAAGGGTCATAGCCGACGACACGGATTCCAAATTGCCAGGGTATTGTGTTGTTGTTTCCAATTTCTCTCATGTGCACGCTTGAGTATGAAGCTCACTACGTTCATGATTATCAAACCTTGAAAAGTCACATCCAAAGGGCACTTCCACAGGGCCCCAGCAATATACTGGTAAGTTTCAATTAGATCGACCAGTGGTTGTCGAGAAAACGGCGGTCGCAGATACACACACACACACACACACACAACACACACACACACACACACACACACACACACACACACACACACACACACACACACACACACACACACACACACACACACACACACACACACACAGATTGCTGGAATTATAGATAGATATAATTGTGACATCAATTAAGTAGTGCTTTCGTGTAACCGAAGCACGACTTCCAGGCATTGTTTCAACGGAGTGACGTCTCTTCTTCGGGTGTCGTAAGATGGCCGCCGCTTGGCTTCACAATCGCTCGACCAACCAATGCAGGGCTTCCCGTCCAGTTCAGAGGAGATCAGGGGTGTGTCCAGTTAGCAAGCAGCTAGCTTGTGCTTGTTAACCAAGCCGATCCTTATCAACAGTTTCGAATGGAGTGCTTGCTTGAGTGCTTAAGCCATTTCACGAGTACTTTACGAGAAACTTGGTAACTGAACGCAACTCGGTGGTCTCACTGTACAAGATATCTTAAACCATTCTTGTAATAAAATGTATTTATAGCGAACGCAGTGAGCTTCATACTTAACGTGTGCACGTGAGAGAATAGGAAACAACAACAACACAATACCCCTGGCTATTTGAATCCGTGTCGTTAGCTATGACCTTTTGCTTCCGGTTGTTTTTAAACGCTGTGCGGTGTATAAACACGATTGGGTTTTATTTCTATCTTGTGAATATTACTTAACGCGTGCACAAGAGAGAATAGGAACAACAAAAAACAACACTATACCCTGCCAATTGTGAATCCGTGTGGTTGGCTATGACCCTTTTGCTTCCGTTTTTGTTTTGTTTCTGGTTATTTTTTGTTTCCGGTTTTTGTCATGGGGAATGATGCATGCCGGGAGATAAAGGCATCGTCGGAGACATGAAAGACCAAATAATATCAGACATGGTGTATATTTCCTCCACTGATTTTAATAAAGATATCTCCCGCATCATCAAAAAATAATTTTAATCGTGATTTACGTTATTTGATCGCTGATTCCGAATCCAGGCCGAAGTAACCGGAAATTGCGTATACAGTTGTGAACAAGTTGTAGGTAAAGTCAGAAGCGAATGTAAGAAGAATACTACGTTCACTTCTAGATTTATTTTTTTAGATGAGATCCTGTTCTAGGCGGTGTAGTTGCGTTGTTTGAGGTAATGTTGAGGAAATTTTTTTTTCAGATGAGATCCTGTTCTAGGCGGTGTAGTTGTTGTTGTGAAGGTAATGTTGAGGAAATTTTTTTTTCAGATGAGATCTCTTCTAGGCGGTGTAGTTGTCGTTGTGAAGGTAATGTTGAGGAAATTTTTTTTCAGATGAGATCCTGTTCTAGGCGGTGTAGTTGTTGTTGTGAAGGTAATGTTGAGGTAATATTTATTTTTCATAGCAAAAAGACTGTTTAATTTGATATATTTAAGAAGGGAATGTAAGAATAATTTTACGTTCGCTTCTCGGCTTTGCTTATCCAATTTAAGCATTGATAGTATTTATATATTGAGACACTATTGGAAAACTATTTTGAATTTGATGAAAAATGTTGGAAGGCCGAGATATGCACGGAGAAGGAAAAAATTAGAATATGGAAGGGAATTAGTACAGTAGGAGAGGTCAGAAAACTGAAGAAGAAGATTAGATTTGTGGTTGAATAATTAACTGAAGAAGAAGGACCGACTCCTAAAGAAGAAGAAGATTGGACGAGGCAAAATCTGAATAATTTGAGGGCAAGAGCAAGGGGTGATATTGAAGAAGAAGAAGATTAGGTTCCGATTGAAGCTGAAGAAGTCATGGAAAGGTCGAATCGCTAAAGAAGAAGAAGAAGAAGAAGAAGAACCATATTGGACAAGGAAGAGATCTGATAGTTGACAAAAACGAATAATAATAATAATAATTAATCTTCAAATAATAATAATCCCTGTAATTAAACAACAACAATAATAATAATGAGCTTGGAGACGGAATAGGGCGGAGAGCTGAATAATTTCCTTGTTATGGCGGCGGAACAGCCTGTTTTTCCTCGCAGGGAGGAGGTTACAGAATCGCAGGATTTGAAACGGAAAGGTCGGGAGGATGAGCAGAAAAGGACAGGGAGCTCGGGAGAGAGAGGGCCGCCTCCAGAGACGTTGGGGCAACGGGATGCAGGTCCACGGGAAGGTGAGGTATCCCGAACGTGTTGTTTCCGTGAACGGGTCATGATCAGCATTTGGTGAACCACTGTGCAATGGTCAGGTGGAGAGTGGCTGACGAGGGGTGAGTGGTAACTTGGTAAGAGAGATTGACGGCTACAGACGTATAACGAGGCGTACAGTGAAGGTTCGTAGTGAAGGGAGAAGAAGGTGTAGATCAAGGTTCGTCGTGGGATTTCTGCGAGGTTATCGAGGATCGAGGCTTTTACACGTTTATGGATATCTATGTTGTCAAAAGCAGGAGTCTGTCTGCCCGTCTGTCCCCGAACGAATCCATATATATGTATATATACAGTATCAAGTTATATATATCTATATATATACATACATAATATAATATATACACACATATATATACAGTACAGGTATATACATACATATATATATACATACATATATATATACATACTATATATATAGTATGTTTTGTGGAGGTAGGTGAAGAGGGGGCTCTGTTTGGTGGGGGATTGAGAGGGGCTTATGTCTATTTGTTGGAGGAAGGATAGTGGGCTCTGTCTGTTTGGGGTAAGAGAGACGTTAACCCTACTCTTTTGCTCCGACGAATGGTTAATGGCGCGCCAACTACCGTGTGCAGCCTATGGCTGCTGGTTGCATCATTTTCTTGGGTGCAGCTGTGCTACTGATGCAGTGCCCTCTATTACCAGTACACCGGTACTCATTTCGCCGACCTCGGAAGGATGTCTGTTAATGGCTGAAGCCTCAGCTTCTTGCTTCCCATGGCAGTTAGCAGACTTGCATTAACTTTCTCTTGATTCCATCCATTCTTCTACTTGTCTGCCAAAGCAGATTGGCACTAGCCTTCACAATCAGGTTTATGTTTCCAGTCAACATTGGTGCTAAATATAGTTGCTGCTGTGACAACTGATCATGGCAGATATTTGAGGTCTTTCAAGCTGATAATTGCGGTCTTTATAAAGGAAAAAAAAAAAGATAAATAATGAATGTTCCGGATGCAATGTGTGATTTACCAAAAAGGTTCTAAACTATCACTCCATCGTATCTATAAATATCATCTCTCTCTACCCAGGGTTAACTCTTCGCCGGTTTTTGGCCAAGGAGCTGAAGCGGGGTTACCTGTTGGAACGCCAGGAGAGCAGCTTCACAGCAAGGAGGCAACGGGTGTACACATTCCTCCGTGTCCCATGGGAGTTGGAGCGGGTAAGGCAGGTGGAGGGATGTCTTATGATGTCTTGTCATCTATTTTGTTCCTTTAATAAAATGAATAATATTTTTACCCTTTCTTAATGAGTCGCCGTGTCTCATCCGTTGCAGCTGATGCTGTTTGGGACGTGTTTGTGTTTGGATTCGTTCCTCTTTGTTTTCACATTTCTCCCACTGCGTGTGGTTGCTGCTTCACTTCACTTGCTGCTGAGGCCTTTTCACGGTCCGAGGTGACAAAATATTTTCCATTGGCGACAATCCATTTCCATTTGATAACGTCTAAAGCTGTGCTGTAGCGGGAGACGTGTGCGCAGGTGTGCAAGCCATTTCTTTTTCTTTACCATTTGAGCTGTTGTTATCAAATTTTCAACAAACCTTTATTATGAGAATATGGAGAACACAATTTAACGAGAAAAAAAATCTCAAAATGCAAAGCCCGTCCACGTCTGCCTCATACTCGAACTAAACCTGACTAAAACGACAAAAAAGGTAAAACTTATTAATTTGTAGTCTCCATTTTCTCAAAATCAAGGTTTGTTGAAAATTTGATGACAAAAGCTCAAATGGTACAGCTAGTAAAATTTCCTCTTTTTTATATTTATTTAATATTTTTTATTTATTTTTAGCTGTTTCTTTCATCAAGTTTGGTTTGAGTACAAAGCGGATGTGGACGGGCTTTGCATTTTGGATGCTTTCTCATTAATTTTTCTTTGTTGTTTTGATTGTGTATTTTCTCCCTTTTCAAAACCTGCTAGATGATGTTAAACGTGGTTGATAGCTTTTCATTTAGAATCCAAAGTTTTAATCAATTTTTAGGGAAAACCTGTTTGGATTGGGAGAGGAGTGCATTTGTAGCAGGGGGAGTTCAAACTTGGCTTCTTTGTAGCACGTTTATTTGGAGAAGACCAATAAACACGTTGAATCATGAAAAGGGCTAAATATTATTGAGCATCAAAAATGATATTGCACTTTTCAAAACCATTTGTAAGTGAAAGGAGTAAAATGTGAAGATATTTTAAGTTTGTGATTGCAAGAAAGAGGATATTTATTATTTTGGTAGTAAGTACATATTATGTAAGCAAATGGGGGATGGGATGAATTTGGGGAGGAAAGGAAGGGGAGCAGGGAAGGATGAAGAGAGTTTGAGAATAAAAAGGAAAGGTATGTGGGAGATTCAATGTTCTGCAAGAATAATATGAACACCCTTGATTGTAAACACAATTTAAATTTAATTTAATAACAGCATTCAAATGGAATACATATTGCTGCAGCACCGTGATGGGAGTTAATGGGAGTAATATAGCCGAGTTGTGCCATTAGTACATGTTTAGTGTAAGAATACGGTATCTGTGTGAAAATGATAGGACACGTGTCGAAGAATGTATCAGGAGCTGGTGATCATAATTCCCTTCCCCTCCATATGTCTAAACCCCCAACCCTCCTTGTCCCTTTAATCATTTCATTGTTATTTGTCCATATGTGTTTTCCTGTAATAAACTGCTGACAGCCAGTTCACAGAAAGCAAGCGGATCCCATCTGAGCGCGACCAGGATATTCTGCGACAGTGCGCTAAAGGGAGGGAACCGCCTGACACCATGGCAATGCTAGGTGTGTTGCAGCATGAGCTGGCTTGAGGGGTGAGCCAATTGTCACATGGTTGTGAGATAATTATAGCCAAGGGCGGAGTCAGCCCGTGGGGAGTCTCGGAACTGGAGTTGGCGAAAAATACAGCTGGAGCGGTAGCTCAGACCAGCTGAGTTGGAGTTCAGATAAGGTCTGGGATGAACATGGCACACGCAGCTCAAAATAACAGTTGGAGTCTGGGGTGAGATAGCATGGTAGTTCAGCCAGGCGTTGAGTGTCGTGGAGTACGGGACGTACTGCGGGGGTCCAGTGGGTCAACCTACACAGAGGCTACGACGTCTGCCTGCCATACATGTCTGGTGGCTGCCATCTTGTTCTCCATCAGCAAGATTTCCTTCTTTTGTGTCCTGTCCTTCCCTCTGTCTTTACTCTGTTGAGTGAATGAGCAAGATAAAACGGATATGCTGAATGAGTTATCGTGGGTGTGTGGGGATATAGACGATTCTCTCTATCTCTATCTCTATCTCTCTCCCCCCCCCACATCTCTTTTATAGCTTCTCTCTCTCTCTCTCTCTTCTCTCTCTCTCTCTCTCTCTCCTCTCTCTCTCTTCTCGTCTCTCTCTCTCTCTCTCTCTTTCTCCGCAACCCTTTTATCATTTATTAAACCTGGTTGCACCATCGGTGTGTTGGCCTGGTATGCAATTCATGAGTTGGGATTGTCATAACCACAGTGTGAGTAAATCCAGGGTCGTTGGAGATTGGCACCAGACCTTGATAGGAGAGCATTTTAACATATTGACTGCCAACTACAAGTCTACTCATAGTGCTGGGTGTACCAGATTCTGTCACTATGAGTATTCTCATTGAAGAGATTTCGCTATTTTATTGTATTGTAAACAGAATATTCTGCTGTGCCACATGATGCCACAAACAAACTGCTGGCAGTTCATTGAACATAAATCTATGTAATAATCATGATCTTCATTTTCAGTCTCCATGAGAAGTTTTGACACTTCATCTGCATTCATACGTGCCATTTTGAAGGGTAATGACAAGTAGCAAAAAAGAAAAAAACACATGTGATACTCAGCACATGATCTACCATTCACAATGACCTAATACCAACGTCGATTCAGTGCTAAAAATAGTCCGACTAGATAGCTCGTACCTGGCGTACGGAGTTGCAAATCTTGTTCCACTGCCTGCTATGAGTTTTCTCATAATGTGGGGTTTTCCCACCAATGGATAAGAAATGAACTTAGATTTGCTCATAGAAGGATAAAATTTGAAAATAAAGCATATGAACATGCATACTTTGTTTGGCCAATGGGAGTGGTGTGTACTCGAAGAGTTAGCAGTCAACGTGTTAAAGCTACAGCTGGCTCATCTTGGGTGAAATCACTCAGCCCATCTTATTTGGCTGACGAAACGGCTGCAGCAACAGATTCTCATGAGTTTTCTGTAATCCAAAAACCGAAGTAAAAGCTTCGGGCTTTTCCAGCGGACTGCATGTAGTCTCTTTCGATGCTCCATCAGTAAATTGGGAATCATGTGGGTGGTTCATTTGACCATGTTTTGACCACCCGGCGGTCCACCGTACCATTGGTTCAATCAGGATTAGGATCAGGACACTGGTCCGAATCCAGTGACCATTACAATATATTACTTTCTGGTGGCATGTCCTTTGGCATGAACCCATGAAGATTGTGAATCGATGATGTTCTGTGTGAAAGCTTGATCCAGATTTTGCTAAATATGGAGTAGATTTTACTGCAACTCTTGCAAATCACTTCACAGAGCTCGACTTTGCCCCCCACTTCCAGTCCATGTTACAGGACGTGTATGATGGTATTCGTGTCAGAACTCTGTGGTGTCCAGGGAAAAAGCTGCAGTCCAGGCAGGGGTAGTTCTGGATGTTTGGGTATGTGGCACCATCTTCATGCAATAAATTTGTTCCGTGCTTCAAAATGCCTTGCTGGTATAGTGGTAAGAGGGTTTCTCATTTAGCAGCAAGGTATTTTGCAGTGTGGAACACATTTAAAATATGAAGATGGTGCCACATACCTGACGTCCAGAACTGACTCTGTCTTCTGCCTGGAAGATATGGATTGGACTGCAGCTTCTTCCCTGAGCACCGCAGAGCAGTGACATGGAACACCATCGAGCATGTCTGTGACACATGGACCGGGAGCTGTGGAAAAGCCGATCTCTCTCAGTAATATGCAAGAACTGCAACAAAATCTACTCCATATTTTGCAAAATTTGGACCAGGCTGTCATACAGAAGAACACTGATTTGATGTCTAGATGGGTTTAAGTGCTGTCTAATGCCAAGTACCAAATACGAATACTGCAGTACTGCTACTAATCTGCATGTACA
>CM068964.1:52216000-52227284 GCA_035128595.1 Eptatretus atami
CTCTGCCACCGAAGGTGGAAGGAGGTTGTGTTTTCACCCCAGCCTGTCTGTCTGTTTGTTTGTGGACAGGATATCTCCAAAATTTGTTGACTGATTCGGATGAAATTTTGTGGACAGGTTCGGTGTGTGAGAAGGACGAACTGATTAGATTTTGGTGAAGATCCGTCCGGCTACTAGAATTTTATAAAAGTGATTCTTCACTGTTGAGAGATTAGGGCCAAAAACGATATATAGCACGATATCTCAAAAAGTTGTAGACGATTTGAACGAAACTTGGTGGACACTTTGGGTGTGTGACAAGGAAGAATTGATTCAGTTTTGGTGAAGATCTGAATCTGGATCTGATGATTTTTAAAGTTATTCTTTACCATTGAGAAATAGGGCTAAACCGATGCACTGTATACCATAATATCTCAAAAAGTTGTGGGTGGATTCAGACAAAACTTGGTGGACAGGTTAAGGTGGTGACAAGGATGAATTGATTCATTTTTGGTGAAGATCTGGATACGAGAATTATTTAATTTTCAAAGTGATTCTTTACCATTGAGAGATTGGGCCAAAAACGATATAGTACTGTCCAGCATGATATTTCAAAAATGTATTGGGCCCGATATGTTCTCGTGGATCAGGCATTATGTGGTGGTGGTATGCGCTCTACCGAGTGCCCTTGTAGTTCAGGATGTTTTTTTATTTTTATTTTTTCCCCTCCGACCTGATTACCATTTACTTATCTTTCATTCACAATTCGTGAAGTGCATGTGTATACACATGATGTATAAAGTTGTGTGCATGTATTTTGTTAAAAGTTTAGGATAGTAGAGTAAGGTTCTTAGTTTTCAAGAAAGCAAACTGGGTATGATAGAGTTGTGTGCTCCAGATTGGTACAAACTTACAGGACAATTGGCATTTGAGAAATGGGAAACCTTCAAAGAGCAAAGATGTCATGTATCGAGTAAGTATATTCCAGTGAGGTGGAAATCCAAAGGCAGAAATAGAGCAGGGTGCTTGAGCAGGGAGGTAAGAAGTGCTGTTAAGAATTAGAAGAAGCCATTTAATAGGTATGTGATTGAAATCAGACTTTGGATCAGTGTCGCTGTGTAGGAGTAAACAGAGACTAGTTAAGAAAATAACTCTGCAAGCCAAAAGAGAATATGAAACCTGAGTATGGAATTGATTTTTAAAAACAAATCGAGGGTAAGAATAGGTTAAGACAAGTGTGTGCCCCTTGAGGAATAGCACAGGGAGATTGGTGAGTGATGAAAGTGAGATGGCAGGTTTATGAAATCGTTATTTTGCTTTAACATTTATATAAGAACAGCCAGGGGAATTACCAATAGCTGAGAGAACTACATAGTGAATGAGGAAGGGCTTTTAGAGGAGTTCCAAGTATGAGTTCAGGAAGTAAAGAAACAGCTGGAAAAGTTAAGGGTTGCTGAAACTCCAGGACCAGATAATATGTGTCCAAGAGTGTTGAGGGAGGTGGCAGAGCAGATAAGTAGTATAATTAATGGATATTTTCAATTGCTCACTGGAGTCAGGACAGGTACCAGAGGATTGGAGAATGCAAATATAACACCATTATTAAGTAGATGCATTCATAGAATACATACCTGTGCAGTCAACGGTTTTGGATATATATATATATACAGGGTGTCCCAAAAAATATACAACTTTTCATCTGCAAGAGGATGGTCATAACATATATTTTTAAAAAAGATATATGGCTGGATAGAAAGCTGAAAGGTTGAAGTTTATTTGTCCAATGTCAAAATTGCCACCAAAATTTAAATTTTGTATGGAATCGTTTTCTTTTAGACCACATGTTCGAGTAGGCTCCACGTTGTCCGATCACTGCCTGCAAACGCGTTATGTTCTCCATCACTTTGGGAAATGTTTCCTGAGGAATGTTCTGGATTTCTCGGTGGATGTTTTCCTTCAGCTGATCAAGAGTCTGAGGCCTAGGGTTCTCATAGATCCTGTCCTTGAGATACCCCCACAAGAAGTCTGGAGGAGTAAGGTCAGGGAATACGGTGGCCACTCAACGTCTTCGTAGAGGGAGATAAAGCGGCCCTCAAAATGTTGGTTGAGAAAACGCCTTGTTTCTCCTGGCTGTATGTTCCCATCCTGCTGGAACCACTGGTTCTCATCTGGATCAGGTTGTTTCTCCTACGGACCTGAGTACGTAGCTCAGGCAGATAGAATTCCTGAATCATTTCGCGATAGTTCCTCTGGTTTTCCGTGCAAGTGCGTCCCTGGTCATCTTCAAAGAAGTATGGACCAATTATCCCATACCAACCCACCGCCACCCACATGGTGACTTTGAGAACAGATCGAGCACAGTTCAGTTGATGCATTACCAGGATTTTCAGTTCCCCAGTACCGAAAGTTTTGCTTGTTTACCTCCCCAGACAAGTGAGCATGGCATTCGTCCGTCATGTGAAGTTTTTTGAGGAAGTCTGCATCTTCCTCCAACTTTCCTGAGAACCAATTTGCAAAGTCTAGTCGTTTGCGTTTCTGTTGATCAGTAAGCCCGTTTCCGGTTGAATTTTGTAGGAAAGGCATGAATGTCTTGGCGAAGATCCTCTGAACGTGCTGCTTATGAATGTTTTTCTCGGCAGAAAGTCGTCAAGTCGATTTTTTGGACTCTGAACGACCGCCTGTTCACCATTTCCACATTTTCTTCACGACGACCTGTCCTCTTCCGACCACTGTGACCTTGTGAAGGTCACAGATGGTTCCCACATGGTAAACTTTGCGAGATGTGCACTTTATTGTCGAAAGTTTGGTGCATGGCGCAAGTGGATACGAAATGTCTCGAGTAAAGACGTTGCACCTGTATGACACTTTTCTGGTGCCAAAGTTCAACAATTTTCGTCCGTTGTTGTACGGTCAGTCTGGCATTTTTCTGGCGCTTGCTTGGTATCAAAATAAACTTCAGGGTCTCTGCAACAAGAAATGAAGCATTAGTGACAAAATTTCTGTTTTTAGGATCAAAGAAGCATTTTAAAAGTTGTATATTTTTTTGGGACACCCTATATATGTATATATATTATATGTAGTGTTATATATGTTATGTATATATTATATGTATGTATATTGTATATCTATGTATATAATATATATATGGTTTATATATATGTATAGATATATATATATATATATGACACGATCGACTGGAAAACCCAGATCCTGACAATAATGATGCAACCGACCATGCTGATAATTTCCGTGCTTCACTCGGTTTAAAAAATATATATATATATTCTCTTACAAAGCCAGTCTCCCCTCTTCAGGCAAACCCCACGCAAGCCCGACGAACCGGCAAATCAAAATCGTTTGAAGCTCATTCATATTAAATACTTTCAAACAGGATATTACAATTCAACGATCTCCCACTCTCTATCCACAATAAAATACGTATGCGCTCCTACACTCACGTACTCACACACTTAAAACGTATCCAAATGAATTTAGACACCTTTCAGAATTCTTTGACTCCATATGAACACCTCGCATTAAATTACTTTTTTATTCCAACCGTGATTAATTAAATAATTCTCAATTTAATTCGTTACTCGTTCTGAGTCGGTTTGTACAAAACACAGAGCATGTCGTTGGCTTGGGAACACGACCCCCACCCTTTACCCTTCAGGCAAAGCGCACACATTCCTTCACTTCACAGTGGGGCATCCATTACGAAGTTAGTCATCGTTCGCTGCGGTATGTCTTCTTCAACTTGAAAACCCCCATATTGTAAGAGTGTCTGCATTAATCTATCCATAAATGCGGATGCCCATTCCCCTTGACGTTGCTTTGTTTCATAAATCTTATCCCAATTAGTGCTGCCGGTCGCAACGCTTTCTCAATCTCATCACAGGCGCCGTCGCTTATCTTGCCGATCTGCGTCGGTGCATCCTGCTAGTTCGTCCGCTGTCCATTCAGCACCTTCCCTAGCTTTTTTCCACACATATGGGGACAACACTGCTTGACATAACACCCCAATGTCACTATGCGTGCAGCGTGTGCCTCAACCCACTGCGTTATTAATTCCTTTATTGCTCCTGCATTTCCTCTCAGATCTAACACTCTTTCCTTCATTGATCTTAATTTGCTTTCTTTAAACGGTCGGTACACTGACTGAGCTTGCACTCCTCCTGGTCCCGCCGGAGTTATTCTTGAACCGGGAAGGTAGAAGCTGTGGCCAGCAGCCCACACCTTCCAGGTTCGGATACAAACTTGGTGTTTATTCACATATGCAGATGGATCACCTGCATTACTTCCCTGATCTTCCCACCTTGCACTACAATCTCAGAGCAGCTACAGGGGCAGGAACAATCTCAATCCCTGTTGCAATCCTTTAACCTGTGTTTCTAATTTCAACAGTTTCTGTTTTACCAAATTTCTAGCCACTTCACTTATTTGTAGGGCCTCTTCGTCCCACATTTTACAAGCTTCAAGATTCTGGCTCTGTTCTAACTTATCACTTGGCCGTAGTTCTAATCGACATGACAAGATATCTATAATTTCTGCTCTTAAGGAGCCCATCTCGGGAATGGCATGATCCTCTTTTGTCCATTTATGCCATAATGCCCATTGAGTACATGACTTAACTCCATATTTTCCATACATCATTTTCGCCACGGTATTCGTGGGTGGCATTGTTATCCAACGTTAGTTCGACGTTTATTTCCCATTTTTCCTTGGTCCGTCCTAGAGTATTCTTGGGCCGTTCAGTATTTCCCGCTGGGGGTTCTCGGGCTGGGTCGGGCGTCTTTCACACCTTCCCACGGACCCCACACTCCCTTTGCACACCTTCCGCACCCTCAATCTCCCAACGGAATACCTTGGTTGGGTCAGGAGCTTTACACCCTTTCCCTCCCTCAATCTTCCGTTCGGACCCTGTCCCCGGAGATGTTCTTGGGTTGCCCTCCCTGGGTTCCCTCAACCTCCCAATGGACCCTAACCTTCCAGGGGTACCCCCTTTGATGTGTACAAAAGCTCCTTCTTCCCTGTTCTTTTAAGATAAGGACAGATCACAAAGACAGTGAACTTGTATCCCTAGTGTGAGAAAAGAGGCAGTTCTTCTTACCTTATCTTAAGCCGGCCGGCTCTCTCCTCTTTGTTCCGTTCAGTCACGTTCAAGGTTACCCCCAGTCTTTTCTTACACTTGCTGTCTGCTTATCCTTTGCCGACTACGCCAAATGTCGAGATCAGTTCAGCTGATTGAGATCAGCAATGTCACACTGATCGTGGTAGAGAGAGCTTTAATTCACATCAACCATGTATACATGAGAGAGAAAGTGAGACACAGAATACCCACAGTAGTCCAGCTCAATCTAACTTTGGCTAGCTTAGCATTTTGGCTTGCTCTATATACAATTTGTTCTGACCCTCCCTTGTGGGCCATCTGTTCTCCAATGCCAGAGATCAATTTTCTTTGAACTGAAAAGCCCAGTACTGTTTTTCTCTTTGGACTGACAAAGTATGATCTTCCATGAGCAGGAAGATCTGTTTTTGGTCAATGTTTGCTAAGAATACCTAGGGTGACAGGAAGATTATTATCACAGCATTCCATCTCTTGCTCTGCGAGCCAGATGTTCAGCAGTAAGATAAATCAATAAATGCTTGTGGCCTTTTTTTGAAAGTTAACTTTCGACTGTTTAAAAAAGTAATTCTGCCAAGAATGGCTGTTTTTCAGTGTTGGGAAATGTTCAATATACTCCACATAAACACACGGAAGATGTAAATAATAGGGTACCTTAGGATCATAATTCGTAATTTACATGGAAAGTAGATTGTAGAGAGGGGTGATCAGATTCAGTAAAGTTGTATTTTAATAGATGTGCCAAAGTAAGTAGATGGTGAGCAAACAGCACAGTGCCAGGCAGCTACAGGTAAAGAAACAGGGTTTCAGGTTGTATTCGTAGGGAGACGATTTACAAATCAAAAAGGAATGTTGGAACACTGTAAAATAATTTATGAGACTCTTCTAGAATATTGTATTCAGTTTGGTCACCACATCTGATGAAGGACCTGCTGTGGAGAGATTGGATTGATTCCGGCCTCGTGAGACTAAGCTCTCTATGATGGGGCGTCGTTGCAAACCCATTGTGCATTTTGTGATAAAAGCACAGATTTGGAACAGAGATAGATTAATATATATGAATCAGATCTGATGTTGGCATTGCAGATTTGTGCCGAACGACCGTGGCAGCCATCTTACAAAATGGCTGCCAAGCGATTATGGTAACTATGAGGAAACTGCTTAATTCAGAAGAAGTAATAGTTTCAGTGGGGCTTTTAGACAATTAGGTCCAGGAGATAATTATTAGCTTATCTGGAATTGGAGTTCCAGAGAAGTGTTGTCATTGTGTACAGTCTGTCCTTGCATCCGTCTCCTATTTCGACTTCTCCGGCCAATCCGCTGGGCCGATCCGGCTAAATTTGCAGCAACGTTCCGCTCCTGACTAACGGCGATTGCAAAGCTCGTTCCGGTCACGTGACTTTAAGTCGGTCAAAATGGCGGACTTAGTAAATTCCTTCAAAAACCTTCTTCTCCAGCCCACCAGTCAGAATGCTGCCAAATTTGGGTTACAACACGAGGCCAAGGCTCAGATAAGCAACAGGTCCAGTAGCCATGTTCATTAATCATTGCTAATCAACCATTGCACTATATGGGGTTATAAAATTAATATTTTGTTGACGGTGGTGCAGAAATGTGTATTTCTGTAATTAAATACCCTGTTTAATTAATAGTACTGAGCCACCCAAACCAGTCAGCTGACCTATCCTGATTACCATGAAGAGCATAATCAGATGAGTGTATGAAATTATTAAAGCAAAGAAAAATGAAACTATTTAGTGCTTACATTGATATTAACCAATGTCTAAGTGTCGCCTAAATCATGAGCAGAAACTCTAGATCTAGGTGGACTATCCTCATGTTCATCCACCAGAAATTTTTTTTTTACTGTGGCATTGTTGGCACGAAACAAAAGGACAAAGTACTTAAAAGCATTCGATAGAGCAGTCAAACAATATCACTATGACATTGAATATCGATTGCAGTCTTCATCAGATGTCACAGGTAATTATGCTCAGAACCTCAGCCTCACCATTGCCACAGTCGTGCTTCTAATCAGGTCTCACAGGAGGCCATGGTGTCACGTCTTGAACACTCGCCCTCACACACAGGGCTGTACGTTAAGTGCAGCCTTTCTGCACTTGCAGCGCTTCACACAACCCTCCTTGCATTTACAGACACAAGCTCATCGCGTGTCCAGTGCGGCTCGAACAGAGTGTCACCGGTCTGGTAAGCCCCCAACTGGTGGGTGAGTCGCTCTGGTCTCTGCCTGAATCATCAGGTGTCTTACTCAGCCTTTATTTCACCATCTTATCCTCAGAGTTCAGCATGTCTATGAGGTCATGTCAACCACTGGTGGCCATTTGGTAAGATGGTTGCCACAACCGTTAGAGGCCAAATCTGTGATGCCCCAATACCCAGATTTGTTCATAATATTGTGATGGTTTTGGAAACTTACCCCAGGTGGAGAGCATACATGAACACGAAGGAGACCTGAGGATTAGTTATTTCAATAGTCACTGTAGATAGTCCTTGGCCCCTTGTCCAGGGATTGTCGGGGGGGGGGGGGGGGGCATGTATTGGTTATTTTGTGTTTTCCTGGTGTGATATCTTTTCCTCCTCCCCCCCCCCCATCACTCCTTTCAATGATCCTTCCTTTACCCCATCGTCTGTTCCCCACCCCACTCTGCTCCTTTCAACAATCCCTCCTTACCCATTGTAAGTTTCCCTGTCCCCCTCCCTCTGCTCCTCTCAACTTATCCCTCATTCACACCATCGGTCCGTTTCAACAATCCCCCAATAACCCTGCATATCTTGCACGCTGGAGAGGACTTGCCTGCTGGGTCAGGACACCTCAGGTACGCAGCTGCAATGTCCCATCATGCAGCATTGCTACTGTCCATCTTTCCCATCTTTTCCCCCCACATTCTCTCGTATATTTGAACTAGCACAGCCCCGGTGGACTGTGTGAGGTGAGGGAAGAAAGAATCGACCCTACTTTCTTCTCAAGTTCTTCTTCTCGTCTTCTTCTTAATTCAATGATGGCCATGTGTCCTTTGTGTAAGTAAGATTGTTTACGAAAGAATGTGTTATGGTTAAATCTGCTCTTTTGTGCCTTTTACTTTCTTGTCTGTATTATTACTTACTTTTAAATAATTGCTGTGTGTGTAAATAAATAATTGTTTGTTGTTATTCCAATCTGTCTCGGTTGCCTTCTTTCATTGGTCCGACAGTTACAAGTATAGTTAGACGGGAATTATACCCACCTGATTTGCTCTGTCAGCCGGTGCTGCACCTACGTAGCTGTTCCGCTCGGCAGAAGATTACCAGGTGTGGTGCCAAGTTAGGTCTCCAGTTAGGTTGCTGTGCCAATAGAAAGGTATCGTGGAAACATTGAAATGTAACACAAACAATGAAGTCAAGTGGCTACGACTATGTAAGAACAACAGCCGGTGCTGTAAGAACGGTGGACTGTGGAGTTATCTGTGGTTGGCAGCCTCAGGACCGGATGTTCGGGAGAAACTTGAGTGCTTCTCCTCGTGGCGAGCCCTGAATCCCAGGCCGGAACAATATATTAGTCTATCTCTGTGCCAAATTTGGTGCTTTTATCACAAAATGCCCAATTGGTGTGAATATTTCGACTATGGGGCCCCATCTGAAGAATGGCTGAAGTTGACAGGACTGAACATTAGAAACGAGGTGATTATGAGGGGATCTGCTAGATGTTTAAGATAATGAGAGTATCGAGAAAATAAGTGCAGAAGAGCTTTTCAGCAGACGGACACTGAGGATCAGTGTCTATCGTCTGACAGTGAAAAAGAAGAGAGTTAGGATGGTACCATAAGGCAACTGGGTCTTTCATTAAGACAGAGATTAATGCATGGCATTGTCATCCTGAAAAGTGGCAGCAGAAAGAGTAGATACGTTAAATTTGAGTTAGATAGGTCCGAGAAGCATTGGGAATAGAGGGGTGCATAAATATCGGCAGGATTGGTTGTAGCTGAGGTATGGATAGTGATTGTACACCTGTCACGATGGTCTCGTCAAAAAGTGAATGTGCTGTTTGTGTTTGTTCATTCCTCACTTCACAACGATGTTCCAACCTCCCCCCACCCTGCCCACTTTTTCATAACAAAAATAATAATATATATTTGTTGTGTACATGTAAAAAACACTCTGGTGATATCTGTATTTGCCCCACTGTTCTCATCTCCACTCCACCTGGCCCTCCCCTCCCCCCACATATCCCCTGCACCAGTGACTTGAAGTTGATAAACTGTTAATAGATTGAAATAATGTGGTGTGGATGTAGTGCAGGCTTCATGGGCCAAATGGCCTCTTACATCAAAGTTCCTTGTGTATCTTTCCTTCCTTGCTTGATATTCAGAATTGTAAAAGGAATGAGCACGGACAATCCCCAATGGTTGGCATCTATGGGGAGGAGGAAATCCCTTGAGTCCGGTGAGAAAGGCGGCACCACTGGTACCCAGAGTGGCCCGGGAAGTGACAGCTCTTCCCCCAAACTCAGTGGCTGTTTGTCTCGTGTGTGTCGTTGGTTGTTATCTCCATTTGTGGGTTTGAGGAGATGGAACAAAGTCCTCCCAGGACTCAAAGTATCCACCTTCGCTTCGGTAAGGGATCACAGTTCATGGACCAAGCTGTTGAATTTTTGTTGTTCTCAGAGTTTTGTTCCGAGAGCTCGTTTCAGGATCGTCACCAAACCCCGGACTGCCTCCCATTGTTGTTTGTTTGTGGTAATATTCCCGGGGATGGTTTTCAAAATCTCAGTGAGGTTCTTCTTTGTTATTCCCGTTGCTGCAATTATCACTGGTGGTGCAATTTCGACGCTCTTCAGCTTCCAAGATCTCTTGATCTCATCTTTGAGGTCCTGGTATTTGGTGATTTTCTTGATTTCTGCATTGTTTAAGCCAAAATCGCTGGACACTGAAACTTCAATCAACATGCTGCGTTTTCTTCTTTTTTTTTTACCTGTGTACTATGTCCAATCAACAATGCTGTTTTCCTCTTTTTTACCTGTGTGCTATGTCCAATCACAAGGCTTTGTTTTCTATGTTCATGCTCATGGGATCATCAGGTCGTACGTGAGCATGATGTGCATATTTTCAATGATTGTCCTTGGTTCGTATTTCCATGAGTTTTCTGGAACTGGGATGTTGACATTTTGGCAGATTTGCCATTGAATCACTTTGCATACTTTGTTGTGCCGTTGTGTGTAAAGTTGTTCTGATAATAGTTTTTTGCATCCGAAAGCAGATGACTCGTACTTTCTGTTTCTGTCTTGCAGAACTTACTTGTCTATTTGGATCAGTCCACCATCTTTTTAAATCCAGTGGTGTAGTGTCCTTGATCTTGGACATTTATTATTATGCGTTCTCCGTCCCAGGTGAGCTGACCTCTTCTTAGCCATTCCATGAACCTTCTTTGTCGATCCCAACTCGGTCCAATTCTTTTTTGTATTTTTCCTGCTCTCTTGTTGTTCTCCCAGTTCTTGGTGTATATTTGTTGATATTTCTTTTTATATGTTTATTTTGTCTTTTTTGCAATTTTTGGGGCTGTATTTGTTGCTGGTTCATTTTCCTGTGCAGCATCTTCTATTCACACCTGTTTTTGGAAATTCCTTACAAGGTGAATTATGGATACTTTTTCAGGTTTGTTGTGTTCATGTTTGTTTACAAATTGAATCCGATAGTCTGTTGCGCATTTTGCCTACTCAGCTAGTCCTACACTCGTCGCTCTGTGCACCTGGTTGAGTTCCATCAGGCCGCTCCCTCCCTCCTGTCTCAGCAGGTACATTCTTGGGATGCACTGGTTTTTGTCGAACATTTTGTGGATGGCAAGTTTTCTTGTTTTGATGTCTAACTTCTTGATTTCTGATTGGAACCAGTTTATTATTCCATAGCTGTATTGGAACACTGATAGTGAGTTGGTTTATGGCTTTGATTTTTTTTCTTGGGGTGAGATACATTTTCTGGATCTGCTTCATTCTATGTAGGTATTCTTTGGTGATTGTTTTGCGCATTTGTTCATGACATATTTGGTGGCCCTCTTCTACTCCGAGGTATTCGTATGATGCTTCGTTTTCTAACTGCTGTATTGTTGTTTCAAGGTCAATTTTTTATGCTTTATGTTTTTGTTGGTTAACCTTCCACAAACGTGCATTTACTCAAAGCCAGACAAAAC
>CM068964.1:52228596-52253492 GCA_035128595.1 Eptatretus atami
GGGTGATGAGCTGTGCTCGGTTTCTGCCAGACATCTCACTTTGCATTCAGGACAAAGAGTTCAATTTTAGTCTCAAACCCCAATCTTTTTCCTCATGTTTAAGAGTCTTTCATGTGTCTTTTTCTCAGGAGTGGCTTCCATCTGGCTATTCTCCCATAAAGCCTAGATTTTTGAAGTGTTGCAGAGACTGTTGTCCTTTGGGTAGGTTCTCCCATCTCAGCCAAGGAACTCTGCAGTTATGTCAGTCATTGGGTTCTTGGGTCACCTCCCTGACCAAAGTCTTTCTTGCCCGGTTGCTCAGTTTGGTCTAGAAAGAGTATGGGTAGTTCCATATTCTTTCCATTTCCTAATGATGGAGCTCATGGTGCTCTTGGGAACTTTCAACACCATATGAATTGTTTTATACTCTTCCCCAGCTCTCTGCCTCCTCACAATTATATCTCGGAGTTCTACGGACAGTTCCTTGGAATTCATGGTCAAGTTTCTGTTCTGACATGCACTGTCAACTGTGGGACCTAATATAGAAAAGTGTGTTTCTTTCTAAATCATGTCCAATCAATTGAATTGGCCACAGGTGGACTCCAATCAAATTGCAGAGACATCTTAAGGATGATAAAAGGAAATTGGATGCACCTGAGCTCAATTTGGAGTGTCATTACAAAGGGGTTGAATACTTATTGAGGCAAAACTTTTCATCTTTTCATAAATTTGTAAAAATTTCCAAAAAAAGAAATTCCACTCTGACATTATGGGGAATTGTGTGTAGATCAGTGAAAAAAAAAAATTGAAGTTTAATCTATTTTAAATTCAGGCTGTAACACAACAAAATGTGAAAAAGTCAGTGTGTCAATACTTTCTGAAGGCACTGTATATTTTTTTTTGTATACTGCACATTGAACAGATCAGAACAAAAAAAATCAAAACGAAAGAAACCCCCGAATCCACAATTACATCACATGGAATTTGAATGGCTTTAACCCTTCGATGCATAAGTGGGTCAAAAATGACCCAGTTTGGCTGTTTTCTTGCATTATCTTTTTTCACTCATGCATCTAAGGGTTAAATTCCTTCTTGACACTATTCTGTTAACTTGGTTAAGCCTTCTCCAATAAGTTAAGGACTGCAGGCAGCTATGCTGCTGATGCAGGCAACTATGCTATGCTGCTCCAAGGACTGCAGGCAGCTATGCTGCTGATGTAGTACCCCCTTTCAGGCAATACTGTTTGGTTTATCAGCAATATCTCACCTACTCTCTTAAAAGATACCAAGGGATCTTTAATGTTGACCATGTAATGCTTTGTGCACTTGGTTCAACTTAATTGGTTTGGGATTTTGCTTGGCAGTTGCCAGCACATTACTGTTTTTCCTCCCATTATTCCAGATTCTGATTGGCAGTGATGGCACCCCACCACATCACGCAAATATGTGAAGGTTCTTTTATTGTCATGAGTTAGATATCCAGCCAAATTAGATTTTCAGAAAACCTTTTTTTGTTGCCAAGTATTAGTTCTCCCACTCCCCTATCAACTATTTTAAAAAATTCACCTCATTTATTGACTCTAGTGAATTTGCATTTCTTTTTTCTCTTATACCTAAATACTTTAATCAGTTGTAAAGATAAAAAGCCTGATACACAATTGGACAAAACATGTCATGCCCTGTTGTGGCAATGTCACCTTGTGTCGCCGAGTCATGCCCGACTCCTGCAAACCCTCCAGGTCAGCGCCTGCCATCAGCAGAATAGATAAGACCTGTCCTTCACTGTCTCATCGATTTGCATCCCCATTGCTGACTTCTTCATTCAGCCATCTCGGTCTCACTCTTCTTCGGGTTCCACTGACCATTCCTGTAATCGATTTCTCAAGGTGGTGTTGTGACCTCAATGTGACCAAAGTAGACCAGCTTCTGGTGGAGGATGGAATTGTTTGTTCTACTGAAGGAATGTATGAATACACAGTTGATTGCAGATGACAATGGTGTTTGAGAGCGTTATAGTGGTTAAACATTCTTTTTTCATTATAAAAACAACTTCTGTTAAAGGGTAGAGAGAAATCGATAAGATCAATTTACAGCTCAAGTTGCATGTATTGGGAGTGAAAGGGGAGGGGGGACAACCAAATGGTGACTGGGAGGTGATAACTTCAGAAAGAAACATGCAAAGTCATTAATTTGTCCACTGTAGGGTCCGGCGATACAATCGGTATAATTTTTTGTGTCGATACACCGGTATTGTAATTTTGAATATACCGGAGTACCGAAAAAAAATCAAACGGTACACCAACAAATCAAAGAAAGGTGTTTACACTCTTTAAATGCCATACATAATTTAAAAAGCTTTGATGCACTCGGTTATACCTGGAACAGTGGAACGGACGACGTTAAGACGTACCAGGAAGTAGGTACAGTATGTTTTAACTTTTAACCCTCAGCACCCGAGCAATGTACAAGCAATTGCGTTTTTCTTTACCCTCGTGGCTGTTTTTAAAGCAATTGCCAGTTGGTTATTATTTTACATGAATCGGGTGTGCTTTTGAAAGCCTGTGTGGCTTCCTGACACGGTGATCTGCAATAGTCATACCGGCCTGTGCTGATTACCAATACTGATCTCGCTTTACAACAACAAAATTTTTTATACAGGTTGAAGTTGGAAGTAAAATAACTGTTTCCATCATGAAGAAAAAAAAAATCCCCGTGTGGGAACACTTTGAAAAATTACCGTGTCAATCATGTGTACGTCTTATACGAACACACAGACCATTTGACCATTACATATTTTTGGAACCTGTGTAAATTTTTTAAATTTTTAATTCTGATATACCAGTATGAGTCCACTGATATATCGATATCGGCCGGGGGGGTGGGTGTTTCAAACAAACAAAAAATCAATATTGCACCTCAAGTCAGTTACGAGTTTCAGCCGCAGGTGTGCACCTTTCTCCAAGGACTGCAGGCAGCTATGCTGCTGATGTAGTACCCCCTTTCAGGCGATACTGTTTGGTTTACCAGCAATATCTCACCTACTCTCTCAAAAGATACCAAGGGATATTTAATGTTGACCAGGTAATGCTCAGACGAGAAACCCAGCTTAATGTGCATCGAAGGGACTGTACACTCTGGTGAAACACCTTGCCTACAAAACATTCTGACAGTTTATATATAGTCGGGTCAGGAATTGAGCCCAAATCAGACAACTCAGAGCCAAGTGTGATGAGGCTGAGTCTTTGGGCCTCTCACTCTCTCACTGCAGGCAGGTCGGTGGTCTTTCTGTCTTCTACCGTCTCCTCTCCAGTCTCGCCCCCCCCCCCACGGCATTACTCTGTCTGCAATTTATCCCCACCATTATTTCCGCAGGGCGCTCATTGTCCGCCAACAACCCCTTCTGGTAAAACTACCAAAATCACGAATCACTGCTCACCTTCACTCTTTCATTCCTCTTTTTCCTGCCTTTGGAATAAACTCCCTCACTCTCTTCAATCCCATTCTTCCCTCCAGACCTTCAAAACGGCCGTTCACACCATCTCTTATCGTCCCCCATCCAAACCTCAATCTTTTCTACCCCGTTAATCCACCCCAAACCCACTTCCTTCAAATTCCCTGCTTTCCTTCCTGAAAGTTCCTGTAATGTCCATCTTGTATACCCCGGTTCCTCGCCCCATCCCTCTCCCTTCCACAGATCTCCTGTCTGTTCCCCACTGTTTTGTCATTCCCTCTCCCACCCCTCGTCTCATGCCCCCCCCCCCTTGCTGTGCGTTAGCTCTCATACGAGCCTCGACAATGTATACCAAAAAAAACCCAACAAAATCTGTGCTACCTCTGCAAATAAAAAAAACTTACATCATAAGCACAATTATGTACATTATGTGCAAAATGAGATGTCTGAAAGCCACCTCAACAGGTACACAATGGTCTCCATTTTCTTTCAAACGTCACAAGATCATTTCAATACTTGTCTCAGTGAAACCAAGTATTCGTCTGTGTCAGTAGACAACATAATGGATTCTATCAATAGAAAGTTCACAATTGTTTTACTCTGGGAACCAAAGTGAGGCTAATTTTGAACAATCACCTTCTCACACCTGTATAGTTAGTTTTCGGTTTTTGTTGCTCCAATCGGGGTCTGGGTGGAAAGCAACTCGCAGCTCTTCATATTGCAAATTTGCTCATTAATAAAAATGATATTCAGGATTGAATTGAAGTAGAAACTTGAAGACCCTCCCACACGTATGGGCTCAGAGTCCACTCTGCCACAATGTAAATAATGAAAGTGCTGGGTGAGTTACAGTAGGAAGAAGACGAACAAGTACATTTCCCTACTGCTCTGACAGAAGCTCAGGAAGGCTCTCACCATAACAATATTTAAAGCGTGGGTTCCTGTACATGTTCTCATGCTGAACACTCTGTGGGGTATTAGGGAGGGAGAAGGAAGGAGAGGTTTCGATTTGCACATGCAAACTGATGTCCGAACAAAAATCAACCTTAAAGGAAAACGGTAAATATATCAATGTTGTTCAGTTTGGAGCTACCTCTATAAAGTAAAATCAAACGATTCGGAGCAAACCTGTGAAGATGTTCGACACTTGGCCTGACAAAGCTCAAAATAGTCAGAGATCACGAGAAGAATGGGCAATGGAAGAGCCCCGGGCCGCACCACCACCTTTTGCAGCTCAACCGCCTGCACAATAACCATGAATCAGACATCTCTGGTCAGAAGTGACCGAATGTGTTTGTGCGACCACATTATCGATGCATTGCTGCAAATGTTATTTTTTTTTCTTTCTTTTTTTCAACTGAATCTCACATTCCCTATGGAACATACTTTCCAAAGAGATATGAACGAGGCAACAGCTTCAACTCCTCCATAAAAAAAAAAATTAAAAATGTTCACTTGTCTATCAGAATACATTGCATTAAAGAATGTACACACGTCCAAGTTCCGAATCCATGATAAAAAAAATTAAAAGATTCATTAAAATGTTGCACAATTTGTAACTATTTAAGAGAGCTACTTCAGTCATAACATGTTGATGGAAAATTGCGTCAAATGCAAAGTCACGATATACCTGGCGGGGATGGAGGCAGCAGGAGACACAGAACTCGTATATGGAACAGCAGCCATTTTCCTGGCATGAATGGCAACTGTACTGCTCTTCACCATCCCTTTCTGCACCAGCTACCACCAATCCTTGCTCCGTTCTAACCCTCTTGTCACTTTTCACCATCACTACATCAGCCGCTTTCTTCTGTGCACCAAATTCTCCTGACAAATTCCAACGTACAACAGTATCCCCCGGCCCCAAACGATCCCCACGCCTAGCTCGATTGCCCTTTTGCGGTCGATCCCTTCTCTCCCGTTTTTGGGCTTTACAGCAACCATTCGCCTGCAATGCCAAACGTTTGCAAACATAACCTGTCAACAAAAACAAACAAACAAGAGAACAACCAAAAAATAAAGGTTAAAAGTTAAGACAAAAAAAAAGAAAAAAGAAAAGATAAATGTATGCCACAACCTCTGCATATGAAGAGCATCATGAATGGACCAACTGCTCACACAAAGATCAATTCAGTCAGGAGAAAACTCCAACAGTCACACAAAACATCAAGGACGTGTGAAAGTAACATTTCCAATTACATTGTGATACAGCGAGAAACACCTTGTGGAATTATCCAGGGATTAGCAACCCCAAGCACCAACCATAGCACCACTTCCTCAATTAAAAATAAATAATAATAAATGAACTAGTGGTGCCAGGCACAACAAATCCCGCCCATTTAAGGCATAAAGTCTTCGGACCCTACCGATCTTTCACAAATATGCATTTTTCACTATACGAATGGTAGGATTATAAGTGACAAATAGAATAAGGTTCACATAAGCTTAGTTTGAAGTAAATCAGATCATTTTTGACGAAGTTATGAGCGAAAAACGATTCTGATCTTTTGTGACCTTGACCTTGACCTTTGATCCAATTGGACCCAAAAGTTAATGGGGTCGTCCAAGGTTCATTGCCCACCTGTGGATTAAATTTGATAGCCTTTGCTAAAGCAGTTTTGCCGTAAAGTCCTAACAGACAGGACAAACAAACAAACAGACAAACAAACCGGACGATTACAATATCCCGCTCCCTCCCTCCGGAGGGGGGATAATAAAAAATAAAATATACATTTCTCACCATGATCATCGGTCACCAATGTCCAGCCTTGCTCCGTGTTTCTACAGTGACCACTTCCATGGGCACCTGTCCTCCCACCTACCGGACTACCTCTGCTGTCATTTAATAGGAGAAAACGAGCTCTCCAAGCGAGACGTCTCGTCAAGCTTTCTTTCTGCTCGTCCTCAATTATACTCGCACCCCATTGGCTTTCCATCTCTTCCTGCAGGTCAAACAGAAGTGATATGCGACATAAGGTAGTGATGCAATTAATTTCTCAAAAACTACACGTATGGAAATAGAAGGAAAGAAGGGTGGGGGATGGAGTAGAGAAAGAAGGCAGGGGAGAGGGGATGGAGTAGAGAAAGAAGGGTGGGGGGATGGAGTAGAGAAGAAGGGCAGGGGGGAGAGGGGATGGAGTAGAGAAAGAAGGGTGGGGGGGATGGAGTAGAGAAAGAAGGGGCGGGGAGAGGGATGGAGTAGAGAATGAAGGGAGGGGGGATGGAGTAGAGAAAGAAGGGGGGGGGGGATGGAGTAGAGAAAGAAGGCAGGGGGAGAGGGGATGGAGTAGAGAAAGAAGGGTGGGGGGATGGAGTAGAGAAAGAAGGGCGGGGGGAGAGGGATGGAGTTGAGAATGAAGGGAGGGGGATGGAGTAGAGAAAAAGGGTGGGGGAGAGGAATGGAGTAGAGAATGAAGGGCGGGGGATGGAGTAGAGAATGAAGGGCGGGGGATGGAGTAGAGAAGAAAAGGGCGGGGAGGGGATTGAGTAGAGAAAGAAGGGCGGGGAGGGGGAGGTAGAGAGAGGGCGGGGGAGGGGATTGAGTAAGAGAAAGGGCGGGGGAGGGGGATTGAGTAGAGGAAGAAGGGGGGAGAGGGGATGGAGTAGAGAATGAAGGAGGGGGATGGAGTAGAGAAAGAAGGGCGGGAGGGGATTGTAGAGAAAGAGGCGGGGGGGATTGAGTAGAGAAAGAAGAGCAGGGGAGGGAATTGAGTAGAGAAAGAAGGGCGGGGGGAGAGGGGATGGAGTAGAGAATGAGGAGGGGGATGGAGTAGGAGATGAAGGGAGGGGGATGGAGTAGAGAAAGAAGGGTGGGGGGGGGTGGAGTAGAGAAAGAAGGGCAGGGGGAGAGGGGATGGAGTAGAAAAACAAGGGGGGGGGATGGAGTAGAGAAAGAAGGGTGGGGGGGGATGAGTAGAGAAAAAAGGGTGGGGGAGAGGGAATGGAGTAGAGAATGAAGGGCGGGGGGAGGGGGATGGAGTAGAGAATGAAGGGCGGGGGATGGAGTAGAGAATGAAGGGGGGGGATGGAGTAGAGAAAGAAGGGCGGGGGGGGATGGAGTAGAGAAAGAAGGCAGGGGGGAGAGGGATGGAGTAGAGAAGAAGGGTGGGGGGATGGAGTAGAGAAAGAAGGGTGGGGGGATGGAGTAGAGAAAGAAGGCGGAGGGAGGGGATGGAGTAGAGAATGAAGGCGGGGGGGAGGGGGATGGAGTAGAGAAAGAAGGGTGGGGGGATGGAGTAGAGAAAGAAGGGTGGGGGGATGGAGTAGAGAAAGAAGGGTGGGGGGGATTGTAGAGAAGAAGGGTGGGGGGATGGAGTAGAGAAAGAAGGCAGGGGGGAGAGGGGATGGAGTAGGAGAATGGGGGGGGGAGGGGGGATGGAGTAGAGAAAGAAGGGTGGGGGGGATGGAGTAGAGAAAGAAGGGTGGGGGGATGGAGTGAGAAAGAAGGGTGGGGGGGGTGGAGTAGAGAAGAAGGTGGGGGGGGATGGAGTAGTGAAAGAAGGTGGGGGGATGGAGTAGAGAAAGAAGGGTGGGGGATGGAGTAGAGAAAGAAGGTGGGGGGGGGATGGAGTAGAGAAAGAAGGGTGGGGGGGATGGAGTAGAGAAAGAAGGGCGGGGGGGATGGAGTAGAGAAAGAAGGCAGGGGAGAGGGGTGAGTAGAGAATGAAGGGGGGGAGGGATGGAGTAGAGAAGAAGGGTGGGGGATGAGTAGAAGAAGAAGGTGGGGGGGGGATGGAGTAGAGAAAGAAGGCGGGGGGGGGTCATCGAAATCGATACAAATAAGGAGCACAACGGCGGTTTACTGTGAGATGACATTTACTTACCGGCCATCTCATGGTACTGGAAATAAAGACAGGAGAGAAAGACATAGTATCCCGCCAGGATCCACCGTCTTCGTCATGCCTTCCTCAGCATCACTGGAACCATTGAAAAAACCGTGCACATTACCCGATCATAGTAACCCGAGAAATGAACGAGGAAACAACGACGACACGAATACACCACCATAAACGACTTACCTTACACAAGGCCGGGGGGGGGGGAGCATCAATCGGCAATTTCCGCGAACAATGTCGCAATGATGTAAAATCAGACACACGGCACCGACACGGTAAACACTCTCTCTGCTGTTGATGGAGAAAAACCTCATTTGCCTATAAATGACGTCAGATCGTACACGACCCATTCAAAACGAAGTTATCGCGATATTTTAAACTTGTCCTCTCGCAATGGACGGACGCATCTCTCGGTTACTTCCGGTTAGCAACGGCAGCCGCCATTTTAACGCGGTGAAAACAACTCCTTAGCAACGAATTGACCGACGCTGCTGGCTGTGATACTGTTTGTAATTTTTGTTTTGTCGTCCGCGAAAATGTCCTTCAATTATAATATCTGTGCTAAACATCAAGATGAGGTTAAATTGGACGCGTTTGGGCTAGAAAAGTGTTCTACGCATCAAGAAGATGTTTGAATTGACGATCCCAAGTCTTGGCAACGCATTGAGTATGATGACGTGTATGGAGGGTTCATCAGAGCTATCCCATAATGCCGTGCGCGCCGCCAGGCTGGTTGTGTCCACTTCCTTGGCAATGATGGCGTCAGTAGCTCCACAATCTAGCACGTTTATCTCGTTATTCCGACTTACAGTGATGGAAGATGATGGGGAGAGAGAGAGAGAGAGAGAGAGAGAGAGAGAGAGAGAGAGAGAGAGAGAGAGAGAGAGAGAGAGAGAGATTAGAGAGACATAAAAAAACACATGCACAACGGAGCTCATTTCAACGTGTTTCCTCTGAAATGGCGGTTCTTTTCAACAGCACTGAGTCACGTGATCAGCGGCGTCGAACCACGTGATCGACCAAGCAACTGCTAAAATTCTCCACACAAGAGCTGTTCCTCTTCGGAGGAATAACCGGTTCATTGGAAAAAAGAATGTCTCCACGTCGGCTTACACCCTCCCCGGGTCCGGTAACAACAAATGTTGTCCTCAACATGAACCACATTCACCATCCAGGTTGTATGTGAACCAATACCAAATTAACCATAAACATGGAATCTTTAGTGTAACTTACTTATACTCAACATGGCGACATTCAATGCTCGAAGATTGCTGTTGACCACGAGTACCATACGATTAGTGGAGGGCCCCATGACGGCACTGGTAAAACAGGTAACCAGATCGAGTTAACATGACTCCTTACTGTGGGTTTTCCCAGCCTATCGGAGGTAAAAAGCGGTGGTGGTCGTCTCTGATGCATCGGTCAACCACTGTTCATCTCACCATCTGGTCCAGGGGGTCAGGGTCACCCTGTCTCCAGGGTCAGGGTCACCCACTGTTCCAGGGTCAGGGTCACCCACGTGTCTCCAGGGTCAGGGTTACCCATTGTCTCCCAGAGTCAGGGTCACCACACTGTCTCTCCGCAGGGTCAGGGTCACACCACTGTCTCCAGGGTCAGGGTCACCCATTGTCTCCAGGGTCAGGTCACCCACTGTCTCCAGGGTCAGGGTCACCCACTGTCTCCAGGGTCAGGGTCACCCATATCTCTCCAGGGTAGGCCCACATTCTCGCAGGGTCAGGGTCACCACACTGTCTCTCAGGGTCAGGGTCACCCACTGTCTCCAGGGTCAGGGTCACCCACTGTCTCGGCAGGATTGCAGGGTCACCCACGTCTCAGCAGGGTCAGGTCACCCACTGTCTCCAGGGTCAGGGTCAGGGCACCCACTGTTCCAGGGTAGGTCAGGGTCACCCACTGTCTCCAGGTCAGGGTCAGTCACCCATGTCTCCGCAGGGTCGGGTCACACATGTCTCCAGGGTCAGGCGTCACCCACTGTCTCCAGGGTCAGGTCAGCCCGCTCACTGTCTCCAGGGTCAGGGTCAGGGTTCACCCACTGTCTCCAGGGTCAGGGTCACCCACTGTCTCCGTCAGGGTCAGGGTCACCCACTGTGCTCCAGGGTCAGCGGTCAGGGTCACCCACTGTCTCCAGGGTCAGGTCAGGTCACCCACTGTCTCCAGGGTCAGGGTCACCCACTGTCTCCAGGTCAGGTCACCCACTGTCTCCAAGGTCGCTTCACCACCGAGCTTCGCTCAGGCGTAGCGGGAGGATCCACCTCGATGTTGCCAGCAGCGCAGGTCCACGTCCCAGGGTCAGCGCACCTCTGTCTCCAGGCAGGCAATCCCAGGGTCAGGGTCACCGCAACAGTCTCCAGCAGGGTAGTCACCACTGTCTCCAGGGGTCAGCGTGCACCCGCAACTGTCCTGCTGCCAGGGTCAGGGTCAGGGTCAACCCAACTGTCTCCGGGTCAGGGTCAGCGGTCACCCATACTGTTCAGGGTGCAGGGTCACGGACCACTGTCTGCCAGGGGTCAGGCCAGGATCTCCATCGTTTTCTCGTTCATCCTCCGAACTTCGAACAAGCGGTGCAACTTATCGGTTCGAGCGCCCGAGTTCTTCTCTTGTTTCATCCGACGGTTCCTCTTCCACATCACGTGGTCCATTTTGAGTGCATGATTGTCCCCTGGACGGGACTAGATATGGCTCCATATATATTCCTCGTCGGACTCAGTCGGTGTGGTGGGGCATGAGAATATTGCTCTCCTACGTACTTTGCTGTCGGTTCCCTCTGGCCGGGGCGTTGGGGACCAAACTGGTGTGGAGTTGCAACCCACTTGAAGGGTAGGAGTAAATTCCGATGCAGTACCCGCGTCCCGCACCCATCTATTCCCCATCTCAGGTTTTACTTGTTTGGCATCGTTACTCAGGTTTTCCAGATGATTGAACGAAATTTGTGCGGACGACACGACAAAAATTACAAACACAATCACGTAAAGCAAGGGCGTTCAAATCGTTGCTAAGGAGTTGTTTTCACCGCGCTAAAATGGCGGCGACCGTCGCTAACCGGAAGTGACGCAAGGTTCTGTCCACCCAAATTAAATTCACTCCTGATAGTTCAGTTATCCAAATCATGCACAAGGAGGAATAAATAAGATATTTTCAAATAAAACACGCGGCTCATTTTTTTTAATATTTACAATTATACTTTTCTGTATCTGAAGGAAATCCTTCAGGAAAAGAAGAAGAATCCTCATCGTTGCATTCCAACAATATTGTTTGTGACCGGATCATCAAAGCAAGCTCTCAAACAATCAGCAAACCCTAAGAACGCCACAGCTTCTGATCAATTCACGAGCATTTACAATGACATTTTTTTTTGTACTGACGATGGTGCTGAAACCTGCATTTTATACACTTTTTCGATTGCGATGTATAAGTACTGGAGAATCTAGTTCCATGTAGCTTGAAACGGCAAGCTGTTATCGATTAATGCTGTATGCGTTTCACATTTCTCTCTTGATCTGATCCGAGAAAGGTTTTTTTAATAACTTTACAGCAAGATAAATATGGTAAATTAAATAAATCTGTAGAAACCGGATATGACGTAATTCAGCGCCATGTTCTGTGAAAAGGCGGTGGATTTGACCGGATATGACGTAATTCCGCGACATGTTCTGTGAAAAGGCGGTCGATTTGACCGGATATGACGTAATTCCGCGACATGTTCTGTGAAAAGGCGGTGGATTTGTTGCGGGAGTTGCAGCGCGCCTCTGACGGCTTGTTGACTCCATATAATGTAGGTTTTTGGCGCGATTTTTACGGGAAAATATCTTTGTGTCACGTTGTTTGTGCGTGACACGGCGTTTACACGCATTGTGCAATCACTTTAAATCGTGTTTGTCGTGTCAGCCCGGTCGAATGTGTCTGAGGAAGTGCATTAAAGTAGTGCTGTTAAAACGCGAGTACGTCCATAAAATACGTACAGTATTATAAAACCACGAATCACCGCACAAATTTGTCCTGCCGAGGGTCTGTAATTGGCTGCTCTTGGAGCACCCTTATTCTGGACATTTCCATCTGTCTGTCTGTCCGCGAAACTTTGGTCAAGCCTAGGGGCTAAACCACTCAACCGATTCCAATGAAATTTGTAGGTAGGACCAATATTTCTGGGAATCGTGTGCTTTCGAATATGGGACCCCGGGCCCTAGCAACGGCCCTTTAAAGTGGTCAAAAAATCGAAAAAAAAAATAAATCGAAAAATCGAAGCTTAGAGTTCTGTGCGCAATCTATCGAGCTCCCTTCATGCCAATTTGCAGCCCTAACAAAAAATATTTGTAGGAGGAGATAGGTTTTGGGCGAGTACATGTCGAACATTTCAGAAACGGTTAATTGCGAATATCTCTAAGAGAAAGAGTCTGATTTTGATGAAACTTGGGTGAAATGTGTACAATGTGGCTAGCATGTACACGAAAATGAATGGGTGCTATGCACACCTCCGTTGCTTAGCAACAGCTAAAATACTTTATCGTACATCGTACACTTATTGTGGACTGTACAAAAAAAATCAATACCTCCGAAACTGGACCTCCGAGGGACCTGTTTTTTTGTGCCCAAGGAGAATGTCTTACAGCATCATATAAAAAATAAAAATCTTTAGCGAATAGATAAATGGAATTACCAGGGCGCCATTTGTTAGAGTCTCTTTGGAAACATGCCTGAAATTTCACAAGGCGGGTTTCTGGGCGCAAACTAAGAGGGCTGTGATAATCATATTTATTGTGCTAAATTGATTGATAGCATGTACATGAATATCGGCCAGTCGCGTCGGCCAACTTTCCATCTAGAGCGAGCAGCCATGTCGCCTACCGGCTTGTTTTTATTTATTTATTTTTATTTTGTATACCTTGTCGAGGCTCGTATGAGAGCTAACACACAACACACAGCAAGAGGGGCATGAGACAAGAGGGGAGTGGGAAGGACAAAACAGTGAGGAACAGAGACATTAGGAGTTCTGTGAAGGGAGAGGATGGGGTGGGAACATGGGGAATACAAGATGGACATACAGGACTTTCAGGAAGGAAAGCAGGGAATTTGAAGGAGGTGGGTTTGGGGTGGATTAACGGGGTAGAAAAGATTGAGGATTGGATGGGGGATGATAAGAGGTGGTGTGAACAGCAGTTTTGAAGGCTTGGAGGGAAGAATGGGATTCAATAGAGTGAGGGAGTTTATTCCAAAGGTGGAAAAAAGAGGAATGAAAGAGTGAAGGTGAGCAGTGATTCGTGATTTTGGTAGTTTTACCAGAAGGGGGTTGTTGCGGACCTTGAGCGCCTGCGGAAATGTGGTGGGGACAAATCGCAGAGAGAGCAGGGGGGGCGAGACCAGAGAGGAGACGGTAGAAGACAGAAAGACCACACCTGCCTGCGGTGAGAGAGTGAGAGGCCCAAAGACTCAGCCTCATTGCGGGAGATCCAATGATCCGAAATGGCTTGGTTTCCACAGCGTGAAGCCGAGAAAGGTGAGAGGCAGGGGCACCAGCCCAGGGAGAGCAGTACTCCATCAGGCTGCGGACGAAAGCTTTGTAAGTGGTCAGGAGCTCGGGTGGGCTGAGGAAGGACTTGCACGACGGAGGTTCCCAGTCGGCGACTGGCTTTGGAGGCCAGGTTTTGAAATGTGGCTTCCCAGGAAAGGTCATGGCAGATAGTGAGACCCAGAAGCTTGAAAGAAGACTTCTTCCAGAGGATTGTTGAGAAAGTGGATGGGGGGGGGGGGGTTCTAAACGGTCCTTTCGAAGAGACATAGTGAGAGTGTGAGATTTGTCCGGATTGAAAGACATGTTCCACGTGTTGGACCAGTTTGTGATTTTATCCAGATCTGCAGTGAGCGAAGAAGCTGCTGCTTGCCGGTCTGAGGGATGACCGATGGTACCGGCGAGGGGGACGTTCATCAGCAAAGAGATATTGCCAACGGTTCGAGTGCAGAATTGCTTTGTGTGCGGTTTAGCTCCCCCCCTCACCGATATGTTGTGAAGGTTTTGGGCAGATTGACTAAATATATTTAATTGTTTGTTCCAACCAAGTGAATGAATTACTTTGTGGACTTTGAGAAGATACATTTTAAGTTTACAATCTGTGTGGATTTGTACTTGCTACGTATGCAGCACCTGCCTGTGGGTTTGCATCAGTCTTTTGCTGTGGAGTGCTGCTGTGTTCATGATGCACTGCACGTTTAACCTGCCGTTGCTCACACGAAATCTGTGTGAAATCGTCTTTTAAACAAAATTTTCAGCATTTTGACAAAGTGTGGCAATTTTAATATGGTGAACCATAATTGTTGTGGTCCTGGATGCAAATCATGCCTGGTGTTGTCTTGATGGTTAGGGTGGTGGGCTTGGGATCTTAGGATCCTGAGTTCAAATCCAATTCAGCTGTTGAATTAATACTAGGTGGGGTTAACTCAACCTGTCATCCTTCCGAGGTTGGCAAAATGAGTGCCAGCTTGCTGGTATGCTGTGTCGGAGTGGCGACCCGTCCAGAATTATGCCCAATAGCCAAGGAGCTTGCTTAGGCAGCACCAATGCTCTGCACAGACTATGGTCCCAATGGATGGATGGATGGTAGAAAATTGGACTCGTGGAAATGCAGGGAATACGAGAAATATCCATGGATGAGAAGGGTCGAGTTTGTAACTTTTGGTACAAGCTGGCGGTGGCAGTTGATGTAACGCACACGCATGCCTCGAGTGGGTCTTCGGAGACTGTGAGGAGGGACGTCACAGCTGTGAAGTCGGGAAGATGTCGTCGCATGGAGCCGTAGGTAAGAGAAGCTCGCATGGATCGTATTGCAGCAGGATATGCAGCCCAGAGCGAAGTGGTGAGGTCTAACATCTCGGTCAGGATGTTGAACGGTTTGTGTGATGGCACCCCGAGCAGCAAGAAAGCGAGCGCGAGTGGGACCATCGTGATGGAGATTCCACATCGTGCAAACGGCTGAGGGATTCCTGGGAGGCCTCGAGTGGCGCAACGGAAGCCTTTCTCACAGGGACTTTTCCAAGTCTTTTCGGCTTCATTTAGAAGCTTTGTGAGCCATTCCATGTAAGAATCCTTGTCTCACACACACAGTTCACCTCAACATGCCAGAGTAAATGTTGTTGCTCATGGGTTCTGCTGTCACATATTGGTAATTACCCCATGCGTGAAACCCAAAGTGGGGTTAAGCAATTGGTTCATTCTGTCTGTCTGTCTGTCTGTCTCTCTACAGATGTCAGTCTATGATCAAGGAATAACTGAATTTCAATTTAATTTTGTATTTGGAACACGAATCTCCAATTTCGCAGTACATTGGCTCTGAATTTAGCAAATTTTATGGAATGCCAGCCTGATCATGCATGTGCCCAGGAGAGTAAGGTAATTGTTTTAATCTGTCTGCCTGTCTGGTAGTCAAACAAAATTGAAAATCATTCCAAACAGGAAACACTGTTTTTAATGACATGATAAAGGACACAAACAACTGGCATGAAGAACGAACATAATGTGTTTTAAATTAAGGTGGTGTAAAAGACGGTGCATCAATGGCAGTAAACTTCGAAAAGTTTTTAAAATATTTTTTTACTTTCCTACAGTCTTTAAAACTTTTATTTTATTTCAATTGAAATTATATACTTGAACACAAATCACTTTGCCACTTTCAAATACCTCTATTTTACAATGACTTGGACAAAATATTGCGTAATTTTATGCCCTCTCGACCAATCGAATTTGTGGCGTGCTCTCTGTCTCTGTCTCTCTCTCCGATGGGGAATATCGAGATTCGGACAAAATGTCAACTCCTAGGAAATATAGATTGTGCTTGGAAACCCAAAGCAAGTCTAAAAGATCCTTCCCAATTCCTATGTCTTTTTTCTCAAGACTGTGGGTTGAGTTGTTGGATGCACTCTCTAGTTTGTTCAGGGTTCTAGCGATAGCTTGCTTACTCTCTATGAAAGTCATCGTTGGATATTTAACATCCACCAACTAATGCTGGCAGATGGAACGTCCAGTTTAACGTCCATCCGGGGGACTGCACACGCATTGATGAATCGCCCTGCCTGTGACACACCAGGATAACAGTTTATAGCTGGGTCGGGATTTAAACCTAGGCCAGACAGCTCCATCCCAAAGTACACTGTTCCTTGGATCGACGTTTAACTGGGCATCCTGGCTGTTCGCATTAGTTTGTGGATGTTAAAGTTCGCATGGTGTCTTTCGTGCATAGTAGATAAGTTATTGCCAGCACCCTGCCCAAATCTCCGACAGGTGAATGTCAGGCCTAACTACCCTGTTCATAAAACACTTGCCAAAAATATTCTCTGGACGACCCCACAAGATAATGGGTAATAATTGGGGCAATTAATGATGTAGTAAGAGTAACACAGATTCACCTTGTCCTCACTCCTCATGGTGGTGTAAGTTAACACAGTATTATGTAAGTTAATGCTACATTATATTAAGGTGCTTTTTGCCCAGATACACTTAATCCTAGATAGGTGTATGAGGGTAGGTCCACACCACACGAGAGCCCATTCCTGTCCCCCTCATCCTCCCCCCCCGATCTGCCACGCATCCGACCCACGCCTCACTCAGTACCTTCAGTGTGTTGCCAGCCGTCATCAATGAAGCACGTGCCTTCGTCTGCTCCTCCAGTACTTCCTGTGATATAAGGTGAGTTGGAGTGTAGACTACCTGCCTACACCTTACATATACGAATAAGGTAATTATATACGTCGTATGCCTGGGTCATTCACTGCAGGAGCAGTGCAACAAGATACCAGTAACGGATGAACTGGTGCACGTTCATGAGTGATCTAGGAGGTAAACTTGTTCGACCGTAGGCTGAGAAGTGTCTCCATCAGGAAGGTATGAGGAGCAGTGTAAAGGCTGCCATCAGGGAGGTCTTCGACATCAATCCCCCATTCATACCTATCGCTGTCGCTGGATTTCTACAAATGCAGAAGCATTGTCAAGTGCAGCAGAAAGGAAGATGGAAAAACCAAAACTGTGTGCATCATGTGCAATAAACTGGTTTGTAGTCACCATTCATTTGTGACGTGCTTGGACTGTAAATAGATGAGTGACCTAACCTTACATGTGAAGTATCTGTGAAGTTGGTATAATGCTAACTTGTAATTTATGTAAAACTTGTGTGTTTTAAGTAGTCTTGCAACATGTATTTTTTTATGTTTTATCTTTCACCAAAATATTTTTCCTCAAATTCAAGGATCTGACTTGAATAAGCTAGAGGCCCTAGATGCTTATTCTTCTTTTTTTTTTCCTAAGTACTTGTATCCATTGTCTCTGCTGTGTATGAGATTGCTTGGCATTTGACAATAAGTTTTTGCTACAAAATGTGAAAGATGAGTAACTTATTTATTTTCCATGATCTTTCCAAAATTTAATTTTACATATACCACGTAACATATTTGTTGATGTTTGAGATACGAAAAACCTGCAGAAAAGACTAACCTATACGATGGCCTTTAAATGTTGCATCTCTTATGCAGGAAGACGGTGTCAGGCAAGTGTTAGGAGAGCTACGAGCTTTGTACATTCCAAATCAACAGGATGCGTGAGTTCCACGAAAGTGCATCACAGGATTTTTGTACTCCATTCGCTTCATTTGTTTCATAATCACTGTTCTAGACACTGCTCTTCCTTGCTAAGCATTTTAACATCTGGTTTCTTTATTGTATGTGTGCGTTATTAGGAACATCTCGAGAGCAGAGGAGCGTTCGGACCTCCTTCCCACCATCAAGTTCCGTCACTGCTGCCTGCTGAGAAATAAACGCTGTTTGCTGGCATACCTGTGAGTCAGTAAATGTTCCACCTTTTTCAAAAAAACCCCCTCATTTATCCTTCTGGGGGTTTTGAATATTGACTTGAACTCAATTCCTACGGTTATTTATAGAAGGGAGGATAGTGCATTGCAAAATAATCCAGGGGGGGGGGGGGGGGGGGGAGGGATCAGGAGTATGACTGTAGGTGAGAAGGACAACTCGATTCCTTGTCCAAAGATTGGCGTACTCTGATGTGGTGAAATGCTCACACGAAGGATGAGTAGATGAGGTTGTAAGGCTTTATCACGTTACCTTTGCAGTTTAACGTAGCAGGTCAGAGATGCATTGTATTTTAACACTTGCATTGATTGTGTTAAGCTGACTGAGCCTGCGTTGTATAGAATCGACGTTTGGTCAGATCTACACAACATCCAGTTAAACTGACACTCTGAACGTTGATGCAAGAACATCATTCAGATGGTATACTTTGTCAGCTAAACGGGGCAAGTAGCGTTTTCTTTTCTTCCTGTAGCAGCTGGACAGAAATATATCCGTTTACTTTTTAATTTTTTTTACACAAAGTTAAGGCTCTTGGAAGAGGTAGAACACTGAACGGTTCAGGACGCAACAGAACAAAAGGAACAGCACAGAGATGGAGGAAACACCAACAGCAGGGCTGAGGGACAAAATAGATGGAGACTTAGACGAACCATGTGTGTGGATGGGGGGTGGGGTGGATGAGGGGTAGGGAAGGATGCATGGGGTGCACAAAATGAATACAGAAGCAAACTCTAAGGAAGGAAAAATTAGAAATTTGGAAGGAAATTTGGATTTTTCCCATCGTGATGAATTATAATTCTCCATTTGAACATACGAGCAGAGTACCTGTGCTATGGGTGATCTTGTTCCAAGCAACACGTTTTGACGCGTACCTTTATTTGGGTGGTGTATAGGCAACTGACAGCTCTGTAGAGACAAAAATAAAATAACCTGGGTTATGTGTATATAATTCAAAACACCTCACTGCACTGGAAAACATGTGGACAAGAATCCTGTACTGTAAATTGTGGAGACTTGTAATACCCTCCCCCCACCTGGAGGTGGCGCTACACAATACACATTTACAGAGAGAATTTGCATCCCCTCCATCTCCTCCCCCCCCCTCCCCAAGACCACCGGCATTGATTGGGGTCATACTGATCCTTTGTAGCAAGTCTGGATGTAATCAGCCCAGAACTATAGGAGGCGTAGCACAATAAACAAACACGCACACACACCAGTCAGTGAATTATAGCAAGGATACACTGAAACTACAAATCAAATTTGCACATTAGGCCACCTGCTTCGAAGGGGAAAAAAAATCCCAGCATTTTTTTTTTTTTTTTAACTTGACAGGCAAGAGTTGTCAATGAAAACAATGCTTTTGGGGTTTATGAAAAATGGATGAGAATCATTCTCAGTCACTGAAACCTTTATTCCATTCCGAAAGTGGAAAACTGGATCTGAAGCATTTCCTCTGAATGAAACCCATGCTGATTCAATGTGATGCAAGCATCCTTTTTCGAGCTGCAGAGTGCACTTATATCCTGAAGCATACTGCATCATCATTTTTGACTTTCTGGTAAGAAGTTTGGTGAAATTGTATTGGGTATTGTGGCTCAGCTATGTATCGTCTAAGTTTTTGCGGTCACCGTTGGATGGTTAGCAGTGCTTGGTGAAAATCTCAGATCTATGAATTTATCAGCATTGAGTGGTATTGTTTATCAGACTGAGTATTACCAGTGGTAAGAAAAGAAAACTGTTAAAAAATGTTTGGGATTATTATAATTATATTTTGTACACAAAGTCTACGTTGGTGGAAGAGCTAGAGAACAGAACAGAACATAACGCAACACTGTAAATCAGGGACACAACAACAGTGGGGTAAAGGGACATCAAAGCGGGACATTTGGAGGAAGAATGAGAGAGTAAGAGGAGGGTGAAAAGGACACGGGGATGAATAAGCTGGATAAAAGCTCAAGCACAGTAAGAACATGTGCCAAGCACTATGGATGTGGGGAGGGGTGCTATGCCCTCCATTGTTCTCAAAATAATAAACACAACCCACTTCCCAAAACATCAACTATCCCTCCCCCATTCTACTCCCCATGGGGCCTACATTATCCTTGGGCAGTTTGGTCATGATCAATTAAAGCAGTTAAACAAATAGATTATCCTTTCCCCCTGTCCAAAATCTTCCCCCTAAATTGAAAAATCTATAAAAGCTAATAACTTAATTTTACTCATCATTAACCCTTCGTTGGGATGGCCCACACTATCCCTTCGAAGTTTGGTGGTGGTCACCCATGCTGTTATGAAGCCCCCTCCTCTCTCCTCCCCAATATTCCAAATCCCTCATAAATTGAAAAATCGATAAAAGCTATTAACTTCATTCCCCCACCCCATGGGCCCTCCATTTTCCAAGGCTGCACATTCTGTAGAACTGTAGCCCATAGGGCTGATGTGAATAACCAGACCCTTTCCCCTCCCTCACACCTTCACCTAAAATTTCTGCCCTCCCTGTTATACTCCAAATTGTTCCCCATTATTTCTGCTTTATTTGGTTGTGATTATGTAAGCTGTTACAAAGATCCCCCAACCCCCCCCTCCCCAAATCGCCCCCACCTCTCATTAAACTAAACATGGGGACCCCATTATGTCTGCCAAGTTTGGTGGCCCTACAGTGTTCCGTTCTCAAGATACAAGACAACGGAAACAGAAAAATGGAGTGTGACAATCAGGGCAGCTTTATGTTTGTGTTTAGTTTTGCATGATGCGAGATTGTTTAAAAAACGTGCTGCACATGTACCAATAGAACAAAAAACCCCAGAAATGTGGGTGGAGGGAAAGTGGCAAAAACATAACCTGTAAAGGGAGGGGTTTGATTTGGGAGGGTTAATGAAGATATAAAAGATCTTGAGTACCTGAGGAGTTAAACGGCCATCTTGAAGCTCTGGGGAGTAGATTGGATTGATTAAGGAAGTTTATTCCACATAGGTGGAAGAAAAGAGGAACAAATGAGTGGAAGTGAGCTTCAATTTTTGGGAGAGTTGGGGTGGAGCTGAGTGGAAAGGACAGAGGGTGCAAGATTAGGAAGGAAGTGGTATAGAGACAGAGGCCCCCAACCTGCCTGCAATGCGGGAGTAGCAGGCCCAGAGATTCAGCTTCATGACTGGAGATTCCAATGGTTTTGAGAGCCTTGAACTCTACAGCGTCAAGATGTGAAAGGTTGGAGTAGAGGTGCCAGTCCAAAGGGAAGAACTGTGGATTAACACCCTGTAGTTTGGTGGAAGTTAGGATTTGCCAAAGAAAGACTTTACATGATGGAGGATGCCCAGTTACTGGCTGGCTTTAGAGGCCAACTCTGAAATCTGCTTTGTCCAAGAGAATGATGAAATAAGACATGCTGTTTATGCAATTTGATGCTTTTCCTCCAGGTACGACAGGCTGATGAGGATTAAAGCTTTGAGATGGGAGCTCGGGAGTGTCCTGCCCAATGCTCTCCGCTTTCATCTCGCACCAGATGAGGCATGCATTGTTGAACTATTATATATTGTTTATCAAGGCTTGCAATTTAAAAAAAAAACATGATTTCTTAGAGCCACTTCTTAATTAGACAGTTCCCTTTTTGCTTCCTACCCAACAGCTGGAATGGTTTAATCAGTATGGGAGGAGTCTTGCGAAGTACATGCATTCAATCGGCAGTGAAGGCCTAGACTTGGTGCAGGATACTTTACCACCAAAGAGCCTGTTCATTGAGGTATGCATGGGCAGCAGCAACTCATAAAATGATAAAATTATTTCAGCAACATGAAAATTGCAATTCAGTGGGATTCAACCAAATATATGATGGCTTGTCGTCACTTTGCAGCAATGCACTGCAACTGAGTTATGAAATGCAAAGAGTTTACTGATGCCATGTCTATGTAAGGCACCTGAGATTGCATGCTGTTCTTGTGCAGGTGCGGTGCTTGCAGGATTACGGCAAGTTTGAAGTCGATGGCTCAACGTTCCTTCTGAACCGCAATACGCAGGTGCACAACAAACCCCATTACAATTCAAACTGTACCCATCCAGACCTTCACTCATGGCATTTTAACAGCCATTGTGGGATGAATTCAGAGCTTTGAAATCACCCTTCGTCAATGTAACCTTGCAGTCCAGGAGCTGGAAGGCAGTGGTCTAAGGCCAAGCGCTCAGGCACTATGAGCCTCGCAATGGCATGACCAATCAAATTGCAAAAAATTATTTACTTTGGATTTCTGTTACAACCTCTTCATACAACATGTCGAAAGTTTACATTTGGAAATGATGTAATACCATAATTGCATAATTGCCCCGTGCACGCAAAGCAAAAACCGGGGTTAAGCAATTGGTTCATGTCCATCTGTGTCTGTCTGTCTTTTCAATTTATGATCGAGGAACAGCTTATTGAAAAAGAATGTTTTATTTTGAACACGGAATAGGATAGGAACATGAATACAAAGACAAGTCTGTCATTCTATCATATTTTGGCTTTGAATTTGTCCTGACCGCACACGCGTAGAGAAGAGTGAGATAACATTTTCACTCTGCCTGCCTGCCTAGCAGTCAAACAGCATTGAAAATCATTCCAAACAGGAAACTTACTGTTTTTAAGGACGTAAACAACAGGCACAAAGAACAAATGTGACATGTGAGATAGGGTGATGTAATCGACATTGTAAAACGGTGGTAAAACTTGGAATTTATTTGTTTATACACCTTTAAACCTTTATTTAAATTGAGTTATAAACATGAAGACCGGAGAACACAAATCGCCTTCATAATACTTCCAAGAACGATGAAATACATTGACATACAGGAAGGACCCTTTATATGGCCATGTCTATAAGGAACATCAACACACTCCTGTGTCGGAGTGGTGACCCGTCCAGGATTGTGTCCAATATCCAAGGAGACTGCTTAAGCAGCACCAATGCTCTGCACGGAGTATGGTCCCAATCTCCTCCTCTCCTTTATATGGCAACAGAAAAACTGGAAAGACCCGAAAACTGGCAGAATTTTTAAACCCCATGGTCCTACAATTTTTAACCCTTTCATTCTAAAAAGCTAATTATTCCCCACGCCTTGTCCGCAGCCGCCCACGCCTGCTCACGCCTTGTGCGCAGCCGCCCACGCCTGCTCACGCCTTGTCCGCAGCCGCCCACGCCCTGTCCGTGGCCGCCTACGCCTGCCCACGCCTTGTCCGCGGCCGCCCACGCCTTGTCCGCGGCTGCCCACGCCTTGTCCGCCCGCGGCCGCCCACGCCGCGGCCGCCCATGCCTCGTCCGCCCGCGGCCGCCCATGCCTCGTCCGCCCACGCCTCGTCCGCCCGCGGCCGCCCACGCCTCATCCGGCCGCCCACGCCTCGCCGGCCACTTGCAAGAACCTTGCCAGCGGCTGCTAAAACATCCGCGGTCGCCAAAACCTTGTCTGCCACCATCCATGCCATGTCTGTGGCCGGCCCAATTTTGTCCGTGGCCTCGCAAATGTCTGCTGCTGACCACCCCTTGTCCGCGGCCGACCATCCCCTGTCTACGGCAGCCCACGCCTTGTCCGCTAAAACGTTGTCCGTGGCCTCATCAGTTCAAAGATTCCAGTGTCATGGTAACAATTATTCCCATTCTCTGGAAATTCCCATTATCTGGACCTGAACCGAAATCGAATCGGCTTGGTCTTTTCACCTAACCAACTCGTCGGATTTGGACGAAATTTCATGGACAGGTTGGGTGTGTGACGACGACTAAATCATTAGGTTTTGGTGAAGATCCGGATCCTCTGGAGAGTAGAATTTTTATATGATTCTTCACCATTAAGAGATGGGGCCAAAAACGATATCCATCCACCCATTGGACCATACTCTGTGCAGAGCGTTGGTGCTGCCTAAGCAGTCTCCTTGGCTATTGGGCACAATCCTGGATGGGTCGCCACTCCGATACACGATACCAGCATGCTGGCACTCATTTTGCCCGACCTCGGAAGATGACAGGCAGAGTCAATCCCAGCTGGTATTAATTCAACACCTGAGCAGGATTTGAACTCAGGATCTTTTCATCCCAAGCCCACCACCCGAACCATTAAGCCAACACCAGGCATAGATACGATATATATCACGATATCTCGAAAGGATGTGAACGGATTTGGATGAAACTTGGACAGGTTGGGTGTGTGACAAAGACGAATTGATTAGATCTTGGTGAAGATCCGGATCCGAATCTGGATTCGTGAATGTTTTTTTGATTTCTTAAGTAATTCTTCACCATTGAGAGATGGGGCCAGAAATGATATGCAGCACAATATTTTATAAAGTTGTGGAGGGATCATGACAAAACTTGGTGGATGAGTTGGTTCGATGACGAGAACAAGCCAATTTGATTATTTCAGGTCCGGATGCAGATCCAGCCTTTCATTGGAATGCAACATGTAAACTGTTCAGCCTGGCGGAGGTATGCACTCTACTGAGTGCCATTTGAGTTCTTTATTAGTTCAGCATCAGTCTTGATGCACACATTCCCTGCTTAAGAATCATGACTTACGTGTCGAGTTTATCATCGCGCAATATTGTCTCGGCATTGTCCCGAGATCTTTGGGGTCTTCGGTGTCTTTTGGGTCTTTAGTCTCTTGGGGAATTAATGTTCAAACAGGACATGCTTAATAGGCAAATAGTCTTCACGAACTGCCTCACCGTGCTTTTCGTTTTTATATATGTACAAGTCTGAAGACGACGATGGTTCACGAGCGGTATTTGACGATGTAGATTGTTTCAGAAG
>CM068964.1:52263308-52284534 GCA_035128595.1 Eptatretus atami
CAGGCATCTGCCTGGGGGATGGCCAGACAGAGGCCCCTGGAGTACCGGCGGAAAGTGGACACAGCGACGCTCTGCTCTGGTGCATGCTCCCATACCTGACCTGACCTGACTTTCAAGCCTCAGGCTTCTGATTTGCATTTGAAGACTGAACAACGCCATTCCTATAATGAAATAAAGGTACCTTTCGAGGAAAGAAAGAGGAAATGAGTTAATGCATGTTTTGTTCTGGAATGATCAAGGTAGCCATCTACTATACACTACCGAAAGACAACCTTCATACAATTGTAAGCACTATAGTTGGTTATTATTATTAGTAACTACGAAATGCAACCCGTCACTTTGCTTATGGGAATATTAAGGAGGGGGAGGGAAAGAGGAGAGATGAAGGGAAGAGCTAGGAAAGGGAAGGGTGGGGAGAGCGATGCTTCACCAAATGTCGCGATACACTTCATGAGGGTGGGTGGGACTGAGGATGAAGGGAGGAGTTCTCGACTTGCGTTTGGTAGTGGGATTTGTGGAGGGGTAGTACAGGATTGAACAAAATGAGGCATGTTAATACAGCATGCAGAAACCACCTGGAGATGTCCATGGCAGGTGGAGAGGGGAGCGAGTTTGGGAGGATGTAAGGATGAGGGAAGGTAAAGCAGTGTGAGGGGAAGAGAAGGCAGTGCAATCGGAGGGGAAGGCAGCGGGAGGGGAAGGGAAGGGTGATAAAACGTGCCCAAACAGCAACATTTTCTTTTTAACTGCCAGGTTCTATATAAAACCTGGCAGCACCATTTAAAACCCACGCTATGTACATGGCAAAGACCTGCCTGCCTGCATGCATGCTCTTATATGCAGCAACCTTTGCACCCCTCCAGGCTGATTCATACATGCTGCACTATGGGGGAAGCCATTTGAAATTTACAACTAAATAGTCAGTCGTTAACACTCCACTTAACAGAGGGAAAGGTGTGAGGAGAAAGGGAGACAAAGGGGGGGGGGAGAGAGGGATGGGGTGCGAGAGGGAGAGGGGGGTGACGGGGAGAAGGGATGGGGAGAGAGGAGCAGAAAGGAGAATGGGAGATTCCGACAGATGTGACGTCCAGTTTAACGCCCATCTGAGATACGGCACACACATTGATGAATCACCCTGCCTGTGAAACACTGGGATGACAGCTTATAGCTGGGTTGGGATTCAAACCCAGGCTAGACAGCTGATGGTGAGCGTGCGTACTTCTTGGCTACCCTGCCGTGATGTGGCGATTGATTGCTTTGTAACAACTGAAAACATTTTTTTTACTCATTGTAATCATCTAATTTATTTTGATTTCCTAACTGGAGATGTCCCCACAGCGAATTGAGCTGCGGTATCACCATCGAAGGTTGAAGAGCGCTCGCTTGAGTGGTTTTACCACCTAAGCAAGCACTCCAATGAAACAGTTGAAGAAATTTTGAAAAACGTTCTATATAAAACTTCTTTTGTTTTTGTTTAACTTCTTTTGTATGTATCAATCTATGCCAAAGTGATGGGTCATATAGGGAAAGATCATTCAAAAAGGGGAAAGGTGGTGTAAAATAAAATTGCACTGTTTCAGTGTGCGAACCACCGCCCGAGATACCGCATGTCGATCGATATATTCAGTGACAGTGCGAATGTTGTAGAGCGCTCGCCAAGTGTCTCAAGCACTCTAAAGAAAGGGTTGATAACGACCGGCTGGCTTGGCCAGCGATTAGTGATCACTGATCGGTCATACAAATACCATGCACCCGGAGACACCCAGAATGTCAAGCGATGTCCGAATTGGACACATGAACCGGTTTTTTTTTTAGCAGTTGGAATAACTGCTGAAATCAATTAAGAAGTTTAAATTTTGAAATTGGGCTGAGATTAAGAGATTCTGGAGGTTATGGCATGTAAGGAAATGAAATAAAGCCACAGTGTCCTTCACGAAAAGAATGCAAGCTATCCCCAGCACCATGGTCAAATTCCAAATTATTCCAAGATGCAGCAGAGGCCGCACCCTCAGCCAATGATGCTACCCCGCAGCCTTGGGCTGCATAAGAAGGAAAAGGTTGGCAGTTGGGTATAACTCGTAAAAAGACAAATCATCATGGAAACATCCATAGATCATTTATGATATATAAAGAACGTCCTGGAAAATTACTTATCAGTAAACACGTCACTTGTTTGTCTAAGGTCACTTTGTTTATTTATTTATACATTCGAATTAGTCTACGTGTTGTAGTTAATATTAGTTAACAACACGTCATGGTCCATGATATGGTTAATTCCAAAATAATTCAGGATCCATTTGCCTTCGGCTTCACCTTGTAGCCAAACAGTATGTTGTATTGAAAAAAGGTGGAGGAATCAGAAGAGAGTAATGGAGCACGTATTAACCAACTGTGGGAAAAGGGAAACCATGGGGGATGCGAGATAACAAGGAAACAACAGGACAACAAGGAAATCCAACACAGGTGGAGGCCATTCAGCCCATCATGCCTGCGCGAACACCACCCCAGCTCAAGATCATTTTAATTAATGAAAGAAAAATATATTTTTGTATTTTTTTGTTGTGTTTTAGTATTTTTTTTGTATTTTTTAGTATTTTTTTGTTGTAATTTTTTTTTTTCTTCCCCTTGGAGGGCATGGCTTGGTAAAAACACACATCAACCACACAACCCCCCTTAACAAGACCCCACCAACAGCACTCCGTACACAATCATCCATCAATACTCAAACTACCTAAAAGTCTTAACATCCCATACCCCTCAATCTCCATAACTTCAGGTACCTATCTAATTCTAATTAAACTTATCGACTTTTTCTGCTGCCACTACTTTCCAGGGACCATTCCATGCATTAACTACTCTCTGAGTGAAAGTCCCTGCCTCACTACCGTCTTCACTCTCTCTTCATTACTCTCAGCTATGGCCCCTGGTTCTATCACTATCTACTTTGTTGAATAATTCATCTTCATTATATTATCTATACCTTTCATTATCTTAAACCATCTCTATAATATCTCCTCGTAACCGTCCCTTTCTAGTGTATAAATCCCTGTCTCCTTCAACCGCTCCTCATAGCTGAGTCGAGCTCGGCCGGAATCAATCAAGTAGCCCTGCACTGAACCTTCTCTATGGCATCTATTGTTGCGGAAATGGCCCTTAGTGTGTTATTAATAAGGATAGCCCAGATCCCCTTAAATGCATGTTTAGCCAGTTGTTCGGTAATTGACATTACATGTGTGTCGGAGATGTTAGCAGGCTGTCCAGTGTTCGTACAGTGGTGTGTGTACCGGAGGCGCCTTGCTTCTTTTTCCTTCCCTCTCCGAACTAGCCCCGCCCAGCGCTCTGAGAGTGTCGGTCGGCGAGACGTGCGGCAGCCGATTGGTGGAGGGCAGCTGCCAATCTCGAGCGATGACCAATCACGGGTCGGGGAGTGTGCAGAAGAGCGAGCGCCGGGAAGGCAAGGAAGGAACTGCATGAGGTCAGTCTGCCTTCTGCTGGATGAGAAGCTGCTAGAGCCTAGTCTGCTTCTGCTGGATGAGAGGCTGCTTGAGTCGAGTCTGCCTTCTGCTGGATGAGAAAGCTGCTAGAGCCTAGTCTGCCTTCTGCTGGATGAGAGGCTGCTTGAGTTGAGTCTGCCTTCTGCTGGATGAGAAGCTGCTAGAGCCTAGTCTGCCTCTGCTGGATGAAGAGCTGCTTGGATTGAGTCTGCCTTCTGCTGGATGAGAAGCTGCTAGAGCCTAGTTGCTTGCTGGATGAGAGGTGCTTGAGTCGAGTCTGCCTTCTGCTGGATGAGAGGCTGCTTGAGTCGAGTCTGCCTTCTGCTGGATAGAGCTGCTAGAGTCGAGTCTGCCTTCTGCTGGATGAGAGCTGCTTGAGTTGAGTCTGCCTTCTGCTGGATGAGAAGCTGCTAGAGCTAGTCTGCCTTCTGCTGGATGAGAGGCTGCTGAGTCGAGTCTGCCTTCTGCTGATGAAGGCTGCTTGAGTCGAGTCTCCTTCTGCTGGATGAGAGGCTGCTAGAGTCGAGTCTGCAGCTGTTGATGAGGAGTGACTTACGGCTGTTCCTCCTCGCGACCAGCATGCAGGTCGTCCCAGGTTCATCCTGAATCCAACCACGGACCTCTGACTGTCTTTGCTCCCGGCACGGCTCAACACGTTTTCCATTTCGTCAGTCCGCCTGCGGAGCCCAACACCCATTTGGCCTAATCTGGTGAGCAGGCCAGCCTGGATTTGTATGCTGGAACTTGTGAAAGCAGCTGGAGCAACACCGTGGATCTTTCGTCTTGTGCCGTCGACCTTACGGGGCGAACGCGCTGAGCTGGTGCGTGAGCAGTGAGACAAAGGACGACGCCGCATCTTCCACGCGGCATGTTCGAGCTTGGGCGCTCGAATCCTGTTACATCGGTTGTCACGAGCCGCATTCGTGCCTTTGACACTTTCCCTCGTCATGAGGCAATCACCAAGTACTCTGTGTCTTGTCGCATGTTGTCTAAGGTTATTCTGCTAGGGCTCCCTTCGAAACCTTATCCGTAGCTCCCTAGTTAAGAGTGGGTTATTGATTGATATAACATTGTCGTGAATGTTTTGCTTGTGTCGTATTCCCCGATGTGTCCCCAATAAATCTGGCTGATTCATATGAAAGTTCCGCCTTGAGTTTATTCGTGTCGTGCTGAGGAACAATTCGCATCGATTTGTATTTAAAACCAAAATGGTTACGGACTGGCAGACTTCGCTCGGTCTCTGACAAACCCAGTCTGTAACCGGTCTATTTCCCCAACTGGCAAGGCACAGGTGTACTTTGGTTCGTGATCTGAGGCGCGTAACCCGAGACCTGTGCCGAACACAGCCGCGTTATAACCCTGAGACGGCGTGCTGTTAAGTGATGCCGATCTTCAACATTTGGCTGTCGAGAGTGGGTGCGAATCCCGCCACCGCCCGATCCATAACAATGTAGTCAGGAGTGGGTGAGAATCCCACCTCCATAAATTTGCAGGACACCAATTCAACAACAACTGGTGTCGTTCACACCCGAACATTGGTTACGAGAGACCGGGAAAAAAAAAAAAAAAAAAAACGCCTCGCAATTCCAAATTGGTTGGATTTATTTTGACGGATTGGGTGTAAAACTTCGAAATTATAAAGAAAGATGGAGTCGCAAAATGGCGGCGCGGCTCCACCTCGCACGACACGAAACGGAGAAGGTTACTATGAATAGCGTAACGAACTGCACAGCAGGAAGAAAACGTTCTCACCCACCGGTTCAAACCATGTGGTCACAGCATGCGTCATGGCAAACGAAGCAGGACGACTACGCGTACATTGACGAGCTTCATGCACGATTGGCAGATACCTTGGAGCAGAGGAGGTGTGATGACAATTATATTGAGGAGTTACAAATTAAATGGACAAGGAATTACGGCACGCAGACGAGGTCAGGAAAATTATGTGCACAGGGAATCACAACAATTGGCGATGCACAGGAAACAATTCGGGGGCTGGAAAGGACTTAGCCAACACAGGCGTGGAACTAGATGGAGAAATGATTTAAGTAGAGTGGTTTACCCATGAGTTTTTGGAACATGAGAAGAGCAAACTGAACAAGAGAGAGAGGAGGCAAATTAGTAACTCCCGGATAGGAAGAGCTGTGAGGAAGAATGGAAATAAAGCTGGAAAAGGAAAAACGGAACACGATTTGGAATTGAAACAACTGAAGGAAGAGGTAAGATCAGGCAATCAGATAAGAGAAAGCTGAGAACAGAGATAAAAAGAGGAGAGAAATATCTGGAGCAAAGGAAGGAAGAATGTTGGGAAAGTCAAGACAGTTCGAGGAACACAGGGAGAAATGAGGAAAGTAGAGTGGAGTACCCATAGTTGGAACAAAGAGCGATTGAACGAAAAATAGAGAAAGAGCAAATTAGTAACTCCCGGATAGGAAGAACTTGGAAAAGAATGGAAAACAAAGCTGGAAAAGGAAAAACGGAACACGATGGGAATTGCAACAACTGAAGGAAAGGTAAGAACAGGCAATCAGATAAGAGAAAGCCAGAACAGAAGATTAAAATAGAGAGGAATATCTGAACAACTAGAGGAATACGGTAGAGAAATGGACGAAATGAGGAAGGAAGCATGCAAAAGAGGTGCGGAGAAGAGAAAGGAATTAGGAAAAAGCTGCTGAGTCACAGAAAACACCAAAACAAAGAGAGGGAATTATAAAACGAGCTGAGGATGTTAAGTGAGGAAAGAGAGAACGGAGAATGAAACGTTAAGGACCACACTGTGCAGATTTAACAGTTAGAAGCCAAAGCAAGGTTGGAGTACGCGGCGATGGTGAAAGAATAAGGAATGAAGCAGGAAAGGGAGATCAACAATGAGAGAGACGACGAGATTGAGAATGAGGAACATGAGAGACGTGGGATAGGAAACAAAAAGAACATGAATTTGAAATTGACCAACTAAAGGAGAGAGCAAGGTTGGAGTACGCGAGATGGAAAAAATCCGGAAAGATAACGAACAACTAAAAAGGCTCAGAGAGGAAAGAACGACTCAAATGGAAGGAAATAGGAGCCAGGAAGTAGAACAGCACAATAATGTGGGAGTGTGATATCACACAGGGAGTAATGTTAGTGGTGCGGGACTTGATTGACATCACTCGTCCGATGAAACCACAATTAGAGCAAACCTGGTGAAGGAGACATTGAGGGAACATACGGGTTGTTGACGAATGAAACATTTTGAGCAGTCCAGCATGTGGAGCTGACAGCCCCAGAGGAATGTGGGAACCGATGATGAGCAACCTGCTGGAGAGAAGCGACCGACCGAGGTGACTCTGGAATGAAGCAGGTACGTGGCACATGCATACATGGTGCGGACGATTAGTATAGTTAGGAATGATTTGTGTTTATGAAGAGACTCGTCCGAGGGGTGCACGTATGCGTGACCCCTGAATGTGTGTGGGGTGCCTGTGAATGAAGGCTGTGAGCCCACAGTCCAGACTACAGCACTGGTATGTGCTGCCGAGGCTGAAACGTGTGTGGGTACTCACGTGCGGTCGAGAATGTAACCCTGGAGTGCGAGGCGTGGTTGTCAGTATGCAGGCAAGGTTGAAGGTGTGGAATGTGAAACACCTAACCTTGGAATGTGTGCAGCCTGCTGTGTGTGGGAGTCCTGAGCGTGGAATGAGTGGTGACGTAGAAATAGGTTAGAGTGCAAGGGAAATAGAAATGCCACCAGGACAGAACTTGACACATGGACGAAACATAACGGACAGCTCCGCATGGGTTCTTGCAGAGTTGGAGGTGCTGCATCCAGGAGCAGGCTTTAGAAATGGATTTTAGTTTCTCTCTCAGCCTCACAGGAACTTCGGAGTAGAGCGCAGATGAGTAGGCAAGCAGCACTGCGTGTGTCACTGGTCTTCAAACCTCTCTGAGGTCACGAGGGGTTTGTTAGCTGAGTGGAGTTATCTGTTCTCAGGAGTTAGGGAGAAGAGGGAGGGCCGCTTCTTCGATTGGGTTTACCTGACTTCCGCGAACCCTGGAGAAGAGGGGAGGCCGCTCCCCGATTGGGTTACCTGACTTCCGCGAACCCTGGAGAAGAGGAGGGGTGGACCACAACCCCAATTGAGACGTGACCCCTTTGACCCGTGGCGGAAAGGCGCGGGCAGTGAATGGGTAATGAGGGATTCGTTCCCTCACTCCCCTTCCAATGAGCTAAAGAAGCAGGCCATATTGGATGTAAAATTTTGATTGAAAATTATATCGGGAGTGATTGCAAATGAGAGATGATAGAAGAAATAGGAGTGCCACAAGTAGATTGGGTGATTATTTAAAAAATAAATAAATAATAAAAGAGAGTGGTGGAGACATCACAGGCAGAGCGTTAAACACACTGAAACAAGTGATGACAAAGGGTGGCTTGTTTGAGAAAGATTGAATGCCTGGTTGAACCATGCAGAGGTTCCATGGGGCTGGTGAAGAGATTTGATGTTTTGTTTAAATTGTTGGAAATGAACGATGTAGGGCAGTATGGAGGAGGCCAGCGGATGACGGACGTAAGTGACAAATTGATTGGGTTTGATGAAAAGTGTACCAGTTAAATTGATGACCAAGTGGGATCCGAAGGACTTGGTGTTTTTTGTTTTCATATAAACGTGAAAGGTGTTGGATGGTGTTGTGGGCTGGGTGTGTGGCACTGTGATGAATGAACTAAAGTGTTTGGGTGAATGGCGTGATTGTGCGAATAGGAGAGTGAGTGTGAACAACATACCCTGTCGGTAGGAGTCTCTTAACCAAGTTAGTGTAGGTTAGGGGACTTAGAGGAATTGCCGTGGATTCTCTGCTGTTGTTCCATTTGCAGTGACTGTTAGGTAGGTGCAGGCCAAGTATGGTGGTACTGGCTGGAGTGTGACATGGTATTGGAAGTTGGTGAGTCGGGGAGAGGGCACCAGGGCTTTGGGGTCCTGGCAGGTGAAGGCTGTCAGAGGTGCCAGGAGAGCACAGTAGGGTTTAGTGCCAGGAGAGCACGGAAGTTTTAGTGCTAGGAGAGCACAGTATGGTGCTAGGAGAGCACAGTATGGGGGCTAGAGAGAGCCACCCCTTATTAGGAGCACCAGAAGCACGCTCAGGTGAACTCCGAGTACGCTGCGTGTCCTCCACCCCCGATTGGAAGCAGGCAAAGAGGCCTAGTAGTAGTCACAACTCCCCAGCCAGCGAGTTATGCCTGGCACCACCAAATGGAAAAAGACAAATAATGGCCTTGCCCAGGTTTAATAGAATGGAACAGTGTGCCAGGTCGGGAAAAATTGGTCATTAGGATCATTTCAGCCATAGCAGGGTTTGTTTCATGTTTAGAGCAAAAGTAAATGGTTAGGTTCCATGGACTCTCCTCCGCACCATTCATGCGTGACACCTGGTGCGAGTAGTGTTGATGGGAAAATTTGTTAACAAGAGCCAAGCTAGGTCACCCTCTCCAAGGCCAGAGAGGCCACCAATGTGTCATGAGCACACACCCCGAGATAAAACATTGATTCAGAAACACACCATCCTGTCTGCTAAAAAAAAAAAAAAACTTATTAAGAACACCATACCAAAACAAGTCCTGCCAAAACAAGTCAGGACAGGAAGGTTAAGGTTACACTCCATCTCACCTGGTCTGAGGTCACCACACCACTTGCGTCCTCAAGAACACCTCCAAACTGCATTTGTTTACCACCGATATCACCGTGCCACCATTGCCGTGCCACCCGCTGTCCAATGCAGGCTTGTTGCCTGCTGCTGCTTGTGAGTAGGCCATTGCGGCCGAGAAGTCATTTTGTGCCCCATATGGGCCAAAGTCATTTTGTGGGCCGTTGCGCCGAAGATTGATGCCATTTTGTGGACTCAGTGGGCCGATGAACTCTCTGTGAGATTAGGCCACTGACCGACTGAACTCACCTGGTGAGAGGCCAATAAGGCCACGAAGTGAGGAAACCTCAGGGGTGAATAGACAATACTGCCGGGAGGGGCATGAAGGAGCGAACACTTTAGGGAACTTCGAACCTTTGAATGTTCTGCTCCTATGCGAACATTGGTGTTAAAAGTAAAATTGAATGCCTCCCGTTCAAATCCATAATTAGAATGTTAAGTTTGTTGCATAGAGTGTGAATTTGTTTGTTAGATTAGTGATCCGACACACTAGGATAGGGACATGCCAATCTTACTTTGACACTTTGGTTTTTGGAGTTAAGTGCTTCCCATATTGTGGGTTAGAGTAAATGGGAGATCTGTGCTGTACGTTAGACAGGGCCATTACAGGGCTGCCCCAGATGGAGGATCGGGAGAGCCTCGGAGAAAGGAAATGTTGTGGAAATGTTGTGGAAATGGAAATGTTGTGGAAATGTTGTGGAAATGGCCCTTCGTGTGTTATTAAATATAGGATTAGCACAGATCCCCCTTATATGCATATTTAGCCAGGTTGTTCGGTAATTGGACGTTACATGTGGTGTCGGGAGGTTAGCAGGCTGTCCAGTGTTCGTACAGTGGTGTGGACCGGGGACGGCCTTGCTTCTTTTTCCTTCCCCTCTCTGAACTATCCCCGCCAGCGCTCTGAGAGTATCGGCCGGCGAACGTGTCGGCAGCCGATTGGTGGAGGGCAGCTGCAATCTCGAGCGATGGACCAATCACGGTCCGGGAGTGTCGAGAAGAGCGAGCGCCGGGAAGGCAAGGAAGAACTGCATGAGGTCAGTCTGTTCTGCTGGATGAGAGAGCTGCTTGAGTTGAGTCTGCCTTCTGCTGGATGAGAGGCTTCTAGAGTCGAGTCTGCCTTCTGCTGGATGAGAGGCTGCTAGAGTCGAGTCTTCTGCTTATGAGGAGTGACTGATGGCTGTTCCTCCTCGCGATGGACCAGCGTGCAGGTCGTCCCCAGGTTCATCCTGAAACCAACCACGGAGCGTCTGACTGTCTTTGCTCCCGGCACACTTGACACGTTTTTTCCATCCCGTCGATCCGCCTGCGGACCCAACACTCCGATTTGGCCTAATCTGGTGAGCAGGCCAGGCCTGGATTTTATGCTGGACCTTGTGAAAAGTCAGCTGGAGCACACCATGGATCTTTCGCTCTTGTGCCGTCGACCTTACGGGGCTGAACGCGCTGAGGCTGGTGGTGAGCAGTGCGACAAAAGGACGACGCTGCCATCTCGCTACGCGCGTGTTCGAGCTTGAGCGCTCAAATCCGTGACATCGGCTTGTCATGAGCCACATTCGTGCCTTTGACACTTTCCCCTCGTCCATGAGGCATCACCAAGTACTCTGTGTCTTGTCTGCATGTTGTCTCAGGTTATTTCGCTAGGGCTCCCACGAAACCCGTATCCGTAGCTCCCTAATTAAGAGCGGTTATAGATTGATTATACATTGTCGTGAATGTTTGCTTGTGTCGTGTTCCCGATGTGTCCCCAATAAATTTGGCTGATTCATATGAAAGTTGCCGCCCTGAGTTTAGTCGTGCCGTGCTGAGGAACAATTCGCTCGATTGTATTTAAAACCAAAATGGTGACGGACTGGCAGACTTCGCTCGGTCTCTGACAAACCCAGTCTGTAACCGGGGTCTATTTCCCCAACTGCGCAAGGCACAGGTGTACTTTGGTATCGGTATCTGAGGCGCGTAACCCGAGACCTGTGCCGAGCCAGCCGGCGTTATAACCCCTGAGACGGCGTGCTGTTAAGTGACGCCGAATCTTCAACATTTGGCTGTCGAGAGTAGGTACGAATCCCCCCACCGCCCGATCTTCACACATATGTCCTTCCTAAGTTGTGGTGACCAAAACTGCACGTAATATTCTAGATGTGGCCCTCGCTAAATTCCTGTACAATGTTAACACCTCCTCTTTTGATTTACAATTGGTCCCCCTCCTTATACAGCCTAAAAACAGATTTGCTTTTCCTATACCTCCCTGGCATTGTGCTGCCTGCTACCTCCCTTATCTATTCCACCCCAAGATCCTTCTCCTGTGCGACACGCTCCAAAATTACCCTTGCATCCTGCAATCTCTATTTTCATTGTTCTTTCCCATCCCCAACACCTTCCACTTGCTCAGGTTAAATTCCATCTGCCAGTCTTTTGCCAAATCTATACAAGTATCAATACTCTCTTGTATCTGTTCACCACCCCCCTCGATATCCACCTTACCTGTAATGGGAATATGGGAATATATGTAATGTGAATATAAAACGAATGAAGGATTACATGCACATGCATGTTTTCAGTGGTACAGTACTTATGTTAAAAGAAATTCGAAGTTGGAAAAAAATAACTCCTTCACTTAACAACTCATCTCCAAGTTAATGCAGCCCACTTTCATTCCTTTGTTCTTTCTCAATTTCTTCTTTCCTGTTCCGTTCAACTACAAAGAAAAACTTTCCCTGTCCACATCCTCCGAAGGGGCTGGTGAGATGCCCTGGAGGTACACACACTCGTCTCTCAGCTGCTTAGCTGGGGTTTGAATCCCGACCCACCTCCAAACCATCATCCAGGTGTTGCACAGGTAGACTGATTCATCAATGTGTGTGTCAACCTGAGCGTCATGTCTAGTGCCATGTGTCAACCTGAGTGTCTACCCGAACTTTCACGGAATTACAGACGTTCACAAACACTGCCCGCAGACCGATCGTGAATATGATACTTGGCATGCTTAAGTTTCAAGGTTAAAATCCAAAAAAACTTGTTCACGTATAAGTAAATAAATTAATATTTAATAAAACTTTTCCAAATCGGCTTCAACTTTTTGGTTCAAGAAACTTCAGACGGACGCTCGAGGAATTCAAAGTGGCCATCGCCCGATGGCCCTGACTCCTGGATGAAGACAGAGTGCCTGCTGGAATGACATCGTGTCCACAGATGACTCTGCACTCACTAAATGGTGGGTGAAGCCTCCTCATGGCCATTGATATCGTTATCAAGCAGCCACACGTTTGTGCAAACGTCTCAGCTCCTGGTTGTGTCTGGCACAATCCCCTCCAAAAACAACAACCCCAAACATTGTGAAAAAGTGACTATCGTAAAGAAAGAGACAAATGTGGAAGTAAGATAAGCCCATGACTTCAGAAAGCTCGTGCGACGTGACGAAAGCGGTTTGGTGTGCAAGTCTTTCATCACGGTCATGATACTTTGGTCTCCAGGGTTGAGCGAACTTCGTTTGTGGTTGTGAACAAGACACTTGCTTGGACAAAAGATAGAAATCTTGGGTTTATCGTTTCCTTAAATGTGGACATCTTCAGGAGATGCCACATTGGAGAGCCACGAACTTCCTTCGGTCCATCATTGGACAATTCCACCCATCTTAACCTGATCTACGTCTGCAACGACTTGCTTGACGACTCCGATCAATTATTCCCACCTTTTTGTGGGGTCGGTGGGGGGACCTTTACGCCCAAGACTTTCATGAACCGGCTGGCCATGTCTGATGTTTGACTGGAGATGGAGGAATTTTTAATTTGTTCAGGGTACTGGCGATAACTCACCTCCTCTTTACGTAAGACGCTATATGTGGCTTTTAACGTCTGCCAACTGAGGCTATCAGACGGGACGGCCAGCTTAACATCCATTTGGGGGACGGTGATGAATCATTCTGCCTGTCAGACACCGCGATGACAGTTTATAGCACGGTTGAGATTTTAACCCATCCTCGACAGCTTGCGGGTGACTGTCTGTACCTCCAACTCGAGGGCCTAGAGCCTAGATGGCCTACCATCCTTGCACGCCTCACCACGCAGCTTGATGGAGTACTGCCCTCCTCTCTGGGCTAGATACCCTGCCCCATGCCTTGCTCAGCTCAAGGCCATGGAAACCAAGGTCTTCACGATCATTGGAATCTCCCACAATAAAGCTGATCATCAATGGGTCTGTCACTTCGCCATTGCAGACAGGTCAGTGGTCTCCATGTCTTCTACCGCCTCCATTCTGGTATTGCATCCTCTGCTCTTTCCGTGCTTTGTGCCCCCACATGTTTCTGCAGGGCACACACGGTCCACCATCAACCCCTTTCTGGTGAATCTACCCAAATCCAGGATCACTGCTCACCTCCACTCATTCGTTCCTCTTTTTTCCCACTTGCGGGATCAACTTCCACATTCTCTTCAATCTCATTCTTCCCTGCAGGTTATTCAAAACAGCTGTTCACCAACATCTCAGATCATCCCCAATCCAAAACCATGATCTTTTCTACCCTCGTTAACCCCATCCAAATTCCTGCTCCTTCCAAATTTCCAGTTTTCTCTCCTTGGAATGTCCTTCTGTGCCCAACTTGTCCACCCCATGCATCCTCTGTGTCCATGTTGTTCACAACATGCATCCTCTGTGTCCATCTTGTCCACCCATGCATGCGTGTCTTGCGTCCTGTTTTTAGCTCACCTGGAACGTAGTCCCGGAGAGCTTATGGGATGGCACGTCGTCCGTCCCGTCCACAAACACTAGCAACTTCTTCTCTGAAACTACACACATGATTTCGATGAAACTTCCCCACAAACCTTCATCACCCGGTATGTACCAAAGTTTGTTCACGGCATGAAAAAAAATCGGGCTCTAAAGGGGGCCTTTGGGGGGTTGCTCCCCAAAATAGGTATTTGCTTTCTTCTCTGAAACTACACACACAATCCGATGAAACTTGACCACAACCTTCATCAGCAATGATGTATCAAAGTTTGTTCACTGCATTAACAAAAAAAATCCATCGGGATTTACTTTCTTGTCTGTTGCATATTTTGTGGGTCATCCAGGTCGACCAGTGGTTCCCTGGTTATCTTATCCAGCCGCTACCAGGTGAGCGCCCAGGGGTATTGCCCCTATTTTTGTCTATTCCGTCCTGATCGAGTTCAGTGTACTCGTTCTTCCACAAACCTCGACTACGTGTTGAAAAAAACACCGTTTTTTCGACAAAACGATGTATTTTAAAAAATGAAGAAAAGTTATTCGTTACCTCCACCACCGAAGGTGAACGAGGTTATGTTTTCACCCCTTTCTGTCTGTTTGTTTGTTTGTCTGTTGACAGGATATCTCAAAAAGTTGTCGACGGATCTGGGTGAAATTTTGTGGACGGGTTCGGTGTGTGACAAGGACAAACTGATTCGATTTTGGTGAAGATCCAGGTCCGGATCTGACTACTAGAATTTTTTCAGTAATTCTTCACCATTGAGAGATAAAGGGCCAAAAACAATACAAAGCACGATATCTCAAAAAGTTGCGGACGGGTTCGGCCGAAACTTGGTGGACACGTTGGGTGTGTGACGAGGAAGACTTGATTCAATCTTGGTGAAAATCTGGATCTGGATTTGAGAATTTTTAAAGTGATTCTTCACCATCGAGAGATCGGGCCAAAAACGATACATAGCACGATATCTTAAAAATGCATTGATTGTGCCCGATATGTTGTCGTGGATCAGGCATTACGTGGTGGAGGTATGCGCTCTACCGAGTGTCCTTCTAGTTTCAATAAATTTCCTGCATGAACAAGAATCTGACTTAGCAAAGTCTGTTTAATTTGAGTCACTGCCTTGTTATTTGCGCGTCAGAGCAAAAACAAGAATCGAAAGGAGATGCGAGGGCAAGCCCGTGTTTCCGAGCACGTGGGCGTGGTGCTCCGAAGGAGGAACTTTGTTGAGGCTAAGAAGAGCCTGATAGCGAGAAGTAGCGCAGCACGCATTTCAACCAGGTACGTGAATTGGTCATGCACGCACGCACGCGCCGCGTGCAGGTAGCACACTGGCAGCACGCGCCTCGCGTTTACCTCGCCGCACACGTGTTCTTCACATTTGGTGTACGTACGTACATGACGCGCATAGTCCTTATATCGCGTGTAAGAGCTATGCACAGGATGTGATCGGTGTACACAACTACAGTAGAGTGCACTACCTTCCAGTATACTGAATGTAGTTTTTGTTGCTTTTGTTTAATATCAAGTTCGGATAATAAATTCTGTTTTTCAACAATAAAAAATATGAATATTATCGACATCGAAATACTTTTTCCGTCACTGTTATCAACTTATATTTCGGTTAAACTCTGAACTTTTATCGTCCGTGCATGTGGCCGGAGTTGCTCCAACAGGAAGGTGCCGAGGTAGTGCACGAACCTTCCAACCTTTGAGGTGTGATATTGTGCGTGTTCGAATCCCGACAACCTACTGTATTAAATAAGGCAATTCTCTGTATGTATGGACATCTGAAAATCGTAGAAAAAAACATGGCTAGCCTGTTTTCCACCAAATTTTTCACACCTGTTGTGTTGGTAGTACCCAGGGTCAGGGCATGGGCACAACTACCTCCTCCCGCAACCCCCACACCCCGACTTGCCAATGCTCCCAAAGGAAGCGGGTGTTTCTAATGACTATAAAACTGTCAGTTGGAACTCCAAAGGCCGGTGTTGCATCACAAGCTGGGACGGCCACTCGGTGGAGCGCATACCTCCAACCAGGCTGATTCGTTTATGGTTTGTATCCCACCGCGAGGCCGCATCTGGATTCGCAGCTGAACTAAAATTTAATTGCCTTGTTCTTGTCACATAACCAACTCATCCAGCAAGTTTCGTCCGAATCCGTGCATAACTTTTTGAAATACAATATCTATCTTTTCGTCATGTGGAAGTAAGATAAGCCCATGACTTCAGAAAGCTCGTGCGACGTGACGAAAGCGGTTTGGTGTGCAAGTCTTTCATCACCTTAATACTTTGGTCTCCAGGGTTGAGCGAACTTCGTTTGTGGTTGTGAACAAGACACTTGCTTGGACAAAATATAGAAATCTTGGGTTTATCGTTCCCCTAAATGTGGACATCTTCAGGAGATGCCACATTGACATCTTCAGGAGATGCCCCATCACATCACTCAATGGTGAAGAATCGCTTAAAAAAAAAAATCGGATCCGGATGGTCACCAAAATCGAATCAATTTGTCCTTGCAACACGCCCAACCTGTCCACCAAGTTTCATCCGAATCGGTCGATAACTTTTTGAGATATCCTGTTGTATGTCGTTTTTGACCCTGCCTCTCAATGGTGAAGAACCACTTCAAAAACTCTCGGATCCAGATGCGGATCTGGATCTTCACCAAAATTTAATAATTTCGTCCTTGTCAAATACCCAAACTGTCCACCAAATTTTGTCCAAATCTGTCCACAACTTTTTGAGATATCCTGTTCACAACCAGACAAACAAATCATGAAAAATCACTCACAGAGCGACGCTTGGCAAAGCAGAACAAAGTGCAGGGTGGCCATAAAGTCTGGAAACATAGATAATATTGTGTCAGTGTGGTGAGGGAATGGTTGTATGATAATTTCCCTCACTGGATTGGACGACGTAGCCCTGTGGAGTGGGCTGCACACTCACCAGAACTGAACCCCCTTGATTACTTCTTCTGGGGTATGCTGAAGGCGCAGGTTTATTCAGTGAAAATCAGAGACACGAATCATCTGAGGCAACGCATCACGGATGCATGTGTTGGGATTGATGGAAATGCTGCATTAAAGAACTGCGTTCATTGCAATTTTGCACAGCGCATTGAACTGTGCATTTCTCATGAGGGACAACACATTGAACATGTCATGTAATGTCATTAAACTTATCATGTATTGTAATGTAATGTCAAGAAACCATTTATAAGATACTAGACGACCCGTGAACCCGTTGGGTTCCCATTGTGACGGCGGTTGATGAAAAAAATCATTTCAAGAAAAAAAAAAGATAGCTCCAGATTACTATACCGCTGAGGTTGTTTGCATCGATCAAATTCTCCCGAAGAGTACTTGACTGAATCGGGAATTGATTTTTGAATAATTTTTTTCGTTGCCCCATTTTAACGAAACTTCATACTGCACGCCGCAGGAGAATGGTGAGTAAGGTGGGCCGAAAATTTTTGCGCTATCGTGTACCGTTTTGGCTGTATTTCGGGAACATACATACATACATACATACATACATACATACATTCAGAAACACAACATGAGAGTTTTAGTAATATATAGATAGATATCCACCTATGTTTCCAGACTTTATGGCCACCCTGTAGAACGGCACTCAGCAGAGCACATACCTCTACCAGGCTGAACAGTTTCCGTTTTGTATCCCACTGATAGGCCGGATCTGGATCCACTCCTAAACCAAAATCTAATCGGCTTGTTCTTGTCACCTACACAACTCGTCCACATAGTTTTGTCAAAATCTGTCCACAACCTTTTGAAATATCACTATATACAGTACAATACTGTACATCCTTTTTTGGCCCCATCTCTCAACGGTGAAGAATCACTTTAAAAACAACACACGAAACAATTCTCGTATCCAAATCCGGATGTTCACCAAAATTGAATCAATTCGTCCTTGTCGCACACCCAACCTGCCCACCAAGTTTCATCCAAATCCGTCCAAATTTTGCATTTGGTTATGGAGTCAGCACACAATTGCCTCGCTCATGGGACAGCCGTTTGAAAAAACTCTTCAGAAAGGAAGGAATGCTCCGTAATGCACCGCAGTGTCAAAGTTGAGTGTGCAACAACTGAACTTTCCCTGTCACTCCCTTTCATTCCAAGTACATGACCAAATTTTACTTTATTGCCTTGTGTCACTCGTACCTTTCCTGGTCTATAACCGCTGTGACGGCCCTATTCGGCTTTGGATTTGCTGGAGAAAAAAATGTATTTATTATTTGAAAAATGAAAAAAATTATTTGCTTGAAAAGATTAAAGGGGGGATAAAAAAAAAATCTCGTGCTTTTAAAATGATTACGAGGTTCACGCGGTGGTGCAGAATCGATCAGGACAGAAGAGTTTGCAAGTATCCGCAACTGCTTCATAACATCTTCATGTTGGATCTGGGATGATGGTCGAGCAGCTGCTGCAAAGCACGAGTTCCACACTCCCTGGAATGCTGACAATGCCTCTCATGACGATGCTGCTCCTCTTCTTTGCAGGTATCCCTGTAGTGTATTTAGAATAATTGAAAAACACCAGTTATATCCAACTACTGTGTTATGTCTATGTGCATGTCTATGTCTATGTCTATGTCGATCTCTCTCTCTCTCTCTCTCTCTCTCTCTCTCTCTCTCTCTCTCTCTCTCTCTCTCTCGCTCGGATGCAGGTTGAGTGCTGCTAAAGCAATCTCATGGCAAGGATTACACTGGGTGGTTTAACGATGCCTTCTCAGTGGTAGTCATGGCAGGAATATTGAGTTTGTTGAGGCTTGCGGTGATAAATCGCCTACTCTCTGCCCAAGACACTAGTCCATGGTAACTTTGGCGTTCCGTCTGCGAGCAGTTGTTCAGAAATGCTAGCAGATGAGACGATCAGCTTAGACGTCCTCCATGGATGAAAACCTATTAATGTCTGCAAAGCACGAATCCAACAGTTTATTCTGGTGACTTAAGCAAACCCAGATTAGACAGCTGGCAAAAATATTCACCCCTCTCCCCCCCCCCCCTCCCCTCCAAAGTTTCACATTTTGATGCCATCTGAGCTTATTTCATGATTCTTTCATATCAAACTAAATATAAAGTCTTCACAAACTACTCCAAAGTGATAAAGTTTAACCCTAAGGGAAGGGTTAGGGTTAGGGTTAGATAAATTAGATAAATGCAGATAAAATGTGAATAAGTTCGATTAACAAAGAAAAATCAGATGATTCTCATTTGTATCAGCATTCAAACCCCTTGCCTAATTAACCCCAAATCATTTCAGGAATAAAATATTTGTTTGAAAGGTTAAAAAAAGATAAGTGTAGTAGGTTTCATGTTGGTTGTTATCTCCATTTGCGGGTTTCAGAAGGTGGGAGGGAGTTCTCGAAGAACTCACAATGTCCACCTCATATTTTTAGCTCACCTGGAGCGTAGTTCCGGGGAGCTTAAGGCCCTGTCACACCTTGAAGATTTAGCCAGCGTATGCCGACGTATGTAGAAATTTGTCTAAAACGCTGGCACACGTCGAATACGTTATGGGTAAGTTTTGTATACGTTAAGAGCACGCTGGCATACGTCGTAGTACGCTGGCATATACGTCGTAGTACGCTGGCATACGTCGTAGTACGCTGGCATACGTCGTACGTGGTAACGTCGTAGTACGCTGGCATACGTCGTATACGCTGGATCTCGTAGTACGCTGCATACGTCGTAGTACGCCGCTCGTCGACAATTTTAACATGCTGGAAATTTTTCGACGTATGCAGCGTATGACTCACACACGTTCCACATACGCTGGCCATAAGTTGTAGGCACGTTACGCGGTCGTTGACACACATCGACACACGTTACTTGTAAGTTACTCATAAGTCGAAACACGTCGAGGTAATGTTTAGCGTCAGTGTTCCAGACTCCATGTTTTTTTTTTTTTTCTTCGGCATGACGGTGATGTTGACACTTCGATTTCTAGTGCGGTTATAATATAATATAATAATAGGCTGCCGCTCAACGATTTAAATCATAACCGCACTAGAAATCGAAGTGTCAACATCACCGTCATGCCGAATAAATAATAAAAATAAAAAAACCATGGAGTCTGGAACACTGACGCTAAACATTACTCTCGACGTGTTTCGACTTATGAGTAACTTACAAGTAACGTGTGTCGATGTGTGTCAACGATCGCGCAACGTGCCTACAACTTATGCCAGCGTATGCGGAACGTGTGCGTCATACGCTGGCATACGTCGAAAAATTTTTCAACATGCTGAAAATTTGTCGACGTACTCAGCGTACTACGACGTATGCCAGCGTGCTTCAGCGTGCTCTTAACGTTATCAAACTTACCCATAACGTATTCGACGTGTGCCAGCGTATTGAAAAATTTTCATACGTCGGCATACGCTGGCTAAAACGTCAAGGTGTGACAGCGTTGACACTTCGATGTCTAGTGCGGTTATGATTTGAATCGTCGAGCCGCAGCCTTTTAATAGGCTACGCCACGTGATCGTCGGTGATACGCTGCCGCGCTATGCATAAGTTAGACTATCGTTGGGCATAGGTTGTGAACCCGACAACACGCTCAGCATTCGTTGTTATAAGTTATCTATATGTTATCGAAACGTTCTGTGTACGTTACTAATACGTTATGCATACGTCCAACTCGTTATGAATACGTCCAAAACTGGAAGAAAAAAAAACATTAATAGTTCAGCTATGCCAGCGTTTTACATACATTTTGATACCTTGCCATAGCTGGCTAAAACGTCAAGGTGTGACAGGGCCTTTATGGGATGGTGGTAGTCAGCCCGTCCGTCTGTCCATCCGTCTGTCCACAAACACTTGCAACTTCTTCTTTGAAACTACACATACAATTTCGATGAAACTTCACCAACCTTCACCACCCTGTATGTACCAATATTTGTTCACGACATTAAAAAAATCGGGTCGAAGATGGTGTAAGCAGGGGGGGGGGGGGGGGTTGCCCCCCAAAATATGAATTTGCTTTCTTTTCCAAAACTACATTCACAATTGTGGTAGAGAAAGAAGTCAGACATAAAGTGGTTATAAGAAGATTTGAAAGTCACTCATTATCCCTTTGAGTATGGGGTATTTGTACATGTACGTGGACCCATCATTAAGAAGTGGAAAACATATCATACCACCAAGACTTTCATCAACTTTGGTTACAGTATCAGGTCACCCATCCAAAATTAGCAGCTTGACAAGCATAAAACTGGTTTCGGATGTAAATCCAACAATGACTGAAAGATCTGCAAGGCTCTATGTCTGAGATAGGGGTCCATCCATCCATCCATCCATCCATCCA
>CM068964.1:52301809-52322888 GCA_035128595.1 Eptatretus atami
GGAGAGACATTCATGCCTTGCTTCACCACAAAATTCTGAATGGGTTTGAGCTAGAACCAAAATTTTCCCACGAAGCAAAGCTCAAACAAATCCGACAGGTTTTGAGGCACGATTTCGGTGAGTGGAGATACTGTACGAATATATATGATTATATATATATAATGTATATGTATATGTATATACAATATATATATATATATACATATTTACATGGCAAGAACTAGCCAAAAAAAAAGTGGATTTCAAGCTCATGATTTTACAAACATACTCCTGTACATTTTATATTGTCCAAATCGAAGCAATGTGGACAGGGGACGAGTTTCAAGATTCAAATTGAAAAGTAACACTAAAGACAGTCTTTGGAAGGTTACACCAACCAATCTCAAGCAGCTGCACCTTGGACATAGTGCAAAACTGATATACTGAAAATTAGTGTAATATATGTAAATATATATACTATATATATATATATATATCTTCTTCTTTCGGCTAGCTCCCGTTAGGGGTCGCCACAGCGGATCAACCGTCTCCATTTCGCTCTATCCTCCACATCTTCCATTGAACATCTTTATGAATACATTGCTAATTTATCACCCTAGGAGAAACTGTTTGTGTGTTCTCTTTATAGGAGTGGCTGGACAACCACTGATATCCCACGTGAAACCGCACTATGGCAGCATCAACGGGGCCACACGACTCACGATCATGGGCGAGGGTAAGAGCCACCAATATCTAAAATGCTGCTCACATTTTGGGATCATGAGTGCATTATGCACAATAAATCATCAATACATTTTTCCAACTGATCACCAACACATCACCAACACCTGATAAGCGGTATTATCATCATCACAGTCTTTCATAGGATGATCTTTTATTGATGAACGATTATATCAAGTCTCGTGTACTATACTTCAAAACCTCAAATGGAAATCCACAAATTATAGGATTGAAAGTTGGCAACATCACCATTTAATGAGATTTTGTGGTGGGAGGCTAAAAAAAACATGGTGGTTGGAGAGAGAGAGGAACTTGGCTAATATAATGTTGGAGATAATGTCTTGTATAGGAAGGTTTCATTCATGAAGAACTAGAACGGCACTCGGTAGAGCGCATACCTCCACCAGGCAGAACAGTTTACGCTTTGTATCCCACTGATAGGCCGGATCCGGACCTTCACCAATATCTAATCAATTCATCGTTGTCATACTCCCAACCCAACTCATCTAACAAATTTTGTCCGAACCCAACCACAACTTTTTGAGATATCATGCTACATATTGGTTTTGGCCCCATCTCTCAATGGTGAAGTATCAAGTTGTCTTTATTGTTTTCTAGTCTACAAACTATGTCAGCAAATGAAAATAAATTATTTTTCCTTTTATTTTGGTGAATAGATCCAGAATGCGATATGAACCTCATTAGTTTCCAGTGTCGCCTTCTGCATGCGTTAAACATAAACTAATTTTTATCTCTGGTTTGTTATCCTAGTTGTCTTTATTGGTTTCTAGTCAACAAAAGATATCAGAAAATGAAAATAAATTGTTTTTCCTTTTATATTGGCGAATAGATCTGCAAAACATTGTGAATAAATGTGGTGATGTAGGTGGTGACATGGTCGACACAATTTCCAAACACGGTGGGGTTGCGAGTTAGGTCATTGATTTTGGTTCTTTGTCTGACGTATACATGTTGTCTTTAGGGCAAACTCCTTGTTCATGAACAAAGCTCTATATGTTTGTTCTAATGATTCCCTGACACCAAGCGCTTGCACCAATATATATATATATATATATATATATGATATATATATATATATAAATATATATTAAATATAAATATATATATATATACATATATAATATATATATATATTATATATATAATATATTATATACAGCTCTGGAAAAAATAAGAGACCACTCCAAAAAAAATTTAAATCAGTATCTCTACATGTTTGGCAGCCATTCCATTCCAGTGTCTGTTGAATTCCAACACAGGCACACCTCATTCTACTTAGTGAGGTACTGATTAGGTGATCACCTGAACCGAATCTTATTTAACAAGGAAAAGTATAAAAACCACTGCTGTGGTCATCACTATCCTCTTGCAATAGGACCAGCTGGATGGCAAAAACAGTGCTAGTAGTACCTCCAAAGTAATTGGAATCAAAAAAATAACTATTGACCATGCCAAAAGAGTTGAAACGAAAAGTTTGAGTGAGGAAAAGAAGGGTTCAATTCTGGCTTTACTGCAGAGGGATACAGTGAGCGTCACGTTGCTTCCATCCTTAAAATTTCACAGACGGCGGTTCATAAGATCAAGGTCAAGCAGCAGACCTTGGGGACAACAAAGCTACAGACTGGCAGAGGGCGAAAACGACTTTCCACTGACCGGGATGACCGCCAACTCATTCGAATGTCACTCAACAACCGTAGGATGACATCAAGTGACCTACAAAAAAGAATGGCAAACGGCAGCTGGGGTGAAGTGCACGGCGAGGACGGTTTGAAACAGGCTCCTAGGGGCAGGGCTGAAGTCGTGCAAAGGTAGAAAAAAGCCCTTCATCAATGAGAAGCAAAGAAGGCCAGGCTGAGGTTTGCAAAAGACCTCTGGCATAGGCATGGACTCTGGCATGGAGTGAGGAAGGAGGGGGCATCCATTCTACAACACACATGTTTTGAAGCTGCTTACCCTTGGCTTGTGTGCGTTTCCCAGGCATACTTCCACCACGAGAACCCAACCAAAGTCGACTTTCTGAGCAAAGGGAGAATTGTGTGGTCCGTTGATTTGCTGTCTGACCTTATGAACTCTGACAATGTCTCTCTTAAGCAAGAGAAGAATTTGGGCACTTGAACCCAGCTCTGGGATGTGGGCTGCCACAGACTTCAGGTGGGTGTGGTGAAGGGCTACCTCGGGTGTTGGCATTTCAGATCTGTTGTTAAGGATTTTGTTGCACCTGATAAGTGGAGGAAGGGCTAGGCTTACCCCTCCATTTACTGCCTCAATCTGGAAACCATCAGTTTTTCTCCCTGCCATTTCCACGACTCCAGCACAGGTTCTCAGTGAGTAAGGGGATGGGTTGCCCTGAATACTGAACAGATCAAAGAAGTCTGACCTTGCCAATAGCAGGTTGCTCTGGTCTTCGAGTATGGCATCCATCTTGACTGCGCTTTCACGCTGCCCCTGTGGGTATATTGTCACTCGGCTTATTTTGGAGCAAGATCGTGCTGTTAGACCCTTATGGCGTACCTCAGTACATAGGTAGCTGATTGCAGGTGCAGTGGTTGGGTTTTCTCCCTCTCCTCCTCGTTGTGTTCAGATGCAGGGGTGGAGGTCTTTGAGGGATACTGATGCTGCTGGAGAAGGCAAAGCTTGGATCATTTCTGGTTCTGGCATTCATTTCAAATGAATTTTATGAAGAAGAAGAAGAAGAATGGGGGGAAAACACATGTTCTGTTTTTCTTTGAACTTTGAGCCTTTCGAGATCCATTTTGTCCTGGAGGCCATGAAACAGTTTCTCCACTATAAGATGGATGGGATGCCATGGGCGGTATCCAGGTAGGCAAGACTGGGTAGGTATCCATCTTCTTTCGCAGACTGTACTTTCCTCAGAAGCTCTCCGAGTCGTCTTAGCTTGAAATAGTCTCTGCTGGAGATTCTGGGGAAACTGTCTAACTTCTTATATCGTGAGCTTAACAGGTCCATCTCCTCCCTAGTGGAAAAGCCCAAGACCTTGATAACGCCGTTGAATGACAACTGCCATGCCTTAAAGCTCTCAGGCCAGTCGTCAAACTGGGTGAGTCCCGTGTTCACTATCTCACGACGTGCTACGTACTTAGCAAAGTCTATCATGATCGGAGCTTGTATTTGGTTTGCTGAGGCTGTATTGTATTGAGAGGTATAAGGCTGAGTCAACCTTTGGTCATAATATAATTTGCAATCACCCTTTGGCAGAGGTGCAGTCTTTGGAAAACCTTGGACTGCGATGACTTTCTCTGCACGTGCCAATTATTTATACAAACTAGTCTACAGGATAGGGAGGCACCTTGTATCCCTCCATGTAGCTTAGTCATTATTCGGCCACTCTCAGCTCCTTCAATGTGCCAAGCCTTCACCTGCAGGGCTGTGGAATATAACTCTGCCCTCTAGGCTGGTGCCACCATATGTTACGTTGCACCCCTGCAAGTGGTGGAACTTAAGGTCCTGACAGCAATTGAAGTAACTTGGCAGGAATCTGAAGTGCAGGGCATATTACTATCCCAAAAAAGACAGGTTGGTGGCCTTTAATTTTTCTTTCATATTGCACACACCTGCCCTCTTAAATGTTTGTGCCTCACAAGTCTGATCAGGCCGCAAGCTCTCAAGGAACAACCCAAACCTTATTATTTTTCTTCCACAATCCCAAAATCTAGGCTAACTGCTTATCACCACTCCTTTGTCCTCCTCGTCACTTGACTGTGGAATCACGTCCCTGAGTCTGTCCAATTATGCTCTCCCTATCCTTTAAAATGATGAGCCATCACCATCTCATGTTATCCTCTATTCCCATTCAGGATATTTTATATCCCTAGTCTATTGTCTATGCACACGTTTCCACAATTACTCTGGCCTTAGCTACTTTGTCAGCTTTCTGTTAGCTTAAATGTTTATTGATGACTCAAGCCACTCTATCCCTTTTCCTGTCTGTATGTCTCTATGAAGGTTACCTGTGTGTTTGCTCGTCCCCATTTCTCCATCCTCCCCCTCTATGGCAGCATTTGCTGCTCCATTGCTCTGTGAATGCTACATTTCTGTCATTCAGCTCTTCCATGAACCTCGATCTCAGCTGTAAATATATATATGTTTTTGCATTTTTGATGAAGATATACATACATCATGGCTGTTAACATGTTTAAAATGTTTGATTTGTGATTTTTTTTAAAATCAGGTATGCCAGGACAAAGATATCTTTATTGAAGGTAACATATTCCCTGGTATCATAAGTAGATCTCCTGATCTTTTCCTGCAGGCTTTTCACAGGAGAACCAGTTTAGTTATCAGCAAGACCAAAAGCACCTGGGTAACATGGTCTACCTTGTTTCAGCGATTCGCTCTGCACCTTGTGAGGTCGAAAAGGACTCCAGTCATGGTCGCATGATATTCTGCTATACACCGTAAGGCATTTTGGCGAACATTTGCACAACCTTCCAAGTAAACGAGCATTATTGTATCAGAAACTCACCAAAGTTTTCACTCATGAAAATTAGTTTATAAATTCGGTACTACACAAAACTAATGATGTTAAAAGAGTATATGTTACATTGATGATGATGATGATGATGATGAGAACCCCCAACTCCATAGTCAAGTTATCATATGACCCCTTCATGCCATTTTCAACAAGTCAAGACATCAAACGATTTTGGATGGGATGCAACAATTGAGTTAAATGTTTAACCTCTATAGTCAGGTTAATCATTGAACTCTGTTGTTGAAAACCTTATAAAATTCACACTTTCCAAACAATTAACTTAACAAAGTTTAACTTTGTCTGACTAAATTGGCATCAACCTGGAGTTAAGCCTGGTAGTGGTATTGGCTTAGCAGTTAGGGTAGTTGGCTTGGGATCTTAGTGTCCTGAGTTTGAGCCCCGTTGGCCACTGAATTAACACCAGGTGGGGTTGATTCAGCCTGTCATCCTTCCGAGGTCGGCGAAATGAGTACCAGTGTACTAGTGTAGGGGTACAGCATCAGCGGCACAGCCATGCCCAACAAAATTATAGCAAGCTGTCATGCACAAGAAGAAGAAGGAGAATCATCATCACACCATTTTAAAGCCTTTTTCCCCTGAGCAGGGGTCAGCTTTTTGTGGGCTCCAATCATGGTACCCTTTCTTGTGGCAATGTTTTTATGGCCGGATGCCCTTCCTGATGCCAACCCTTTAGTCGCCTTCGACACAACAGGGATAATTACCAGAATACTGGTGCTCATTTCGCCGACCTCAGAAGGATGTTAATTCAGTGGACAGTGGGGCTTGAACTCAGGACCCCGAGGATCCCAAGCCACCACCCTAACCACTAAGCCAACACCAGGCTCTCAGGAAGAAGAAGAATAACGTGGAGTAAACCCCACCTTGAAAAGTGATGCTTGTATTTGTAGCATTGAGTTGATTAACAGTCATACATCGCAACATGCAAAGATTTAATCTATTCTTTGATGGAATAGCCGGCACTGATACTCCACTTGATGCTACAATTTTGACATTCTGGGGTCATGTGAAACCTGCTGTAGGTGATCAGCGCTGTGATATTCAGTGGCATAATACTGTAGCTAGAGCGTCCGCTCTGAACCTGGGAGGATGGCGATTCAATCTCAACCCTAGCCAAGTCATACCAAAAACTTTAAAAATGGTACGTGCTACTTCCCTAGTTGACACAGCATTTTAAAGGATGGAGTACGGATAAGTCCTATGGGTTGGCATGTTGGCCCTACATGGGGAGGGGGAAATTTCTCAATTTTCCTACTGATTTCACAGATAAAAGAGATGTCATAAATATGGCGTCACTGGTACCCAGAATGCACAAACTTCTCCATGAGACTTGCATTCTGAAAAAAAACCAAAAAAAAACAAAGGAAGAAAGCCTCCCCCTATGACCAACTGCATTCATATGTAGTGGTATGGGGGTGAGGTTGCTTTTGAAAGCTGTGCTCTTTTTCACGCTGGAAGTGAACCGGTGCCGTCATGTGCTGAATCCTATACCGTGGAGTAGATGACACTAACAATGATACTCGTGTTCCAGACATCCCATGGAAAGGTGACATTTACTCGTATATAACTGAGAATTTACTCTGGACAGATTGTTACTCCATCGCAGTGTGTTGCTGAAGCAGCAGCCCTTAACAAAAGCAGGAATGTAGAATTTGACAGCCTTCGAGGGGAGATAAGGATTACGAGAGGGAGATAAGGATTACGAGAGGGAGATAAGATGACATAAGCAATATGGGGAAGACGTCTTGTGAGAGGGGGTTGGGGGTGGGGAACTGTGTCTTTACTGATATAATTTTTGGTTGTTTCTGCTAGGGCCCTTCCGATTGACCGCTATGGAGTTCATGTTGCTGTTGATGGGTTTCCCATCCACCCTGAAGATCTCTGTCGTGGAAAAAATCGTTACCAGCGCTGCAGCTTCTATGTAAGAAAACAGCACAGGCGAAGCATTTGTTTCAACATACCGCACACAAGCGCATGATATACCGGCCCTCATTGCACTTTGCAGACTCTTTCAGCTGTACATGCTTCACCAGTACAAGGACATATTACAACATCACATGCACACCAATATATCGTGATTTGTGCACATTTTAACACAAGTCGTGCTGGGTTAGCTCGATTGGTAGTTTGCTCACGTCTGACACCTCGAGATATGGGTTACGAATGGTCACATTTGAGTAAAACAGCTGTTCTGTAGACTCGTGAACAGGGTGTTGCATAACAAAGTGGGGGCAGTCCTTCAGATGGATGTGAAGTCAGGTGGCCTCTGTGCTAGCATTAGTTTGGTGGACGTTAAAGGTACCACCATGTATATCTTGTGGTGGGAACGCTGCATTTTCTTGGGGCTGGGGTGGGGGTCATTGGCCGTTATGAGGACCTCCACTGTTCCCCTACTGCTCCCTCTCCTACAACGTTATTTCCCTGGACCATTGGTTCCTCTATCCTCTTCAATTAAACTCACCTGGATGGATGACCTACTCATCTTGGTCCGATGTAGATGTTTCCTTTGAACTAGAATTTCACCCTACTCTGCTCCTTCAAAATTTTGAGATGTGTCCCAGGTCCAATCCCACTTCTGACATCAAATGTTATGGAACCGTGGTCTGGGGTTACCATGAGGGATCTCCTCGGACCTTTGTCCTGACATCCGGACCTGAGGCCGCCCTCCATGGATAACGATGTGGCCCGAAGGGCTGCTGTGCCACCATGGATACTAGTTAAAATCACCAAACCGAGTAGGTTTTCTCTCCTTAATTGACGTGTTACCTACCGGTGGGTGAGTGGTCCTAATTGGTGGACAGGCAGAAACGGTGGAGACTCGTGCAGTCCCGTGAAATCTCGTGTGCGATCTTGTGCAGTCTGTTCAGGGTGCTGTTCACAGCAAGGCAGCTTCCCTCTGGCAGCTCCCATGATTTGGCTGGCAACAGTGGAGGCTCGTACACGGTACAGCTCATGGCCAAAGAGGGTAGCTTGACAAATGAGCCAGACTGGCAGATGAGAGACCTTGTTAGATAAGATGAGACGAGCTGAGAGAGCACTTCGCTTGCCGATCTGGCCTTGATAACCGCTGAGAAAGGGTGTGGTCACGGCTCCTGGAATTTCTCGTCTGCCGGCAGTGTCGCCTTCTTATTGCCTCCTGGCTCTTCGAGTGCCTTCCAGAAGATTCCCTCACAACCGAGCACTAGACACTCTTCTAGAAGTATCCTCGGCGGATCTGCCACCACAAGGCTCTACATTTTAATACCCTGAGCAACCTCCCTTAATGATTTGTAATGTGTGTTTAAATGGGGATTTTTGCAGGGAAGGAAGGAAAGAAATCTATTTACTTGATAGTTATTTGCACCTACTGAAGGGTTTATTCATATGGATTTAACAGGGTGTTTCAGGGTATGCAGAAAACAGTGACTCGGCAGTGAAAGGGTGAAGGTTTTGGAGATTGGATGGAGGGGGGGGGGGTTTCTGAGGGATGATGTGAAGTGTAGGTTTGGCAGCAAAAGGACGAGGGTTCTGAGATGGAGGAACAAATGGGTGAATTTAGATTAAGCGAGGAAGTTCGGAAGGTGGAGAGGGAGGAGGGTGGGGTCATGGCTTGGAAAGAAAAAGGCGGGGGATTGGTGATGGATAGATAGACAGGGAGACTAAAGAGTCATTTAAAATTGACTGATGACTTAGATTGATAAAAAGGAGGGAATAAAGAGAGATTGAAAGATGGATTGTGAGTTGGCTGCTCGATGGATTAAAAATTGGAAAATCGGGGAAATTACATCAGGGATAAAACATGCTAATCACAATGCATTCCCCCATCCCACCCCCTCAAATCCCTGGACAAAGGGCAAGGGCCTGTCTAATCACACAAACTAATACATAACTGACTTTGGATTTCTCTTCGTGTCTCTGAATGCTTCGGGGTCCCTTTCCACGACCGCAACAATTTATCCATACATATCTCTCAACACACACACACCACACACACACACACACACAACACACACACACACACACACCACACACACACACACACACACAAACACAAACCACACAACACAACACACACACACACACTTGGGGGGGTCTGCCGAGGAGGCACGTAAGATGTCAGCTATTGTAAAGTTTGCAGAGTGTTCGGTGAGAAACTCCTGAGGTTATCTTCGAAGACTCAATATCTCAGTGGACTGTAGGCTGACAGGATGGCAAGAGCTATGCACACTCACCTCTAAGCTGTTTAGCTTGGGTTCAAATCCTGACCCAGCTATAAATGTTGTGTGTGTTTGTGTGTGTGTTTGCTTGTGTTGTTTGTGTGTTGTGTGTGTGTGTGTGTGTGTGTGTGTGTCATTGGTTGTTATCTCCATATGTGGGTTTCAGAAAATGGAATAGAGTCCTCCCATCAGAATAGAGTCATCTGTATATATAATCATCCCTGAGCACATTGTGATGGTTAGGTCATGATGATGCTGGAAGTTGGAGAAATAACCTTTTTGCAGATACAACACTGGCTTGATGGAACAAATGGAACATCCAAGCTGAAATTTTTTTCATTCTTAAGAAAGGGGTGATTTAAACAATTAGAGCCTAAGAGGTAAATCTGAGTGAAACCATTGCAGACACGGAAGTGGAGGACCCCGACTATCAAATCGGTGAACCCAACATCGGGACCTCCGGGTATGTTGTACAAACACATCCACCTCGCATTCAGGAAACAGACAGAACTTGTTCATTACGAGATCCCAATGTCTATCATTCCATGATATATTTTTTTTCAAAATGAAGCATCTCTATCAAAAAAGAGAGTTTTGTGGTTAGAAGAGTCCATAGTAATCAAAATTGTGACACAACCACAGAGCAGTTATTGCAAAAGCACAACCGATTCAAGGTTTTGTGAAAAATATCCAAATGCTCAAAGTCTTAACATTTCAGACACAGAGTGGCCTTCAATGGAGACTAATATAGGCCATGTGCACTCAGACATGAAATTTCTTCTCAGAGGGGCAGAATGGCACAAGCCCGTAATTGACCAGAAGACCCAGTCCGATGTCAGTGTTTATTACTGCAGGCATGTGCTACTCTGCCTCTCCCAGTGGACATTTAATATCTGGGCACTTATCTGTGTTAACTGGACATTTGTCTGTGTTAACCCCTGATGAATGCCACTTTGCTGCTAAAACTTTTGACTTTTGAGCCTTTGCCTTTTTCTTCCATAAAATCCTTAAGTTGATGATGCCTTTGCATGTTCCACACTCTCTACAAGCCTCTTGCACTTTATTAATTAAAAAAAAGGAAATTGTGCTTTATTTTCTGATCATTATTATTTGTTACTGCACTGACCCATTGAGCAAACATCAGCAAGTGGTGACAACCTGCCTTTTGAGTTGTGAGGTTCAGAATGGACTGTGTTGTTTGTGAAGGTTCTCTGGTCACTCTTCATGGACTCATCATGACCAACATGTATGGCAACAACGTGGCACATAGCTCGAATGGCAAGAAAACTCGCCTCCTGCGGTAAGCCTGTCAGCAGTGGCTGTCCTCCACGATGCCGAATGGATTATAAGGACCATTTGGGTCATTCCAACGCAACATCGTATTATCTATGACTGTGTTGTGTACAGTTGCTGTGACTTTATTCCAAATTATTTCTGAGTGTTTTACCATGTTGTTTTATGTCTGTTCTTGCATCAGGGCCTATGCTGGTGGAATGCCCTGTGAGCTGTTAATGCCAAACTCAGACACACTGTGAGTGTTTCTATTCCACTTGCTGCATGCCTTTTAGACAGGGTGCTTATTTAAATGAATCCAAATCTGCTTCTGGGGCATGTCCATGAAAGGTGAAATCAAATGTCACATCCATTACAGCACTTTATCACCCTTATCACACCCAAGCTAAAGGATGGCGGTAAATTGTAACACAAGTCTTCCCGAGCATTACAGCATTCTCAAAAAACATGTAAGTCTGGTTAGTTTCCCAACTCTCCTTACCAGCATATTGAGTTTCCCAATTCTAATCCTACAAGTTTATTACATAGGGTTAAATGTAATACTGTATGTCTGTTCGAATGGATATATTCTTCGATCACCATTCAAATACTACATATATATCTCGATCCTCTTTACATAATTTCCCATGAAGTTGAGGTTGGTGGCTCATTGAGCATCTATCCTTGTCCCAAATCGTTCAGAATTTGGCTGTCCAGGTCTGATGTTCCACTGAAGGTGGAAAGAATTTTGGTTGGATGTTGGATAGCTCTCTCTTAGATGTCTGTTAGATGTCTTTCTCACCGATGTCTCCCTGTAGCCAGAATTCCACTTACAGTATTGCTCAGCCATTCTGATTGATAGCAGTGGAGCATTGGGAAGCACAGTCCTTATCTGGGGGTGATTAATTTGCCAGGAAGGTAAAACGGGATTTGGACGTGGGATCCTACCTAAATGAAGTGTCTCGTGCTTGCTTAGCAACCAACCCATCGTGCTGTGGCGTTATCTGCAGTCCATCGGCTTCAGGGTCGTCGGTCAGAAAGTGGGCCATAGAACTCCCTTCGCACCGCTGCACCACCCCGGACCCATAACAGTCATTGCAAATGGATACAGGAATGGACAGGGAATAACTGTGATTCAAAAGAAAGATGAAGGGAATGGATGAAGGGAGGAAAGATGAAGGGATGATGAAGGGATGAAGGTATATCAATATACTGACCATAACTAGAAACAATTAGAATGCAGAAAAACATATATTTACATATTAAAATATCAATCTTTACAATTTTCTCATTTTCCCCGAAGCAGGTGGCGGCCATATTGGATTTCCATGATTTCAGGACTTTCCCCCCGGAGGATCCCTTAGGACTTTTTTTCTGTCACTGAGGACATATCCAGGAATCAAAATCTGTTGAGTTTGCTTTTGTTGCAATTTGTGGGAGGTCATCCGACATTTTGACTGCATCTATTTATTGGTCTTCACAGCCTTGTTGTATATCTGCCTGCTGTACTGCTTAAGCATTAGCTTGCCTTTCACCAAGCCCATATGTGCTTGGGCCAGGGTGGAGATTACACTGTACGTTTGTTATATTCTTGCCAAATGATACCACTATTATTATTGTTAACCTCCGCCATCGAAGATGGACGGAGGTTACTATTTTCACCCCTGTCTGTTTGTTTGTTTGTTTGTTTGTGGAACAGTATTACGGAAAAACTCCTCGACGGATTTCGACGAAACTGGTGGGGGGATTAGGTATGGTCCAAGGATCATGCCATTAGATTTTGGACTTGGTCCAAAGTCCAATATGGCCGCTATGGCGGCCATTTTGAAAAAATATTTGAATTTTTGTTTTTGCATTTCTACATGTTTTAAGTGATTTCCAACCCAAAAAAAAAAATTGTTAGAGAAAAAAAAATTTTTGCAACTTAAAAAAAAAAATTTCGATTTAATTTCAAAATATTTGATAATTTTTTTTTGCATTTCTACATGTTTTAAGTTATTTCCAACCCCCCCCCCAAAAAAAATTTGTTAGAGAAAAAACAAACAAATTTTGCAACTTTTTTTGCAAAAAAATTTCGATATTTTTTTTTTTGGCATTTCTACATGCGCGTCGATCAGGTCAGGTCAGGTATGGGAGCATGTGCCAGAACAGCGGCGTCGCTGCGTTCACTTTCCGCCGGTATTCCAGGGCCTCCGTCTGGCCATCCCCCAGGCAGATGCCAGGCCCATCCCCATCCTTCCTTGAGATGATGGTCAACCTGCTGCAACCACGAGGCACGTGGTCGGCCCACTGGCCTCCTCCACTCATGAGACTCCCTCGCTGAGAGAATCTGGTGAGCAGGATCAGCGTCAGGAAAAACGAGCCACATGTCCATACAGCCGCAACTGACGCTCACGGACTACGCAGGTAACAAATCTCATCCGAGTCTCTCTCAGCAACCGCTCGTTGGACACAAAATCCGACCAGCGATAGCCAAGGATTCTCCGAAGAGACCTGGTACCAAAGGAATTAGTCTCCGTCTCAGATCCTGGTCAGAGTCCAAGTCTCGCATCCATAGAGCAAGACTGGAAGTACCAAAGACCTGAAGACTCGGACTTTCGTCCTCCCCACAGGTACCGACAGCGCCACACCCCATGATCCAGTGAATCCATGACTCCCCAGGCCCAACCCAGACGTCTATTGACCTCTGACTCACAGCCAGCAGAGACATGAATATCACTGCCAAGGTAAGTGAATCTCTCCACGACCTCAACATCCTCACCACAAACAGACACAGACAGGACAGCAGCATCAATGATGTCACCGAAAGCCTGGATCTTAGTTTTGACCAAGAAACCCGTAATCCAGCGGCTCCGACTCCTCATTCAGCACCTCGAGGGCCCCCAAAGGATATCTAAAGTCTCCGCAAAGATGACTGCATCATCTGCAAAATCAAGGTCCGAGATCTTGACATTCCCAAACGATGCACCGCAGCTTGATCTCTCGCGACATCCTCCCTAAAATCCAGTCCATACAAGTGCTGAATAGTGTGGGGGCAGTACACACCCCTGACGAACTCCAGTAACAACTGGAAATAAGTCAGAGATGGTACACCACACTTCACAGCACTCTCAGTACCAGAGTAGAGTTCAGACATCAGATCGATCAGTTTTGGTGGCCACCCACGAAGACCAAGAATCCTCCAGAGGACATCCCGATTCACTGAATCGAACGCTTTACAGAGATCAACATAGGCTGCAAGCAGCCCCTGCCGAAACTCTCGTCTCGTTCGGTGAGGACACGAAGAGCAAGGATACGGTCAATCGTTGACCTCTTTGGTGTAAAGCCTGACTGCTCTGGACGCTGGTGCTCAAGCAGATGGTGGCGAACCCTATCAAGAATTATCCGAGCAAAGACCTTGCCCGGCACTGAGAGCAGCGTCACCCTCGGTAGTTGTTGCAGTCTTGGCGATCACCCTTCCCTTTCCAGAGAGGAACAACAAGGCCCCTCTTCCAATCGGTTGGGATGATGCCTGTGTTCCAGGCAGAGCACAAAACTGCATGCAACGAACACGAGTGCAGCATTTCCACCAGCCTTGAGAAGTTCAGCATGGATGCCACAGATCCCTGAGCTTTACCCCGTTCATACTGGTTCACCGCAGCCCGTGTTTCCACAAGCGAAGGTGGACCACAGTTGATTCGAGGGTCAGCAACAGGGATTGTAACACCCTTGACGTCCAACTCGACAGCTGGTGGATCAGCCTGTACAACCGCTCAAAGTAACGCCCAGCGGGCCTTCACTTCGGACTCCTCTGTCAAGAGCCTACACTCACTGCTCTAACTGCAGTGCTCCGAGGATGGGCTTGGATGAACGCAATGCACGAATTCCCCTGTAAGCGGGACCAGAATCACCTGTCCACAGGTGATGCTCTACCCCCTCACAGATTCCTCGCACATAGGCCTCCTTGTCCACCCTCAGTGCACGTACAGTTTACGCCTCAGCTCCCTGAACAGCTCAGCTCTGCCATTCAGCCTGGCCTGCGACTCTGGTAATGGTATCCAGTGTCCCTTGAGAGACAAAATTCTTCTTTGCCCTGCGGTGAGTTCCAAGACATCCACCGCAACATCAAGGACGGTGGTCTTGAAGGCACTCCACAACTCTTCAGGACCCCCAAAGCACCCAGACCCCCCAAGTGTCCACCCAGCCTGTTCGCAAACTCCTCAGCTACTCTCTCATCCCTGAGCTTGCCAACATCCAGCCTAGGCTGGGATGGTACCATTCTCCAGGATTTAAGGTGCAGCTTTAGAGTTGCTACAACAAGCCTGTGGTCAGTATTGAGGAATGAGCACTCCGGTAGACCCTGCAGTTCTGGATCATCCTCCAACGACCGTCAATGAGGACATGGTCAATCTCCTTTGCCACACCGCCAGCGTTGGAATACCAAGTCCAGCGATGAGCTTGTGGCGCTGAAAACCATGAACCAGCCACCCTAAGTCCATGACTTCTTGCAAAGTCAAGGAACTTAGTGCTATTCTGGTTCATAGTTCCTGACCCATGGGACCAACACACACCTCATAACCATCCCTATCAGTTCCAGTCGATGCATTGAAATCCCCCAAGACTAGAAGTGTATCTCGTCTGGGGCACTGATCAACCACAGACTCGAGCGTGGCGTAGAATGCATCCTTCACGGTGAGATCACTCGCCTCAGTCGGAGCATAAACAGAGACCAGGGAAATGACACCTAAGGAGTGACGAATCCTTAATCTCATAATACGCTCGTTGACCGGTGTTACCTCAATTATCATTGGGTCAGCTTATTGGACACAGCTACAGCAACTCCTTGGGTATGGTAACCATCAGAGCGACCAGACCAATAGTAGGTGTAACCACCACCATTATCTCGCCGCAATCCGGTCTCCGAACCTCAGAGAGAGCTGCAATCCCGATGTCCAAACGCTTGAGCTCAGATGATAACAGAGACAGGTGATGATCATCTCTTAGGGATGGACATTCCAGGCACCCACCGAAGGGACCGCCTCAGGTAACCCAAGGAGACCGCGTCTGGTGGACGACACCTCAGCACCACTCCGACACACTCTCCCGCAACCTGACCCAGGGATGTTACCCCGTGGTTTCCCTCCTATCATCAAAGATTGGGGTCCGAAGGCTTTGCCCAATCCCGTCATCCGTGAGCTGCCCTGCGAAGGGAAGCTGCACAGGAGGTACTCCCACGGAGTGGTTTTCAGATTTTTTTGCGTTTTTGTGTTTTGCGGAATGAAGGGTTTTACGGTGGCCGGAGTGCAAATCCTGCCACCAACCTCCTAATAAAAAAGTAACCCAACTGCAGGAGGACGTCCGCAGACACAGTTGGGCACTAGATATGGATGGCCGTTGGCTCACAAGGAGCTCTCCGCCCTTTGACAGGTTTTTTTTTAATCCTGCTGGGTGTCCATATCCAAACACCCTCCTCACCAGAAAAAACCTGGTGGGGGAGACGGTTAGTCGCCGACAACCGACCATGGAACAGGTTAGTACAGGTTTACATGGTACCTGTAGCAGGTCACAGATCTAACCTGACCTGACAAAAAAAATTTGTTAGGAAAAAAAAAAAACAAATTTTGCAACTTTTTTTGCAAAAAAATTTCGATTTTTTTTTTTTTTGGCATTTCTACATGCGCGTCGATCTAGTTTAGTTTATTCAATCGTGGTTCAGTAGAGTCTGATCCGTTTTGACCTACAATGAATAGGATATCAGGTTCACTTAAGTGACCGCAGTATTGGCAGCGGAGGTTTTGCACTCGTCCGAGTGCTCCCCCTCTAGTTGTTCATGTTATTAGTATTAATTAATATGTGGTTTGTTACAATGTTATCATTCTTTTTGTTATTTATTTTGTAAATAGAATGCCATGCCGCAGAAGGACCTATTAAGCACCGTAATATGGCATGCAATAAAAAGGGATTTCTTCTGGGTTATTTGTAGTTAATTAGCCGAATCAACTCAGGAGATCATGACGATCATTTTGGTGTTTCACATTCCACATCAGAACGCTCCAGCAGAACTCCACAAAAACATGACACGCCACACACACAACACCACACACAACACACACACAACACACACACACACACACAGCACACACAGTCTTGTGGGTCTTTTTTTTGGTCCTCGGTGTCTTTTGGGTCCTTTGGGTCTTCTGGGTCCTCGGGTATTTTGGTCTTCAAGGACTTTTGGGTCTTTTTGGTAATCTGGGTCCTCAGGGTGTTTTGGATTTTAAAGGGTCTTCAAAGGGTCAAAAGTGTCAAAAGGATCGACTAAAGGGTCAAAAGTGTCCATTTTTCATTGAAACATCAGGTTGTTAAGGTGCTGTCACACCTTGACGATTTAGCCAGCGTATGCCGACTTATGAAAAATTTGTCTAAAACGCTGGCACACGTCGAATACGTTATGGGTAAGTTTGTATATGTTAAGAGCACGCTGAAAAACACAGCCATACGTCGTAGTACGCTGGCTTTCATCATTGTACTTGCATTGTCCTCAAATTTAGCATGCTTGAAATTTTACGACGTATGCCAGCGTATGACTCACACGTTCCGCTACGCTGGCCATAAGTTTTAGGCACGTTATGCGATCGTTGACACACGTCGACACACGTTACTTGTAAGTTACTCATAAGTCGAAACACGTCGAGGTAATGATTAGCGTACCCGAAACTTATTTGTAACCTATGAGTAACGTGTTGTAGGCACGTTACATGATCATTGACACACGTCGAGGCACGTTATGCGATCGTTGACACACGTCGAGGCACGTTACTTGTAAGTAGGCTAGGTCACATTTGCCACGCGGCCAGTGGGGTCTCCAAAATCTGCGGCCACTAGCAATTATACGGCGGCCGCAGTATTTCCACGGTCACACAATGTAGCAGTCACATATGTTTTTTATTTTTCGGGGAGCCGCACGGCGTATTTAGAAATCGTGGAAACCGAAAACGTGGGGGTGCCGTACGGTCTTGATTTGATGTCGCACGGTGACCTTAGGGCGTCGCTGCGGCGGCCATAGAATTTCAAGGCAGACGCAAGGTGCCCGCAAGGCGACCGCAGGGGGCTAAGGCGAAGTGCGGCAGACGGACGGTAACGAGTGGGTATATATACCAGTTTCTTTTTTTTACTGAAATAAAAATATACCAGTATATATAACTGAATATACTATAACTATAATATACCGTGGTGCCCCCAGAATCCGAACGCCCCATTGTTTGAACAAATTGGAATCCGAACAATTTTTAGAGAAAATTTTGCCCTAAAAATCTAATACATTTTAAAAAACCGAACACAACGTAGCGTTCATGTTTGTTCACGTGTCTCCCCCACCTGTTCGAGCCGCATCTTCGTGCTTTGTTCATTCAGTTCGTCGGTGAATCCTCGTGAAAGCATCTCTCGTGTGTCGATCGATACTTTAGGCCTCAGTCACATTTGCTCTACGGCGAGGATACGGCGGCCGTACGCCCTCTGAATTGACAGAAACGTGCGGCGGCCGCAGAGAAACTGAGGTGGCCTCAGAGTGGCCCTACGCCGTTTGGCTATATTTTACAGGCCGTAAGGTCGCCGTGGAATTATAACGCGGAGTTATAATTTTTTCATTTTCTACGTTCGCCGTAGAAATTCGACATGCCGAAACAAAAGAACTGGTAAAAAAAAAAAAATTAAACCCATTCGTTACCGTCCGTCTGGCCGCACGTTCGGCTTAGGGTCCCCCTGCGGTTCCCCTGCGGTCGCCTTGCGGGCACCTTGCGTCTGCCTTGAAAATTCTATGGCCGCTGCAGGAACGCCTAAGGTCACCGTGCGACATCAAATCAAAGACAGTACGGCACCCCCACGTTTTCGGTCTCCACAATTTATAAATACCCCGTGCGTCTACCGAAAAATAAAAACATATGTGACTGCTACATTGTGTGACCGTGGAATACTGCGGCGCTTTATAATTGCTCAGTGCCCGTACATTTTGTAGACCCTCCGGCCGCCGAGCCAAATGTGACTTCGGCCTTACCTCGTGTTTTCACCTTCATTTGTGATGTTTTTTTTTTTTAATCATCTTGTGTTTTATTTAATTAATAACAAAAAAGCAATCCGATCACGTGGTGTGACGGACTGTCGGGCAAGGATTGAATTTCACAGCAAAACCGTTGTAATTGGGAATATCCATGATTACGTCAGCCCGATGCGTTTGATGAAAGTGATTGTGGTTCTGCGGGCATCATGTTTGATGAGCTGCCTGGTGGCAGCGCTCTCGCAGATGTGCGCGAGCGATCGGAACCTAGGACGGAGCTCGAGCCTGTGTGGACCTTTGGATGTGGTGATTGTACCAGTTTACATACAATACACCGCCACCGAAGGTCATTTACTCATCTTATTTTACCTTAAACATGGGGAATTTCAGTTTAAGGTGTCTTGAAAGTGGGTTTCTTTGGGTCCACGAACGGATTAATTCACTCCATTATTTCTTATTGGGAAATATTTTTGGAATCCGAACTTCTTGCAATCCGAACAGCCTCCTGGAACGAATTAAATTGGGATTCTGGGGGCACCACTGTGTATAGGCAAACACCTATACTCCGATCTCTACGGTGGACGCACGGTTGACGCAGACTGCACGGAGGCCGTACGTAGGTGCAACGGCGGGCGTAGGGGAACCGTGCGTCGACCCTGCGTTGCCCGCAGGTAGTCACACGACCGCAAGGCCACCGTACGGCGACCGTGGAAATAGTGTGGCCGCCGTAATTTTTGGGGGTTGGGAAAATTCATTTTTCATTGAGAAGAGCTTACGGCAGCCGCACGAATAACGCAAGCCCACCGTACGCCCTACGTACGGTCGACGTGGAACACATCTACGTCATAGCTTGGCTTGTCGAATTGCTACGGCGAACGTAGAAATGAAAAAAAGTTATAACTCCGCGTTATAATTCCACGGCGACCTTACGGCCTGTAAAATATAGCCAAACGGCGTAGGGCCACTCTGAGGCCACCTCAGTTTCTCTGCGGCCGCCGCACGTTTCTGTCAATTCAGAGGGCGTACGGCTGCCGTATCCTCGCCGTAGAGCAAATGTGACCTAGGCCTTACTCATAAGTCGAAACACGTCGAGGTAATGCTTAGCGTACCCAAAACTTATTTCTGACCTATGAGTAACGTGCTTTGAACCTATGTGTAACGTACCTCCAACGCATATTGACGTATGTAGACGTATTTGATTGACGTCTTCCGGACGACCACAGAACTTACTGAACGTGTTTCTAATTTACAGCTACCGATAAAGGCGTATTGGCAGCGTTTAAAAAAAAATAAAAAAAACAAAAACTTCCGATATTTCGTCACGTGCCGTTACGTCACATCCGATTGCCTCTTCAGTTTGATCATGTCTTATTCTTCGTTCCTCCTCTGTGAATATTTTCTGTTTGAGGATATTGTCACGTCGACGTCGAAACTTAAAAGCAAATGTCCGAATATATTTTAAAATTCGTGATAGACTAAAAAAAAAAAAAATTAAAAAAAAACAAACACTTCAGATATTTCGTCACGTGCCTTCACGGAGCCAAGGAGAGGAAAAAAATGTGCCTTGACGGAGAAAATAAGTTTCCGGTATGCTAAACATTACCTTGAGTGTTTTCGACTTATGAGTAACTTACAAGGAACTTGGTGTCAACGATCGCATATCGTGCCTACAACTTATTCCCAGCGTAGCGGAATGTGTGAGCATACGGCGAGTACGTCGTAAAATTTTCAGCATGCTTGAAATTACACGACGTACGAGACGTACCACGAAATATGACAGCATACTTAATCGTTTTTCAGCGTGCTCTTAACGTATACACAACTTACCCATAACGTATTCGACGTGTGCCAACTTGTTCGACAATTTTTCATAGGTCGGCATACGCTGGCTAAATCGTCAAGGTGTGACTGCGTGGTTGACACTTCCAATTCTCAGGCGGTTATGATTTAAATCGGCGTGCGGCAGGTTTTTAACAGGCTACGCCACGAGTTCGTCGGCGATACGTGCAGCACGCTATGCCTAAGTTAAACATCGTTGGGCATAGGTTGTGAACGCCGACAACAGGCTAAGCATTCGTTGGTATAAGTTATCTATAAGACAACGAAACGTTCTGTGCCCGTTACTAATATGTTATGCATACGACCAACACGTTATGAATACGACAAAACTTAAAAAAAAAACATCAAAATTTCAGCGTACGCCAACGTTTTACATACTATTTTTATACGTTGCCATTGCTGGCTAAATCGTCAAGGTGTGACAGGGCCTTTAGAAAGGTTCTTCTGCTTCATTTTTGACAGACGGATGGATGGAAGTAGTCAAATGTTGAA
>CM068964.1:52322898-52336856 GCA_035128595.1 Eptatretus atami
TACTTTAAAATGTTTTTATTACTTGTTTGAATTGCATGTCACAGGATGGTACAGAAGTTGCGCACCTACCTTAAAGCTGCCAAGCCTGGGTTTTATTCCCAACTCGACTAAATATCGGTGTTTGACAGGCAAGGAGTTGCCTCATAAAGAATGCCATCCCTCAGATGGATATGAAGCTGAGAACCCCTCTGTTAGCATTAGTTGGTGAATGTTAAAGATCACACAGTGTCTTTCGTGAAGAGTACGCATGTTACCACAGGCATTCCAAAAAGCCAAAAAACTCCAATTTCTGCCCTGACTACTGCTGGGAAGACAATGGCAAACAACCCAGTGTAACTTTTTCTGTGGGGCTGCATTGGCAGCACTCAACCTCCCTTTTAGAGGAGCACCATTGAGAGACAATGTCTGTATCAGCTTTGCACATCTGGATTTGGGGATTTCCTCCCATTCTTCCTTGCAGCCAGTAATAAGGGAAGAGAGGCAAAAAAGCTGAAATGTTAACAGACCGGACATTTCCCCCCATCTTATAATGGCTCTTTTAACCTTACAATATATTGTTGCGGATCTGGGGTCCGGGTTTATCACGAGGGAGCTCCTCAGTCCTGAGGTTGCCGGCTACAGATAACTCTGTGGTCGCCGGGTTGCTGGGCAACCATGGCCTCCGATTAGAACCATTTCTCTCTCTTTTGTAACTTTTAAAAACAACTTTCTTTAATGAAAATCCGAAACCTAAACCTCTGCCAAAACAAAAACACTAAAAACTTTTTTTTTGCATTTGTCTTGTTTTGATCTGGTGTTGTTAAATTGGTGTGATGTTGATGTGGTGCAGCCATGATGGGCCGAATGGCCTCCACTAGCATCAAATTTTCTTGTGTGTATCCTTGTGTGTATCCTTGTGTGTAAATTAGAACAGCAACAAGCTGGTAAACAAAGCAAAATCATAGCAGCTGCTTTTTTTTTAGCTCACAGTATGTGTTGAAAAGTAAATAAATAAAGTATCAATAAATCTATTGGAGAAGTTGAAGTGCATGTCTGTCCATCCGTCGGTGGGTGCTTTCGGTGCTGCTTTTGCTTTTACAGCCTGGGTTTGAATCCCGACCCAGCTATAAACTGTCATGCTGGTGTTTTACAGACTGGATGATTTATCAGTATGGGTGCCATTCCTCCAATACATGCTAAACTGGGCGTCCCATCACCGACATTAGTTGGTGGATGTTGGAGATCCCACGGTGTCCTTCGCAAAGAGTCGGCAAGCTATTGCTGACACCCTGGGAAAGTTACAAATTCCTCTCCTAACCTGAATCGAACTTCACGCCTGATCAGGCAGTTCATGAAAGACTTGAGCCAAACTTTCCCTGGCCAACCCCGCAAGAGCGGGGGACTTCAAACAAAGCATAACGTGATCTTTCACCAGCCATGACTCTTCAATCATGTGACGATGAGCCGATGAGGGGTTTCGCTATACTGTTCAAAAAGAAAAAATTATGGGAGAAACTTGGACCCTTAAATGGACCCCAGAGCAGCGCCCCCCCCCTTTACCCCACCCTCTCTCTCATCGGCTGTGATACCACGAACCATCACTCCCAATTGATCAAATACAATCACAGTCCTACTGGCTTCCATAGGAACGAACAGTAATGTTGACAATAATAGCCGCTCGGCCTACCTTGTTGTAGGCCTCCAACGTAACAAGGCTGATTTGTCTCGCTGAATAAATCATGCAACTCAAGCTTATAACGGCTAAATACGGATCACCACAGAAATTATGAATATAATCACCACTCACTTGTGGAAGCCAAGACCAAGTTCTTTTGCCCCGGTTTGGTAGTTTGTGCAGTTAATCGCAAAACATTCTGCCCCACTGACGCTCTGCACCTTCCTGGAAGGTGCCGTCATCATACATACTCCAAGATGGCCACCACAAATTCTGTGCTAAACACCAGCATGTCCATTCCAATATATATATATATATATATATATATGGATATATATTTATATGTACACATGCACCTCTAATCCATCTAGCCTGGGCTCCTGGACCAGCTATAAATTGCATCCCAGTATTTCACAGACAGGGTGATTCACCAGTGTGTGTTCGGATGGACGTTAAACTGGGTGAATTCATGAGAGGGTGAAATTGTGGAATGGCTTCCAGACCTATTGGCGTCACGTTTACAGCAATGAATTGTGGGATATATTCAGGTCAGTTTATTTCAATATGGTGGACATTAGACTGTTTTAACGGAGAGAGAGGTATCAATGGTACTCCTCTTTTGCTGTGTTCGGTGATTGCCAACAACCAGCCATTTCTTTGAATATGGTTGTGAATGAAAACTACAGAAAAATTCACGAGCCATTTGGCTATCTCACTTCCTCAAATTCTTAAATGGGAAAACCTCGTAATGTTCTCAAAGGTTACCATAGTGTAATGATAACAGGTGACATACATCCGCATCGGATAAAAACTCTAATAATTGTGCAATATTGCATTTTATACCCGGAAATTAAGTCTGTATTTTAGTTTTTACCAATGTAAAAACTACTTGATGTCATTGAGGATCAGGTTAGTTGCTATCTAGGTTTTACGGTAATAGTGGGTGGAGTTGTGCGAGGATGATTCGTGTTTCTTGTTGTTGCAGTTATCGGTTGGAATTGGGTGGGAAAGATGGTACCGGTGACTCGGGATACATGACGTGCAGGACAACCGGCACGTATATCGGTACGTAGACTGCTCCAACTCCACATGGTGCATTCCGTGCCAAAATATTTTACTTTTACCTTGCACACAAATTGAAGAACATTCAGTTGTCTGAGCATTGCTATTTCATGGGAACTCACTCTTATGCTCTATATGTTTTCCGGTCATCTTTTCTTAGCATCCAATATGACTTGTAAGAGTAGTGTGAGAAAAGAAGGAAAGAAGAAGAACGAATATCAAGTAATTACAAAATTTCTGCTCTGAAAATATCAAGCCTGTTGAAAGTCACAATTGGCTGTACAATATGATGAAATTATATACCCAGGGTCATATGCAACCTTAATTATAAATAAAATTAGAATAATTTTGAGGTTAATTTCGTTGATTAAAGACCAGTAGCATTAACTGCTCTACCCATTAAATGTTTGGGAAGGATTGTGAGAAACATTCTTGTGGATCAAACGAAGGAATGTATGGATCCTTTTAAATTTGCTCATCGGGAAAAGAGTGGTGTTGAAGATGCAGTTACAACATTGTTTCACAAAGTGTATGAACACCTTGAGAGAGAGAAACATCTTATGCACGAGGTGTGTTTGTAGATTTTTCATCGGCTTTTAATACCATTCAGATTCATTTATTCATGGAGAACTTGCAGGGTCTGGGAGTGAATTCAAATTTGAATTGATGGTCAATTAATTTTTGACAGATATAGAACAAAATGTTCGTTTGGATAAAACATTTTCTGATTAGGGCCTTCAGAAAGTATTCACACTCCTTGACTTCTTCACATTTTGTTGTGTTACAGCCTGAATTTAAAATGGATTAAATTTGAATTTTTTGGTACCGATCCACACAAAATACCCCATGACAAAGTGAAAGCATGTTTTCAGATATTTTTTTTATAAATTTATTGAAAATGAAATATTACGACAGAAATATCTAATTGACATAATTATTCAACCCCCTGAGTTATTACTTTGTAGAAGCGCCTTTGGCAGCGATTACAGCTTTGAGTCTTCTTGGGTATGTCTGTATCAGTTTTGCACATCTGGATTTGGGGATATTCTCCCATTCTTCCTTGCAGATTTGCTCAAGCTCTGTCGAGCATCATGGAAGAGCTAGTACAGTGAACGGATCAGGATGTAACAGACCTAAACCGGATGCATAACACGCATGCATGGGGTGGACAAGATGAACACAGAAGGAAATTCCAGGGATGTAAAACTGGAAAATTGGAAGGAGGAATGATTTGGGTAGGGTTAACAAGGGGAGAAAAGATCATGGTTTTGGATTGGGGACAATCTGAGATAGTGTTGAAGACCTGAAGGGAAGAATGAGATTGAAGAGGATGTGTAAGTTGATTCCACAGGTGGGGGCAAAAAAAGAGGAACGGATGAGTGGAGATGAGCAGTGATCCTGGATTTAGGTAATTTCACCAGAAAGGGGTTGATGGTGGACCATGTGACCCCTGTGGCTGGCTTTGGAGGCCAACTTTGAAATGTGATTTGTCCAAGAAAGATAATGGTTGATGGTGAGATGCAGGAGTTTGAATGACTGAACTTCCTCAAGAGGTTTCTTAAGAAAGTACATAGGAGGGTTTGTCAGACGGTCCTATCAGAGAGAGCGGTCGTGAGAGTGTGAGATTTGTCAGGATTGAAAGACGTATTCCAAGTGTTTCACCAGCTTGTGATTTTTGTCAAGGTCTGAAGAGAGCAAAGAGGTTACAGCCTGCCTGTCTGAAGGATGATGGATGACACCACAGAGGGTGGAGTCATCAGCAAATTGATAAAGAGGATTTTCCAGTGAGTCAGATCAATGATGAAGATTAGGAATTGGACTGGGCCGAGAACACTGCCTTGGGGCACTCCAGCCTTGACAGGGAGAGAAGATGAAAGGATTGCGTTGGGAGCCACCTATTGGCTAAGGAAGTCAATGAGCCATGTGTGGAGTTGGCCTTGGATGCCATCGGCCGAGAGTTTGGAGAGTGAGGCAGGATGCTCGACTGCATCAAAAGCACGAGATATGTCCAGAGAGACGGCCCTGATTTCATGTCTGACATTGAAGGCCTCCACCCATTGTTAGGTGAGTAGAAGCACAATATTCAAGGTGAAGTGACCTGGTCTGAAACCAAATTGGTTATCTGAGATGCGGTATTGGACAAAAGGAAGGATTTCATATCAACTGCGATGATGGATTCCATTATCTTGCTGATGATTGGAAGTAAGCTGATAGTTGTATAGATATTTTAATGTTCATAAGGATAGTCTGTTTTTGTTTTATCAGGCTGCAATCCAATTTGTTGTAACATTTTGTAGTATTTTATGGTACAATGCACTATCTCAAGATAACAGAAGGAAATTAGATAGAGTAGTGAGAACAGTTCGTTTGGTGATTGGCAACGATGTTAAATATTTATAAGTTTTACGTAAAGATGCCATAAATAGGAAATCTCTGACTATGATTGATGATTTAGATAATCCTCTCCATTCTTGTAGAGTTTTTCATCGGTCAGGAAGTATTTTGACTACAACAGGTTAAAATCACAGTAGATTTAGAAATTCTCCTTCATTTTGTGCTGTCGGGCAACAAAACGACTCCTTTTCTCGATGAATTTAATTAAACTGTTGCTGGTGGAGATCTGCTGTTTGAATTATTAATTTGGTATTTCCAAAGAACATATATATATATATATATATGTGTGTGTGTAATGTTGTTTTTATGACATCCATTTTTGTTTTTGATGATGAAGTTTGTACTGTTTTATATGACAGCTGTTTTAAGATTCCTCAATTGGTTTATGGAAGTGGATGTGTGAGTGTTTTACTCAAAGGTATTCAAGTGCCATATGGAGTAGATTTATTGTTCATTTGTTTATTGCACATTTATTGCACAAAATGACTGGGAAGATGTATTTCGTGTTTTTGCATGATCAATAAACCCATCAATCAATCAATCAACCAATCAAATGGGCACACAAGTCCGGCTACATTGTGGTCACTGCTTTGGTGGGTTTGATTTCCATAGTTTCTGAGAGCAGAATTTTGGTCTCTTTGTCGATATATCAGTGTGGAAACAACCATCAGCCTTGGCCGGATGTTTTTCAGGAAAATTGTGGCAATCCCACATGCTCTTCTAGCCTGACAATCCCACATAAAGGGACATCGAATATGAAGCCCCCAGTCAGCATTCCCCATCCCCTTCCCCATAATCTTTACTCTGTAATTAATATTGTACTGGAGATGTCATAGATTCAGCTGAAAGTGCATTATAATAAAGTGAGAATTAAATATTGGAGGATTATCTATGTATACCACTCATTCGTCATCAGGCGTCTTAAAGTGTGGCATTATTTATGATACAAGTTGCCTAACTGACTATGAATATAATGAGAACCCTTAATAATGTTACATTTTCACTTTCGGTGACTTAGAGCTTTTATATAAAATTGTTGTACAAACAATTTACAGTACTACTACTGGGCCCCAATTATTCCCATCTTATTGGGGGATCAGCCAGGGAAAAGATTTGGTGAAAGTCTTTCCTGAAGATTTTCAGGCCTGATGTTAAACTGAAGGTGATATGGGAAAGAATTTGTATTATGAACCCAAGTCCTGCTTTTCAATTTTAGCAATGATGCATCACCCTGCAAGCGACACATCAGGGTGACAATTTATAGCTTAGTTGAGATTCGAGTCCAGATGACACAGCTCAAAGGCCAGTCTGCACAACTCCAAGCTGCCCTGCTAGTCTTAAACAATATACTGTACCATATTAAAAAAAAACAAATGCACCCTCAAAAACAATGGTATTTATAACCTTTTTAACACTCTGTCACCTTTTTCTTCCATGATCCTTGATCTTGTATCAAAACAAAATGCAAATTCTCAGGCTGCTCTTAGGATAACATTTAAACACAATGCTTTCATTTCCTCATACATTAATCTTAGGTTTATCAGTTTGCAAATCTGGAGGCAAAACTGAATTGCATTGAACCTTTACCACATGTAACTGTTTTCATTTTAATGAAACTTGATTTCTATTGTAACCTCAGCAGGTTCCTGTTGTATATGCTTACGTGTGATGTCTATTTCGCAGGTCACCTGAACTTTAGCTTCATACTGAGTGAAGATTATGGCAGGTAATGCATTTTATTACATTTTTTGACCTAAATATTACACAATGATCAACCAAACTGAGGTTGGCATGTTAAGTTAAGCCTATCTGAGCTTTGGTTAATGATGCAGAGATCACAAGTTCAATCACCATGTGTTGTGGTGATCTGTTCAGTGTCTCCCAATGTCCTTGTCATTCTTGCAGAAGTACACCGATGTTTTTCCATTTCTTTCAAAAATATTTTAAACTTTTGAAATTTTCCCCTATGAATCATGAACCACCGGGAACCTACCCCCTTTTTTTCCCCATTGAACCAATGCCCCATTCGCGACATTTTCCAGTAATGTGTCCCCCACAAATGTCGGGGTCCGACGGTATATCGATGAATTATTTGTGTCATCGTAACCAATGTCTGTTAAGAGTATTATTTTGTACCAAAATCTGTTGGAGGATTGCTTCGTGGAAATCAACTCGAACTTTACATCCAATTATTCCCGACCATTTGCAATAACAAGCTTTCAATGCAGTGATTTGTAATATAATCATGTTTTATAACGCACACATTTGGTGTTTCCCCTTGTTCTTAAAGTTATCGGATCCTTTTGCAGATCTTTACCAGAAAAACAGACCTTTCTCCTTTCCTCTACGAATAAGCTTTCCATGTTCCAGACCTATGCAGGTGGGTGTTGCTTGTTGTGATATGTGGGTGTGTTGAGTTTCACAGGAAGGGAATTTTTCCAGCTTGTCACTGTGAAATGTAATTTGGCATGTAATAGAAGAGCTCGGTTTTTAAGGGTTTTCCAAACTTTAGAAACATTTCTGAGTGAAAAGGCCTGTTAAGTGCTTGTGTGCACGAATCTGTGACGTGCGAGTACATGTACGTGTTATTATTAAAAAAAATTTTACTTACGAAATCTAAAGATTTCGTAAGTATATTGATGACTTCCGTCCTCTGTTTGTGTGTTTGTGTGTTGTGTGTGTGTTTTGTTTGTGTGTGTGTTTTGTGTGTTTGTTTGTAGGCACGATAACTCGAGAATGGAAGAAGCTACCAATGTCAAATTACACCACGTGATTCAGGAGGGTGATGGCTTGCGCTGATTAGATTTTGGTCAAAATCGGTCAAAGGTCAAGGTCACAGTGAGGTCAAACATAATTCCGTAAATTCTGTGGAGAAATGGAGTATTTTTGCTTCGGTCAACGTTACGATTTCGTTTTAACTTTGATTTTAATTTTGTCTTCGGTTTTTGCGATCGCTTAGGACGCTTAACACTCGGTTGTCAAAATTCTGGTAAAAATCGGAGGTTTGGAGACGTTTTAAGATTGTATAAAAATATTTCACCCGCCGCGTCACGGCTCGTCACGTGGCGAGGTTTTGCGTGTGCGCGCTGACGTCATCGCGCTCGCCCCGGCGTCCTTTCGAGTTGGGGGACCGTGAGTGTGACTTTACGTTACGTTAATCCGCGGTAACTCGAGAACGGAAGAAGCTACCAATGTCAAATTACACCACGTGATTCAGGAGGGTGATGGCTAGCGTGATTAGATTTTGGTCAAAATCGGTCAAAGGTCAAAGTCACAGTGAGGTCAAACATTCGATTTTTGATGGTTTGGTACAGAATCATCATAGAAACTTCTGGTTTGCGTTGCTACCTTCTCTAGAGACAGCTTTTATTAGACAATGTCAGAGGTCAAGTTGACGATTTCAATACCAGTCGATGACTGCTTGTTTTTTCCATTCATCACTTGGTTTATCTGAAATTGTAGGGCAATGCATTCTACTCTATCAGGGTGTTTGACTAACTCTGGCCACTGATGTTTCTCAACTCTTACCTTGTTGAAATCACGACTTGATATCTGTGGATGCATTTTTTGATTTGTGTACTCGTGGAGTAGTTAGAACACAGAACGGACCAGGACGTAACAAAACGAAAAGAACAGTAGGAAGATTTATTGCTGCTCCGGACATTGCCTTTGGCTTGGCCATTATTATCTCCAAAAAAATATTTCCACCGTTTTTGTCACCAGGGACTCCCTTGCAGCTCGATGCCTGCCTGTTTCCCAAATTTCCATATCACGTTTACGTAGCTTGGCCCGTTATCCTTCCATCACTTGTGTCAGGAGTTTAAACGTGTGTTTTGTCAATGACTGTTATCGTCTCAGACAATAATGTGGAAAAATCATCCCAGGGTTCCGAAATGTTACAAGCTGTCCTCCAGACCAGGGTTTATCTTTGACCTTTACCCAACACAACCAGCCTGGATAACACTTTATATTGTGATTTATTTATTTATTTATTTATTTTTAAACCAAGTTGTGACATATTTTGCAAAATAAGGTGTATGCATATAATTCTGATTTTGGAAAATATGCATGATCATCCATAAATCCATTAATTGTCGTGCTACATCGCTAAATTTGGTATCAAAATGACTGGGTTAATGAGGCCGATGTTAATAATCAATATGTACTAGCGATACCCGTGCACATGCACGGGATAGCAGTACAACATAGCTGGTAGCAGACGACAGACCGTACACGGGGAATGACAAAAATACGCATTGTGCAAAATGCAAGTGGTACTATGGAACGCCAAGACTTCCCAAACATTGTCGGCATGTCCGCTAAGTGCCACAGCAATTTCATAGGGATCGTGTGACGGCGAGCCGAGTTTTTAGTGTGCAAGCTTGGTATTATAATAGAGAGATACATATATATATATCAATACTATTGGTGTGGTTGACAGGAAAATACAAAATTGGCCAAAATATAGCAAAATCTTGTTTGTTTTGGCTTCATGACCGAAAAACTGTACAATAGTTTCTTAAACTTTGTTATGTACACAGTAAAACAATTGCTGTCATTTGGTGTCACATTTTCATTAAACCTGGTGAATAATGAGCTGATATTGAAATCCTTCAATGGGAACTGATATTATGACTCATGTTTAGATTAATATTCACCAGTCAATTCATTAACTACACAGAATAGGACATGCCTTCCCTGTCCTTGCCTAATCATAGTCCGAGGGATTCCGTGATGATGGCGTATTACTTGTAGATAGGCTATGCTATGGCGTTCCTACACATCACTGACAACATTTAATTCCACACATGGGGACACGTTCACTGGACAATTTGTCTGATTCCTCATCATCCATCGTGGTGAATGGGTTTCGGCAGATGTCATCATTACACGTGCATGCACCTGTGTTCTTTGACTGCTTGGTTCTGCAGGTAAATCTTGCAGTTGCACAGTTTTTACCTGCGACATGTCATGGGTCTTAAAGAGCTCCGCGTTGCTACTGCTGCTGTTGTTGTTACTGTTTTTGTTGGCATTCTTGTTGGGGTCGATTTTTGAAATGTGCACCTATTGGCCAAACAACTACCAGACCCCACCCACATTTGTCACTTGACTCCACCCATCCCAGGCACCCAGACAAAATTATATGGCCACCATCTTGGGGCTAAGATATCAGGCCTGCAGGCCTCTGCTGATAATTATATACTGCTTGGGTTTGTTGCATCAGATTTCAATTGGCTTTGTTTGGATCAAGTGTTATTCACGATGAGGGACCCTGAAAAATCTAATCATATGTTGAATAATAGTCAGGTTTAATCAAGCCTGTCAGAACGCATGGTAATTACGTTGTGTAAATTATGAAGAAAAATAGCATTATGTAGTTTTTGAACAGCCCCATATTGGGGTTAAACAATCTGTGACCGTGTGACGAATCATCTCGTTCTGATATAACCGTGGTAGAGGCTGACATGGAAAGGAAGTGCCAAATTAATATTTTCATAGCGCAGTGAATACGCGTTTCCCAATCGGCCCGTTACCAGATTTTGTCCCAGATTGGGACCACAGTGCGGCCATTCTTTCATTTATAGTACACAACGTCCATGACATGAATTCCTGTGGTAGGGGGTCATCAACCATCAATTATGGGTACAATTTACCACTGGTATGATCCTTGTACCATCCATTGTTAATGCTTGAATGGTGATCAGAAGGATTGTTCAACAAAATGTGAATGGGTCACAATGAGGCTTTATACTGAAGCACCAATATAAGGCTTTACATTGACTTTGTAATGATGTCTTTGTAAAGGATTATGATATCAAATCATATTCTTGAACTTTGAATCGACTAATATGTTGAGACCTACATGGTGCAACATTACAACCAATGGAAATCATTGTTTATTATAATCATAATAACCACATACCCGCCATTCCGCAGAGGTGTTGGGCATCAGCCCCGCTGTGGGCAGCCAACTGGGTGGCACACTCCTTACGATCACCGGGAGGCATTTCGACCAGACGGAGCAGTCTGTACGTGTCCTGGTTGGAGGTAAGAGTACATTGCACAATCCCTGAGACAACACCACACTGTGATTGCCACAAGGTGTGTTACTCGTCTATAGTCTGCAAAATGACTCGTATCGGAACCTCACCATCAATTCTTCATTACATGGTGATAGAGAGGTAGGACCGATTTGTGCAGTTTTTGTTAAGCAGTGGCATATTAACTACAACATTGAACAACTTTGCCCTTTTCAGCACACCTGGACTTAGTTCGGTGAGCTTATGCGATCAAGCAGTGTCCGTCGGCGATTGAGTCAGTCAGTCATTCAGTCAGCCAGTCAGTCGGTAAATACTTCAGTCATTATCGCTTGAAACAAACAGTTTATTTTGATAAAACTTGGCCACAAGCTTCATAATGTTATGCCTAATGAAAGTGTATTGATCGCATCAAAATCTGTGCTCATTGAGAGGGTCTCCAGGGGAGTTTTGACTCCCGCCCCCTCCCTAAAATAGATATGTGCTTTCTTCTCCGAAACTACACACACGATTTTGATGAAACTTGACCACAACTTTCATCACTCATGCTGGATCAACCTTCATCACCTGTGATATACCAACGTTTGCTCATGGCATTGAAAAAAAACAGGGAATCTCAAGGGGTTCTGGGGGGGGGGGGGGTTTGAGTGCTGTTGCTCCTGTTCCAGTGAGCTTCAGGACACACAGTGCTATTCTTACAATCACTATCCTCAATTCTAAGTCCAATATACCATTATAGATGCATTTCTGAACTTCTCGTACCCCCTCACATTGTCCATTTTCACTGTTCACCAATATCAATGCATGCATTAGCAGGGCCCCTTATGTTGGGGTTGTTTGAGTCAGCGGTGAGTAAGTGAGGCCACTGGAAATCAGGTCTATATTTTATGACTGAAGAGACTCAGTAAATGCACAGTGCCAAATTGGTGGAATTTATTTGTCCTGTTGGAGGATCGATGGGACGATGTGATGTGACTTTTAGGTTGTGTAATTATATAAATATATCAATGCAAGAGAAGTTCGAGATGAGATGTGAAAAATGAACCATCACAATGTCATTAATTTCAGATTTATATCTGACATTAACGAGAGGCGTTTGCTTGGAAATGGACCTGAAAGTTGAGGAGAAATCTATTTTAATTTGTGCCAACAGTTTTTATGGAGTTTTAAACAGCTAAAGGCAAAATTTTCATTTTCATATTGTCTGGAAAGACAGAAGATTTTGGCACAACTTGTTACTTGCAAAATCGAAGATTTTTCAAAGAATATTGATTGGTCAGTCGATTTTGTTATTGGATTCGCTATACATGAGATATCCTTTATTGTCGGGTTTTCCGGCTGTCTGTGTGTGTGTGTGTGGGTGTGTGTGTGTGTCTGCAACGCGAGGCTCCACAGCACGAACCAGCGAACCGATTTCGATGAAACTTTGCCAAGAGGTGGAATATATACTGGGAATGTGCGCGTTTGAATTTCGTTGCTGTGCAGCGGCCGAAAAAACGCGTACAGTATTTTCAATACTTGTCCTTCAGTTTTGAATGTAGAGAAACGAGACTTCGGAATTAAACACTTCGAGATATTTAGAAAATTTTACTCGAGCCGATTTTTGATTGAGGTTTTATTTTTCAAATGGTAGTCCTTCAAAAATCGGGTGTCTATTTACCGTTATTTAAGGTGTGTATACAGTGTTTGTAAGGAACTACACCGTCGTTCACCTTCGATCTCTCCTCGATCCAACGTTATTGACCAAGTGAAAAGGATCCAAAATAAATGGAATCACCGGCATTTCTGTCTTTTGGATTTCTAATAATATATATGTTTATTTAATTACCGAAACGATTCCACGATCCACACACCACCTTTAATTATTTATTTACTGAAAACGATTCCACGATCCACCACACCACTTCAAATATTTATTTATTTACCGAAAACGATTCCACGACCCACACTCCGCCTCCAATTATTTATTTATTTACCGAAAACGATTCCACGATCCACACACCACCTCCAATTATTTATTTATTTACCGTAAACGATTCCCCACCCAAACACCACCTTCAATTATTTATTTATTTACCGAAAACGATTCCACGATCCACACACACTTCAATTATTTATTTATTTACCGAAAACGATTCACGACCCACACACCACCTTCAATTATTTATTTATTACCGAAAACGATTCCACGACCCACACACCACCTCCAATTATTTATTATTTAAAGTGGGAGTGGGTAGGAAAGTGGGCGTGGCTTATGAAAAATATTGTGTGGCTCAGGAGGTGTGGTCAAACAAGAGCATTGAGAGAAGTTTATCGTGTTTTCCGTGTGTGTGTGTGTGTTGGTGTGTGTGTGTGTGTGTGTGTTGTGTGTGTGTGTGTGCAACGCGAGGCTCCACAGCACAAACCAGCAAACCGATTATTTTTCAAATGGTAGTCCTTCAAAAATAGGGTGTCTATTTACCGTCATTTTTATGAGGAGTGTCAGTTGGAAAAATACGCAATAGGAAAAATCTTGCCAGGCAGAGGAACAATTGTATGTGAACCAATACGTCTTGGCAATGAATCTTCGGGCGGTGGATCAGTCAGAATGAAAAGCATCGTATCCAGCGCTTCGATCCTAGCGAATCCCTCGTCGCCTACCGGCTTGTTCCGTCTGTTTGTCTGTTTGTCTGTTTATCACCGAGAGGTCACAATTCTAAACCGATCGTCATGAAACTTTACCAAGTTGTACAGGTAGTCTCAACTGAGAAGTCTATTGATGTTGAGGTTGAAGGTCAAAGGTCATCTTGAGGTCAAATTTCTAAAAT
>CM068964.1:52337377-52352103 GCA_035128595.1 Eptatretus atami
TCCCCAGCAATATACCTGGCAAGTTTCAATTAGATCGGACCAGGGGTTGTCGAGAAACGGCAGTCGCAGACACATATACAGACAGACAGACAGACACACACACAGATATTACTGAATTTGGTAACCAACTATTTTTGAGATTTAAAGGTCAAAGGTCAACTCAAGGTCAAACTTCAAAAATCATCAATTTTCAACTGGAAAATTGTCAATTTACATCCTATTAACTTGAAAGTTGAACAAGATTTGCATAGTCCATCACTGAATTTGGAAAGGAACTATTTTTGAGGCCAAAAGGTCAAATGTCAACTCAAGGTCAAACTTCTAAAATCATATTTCATCTGAAAAATTGTCAATTTTCATCCGATTAGCCTGAGCTTTGATTAAGATTAATTATCAATGTTAATCTTAATGAAATGGACAATTTGATGTATCCATGGCAACCTTTGGAGAGGGGCGTGGATTATCCAAGTATTGTGCTCTGCACAATGACGTTTTCTTGTTCTTTTTTTGTTTACTGGCTGACAAACTTGCTTTGTCAGCTGCTCATAACATACCCTCTTGGCCTTTCCATAATACAACAATTCCAGTCAGTTTTCCACTTGTTCACCTTTGCTCTGCCCCTGATAAAACACCAATGAATGGTTGTTGATACTTTGGTTGAATGTATTCTCAGGCTAACATCTGAGAAAGCATTTTAAAAACTTGCACACATCCTCCCAAATATGTCTGTGAGTACCAAGTAGGTTAGGTTTATTGCCATTCTAATGACTTTTAGCTTGTATAATCTTTCACGTATTTTTATGTGTGTTTATATCTGAATAATTTGTTATATATATTGTTGCGAATTCGCGCCCGCCGGCGTGCGAACGGCCACGTGACTCGAATCGCGGCCGCCCTCGCCCACCGGACGGACAATTCAGTCGTGACCCTCTCGGACTAACGCCGGGAGCCAGTCACGGGTGGGTTTAACCTCACCACAACCCAGTCCGCATTCTACCCGTGCGAGGTAGGGTGAATCGCCGAAAGTCGATATACCTAAGTACTCCACGGGTAACCTACCGAGGGGTTGCACCACGCCACAGGTCGACTCCGGACACGAACCGCTTAAGCGGCCCGTTCCGTACTATCGATAACCGAGCGGTGTTATCGTCGACCTTGACGGTTCAGATTAATTATCGGGCGTATCGCGCCCACTCGAACCCTTTACGTGAAGCAAGATGGAGACCAAAAAAGGAAAGGACGCAGCGAAACGGAACAATTCAACAAGCAAGCATTTTATTTACACGCACACAGATAGCACACATATACAGCACGTATTTACAGCCAAACAGTCAGAGATGCACAATAAAAGCAAGGACACAATGCAGAGCTACAACCGAATATAATTATTACAACACTTAAACAGTTCTACTTTTCAAGACTGGCGCCACACACACACATTTACACAAAACCCAAAAGAAATGGAAGTCGCGACTTCCCTGAGCGCGTCGAGTCCTTGGCGACCGTAACTCCGAGCTCCGTCGCCTTCCGCCGTCCTTCACAACCGACGACTCCTCACACTCCACTTCGAGGCGAGAAAAGACAGAGAGCTTCACTCCACCCGAAGGGGAAAAGACAGAGCGAGATCCTTTCACCCCGGCCGTGTCCGTCTTTATGCGCGGGGCCCCGCCCTCTACTCCGCCCCCGTTTTCGGCTCCACCCCTCCTTCCAGAACATGCTGGAACTTCCAGAAGGAGTGGTCTTCCGTCCAATTGGTGACGCTTGCACCGCCGTGGCATTTCTCCTCTTCCCTCGCAGGGTCAAATCCACCGCGACGGCGCCATTCGTTCGGGGGGGGGGGGAACGGGGCCGCCTGCTTTCCCTCGAAGGCCAGGCCTCTGGCAACCGACCGTGTGCCGAGTCAGAACGCGTGGTTGTTGGTGGTGGTTGTGTTTAGTTGGGTGTGTTGGCGTTGTTGAGTGGTGGCGTGGTGGTTGTGTGTGTTAGATGGTGGGTTCGAAAATAAGGAAAGAACAGAAAAACGACTGACTCAAAGTGTCGCAGCCCGAATGAATCACATTAATTCCCTTTAGACAACGGGTTTGGGGCTAACTATACATGTACTTCAGAAAAACCTCACCTACGGGACCTGAATGGTGGTGCGAATTTCCACAGCCGTAACAATATATATATATATATATATACATATAAATTACTAAAACTCTCATCTTGTATATATGTAGTTATATATATATATATAAATATATATGTATGTTCCCAAAATACAGCCAAAACGGTACACAATAGCGCAAAAGTTTTCGGTCCACCTTACTCACCATTCTCCTGCAGTGTGCAGTATCAAGTTTCGTTCAAATCGGGAAACGAAAAAAAATTCTTAAAAAATCAATTTCCGATTCAGTCAAGGACTCTTCTGGAGAATTTGATCAATGCAAACAACCTCAGCGGTATAGTTCGCTGGAGCTATCTTTGTTTTTTGATTTTTTTTCTTTATCAACCGCTGTCACGATGGGAACCCAACGGGTTCACGGGTCATCCAGTATATATATATATATATATATATATATATATATATGTATATATATATTTTTTTTGAGGTTCTGTGAAGCTGGCACTCCCCCAAGGCTGAGGCATACAACATATAGTGCTTCCAAGGTAGTTATTTCATTATTACTCATATTAGAGAGCCCTTCCCTCATGTTTCTTTGGTAAATGGGACAAAATGTGCTGCAAGGGCTTTAGATAGGTCTTTGTTCTATCCTTTATCTATTTTATTTACTTTACTTCACACATGACCCCTCCTGCCTTTCACGCAAGCATGCACGCATAGTAACAGAGAGCTTCATTAGAATATGCCTCCAAAACCCCGTTGAAAGCGTGCACCATTCCGCAACAGACACTTTGTTTCAACCTTCTCCGCACTCAAACCACAATGCTGCAACCTTCATATGACCAGCATAACACCTTCCTAAAAATTCCCACAACCTACACTCACTTACCTCATCATAACCACTACAAATGTTTCAATCACCTCACCACAACCTCTACAAATTCCACAACCATAGTCATCACCCTGGATGCCTGCCGCTGTCCTTTGAGGATATTGGGGAACCATGGACACTACCTACCATGACAGATGCTTGTGTTTGGAACGATTTGGCATGGAGCTCGAAGCGCAAGTATGCGCTGGAATCCGTTCAACATCACCGAGATAGCTCTGGCACTCCGCTCTATCACGACCCCCATTTGGTGTCCAGTGCATGTTCATGGCCAGAAAGCACTCCCGTGGGAAAATTAGGTCATTTTCAATGTCGGGTCATCGCAGAGGTGGGGATAATTCTTGGAAGAGCATCCGTGCACCAATGGGGGCACTGGAAAATGCCTACTGACCATCCTGATTCGACTTTGGGCTCCATCCTCTCCAGGCATCTATAAAATACCCTGCAAAGGAATTGTAGGAGGTCGAGGTCGGCGTCTGGGTTCTGAGTCTTTAGCTCTGGGTGTTGAGCGAGGAGAAGAGAGTTCTGTCTTGATCTGCAACATGAGGCGGAAGTTGGAACAGAGCAGGCAGAGTGGAGCGCTGGGTGGAGGAGTGAACTGAGCACTAGACCGATCACAGTCATCCGACCATTCGAAGTACATTTACAGACTTTCTCACACGTCTTTGTGAAGCTATCTTCTTACACGTACTCCTATCTTCTGTCTCGTCTGCTGAGGATGCAAAAGAGGTAAAAGAGCGACCCACAGATATGCACATCTTCCCATTTTCCCTTTTCTGCACCCCACCTGCATTTCATGACACCTCATTTGCACCTCCCAAATCAAATACCTTGGACACCCCCAGTTTTCTCCCCCCCCCCCCCTCCTAAGCAACTGGAAGCATGGGCCCGTCGGCCACGCCAGGTACAATAGAGGTTGTCAACACCTTGAACTTTCTCTCTCTTTCTTTGCTCTCTAATTTCCTTGGGTGTGTGTGTGTGTGTGGTGTCTGATGGCGCTTGTCGTGTTCGTGTAAATAAGATTGTAGAAGTTCCTTGTATCGCATTAGCCCTGCACTGTGTCTTCCATTGTCCTTTTTGTAAATATTTGCATCTCACTTGTAAAATAAATTGCTTATGACAGACCATCCTGGAACTTTAGTCTGGTGTTAGGGTTAGCCAGGATTTATCCTGCCAGGATAAATGTACCCAAGTTGTTCTGTCTTTACCTCCATTTGGTCCAGCATAGTCCACACATTGGTTAACCGGGAAGTTCTCCCCCACTAAATTGCTCTTATTAGCCAGTGCGTACTCGGCAGCTCCACTCAGCTGCAACTGATATGATAAGTTAACTTGAGTACGCATCGAGGGCACAAGACCCCCCTTGATGCTGTTGATCCACTGGAAATGGTAACACATGAAGTGGTGTGAACCCTGCCAGGATTGGCAATACCAATTGGCGCTCGTGGTTAATCCACTGGTGCACAGAGTTATCTGTGCCCGGCAGCCTCAGCACCGGGTATTAGCGAGGAACCTGAGTGCTTACCCTCATGGTCAAACTCTAACCTCGGATATCCGAAAATACAAGTGATGCAGGTACGAGTGGCTCCAGTCCATTCCAAGCGAGCAAAGGATGATTTTACCGCTTCAACAGCCACAACAGTTTCCTCAACGTCAAACTGACAGGCGAGTGTGCTTCCGCAGACAATGAGGCAGCCAACACGTTCCCTGCTCAATTTTAGCAGCTCATCGAGGATAAGGGGTACCTGCTTTTGCAGGTGTTCAATGCTGACAAGACCGGACTGTTTTGGAGAAAGATGCCAACGCAAACTTTTATCTTGAAGCACGAGGGAACAGCATTGGGATTCAAGGCCGGAAAGGACCGGGTATCTCTTCTCTTCTGTGAAAACACAAAAGGCGACTGTATGATGAAGCCATTCATGCTGCACAGTTCCCTGAACCTTGAAGCATGAGGGGACAGCATCAGGATTCAAGGCTGCAAAGGACCGGGTATCTCTTCTCCTCTGTGCAAATGAAAAAGGCGACGGTATGATGAAGCCCTTCATGCTGTACTGTTCCCTGAACCTGTGTGCTCACAATAGCAAGAACAAGTACACACTGCAACAAGTGGGAGGGCCAACAGGAAGGCATGGGTGATGCAGCAATTTTCATAGACTGGTTCCATAACTGTTTCATCCCTCAGGTGGAGAGGTACTTGGCGGAAAAACCTTGCGTTCAATGTTCTCCTGCTCGTCGACAACGCTCCTGGCCACCCTGGAGACCTGAAGGTGGCTCCCCTGAACGTGGAGGTGATCTTGCAGCTGCTCGACCAAGTGGTAATCTCGACTTTCAAAACGTGTTGTACCCTCCACACCTTTTGCTGCATTTTGGATGAGATGAACTCTGACCCAGAGCTCACCGTCAGGTAGTGTTGTAAGGAGTTCAACACAGCCCACTGCATCAGCACAATCAAAGAGTCGCTGGACGAGGTGAGAGCCTCCACCATCAACGCCTGCTGGCACAACCTCCACCATCATCGCCTGCTGGCACAACCTGTGGCCACAGGCAGTGAATAACTTCAGAGGCTTTCCCGACAACACGGAGGAGAGACATAAAATAGTCTGGTTGGCACAGCAGGTGGGAGGGGAAGGCTTTGACGACATGGAGCCTGAGGAGTTGGCTGATCTTATCGCCTCGCATGCCGAGTAGCTCACCGAGGAGGAGTTGGATGCCATTACTAGTTTCCGAGGAGGAAGAGGAGGAGGAAGCGGGCAGTGATGATAAGGAAGAGGCGTCGAGATCCAACCTCACAGTGAAGTTCCTGGGTGAGATGCTGCATGGCATGCGGTCAATGACCGAGAGGCTGCAAGATGCCAATCATGGAGCATTACCTCAAGTTCAAGAGGAGGTTGCATGATATGATGCTCCCATTCAAGGAGCTACATCAAAACCTGTGACAATCTGACAAGTAGCTCATGATCACCCATTTTTCCTACCCTCATCCCTCCACATCAGGATCCTCTTCTGCCTGTCCTGCTTCGCCTGCCTATCCTGCCTCTCCTGCCTCTCCTGCATCCCCTTTGGCATGTGACTCATCAGGACCCTTACCTGCTTCAGCTGAAACCTACAGAGAAAGGGTGTGCAGAAAGTCCACAACCCCTTTCAAAATTTTCACCTTTTGTTGCCTTATAGCCTGGAATTAAATTACATTAAATCAAACTTTTTCCACCTTTATTTACACATCATAACCCACAACTTCCAAATGAAAACCAAATTCTACAAATTTCAGAAAATTAATTTAAAATGCAAAAATAGAATATCTTGGTTGGATAAGTATTCACCCCCCTGAGTTAATACTTGGTGGAAACACCTTTGAAAGCAATTACAGCTTTGAGTCTGCTGGGATAGGTCTCTACAAACTTTGCACACATTGATTGGGCAATATTTGCCCATTCTTCTGTACAAAACTGTTCAAGCTCAGACAAGTTGCATGAGGAGCGTTGATGGACTTGGGATTTTGCTCCATCTATCTTCAGTCATGCCACAGAATTTCAATTGGATTTAGGTCAGGGCACTGACTGGGCCACTCCAGTGTAGCTTTAGTTGTGTGCTTCGGGTCATTGTCATGCTGAAAGGTATACTTCCATCCCAATTTCAGCTTTTTTGCAGAGGGCAGCAGGTTTTCCTCTTGGATTTTTCTGTATTTTGCTCCATCCATTTTCCATTCTATCCTAACAAGTGCCGCAGTTCCTGCTGATGAGAAACATCCCCATAACATGATGCTGTCACCACCATGCTTTACAGTAGGGATGGTGTTCTTTGGGTGATGTGCTGTGTTGGGTTTGCGCCAAACATAACATTCTGCATTTAGGCCAAAAAGTTCCATCTTGGTTTCGTCAGACAACAAAACCTTTTGCCACATGGCTTCAGAATCTCCAGAGTGGTTTTTTGCATACCTCAAATTGGACTCAAGGTGGGATTTTTTGAGTAATGGCTTCATTCTTGCCACCCTACCATCCAGGCCAGACTTGTGGAATGCTTGTGATATTGTTCTCACATGCACACAGTGACCAGTCTTTGCCATAAATGCATGTAGTCTTTCAGAGTTGCCATTAGTGTCTTGGTGGCCTCTCTGATCAGTCTCCTCCTTGCTTGGTCATCCAGTTTGAAGGGACGGCCTGATCTAGGCAGGGTCTTGGTGGTACCATACGCCTTCCACATTTTTAATTGTCTTAACTGTGCTCCAAGGGATATTCAAGGCCTTTAAAGTATTTTTTATACCCATCCCCTGATTTGTCTCTCTCCACAACTTTATGTTGGAGGTCTTTTGAAAGCTCCTTGGTGCTCAAGGTTGAGTCTTTGCTGTGAAATGCACTACCCAGCAGAGAAAGCCTACAGGAACAGCTGATTTTATTCTGAAATAATCAGAATCACTACAATTTAACACAGGTGGAGGCCAATTAACTTGGTGTGTGATTTTGAAGGTGATTTGTTGCACCTGAGCTAATTATCCTCACCGAAGGAGAAGGTTTTGCATGTTGGTCCGTTTGTTTGTTTGTTTGTTTGTTTGTCTGTTTGTCTGCACAGAACTTTTGCCTGTTGGATTGAGATGAAATTTTCACTACATGTGCGACTACTCATGTTGAATGTTTTAATCATAATTATGATGTCATAGGTCATGTGGTGTAGCAGCCATGTTGGAAATGCAGAAAAACTTTGGACCTCTGTTTCTCTGAAACCGCACAAAGGAAAAAATTGAAACTTGGCACACGGCAAGCACTCATAATTAGAAATAAATGTGGTTTTTTTTGATGACGTCATAGATGCCTTCGTTATGACGTCATAATTGCCTATGTAGAATGCCACATCTGATCAGTATGAACATTTTAAATTGTCATCTAGGGATAAAATGGTCCACAGAAAAAAAATTTGATGACGTCATCGGTCACGTGATTTGGCATCCATATTGTTAAAAATAAAAATACCTTCAAAAATGTTCTTCTCTGAAGTGGCTGAACAAATTGAGGCAAAACTTTACAAGTCTGACCACCTATTCATGAGGAACAAAAGTTTCACACATATGATGTCATAGGTCACATGGTTTCACACATATGACGTTTCACACATATGATGTCATAGGCAGCCATATTGGATTTACCCTAAAACCTATAAAAAAATCTTCGCTAGAACAGCTGGACAAATCGAGGGGAAACTTCGCACAAAGGTTCCCCAAGCCATGGGTGTGCAAGTTTGTTAAGGAAAAAATGATCGGTCACATGGTTTGGCAGCCATATTGGATTGAAGAAAAATTTAAAATAATGTTTTCTCTGGAACCACTTAATCCATCCATCCATCGGGACCATACTTTGTGCAGAGCATTGGTGCTGCCGAAGCAGTTTCCTTGGCTATTGGGTACAATCCTGACAGGTCACCACTCCGACACAGGATACCAGCAAGCTGGCACTCATTTTGCCGACCTCAGAAGGATGACAGGCAGAGTCAACCCCACCTGACAGGCAGAGTCAACCCCAATTCAACAGCCAAGGGAATTGGAACTCAGGATCCTGGGATCCCAAGCCCACCACCCTAACCCTTAAGCCATCACCAGGCATACCGCTTAATCAATCAACGTGAAACTTCACATTTATGATGTAGTTGTGATGGGGAATGCAATTTTTAAATTTCAAGTTGATCGGATGTATGGCCTGACAGGCAGAATTATTAATTTTTTTTCATCTGGGGTTTTAAAATTTATTTATTTTTGATAAAGGCTCACTCAAAAAAAGAAAAAAAAATTCACTTGGAAGATGTGGGTTACGATGTGTAAATAAAGGTGGAAAAAGTCTGATTTAATGAAATTTAATTCCAGGCTATAAGGCAAGAAAAGGTGAAAATTTTGAAAGGGTGTATAGACTTTCTATAGGCACTGTATATGTATGTCAAAGACCCACTAACATCTTTCACCTTTGAATGGAGGGAATAACGAATTAGATCTCACCAAATCAATTAACCCAGGTGCCCTGGATTATATAAATAAATGGACTCCTCTTGTTGCCGAAGAAGCTGCATGAAGCAACCACAAAAGCCTACCAAGGTAAGCCCTTTGATGTTTCATACCCTCCCAGAGTTTCTCCACAGTTGTAAAAACGTTCACAAATAGTACACACATGAGAATCCCAATGCCACACACCCCCTCAGCTGCCGGACTGATTTCATCACTTATTGGTGAATCGTCAGCGACATCCATCCAGAAGATAAATAGAATGTCCTATACGATGGTCGTATGATGATAACATCCATCAAATCAAATTGCAAACCTGAACTTTTCTTTATAACTATCCTTTTAATGTAATTAACAATGTGTTATAATTGATATAATGTTTTCTTTTACTCCATATGTCTGCATAAAATGCTCCAACCACAATCGCTCTATCCTACTAAATTAAATAAGGCAATTCTCTGTATGTACAGTATGAATGTATGTATGTTTGTATGTACATCTGAAAATCATAGAAAAACACAGGACTGGCCCGATCTCAACCAAATTTTGCACGTGTTGGTAGAACCCATAGTAACCCCCCCCCCCCTCTGCCGCAATTGGGTGTGGGAGGGGGGGGTGTGAGCCGACTTGGGAATGCTTCCCGAAGGGAGACGGTGTTTCTTGTTCCTTGAAGATAGTCTGAAAATTTGTAGAGCCTAAAATGAATTATCATGGATTTTATTCAATGAAGGTTGATAAGAGTATGTTAACCACCATATGCGAATTGAGGTGCAGCTGACATTCCGAGCGTTGGCCCTACGGGCTACGTCAACGCAAAAGAGGTCTTCTGCTTTACTTTGTTTGCTCTTCTGCTCTGACAGTCACTAACAGACCCTCATTGACTTTCAGTTGCTAAGATCCCCATCGTCGGTCTCATCTGCCAATGCAAACCAACACTTGCCTTCACAAATACGAGTATTTCATTGAACATACATTCATAGTATTCAAAGTATGATGTCTACTATTGAATTCTTTCTTTTTTGAAGATCACATGTAACTCGGCTTCCCCTCCCCATATCTTTCCCCACCCAGGGCAAACGTGCCGTGTTGTTGAAGTGAACGACAGCAATATCGTGTGTGAAACACCTGCTGCTTTGCAAGGATTGAACAGCACTCTGCATCCAGGTCTCCATCCCTTATCGACGCCCTTTCAGCACCGGTTCCATAGGCAATTCACCATTAATTAATAGAGGGTTTTATTTTTTCTCCTGTCGTAGCTTTCACGTTGTCAGGTTACATTGCCATTTTGGGTTGCAGTGGATACTTTTCATTTCATTTCATCCCCTTGGGTTGTTTTACACTTCAGGCTTAGGATTGGATTGAAACTTACCATTGCAACCGTGATAATGAGTTGAAGTTGTAAGAGCGAAAGTGAATTCATTGTTTTCAATCCTAGGGCTTGGTATTAACACAAGAATAATGATCTTGATTATCATGGTATATTGTTGTTTTTATTTATTTTGTTGTGCATTTAGGAAATGTCAATTACATGCTAATAACAGTTACAATGATATCATTGGCTTTGAAGTGGTTGTCCAGCTAGAAAGATGACTTCCAAAAAAAAAAACAAGATGTCTTACATCCAGTATATATTACCTGGCTTCTCTCTCAGTATAATCGGCGTAATATCCCATTGAAAGAACTTTATTCCTTTGAAGCAATGCCCTGCCTGCGCAGCTCAAGTATGAAAGCTAATAGTATTGTCAGCAATCAGACCCAGAGTAGACAGCTCACAGGTGAGTGCACCACCACTGAGTTGTCCTGTCAGCCCAATTCGGATGATTCGTATCTACACCTACTCGAGTGCAGCAAATCATCTCCCTGAATATAAATTTCAATGTAATGCAAGCACTGAGGGTAGCATCAATACTGTTGAGACCAAAGGTGCAGTGTAGTCCCTGAGGGCCAATTGACTATCTCAGGGAAAGGTGTGCCACGACCCCAATGGTCCCAAATGACCTACTCACTACAATTCAATCGCAGGAATGGTTAATAAGTAGATCAGCCATGATGCAATGGCAGTTCTTCACAGTTTAGTCCAGTTAACAAAAAATATAAATCTCTTTATCAAACTATGCTCATGCTGCAATTCCAGTAATAAATGATACCTCATTTAATTGTCAATCAGAATCAAATAACCAATTTTTATCCTTTGAGGACTTGCATTTCAATTATATTGTTGAACAAAGCACTTTCAGAACCATACAGATTGTTTGCTACAATGTATTATCATCTTTTTTTATGTAATTATATTATCACTTATTATTTATTACTATTATTAATTACTTATGACTTATTAATTATTATATAATGTATTATAATAATATAATGCCACATGTACACGTACATGTATATACATGTATTATAATCACAAAATTAGGAAGTAAGTTCATATGCAGAGGTTCCTAAATAGAGACAACACAAAAATGAGTTCGTATTATGGCGCTCTGTTTTTTTTCTCCATAGCTTTTGTCCACAATAAGCAGGTTATAAATATGAATGCTGAAAGGACGAGGGGAGGGAATGGACGATGTTTAGCTCACATTTTCTCCATTGTGATGTATTGCAATTCTTGGAATCGGACAGCACTCGATAATAGAGGAGCTGCTGTGTTCGCATGTCACAGGCTGCACATGTACATGCCACAAGTTATTGGCAAGATTGTCACTCTCAGTAGCAGCTTCACCTGGATTCCATCCCAGCACAACTCACTCACGCCCCTGGCTTCAAGTGGATGCATTGATTCCACTTCGCTTTGGCTGGTCTCATCATCCCTGTCCTCGTCCTCTCTACCGGGCTCTCGATCCTTTATTGTCCCAATCACCAGGCCTCTGCGTCCTGCTGTCCATGGTTCTCATATTCTCAGGGAAATGTCATATTCTCTGTGGTTCTTGCAAAGATTCCAACTCCCCCGTGAACATGTCTTTGCGTCTTGACCAGTATTTTTTGACCACATGAGGTCCTCATCTCATAACTTCTGGCATCGCAAACCCTTTGTGGGCGGTGGCGAGGTGTGTTACGGTTTTACCCGGACTCTGGAATGTGTAAGATCTGGCCCCAGCATGTTGGATCTTGAGGAAATAATTCATCTTTGGTGTACTCTTATGAAGTAATGCTCTGATGCTGTGTCCATCCATCTGGCCAAATTTAAAGTCCCTTCGCTAAATTAACATAGTGATTCAGATGAAAGACGAAGGACAGAAGATGCAAACCTCATGAAAAACACTTTGTACTCGAATGAACATTTGTTGTGGTTCACTAGCAGCAATTACAATTCCTTAATTTATGGCACCTTAATGATTCGTCCAGCAGAGCAAAGTTTGAAAAGCATTCAAAAAAAATAAAAATCCCCAAATGATTAGGCATACATTACATAAATGCACGTTCTAAAGTGAGATCATAAAGAAACGCATCACATTTCATCGTGCTATATTCCCCCAGTTCAAAAGTGTATTGAGGTTAAAGTAAAAATGTTCTGCTTTAACAGGTGGTCGAGGCTTGCTTCTGGAAGTGTGGAACGATTCAAAGCCATTTAAACTCGAAAGTGCCACGATGTTCGACTCTGCCATGCCTGGCTATGATTCTGGTTGGGTTGGACAGGCCTCGATGCGGTGGCCAAACAAGCATCTTTTCACAGCCCGCTTCACTGGGTTTTTTGTTCCACCAGTGTCACAATTCTACACCTTCTACATTCGTGGAGACGATAAATTTCTGTTGTTCATGAGTGCCAGTGGACGCCCAGAGGACAAGGTGCTGTTTGTAAGGGGAGAATGAACCTTTCATCAGATATGTGACGGCATTATGCACACACACCACTCATGTTGAATGAAAAGCTATCCTCGGTGTGATTCTTGATGTCGCTTCTTTTATGGCCAACATTGGTGGAGAACACTTGACATTGGTCAGTGCTAATGACACCTCGCAGGGATGAAAGAATTCCAAATAGGAAACTCGATCTTGCTCTGCCAAGCAGATAGACTGTGTTGCTGCACTTGTTTGTTGTCGAGGTTATGATGAGATGTAACGAGTGGTGCAAACGAAGTTGAGATGATGATCAGCCAAAAGGAAAGAAAAACATCGAAGAATCGGGATGATAGTGCGATCTGCAGCCAACTGCCATTTTAATTTGACCTTATGAGGAATGGACAACACAGGAGCTGATTCATACTATTGTCCTGCAGGTGAAGGTCGCTTGGAGCAACAGAGTAAGAAGAAGCTATTTTACATCTTCTTCACAGAAGTCTGTGCCAGTTTTGATGACTGCTGGAAAACCGTGAGCCCTACTTTCCTGTTCGAGTCTTTATCATCAATGAATCATCAATTGTTATGACTTCAGCTATTTATCAATAATTGTTATAACGACTGCAGTTGGGGAAAAGTGTTATGGATTTATTTGTCATGTACTAATGTCCGCGTAAAAGTACATCATCTCCGAACACCATTCTCATAAGTTGTGCGGTTTGTCGTCTCTTTATTATCTTGTGCCTTGTGATCTCACGCAGGTATTATTTGGAGCTTCTCTTCCAGCAGTATAGAGGTAATGCATTTGTGGATGTGGCTGTGGCCTGGCCGAACACCAGTTTCACCAGCCAGCAGACGAATGACGCAGTGAATGAGGAGCAGTGGCTCATAACTGCATTATCCAAGCTACCAGAAATCCAGGTAATCTTTTCATATCCTGTTACTCTCCTCGTACTGAATCTGCACATTCCCTCACTTCCTCTAATCTTTTCACTTCTGGCCCTATTTCATTCACTGTTTATCTCGTATTACTGTTCTCTTGCTCTTGCCCGTTTATTATCTCTCCAATGCATGTTATATTGCCATGCTGTGCTGTTGATATTTCTTTGAATGCTTCCTTTATTTCATGTCATCGTTTTCCATCTCACATCACAACAGCGCGTGAGCCTTCGGGGTTGGCCTGCTGAGCCGTTTAAGGTCATTCACGAAGAGCAGGAATTGACTGTGAAGAATTCCTGCCACCAAGAGCCATTTACGTGCTCTGAACACACTTACCGGCTGCAGTACGCATCAGCACGCACAGGCAGGACAAGCATTCCAACAACACACCTGTGTTACAGCAAAATATCCTGGTTGCGTCAAAACTTGCTTGTTATTACAATATATCTGCGGTCTGTAAGATGTAGGCTGCTTTTCTTGCTTGCATTCACTTGGGGAAAATTCAACATGTACTCTATCGCAACAACATGAAACCATGATCAGATTCCACATTACTATTCAATAATTGTTTCCCTTCTGTAACATGACTCATCTCTGATCTCCAGCCAGTCATTTCTGGTCGCTACAGTCACTAAATCATCATGGTAGGATGAAAGATGCTGAAAGAGTAGTTGCTTGACCATCAAATTTGGTCTTGCCATGGCTGAGTGCTTTCCAATTCGCTAGTCACTCGTACTTGCACTCGTCGTACTCGTACATTTATTACAAATGCCCACTTCTATGTCAGGGTTGGATATTTTAGCATGTACAGTGGAAAGATATACAATGAAAGTCATGCCCCCAGCTTAATATTACAAAGTTTCTTCCCTAAAGTTGGTGAATTATAAAGTTGAAGTGCTGAATGACAAGGTTGACTGAATAAATTGAATTTTTTATAAAAGTTAATTTTGTTGCCACCTTTTCATCCAATTTCAATGCATTATATAATGGGGAACTGTAATTTGATGTTGAGAAAGGTTATGCACTAATAT